>OU015457.1:3615000-4348863 GCA_907164795.1 Hemaris fuciformis | reverse complement strand
TACAGAAATATACCTCTGTCTACCTCATCGGGGAATACAGGCGTGAGGTTATGTACGTATGTAAATATGAACCAGTGGCGGCACTTCCATAAAAGCTAGGATTTGAAGCGACGCAAAGATTTTGGTTTGACAGAACTTTTCCCGTACAATACAATCTGGACAAATTCAAATCTAATGTGAATAGGCTGCTACTAGGCAGGTATGCTCCATCGTCGACCTCATCGTCACTTAACACCAGGTGAGATCGTGGTCAAATGCCTGCACTAGATTTAAAAAAAAAAAAAAAAAAAACTTTAACCTCAAATCTATTATGATTTTCAATATATGTACGTATTTCAAATGTAACGCTTTGGTGCAAACGCTTCCAAGATACACGCAGTTACTCCCCGCTTATGAGAATAAGATATCTAATCTTCTTAAATGGAGTCTTTATATTAAACTGTTGTTCAACTAGGCTTTGTGTTCCTTTATTCTGCAGTGGATTAAAACTAACTAAAGAGGATGAAATTCCTTGATTGTACTTCCACAATGGTTAAGGAGGTTGGAGACTATCTATGACCCTTTTATGCCTAGTATATCCTTTCTATTGTGACAACATAGAAGATCTCTTTTCATAATTGTTCTATGACATACAAAAACAACCGCCATCAGGCACACACCTCTGACTTTTCAAAGTTATTTGTGTACCTATTCATAATGAATTATCACTTACTTTAATGGTGAAGGAAAAACATCGTTATGAACCTGCACACTTAAGTTATTAGGAATTTCTTATGTGTGTAAGTCCGCCAACCCGCGCTAGGCGAGTGGTAGACTAAGGCCTAAACCCTCTCAATGGTAGAGGAGGCCCGTGCCCAGTAGTGGGACGTATATGGGGCGATGATGATAACATAGCAATGAATACAGATTTCTAGATCATACGGTACAAATTTATACCGCGGGTTGAAGCAGTCGTGATCTTCTTAGAACTTAAGCACCTCTACAGCAAAAAGTCCAAACAATATCCTGGAACATTGCAACAGTAGGCCGTATCCAATTAAACTCTCAAGTTATTATTCCGCGATAATATATTTTACATAAGCTACAATGTCGGGTTAAACGGAACAGTTAATTACAGTTCTCAAGTGCCGTATTACGGCTTGTTCAAGATGGATGGGGGTAATCAAAATGCCTTGTTACTAATTGTTGGGTGATATTGTTTTCAAGTGTAGTGTAGTCTGGCTAGGTGGGGTGACGATATCCGCAAGGTGGCTGGCAGCGGTTGGATGAGAAGGGCCGAAGATCGAGCCCAGTAGCGTGCCATAAGAGAGGGTTAGATGGCACCAGAATTTCCAGATCGAGCTTCCAGTCACTTAAAAACAATAATCATCATCATCAACAGCCTTTGTGACGTCCACTGCTAGACTCTAGCAGTACTCCAGTATTAATTTTTATTTTATAAATTTATTCAATTATTAAATAATATATAACATTAACTATTCCCGATACTCGAAAACTTTATTAACATCCACAAAAAAAAAAACTGTCTGTACGGGTGTTTAATTTTCCAAAACCGCACGGTCACTGTTCGACCACAAATGAATGCGTCAAGAATATTCAAATCGTGCCGAAAATCGCAACCTTTTTTGACGTCCGTTGAAAATATTCCTAACTATACAGTCTGCGCTATTTTCCCATGTCCGTTCGGTCACCCGAGTCGTGTAGCGCCCGGGCTATTGTTTTACTTTCCTATTCGATAACAAATACGGAAAGTTTGTCCACGGAATATTGGAATGACTATATTGAAATGTTGATTTTTCCATTGAATGTATCTGCAGATGCTTTGTGAAGTCTGATTGAAGCTTGTTTCGCTTTTGCTGTGTTTTAGCTCGCAGCTCAATTTTGACGATATTTGGATAGATAATGTATATGCTCTATGCAAGCAGTGATAGCCTCGAGGTTTAGGCGCAAGGTCGAGAATATCGCCGGTCGCGGGTTCAAACCCAGGCACACACCTCTGACTTTTCGAAGTTATGTGTGTATTAATTGTCACTTGCTTTAACGGTGAAGGAAAACATCGTGATGAAACCCGCACTCCTATAAGTTTAAAGGAATTTATTAGGTGTGTATTCCGCCAACCCGCACTTCGCCAGCCTGTTGGCCTAAACCCTCTCAATGGTATAGGAGGCCCGTGCCCAGCAGTGGGACGTATATAATGATGATGATAGTAAAACTCAAATCGTGAACAGGTGATCTTTTACTGGATGCTTATACATGCATATCTTTAACATATCTTTGCCTTTGTCATTTCTACTACCGTTGCACCAACCTTATGGATAGTCTTCTCAATTTTCCATGTCATTGATTCGGCTCACCGATAAGCCCTCAATGCCTCTTCAATTCCACCAAATTACAATTATGATATCCAATTACATCCAAACCAAGTGCAGCGGCATTAAAGTCAACGGCAATGCATTAGGCCAATGAAAAACCAATACGTCTCATTTACTACGGCAATAAAAGTGGAACGCAATTAGGTTTGCAACGCACCGACAGACAAATTCACCTAATACGACCGAATCGCGGGTAACGTACTATTATTGTACCAATAACAATAAAACAACCTGCCTTCCGCACAGGAGAGCATTCAGGGATCTTAATAGGGGCAATTACGGATCTCAAATTTTTGAAAAATTATATAGGTAATAATATTCGTTTTGCCACATTTTCCATTGGTCCCCCTCTCCTATTGGTCATTGATGATATTCATATATAGCCGTCTTTGATAAATGGGATATGCAACACTGATTTATTTTATTTTATCGGAACAATAGTTTTTCGAAGTTACATTTACGAATACACATTCACAATGAATTATTATTATGACTTTTCGAAGTTGTGTGTGTATTCACAATGAATTATCAACTAATAATAAATAATAATAATAAATACACAATTGTTTACACAACACAATACAATTGTTTTAACGGTGAAGGAAAACATCGTGATAAAACCTGCACACCTAAAAGTTCTTAGGAATTTCTTAGGTGTGTAGTCCGCCAACCCGCACTAGGCCAGCGTGGTGGACTAAGGCCTAAACCCTCTCAGTTGGCTAGACACCAGCTTGCGAAACGAGAGGCCGCGGGTTCGATCCCCGCACTGAGACAAATGTTTGTGTGATCCACAAATATTTGTGTCGGGTCTGGGTGTATGTGAGACCGAGAAGTCACTCGTAGTTTCTGATACCCACGACACAAGACTTGTATCTTAGTGTGGGTTCAGAGCTATGTATGTGACTATTGGGTGTATTTATTTATTAAATCATTCTGTTTCTTCTATGATTTTGCCATTTTACGAGCTCAGTCTAAGCCCCTCAATATCTGGTATTTATACGTGATTTTTTACACCAAGATATAAATGTATTCGTTAAGTTAATTGCCTAAGTACGCCCCCGCGTCTCGTATTTATGTGTGGAAATATATTTTACGCCGCGCCGTTCGTTTTGGGCTATGATCGTGCCAACGGTATTGATGTAAAGGTTCGCACTTTTATACGGGCACACGTGAAAAGGCTAATAAACTGGGAACTTGGAAAAAAAAAACAGAATAGGTTCTAGCTTTTTCTGGGCGCAGTAAAGTAAAGTAGACTATATTTTTCCCCAAAGTAAGAACTATGTCTGTAGCGAAATTCGTCTAAATTAGTTCAGCTGCACACCTAAAAAGTTCTTAGGAATTGCTTAGATGATTAGTCCACCAACCCGCACTAGGCCAGCGTGGTGGACTAAGGCCTAAACCCTCTCAGTTGCAGAGGAGCCCCGTGCCCAGTAGTGGGACGAATATGGGCTGATGATGTTTAAGTTTATTTTTAAATCATTACGCCGGAGCCTAACTGGGTCCAACTATTATGTAATATTGGAAAATTCTATTATTTCTTTTGTATTTGTGTACTTACTTACATAACCAATTTGTTCTCAATTTATGCCCTTAGGGACCTCGAGCCAGTTTTATGAGCTGTGACTAAACAAAAGGGCTTGTCTGCTTATACAGTGCGCCGCAACCAGCCATTTGTCAAAATGGTACGTGCTCCGGTTTTTATATTAAATTTCGGGACACACTTGCGACTCGCCACGAAACTAAACAGTTAGCTTTCGAGAATTTCCAAATGGAAATAGTTGATTTTTGGAAACAAAAGATGGCGTTAGTGGCGATGATCACGAGGTTTAAGCGCAGTGTGGTCACTTTGCCATGCCAGTATAAAAAATACGATCTCTTGAAAGAAGTTATCCATCATCAGCCCATATACGTTCCACTGCTGGCACGAGCCTCCTCTACAACTGAGAGGGTTTAGGCCTTAGTCCACCACGCTGTCCTAAAGCGGGTTGGCGGACTGCACATCTCAGAAATTCCTTAGAACTTTTGAAGTTTACCTTCACCGTTAAGTACGCGATAGTTCATTGCGAATACACACGTAACTCTGAAAAGTCAGAGGTGTGTGTCTGGGATTTGATTCCAGACCGTAGTAACAACTCGTAAGTTGTTACTGAGAATTTCCTAATCGAAAAACCCAATAACACTGCCCGAGACAGAATCGAGCCCAGGACTTCGAGATCGCACGGCACACTGCATCTCGAGACCACGAGGTCTGCACCTTGTCTGTCTAGTAAATTATTCTCATTCTGAATGACCTCTACCTGTCTCTACAGGTTGAAATGCGTGAATGCATATATATGACGTGGTGTAAGAATAGTGTGCCTCGCAGCACGTCATATAATGTTGCATTACGTTGCGTGCACGATAACGCCACAGACTAACAAATTTCCTCCCGCCGCATAAAACCCTAGCTTCGAATGCTTTGATGAATTTCCGCTAGTATTTATGGGATTTTGATCTATGGAGAAAATCACTAGACTGTTTGTAGGTTGAGGTACATAATTATTAAAATACTCAGCTGTAGGCGACGCACTACTCATTATTTGTATTTTATATTTGTATTTATATAAGCTAGATAATTAATGTTAAATTAAATAAGTATTAAATAAGTTAAGTATAAGTTACCCTATGTAAAAAAGACAAATTAAAAATTAATGACAACAGAAACGCTGGCGCATACGGCCATTTTGCCCGTTGAGTTCGATTTGCGATTTATACGTGCACGCCATTAGTCTCAACACAAAAAAGTCTTTTTATTTCTATCATCCACACTCAGCCTATCGCCGTCCACTGCTGACAGCTGAACGTAGTCCCCAAGAAAGCACCAACCATACCGGTCTTGAGCAGCCCTCATCCATCCGCTACCCGACACCTTTCTCAAGTCGTCGGACCATCGTGCTGCAGGACGTCCTACACTACGTCTACCTAAACGCGGTTTCCACTCCAACACTATAATTATTTGCTAGGCTTGAATGTGTCAAGTGAAAGTCCCTTTACCTAGGACATTAGACGAGCAACCGAGACAGCAATTTAGTACTGGTTCAATATAGTGTTTTATATGTGATAATTATGATAGTCGTAAAGGGTATTTTCATCTACCTTGTTCGTCTCATTGCTTATAAGTGTAAATTATCAGATCCAGAGGTCCAGGGTCCGATTTCTGTGTCAGGCAATGTGGTATTATGTTTTCCATGAAGAAACATTCGCAAAAAGCACTTAAATTGGATATGTGGTTGAAAAATATACATGTACTCGTTTCTTATCACAATCGTTTATTCTGGCGAAACATAAAGAAAAACGTGTATGAAATTATGTCTGCCTACCCGATGGATATCAAGGCATGAGTATATACGATATTAAGTCAATTTATGATTCATACATAACCTCACGCCTGTATTCCTCGAAGGGGTGGGCAGAGATGCATTTCTGCACCCACATTTCGTCAGGTATGTATCAGTCCCACGTAATAGGGAGCGAGCTTATTGCCGTTTTTCGGGCACAATTCCAGACTCCGTGCTTTCCTAATGGAAAACCCAATAACACTTTGCCCGACCCGGGAATCGAACCCAGGACCTCTAGATCGCACGGCACATACTTGTACCGCGAGACCACGAGGCAGTCTTAAAATACTTTTCATACATATTATTTACATTAAATGTCTTTTGTGAAGGGAACATGGCTTCAAACGTTATTAACGGCTCAGGAAATTACTTCTATTATGTAGGTACTGTTACATCCTGTATTTCGGTGTGATAAATTGTCTTTTTTCTTTTGTATAAATTTCTATGCTTAGATTAATGGTAGTGTAATTGCTTGTAAAAATGTTTTTTTTTTTGGCTATCCTTAATTGAGTTGTAGCCAAGCTAATAAGGCAGCGGATAATCGACGGTTGAAATGTAAGACAAACACCTTTTAATATGAAATCTTGTTTCCAATTCCTCCTTTATATCCTTTTTCTGATTAATTTCGTTGCGGGATCATGACAAATTAGGTTTCCTTGATTAGCTGAGCTTTGCCTGGCGTCAATACTGTGCGTGCCGCTGTTGCACAGGAGTTGGAGAGACGAGTTTGTGGTGGGATAGGGCCTTCAACTTTTGATGTTATATAAATAAGTAAATACACCCAACTGTCACATACATAGGTCGGAACTACGAGAGCCTTTTCTGTCTTAAAACCACCCTGATCGAAACAAATATTTGTTTTGGATCATGTAAACATGTTATCGGTACGAAGATCGAACCCGCGGCCTCTCCTTTCACAAGCTGATATCATTTACGCTGTCATTGTGTTAATATACGTACATAACCACACGCCAGTATTCCCCGAAAGGGTAGGCAAAGGTGCATTTCTGCACCCACGTTTCTTCAGGTATGTATCAGTCCCAGTCAATGTATCAGTCAGAGGCGAGCGTATCGCCGTTTTTCGAGCACATTTTCAGACTCCTTGTAGCTACTGAGAATTTTCTAATGGAAAACTCAATATAACATTGCCCGGCACGGTAATCGAACCCAGGACCTCCAACTCACATACTTGTGCCGCGAGACCACAAGTCATGCTAACATTATTTATTATACCTAAAAAAAAAAACATTTTTCCTGTCTTGGACATCAAACAAGGACCTAAAATGCGTAAAAATCCTCGAAACCAACTGATTGGATCACGCAACACCTCATTTCAATATGAGACGAAAAGTCCATTACCAAATGTAATAAACTTCGTCTCGCTGTATAATAGTTACATCATTCGAGTTGAGCCCGTTCGAGTTCTTTCGCGTTAGGAATTCAATTTGTACGCCATCAGCTCAACTCGACTGGAATCCTTTGCGAATTTGCATATTAAAATGAGTTCGCCGCTTATAGACACTTAGTAGGGGATGTTGGGCGAAAATTGATTTTACTGCAACAGCGAGGTGAAAACCAGTCTATTTTTGAAGTGATTGTTTGATATAAATTTACGAGTTGTAAAGCAAGACTTTAGCTTTACATATAATCAATACACCCAACAGTCACATGCATAGTTCTGACCCCACATTAAGATACAAGTCTTGTGTCGTGGGTATCAGAAATTACGACAGACTTTTCGGTCTCACAAACACCCAGACCCGAAACAAATACTTGTGGATCACACAAACATTTGTCTCGGTGCGGGGATCAAACCCGCGGCCTCTCGTTTCGCAAGCTGGTATCTAGCCAACTGCGCCACGGGGCTGTCTATTGTCTATCTATTACTGTCATTAAGAGGATAAAAAGTCGTGATGGCCTCGAGGTTATAGCGCGCGATCGAGTCAATGCTTGGCGGCCGCGGGTCAAACCCCAGGCACCTCCGACTTGTTCACAATGAATTATCACGTACTTTAACGATGACGGTAAACATCGTGAGGCGACCTGCACACCTGAAAATTCTTAGTAATTTCCTAGACGTGTAGTCTGCGAACACGCATTAGGCCAGCGTGGTGGACTAAGGCCTAAACCCTCTTAGTTGTAGCGGAGGCCTGTACCCAGAAGTGGGAATTGTATGGGCTGATGATGATTAGTTTATTTTATTATCAACATATTTAGAACAGCAGTCCTATTAAATTTCAAATCCTCTCGGTCACGTGGACTGAATAAATCATAACTTGTTGGCATTTTAATAACATTTCAGTAACGGAGGCTGAAACAAAACCGTCCGAAATGACTGCCATTAACGTACAATTATGAGAAATGAGTCGCGCTGTGAATTTATGAGGTGTACGGGCATAAAAATGGGAACAAAAGAACAAAAATCCCGTCCATTACCAATCGTGGACTGAAATTGTAAACAGGTGTTGTTTGTTTGCGTTGGGTTCTGTAGTAATCGGCTTTTTTGTAAGGTTCTAAATGTGGCTTAATTTATTGGATATGAAATAATCCGCCAACCCGCACTAGGCCAGCGTGGTGGACTAAGGCCCAAACCCTCTCAATAGTAGAGGAGGTCCGTGCCCAGCAGTGGGACGTATATGGGCTGATGATGATGATGAAATAATCTAGTCATTCAAGCAGATTTGCTTTATATATATGTATAATTTTTTTATAAATACTTCCAACAGTCACATACATAGTACCGACCCCACACTAAGCGAGTCTTGTGTCGTGGGTATCCGAAACTACGAGAGACTTTTCGGTCTCACAAACACCCAGACCCGAAACAAATACTTGTGAATCACACAAAAATTTGTCTCGATGCGGGGATCGAACCCGCGGCCTCTCGTTTCGCAAGCTGGTATCTAGCCAACTGCGCCACGGGGCTGTCAATGCCTGTATGCCTTGTCTATTTAAATAAAACATATTCACAATGAATTATCATGTACTTTAACGGTGAAGGAAAACAACGTGATGAAACCTACACACATAAAAGTTCTTAGGAATTTCTTAGGTATGTATTCCGCCAACCCGCACTAGGCCAGCGTGGTGGACTGAGGCCTAAACCCTTCAGCTGAAGAGAAGCCCCGTGCTCAGTAGTGGGACTAATATGTGCTGATGATGACGATGTCGATGATAGCATTATTCATACCAACAGTGACTAAATCCCACGATTTTAAAAGTTGTTTTACAATTTTTAATTATTTTTTTTTATAAAATTGATTAACAGACTACTCCGAAATCCTGTCAAGGCTGATACTGAAACAAAAAATTGGCTAATAATGCAGTCTTACTCCAAATAAAAACAGTTATAATCTAAGCCAAGGTTCGCCATAACACAGAACCACAAAACTTGACAAAGCCAGCGAAGAAAAGGCGCCAGTAATTTCCACAAAAATACATCTTTTCAGACCTTTTTCAGAGGGCTTAATCAGAGGTCTGATGAATAAAGTTTTTAAGTACACGATATTAAAGTCTCCCTTTCATTCAAATGTTTTATGTAGGATTATTTTCTGTTAAGTCAATAACAAGTATGTATGTAGCAGTGTAAGTAGTGATGGCCTCGAGGTTGAGGCGCGCGCTCGAGAATATCGGCGGTCGCGGAATCAAACCCAAGGCACACACCTCTGACTTTACGAAGTTATGTGTGTATTCGTAATGAATTACCACTTACTTTAACGGTGAAGGAAAACATCGTGATTAAACCTGCACACCTAAAAGTTAGGAATTTCTTAGATGTGTAGTCCGCCAACCCGTTTTAAGCCAACGTGTTGGACTAAGGCCTAAACCGTCTCAGTGGTAGAGGAGGCCCGTGCCCTGCAGTGGGACGTATGTATAGGTATGGGCTGATGATGATGATGATGTAGGTTTTGGTGTGAAGGAAACTAGCTATCTCGTGGTGATAATAAGTGAGAGCTACAAGGCGTTGACAGCCCCGTGGCGCAGTTGGCTAGATACCAACTTGCGAAACAAGAGGCCGCGGCTTCGATCCCCGCACCGAAACAAATGTTAGTGTGACAAATATTTTTTTCTGATCTGGGTGTTTGTGATACTGAAAAGTCTCTCTTTGTTTCTGATACCCACGACACAAGACTTGTATCCTAGTGTGGGGTCAGAACTATGTATGTGACTGTTGGGTGTATTTATTTATTTATTTAATTCTACAAGTCCAAATCCACACAAAACCACACACAGAAAGTAGTCTAACAATATATTAGTCAAAACACAAGTGTATATTTGAATGACGTATGTATGATGTATGTGACTGTTGGGTGTATTTATTTTATTTTTTCTGTAATTAAAAGAAAGTTTTGAACCTTACACCGGCTGATATCAGCATGCACAAAAACGTAAAGGCTGTGTTATACTGCGGCTGTTACCGACGTCACTTTTGACTCCTAAATACATAAACAAGAGAGAAGAATAGTCGTCTGTCATTAGTAGTCTATATTCGATATTCTATTTTGGATAGCATGGGACTATCTGAAGTACTGCATACATGCATAACCTCACGCCTGTATTCCCTGAAGCGGTAGGCAGAGGTGCATTTCTGCACCCACATTTTGCCAGGAATGTGCTAGTAGGGGTCGAGCCTATTGCCGTTTTTTTGGGCACAATTCTAGACTCCGTGCTGCTACTGGGAATTTCCTAACATCAATAACACTGTCAGTCAACGAGGCAGTCAAACCAGAATAGATATTCTTCATAAAAACAAAAACAAAAAGCTTACTTCCGCAGTTAATAATGATAAAAGCCGTAAAAAGGCTTTTAATGTCCCCTCGGGAGATTTAACTTCGTAATGAAGGATTTCTGATAAAACCATTACAAGAACTCCGGTTTTTAGTAATCATACTTTTATGTAAATTAATAGTTTAAGGCGGCCGATCCTAAGTTTTCACGTGTAAGTATATATAACCTCACGCCTGTATTACCTGAAGGGGTAGGCAGAAGTGCATTTCTGCACCCACATTTCATCCGCCTTAGTTCCCTTAGTCCGCCAGGCTTCCTAAGATTTTTTAGGTGAGCAGGTTTCATCACGACGTTTTCCTTCCCCGTAAAGTAGTGATTATAATTCATTGTGAATACTCACATAACTTGGAAAAGTCAGAGTTGTGTGCCTGGGGTTTCAACCCGCGACCGCCGAAATTCTCGACCGCGCGCCGAACCCTCGAGGCAATTATCTACTACTTTAAAAAAAAATGTAGGTGCAGAAAAACACCTTTGACTACCCTTTCGGGGAATAAGCGCGTGAAATTATTTTTATTTTATTTTATTTATTAGATTTGCCAACAGTCGTTTACAATAGATGGTTACATAATGTTGTTACGTGCTACAAAAAAAAAAGATAAATGCAACAACTACTTAAAGGCAAATACCGCATGCACTAAACAATCTAACAAAAAGTTATAAAAAGATCTATAATTGAAGTGAGTAGGTACATAAAAAAAAATATAACAAACAATTAACACTATTAAAAATAATAATCATAATAATAATATTTAAAATTTAGAATTTGGCGCATATTGTGATTTAAAATAATACAGTTTTATTCATTAAAATTACAGTCAATATCCGAGAGATGCTCAAGAAATAGTTTATACAATGCAGCAGGCGAGTGAAAGTTTACGTCAATGACATCACTTATACCATTTATTAGTTTGGAGAATCTTGTAAATGGAGAATTAGCGCCTAGTACCGTTCTTCTTAGAGGGGGACAGAGTGGTGTTATAGGTTTTCTAGGTATTCTCTTTGGGACACGGAAGTTAAGTAGTGACAACAATTGGGGGCATTTTATTGAATTAGTAAAAATTTTAATTACGAATTTTACGTCAGTGAAGCACCTTCTGGTCGATAAGGAATTTACTTGAAAATACTGCAATCGAGATTGATATGTTCGTAAAATATTTGATTTATTCACGGAATATGTTAAGTGCGACAAAAAATATTAATTATGTACATATAAAAATAAATAAATAATAAATAAATACACCCAACAGTCACATACATAGTTCTGATCCCACACTAAGATACAAGTCTTGTGTCGTGAGTATGAGAAACTACGAGAGACTTTTCGGTCTCACATACACCCAGACCCGAAACAAATATTTGTGGATCACACAAACATTTGTCTCGGTGCGGGGATCGAACCCGCGGCCTCTCGTTTCGCAAGCTGGTGTCTAGCCAACTGCGCCACGGGGCTGTCAACTATATATGTACATATGTGGGTGATAAATCTTAAAAGGCCTGAATCTAAGCGATGTATTTGTCTTTTTATAGATTCAACAAATACTGTTAAATTTCATTACACGGGAAAGTACATAGGTTTTTTTTTTCTCTTGTATTCGGGTGAAATTGAGCCTCCACTCTAGTCTTAATTAAACACGAAACACAAACCGCAAACAATAAAGTTACATAAATAATAAATCAGAAACATTAAATAATCATTGAGCGTCCAAAGAACGGAGGTCAAAAACCGGCTAGAATTAAATTATTCTATTTATTTGAACTTCTGTGAGCTTTTCCTGAAACACGTAATTGAGAGGGGCGAATTCTTACTCCTCAAATGGTGGATGTATATAGAGATGTTACAACGGTTATGCAAGTGAAGATATTGATAACAACGGTTTTATATTGTTAGTTTACACTCTCGCGGTTTCGCGAAATAAGTATGTGCCGTGTGATCTAGATGCCCAGAATTTGACTCGGTTCGGGCAAAGTGTTATTCGGTTTTTCCATTAGGAAATTCTCAGTAGCAGCACGGAGTGTGGAAATGTGCTGAAAAACGGCGGTAAGCTCGCCTCCATTATACAGAAATATGTTTTATGTTTTAGGCCTTGCTCAGTCCGGGCATAATTTAAAAAAAAAATATTAGTCTATGTTACTTTGAAAGTTCTCACCTATATCCATACCAACTATCATTTAAATCGGTCAAGTAGTTTTTGCGTTTATTGACAGCCCCGTGGCGCAGTTGGCTAGATACCAGCTTGCGAAACGAGAGGCCGCGGGTTCAATCCCCGCACCGAGACAAATGTTTGTACTGTGATCCACAAGTATTTGTTTCGGGTCTGGGTGTTTGTGGGACAGAAAAGTCTCTCGTAGTTTCTGATACCCACGACACACGACTTGTATCTTAGTGTGGGGTCAGAACTATGTATGTGACTGTTGGGTGTATTTATTTATTTATTCATTACAGACATACAAAAATACAAACCTGTCATCTTTATAATATTAGTATAGATATTAGTATGGACAAGACACATAAGACTTGGTGTTACTACCTCTATGAATATATTGTTTGTTGCTTTCGACCTAATTCACGAGGCGGGGTCAGACCCACGGTAACAAGGTTGGGACCTTCATTTGAAAGGCAATTCTTTCTCTTTTTAACATCCGACCGAAGTTTTGATGTCTTGTTTATGCCTTAAGCCAATCTGTTTGGTTTGTTTACAATGGAACAGACGTCAGGTATTCTGACCGGCTTTTGATCTGATGTCACTTGGGTAGGACTAGAGACTCGCCTCGGTTTTGCCGGGACTGAAATATCAAAACTATTTGTATATCGTCAAAACCAAAATGTAATTGATGCTTCTGTATTTCGCCAATACTGTTTTAAATTCCACGTAATAAAAAAGAAAAATAAAGAAAGAAAAAGATATTTTTTGTTCCAATGCAATTACAAACAATACTAAGTACAAAAAAAAGGAGTTTTTCCGGTATATTTCTTGATTCAACGCAGCTAATGAGACTTTCTATATGGAACCAATCAACACATTGCCTGACCAAGGAATCGTAAGGGAACTCTAAACAGTACGGCACATGTTTAAGCTACGAGACAGCTTTTGTTTAATTGTACTTTAAAGTTCCTAAGCAGTATTTTTGTTGAAGAAAATCGGACCATATAACTGCGCATAATAAAAATAATCCCATGGACAAAACCCCGCGTAAACAACAAAATGTAATTAAAGAAAGATTATATTTCAAACAATTTCCTAACACATAACAGACGCCGTGCCGGCTAAGCTGTTAATTTAATAAACATTTTAAAAATTCCCGTCAAGAACTTGTTTTGCTGTGGTTCAGTACATTTTTCTTTCTTCTACAATTTTTGCTCGAAAATGTCACTGCTTTGACCTCAGTATACGGTCCATATAGACATGAAAAACAAGCACTAAAATATGTGTACCTGTAGTTTTTTTTTTTTTTTTTTTTTTTTTTTTTTTTTTGGCACGGCAAAGTGACTCCACTTTACCTGATGGTAAGCACAGTGGAGTCCAGAAAAAAAAATAAAAATAAATAAATTATAGATTCCACAGGTACCTACAACTTACTTAACTAAGTAACCCATATAATCTGTAGAGTCTCATCTATCTCCGTACCAAAATTTATTAAAATCTTTTAAGCATGACAGTCCTACAAAGAAATTCACATTCACACTAATAAGTAAAAAAGCCTATAATGACTTTGTAAACAAGGATGCGATCTACCGAGACGTAAACTCGGCAGTTACTACTTATTACGTGAGGGTGAAACCTCATAGTTCAATGTTTTATCACCCGCTTTGCTGTGGAGGGAAGTGGACAACTCTTTGTTTTCCAACTCTTCCTTTATTTGTCTTTCTGATTAACTTGGTTGTGGGATTATGACAAATTTAGGCCCCCTTAGATTCGCTGAGCTTCATTGCTCGGCGTCAATACTGTGCGTGCCGCTGTTGATCCTGGAGCACAGGAGTTACAGTGGCGGGTGTGTGGTGGGATAGTTGTGACTTATCGAAGTTATTTGAAGAAAAACACCATGAGAAAACTAGCCCAATTTCCCGGGTATGTGAAGTTCACTACGCCGCATTAGGCCCACGTGGACTAAGACCTGACCCTCTCAATAAGGTCGGTGGGACATATACCATATAGTCTTCTAGACCGTAACTACAGAACTCTAAAGGAAAATAAAAAATACACTGAAAAAGATGAAGTGAGCTTTTAGCTAATTAAATGTGCATATATTAATTTGCGCTGTCCGGTTTCATTATATAGAGTAATTTTTATTAGTCAAGTAAGCAATATTTTAATTAAAAATTGCATTAATAACTAGTCTGGCCGAGGCTTTAGTGCCGCTTGTATTTTTTATACCTGACGACTATACAAGTATATATAGTATACTTGTGATTTACGGACAAATTTAGTTGCTATTGCTGTTTTTGGTCGTCATAATAAACACTTTGTGGTTATCTACCCTATTTTAGTCCATCATAATGACCTAAAGTGGGTTCCCAGAGTTCTCGTACTTAAGACAAATTTTGTAAGGATATGTTTTAGTACTTATTGTAAAGTCGTGATGGCCTTGCGGCTTAGGCACGCGGTCGAGAATCTCGGCCGTCGCAGGTTCAAAACCCCAGGCATACAGCTCTGACTTTTCGAATGTGTGTATTCACAATGAATCATCACTTACATTAACAGTGAAGGAAATCATCGTGAGGAAACCTGCACACCTAAAAGTTTCTAAGGTGTGTAGTCCTCCAACAAGCCTTAGGCCAGCGTGGTAGACTAAGGCCGAAACCCTCTCAGTTGTTGTCATTATTACCGTCCCCGGAATCGCACACAGGACCTCTAGCCCTCACAACACACTTATACCACGAGATTTTTAGTCTCAAAATTCTGTAATTAATTTTCATTTTAATTTTTCCGACAAACCGAACTCCCTCGGTAATAAAAAATCCAACGCTCGGATTGGCAAAAAGGTTAAAACGTTACAAATACGGATAGCCGTAATGACCAGCAGCTAACGACTTCACCGCGCTGGCGTCACGCGTTTTTTAAAACATTGCCGGGTTAACTCATAGTATGGATTTTCCATTTATTTATTTACGTTAAGCTCGATCAAACCCCAGGCACACACACACATTATCAGTCCATGTACGTCTCACGTCTAAACGTCTTGTTAAGGCCTTAGTCCAACACGCTGGCCTTATTCAGGTTGGCCGAATACACATCTAAGAAATTTTAGGTATGCAGGTTTCCTCACGATGTTTTCCTTCACTGTGTTTGGTGTTTTGGAGGCCGAAACGTTTCTCCTAGTTACCAACGACACAAGATTGTTAGAACTATGTTTGTATGTATTTGACTGTTGGGTGTTTATTTATTTATTCACTTTAAACTTATATATCCATAACGCTATGACATTAAATAAAATCCTACAAAAAAGGGAAATGTCCTGAAAAGTTTAATAAACTTAATACCAGTTAGCAAATGTGCCGTTTGGAAATTCCGCTTAAAAAGCCATCGGCTCGGAAAAAAGGTCCGCAATGAGCGTATTGTAGACGTCATTCAAGCGACTGCGTAGTACGCCACGTATGGGTACGTAGAATGGCTCAACGGTAATGGAGCCAGAGAAACGCGGCAATACGCTTCAGTGGCTCGGACACATGGCGCACTTGTGAGTGAATATTATAGTGGCTCTTCGGCGCTTTATGGGACTGTAATTAAATGGTGTATTGATGTGTGTATAACATTTATTGTAATATAATTTTACACTTGTAGCTCTGAAAGGGTAGGCAAAGGTGGGTTTCAACCAATCGGATATTTAATAAGTGTTGAAAATGCAATTTAGATCCTTAAAAAAAGTAGTCACTTGTTTTCACACGTGGCAGTCGCCTCGTGGTCTCGCGGCATCGTGATCTAGAGGTCCTGGGTTCGATTCCCGGGTCAGGCAAAGTGTTATTCGGTTTTTCCATTAGAAAATTCTCAGTACTAGCACGGTGTCTAGAAATGTGCCTGAAAAACGGCAATAGGCTCGCCTCCTATTACGAGGTACTGATATATATGTACCTGGCGAAATGTGGATGCAGAAATGCACCTCTGCCTACCACTTCGGGGAGTACAGGCGTGAGATTATGTGTGTATGTAGATATTTAAAAAAAATATTGAAGAAAAGATGTATAAATAGTTTATCCCATAATATTAACTTCCAATACACATCATAAGTCAGATCGATGACCTTAAAACGCACGCCAGTCTATTATTTGTTTATTTAAAACTTTATTGTACACACAAAACTAAAACTAAGGAGTACAGAGGACTAGAAAAGTACAATGAGCGGCCTTATCGCACAAGGCGATCTCTTACAGGCAACCTGGGATGGAGATGCAGGAAGAGAAATGAAAGGTAGTCTACCCTTCTAGGGTAAAAACGTGAACGTACGTAAGAATTACACAAGTTAATGTTGTAGACTAGATTGGAAATATCCTCCAAAGACATTAAGCATACCTGCATACCCATGGCTTATACTAGCGCTATCGTTCCCAAACTGTAAGCTGGGATTCCGCGACTTCTAGCGAGTAAATCTGGTTCAGAGCACTAGTTAACCGCACTTGTGAATTTTGTAAACTACCATATTGTTCCTTCTTAGTAATCTTTAGGTATTCGGTCTCGAAAGATTCGTGGGACTGTAGGCTAATTTGAACTACAGCGAAAAAAATGTTTAGGTGATCCACAAATATTTGTTTCGGGTCTGGGTGTTTGTGACCGAATAGTCTCGCGTAGTTTCCCACGACACAAGACTCGTATCTTAATGTGGGGTCAGAACTATGTATGTGACTGTTGGGTGTATTTATACGAACCGAAATTCAAATATCTCGATAACGGTTAGATTTAGGATAGGGTGTCTCATAGTCAAATCAGTCAGAAACGATGTAAACTACACGCCCTTAACGGTAATAGGTCGACTTAACCAGTAACCCTGTATATACATACACACTCACTGCCTCGTGGTCTCGCGGTAAAAGTATGTGCCGTGCGATCTGGAGGTCCTGGGTTCGATTCCCGGGTCGGGCAAAGTGTTACTGGGTTTTTCCATTAGGAAATCCTCGGTAACAGCACGGAGTCTGGAAATGTGCCCGAAAAACGGCAATAGGCTCGCCCCCTATTACGTGGGACCGATACATACTTGGCGAAATGTGGGTGCAAAAATGAACCTCTGCCTACCCCTTCGGGGAATACCGGCGTGAGTTTATGTATGTACATACACACTCACACCAATATTTCAGAAGAGTTAGGTACAGGTGCATCTTTGCAACCACATTTCGCCATTTGTTTTCAGTCCCACGTAATTACGGGCGTGCTTATTGCCGTTTTCCATGCACATTTCACCGTTATAGTACTAATAATTGTGACCGCACCGAATTGAGACCTTCTCGTCTAACATATCATCATCATCAGCCCATATACGTCCCACTGCTGGGCACGGGCCTCCTCTACAACTGAGAGGGTTTAGGCCTTAGTCCACCACGCTGGCTTAGTGTGGATTGACAGACTACACACCTAAGAAATTCCTAAGAACTTTTAGGTGTGCAGGTTTCATCACGATGTTTTCCTTCGCCGTTAAATTACGTGATAAGTCTTTGTGAATACACACATAACTTCGAAAAGTCAGAGGTGTGTGCCTGGGGTTTGAACCCGCGACCGTCGAGATTCTCGATCGCGTGCCTAAGCCTCGAGGCCATCACGACTTCTAACATATAAACTACTGTAAATACTAGTAAATCATAGTAACAATAACTAGCGACAGTCAGAGGCACATCGGTGGCATTTCCACGAGTTCGTGAAGGCTCGTTACGGCATTAGCGCCACGGGTGGCTCGTGCAAACGAGCGCATTAAAACAGAATTGTGTAAGGTCTGTGGTGCACTTAGAACAGGATTTTCGTAACATACCCACATTTTATAATACATGCCATACATACGAATACATTATTATTACTAGGCAAAGGTGCAGTTCTGCACCCACATCTCTTCAGGTATGTATCAGTCATAGGGGGCGAGGTTATTGCCGTTTATCATGCACATATCCAGACTCCGTGCTGTTACTGAGAATTTCCTAATGGAAAAAACCAATAATACTTTGCCCGACCCGGGAATCGAAATCGGCCTCTAGACCGCACGGCACATACTTGTGGCGCGAGACCATGAGACACGTTTTATAAATTTGTGTTAATATTTGTAATGCAACAGCGGTTTCGATTAAATTTGGAATAAAGCTTTAAAAATTAAAATTTGAGGGTAACATAATACCTAAATAATTATTTACAATTATACTTAATAAATATTTATGTATTATTTATTTTAACCGTCATATCTAATCACATAAAAAATATCTACAAAAAATATATATATGTGAATAATGCGCTCATCCAGTAATTAGTCCAAAAATTAGTAGGCAGTGGTGATTTTGTAATCCCACGCTTCACAAAATACATATTAATTATAGGGTTGATTGTAGAAGCTAGGCCTATTGCTGTTAATCAACCTCATTTTTAAATTATAGAAAAATAAATCCTTACAAAAACGTTGTTACTTTTTGACACAGGAATCATAATTAAAAATTGCACTCGACAATTTATGATATGTGATGAGTCAACATTTTATTCTTATTTTCCAAATATTTTTTTATTGTTTAAAGAAATATCCTTCAATAAATATCTCTAAGCGATGTACATGTACTCAAAATATTCGATACAAGTTGTGAATTCATGTACAGACAGCCTCCAGCTCGAAATAAGTTAGGCAAGTTAGTTTGACTAACAGGTCTTTAATTAAATAACGGTAGAGTTTGCCGCTTAATAGGTAGATATAACGGAGAGAATTTACGGGTTCGATTCAAAGTTATACAGAGTGTATTCTGACCGTGATCGGAAACTAAGGCAGATAATAGCTGCAGTGATTACAAACACAATAACATTTAAAAAAATACCGACAATAAAATAAAATAAAATACGTTTTCCTTACAACCACATCCATTTAATATCTATGATTGTTCTTCAACGCCAGGGGGTTTGTGATCACAGTAGCTATTACCTGCCTTAGTTTCCGATCACGGTCTGAATACATCCTGTATATTAATATTATTGTAGCATTTCTTCATAAAATTCCCAATGACTAACCATGACTAGTTGTCCAGAGGAAAGTAACCAATTCCCCTGATCAAAAAAGTCCCATTATTTGCACCTGGGACCTGTAAAAATCCCTATTCGGCCTCATTGTGACCCGCACTTTAGCGACCTCTTGCCTTCGTACAATTTGCAAATTGCAGCGCAAAGCTGTTTGTGGCCCTCTGAAGGCGCTAAGTAGTTATTCATTTCGTGAAACGGCCTGATTATTATCATACCATTGATTTAATGTTGTGTCCGCACTAGGCCAAGTTGGACTAAGGCCTAATCCCTTTCAGTTGTAGAGTAGGTTCAGTGTTTCAGTGGCACGTGTATGGGTGTATGCACGTGCGAATATAAATTAAATAAATAAATACACCCGACAGTCACATAGTTTTGACCCCACATTAAGATACTAGTCTTGTGTCGTGGGTATCAGAAACTACAAGAGACTTTTCGGTCTCACAAACACCCAGATCCGAAACAAATATTTGTGGATCACATAAACATTTGTCTCGGTGTGGGGTTCGAACCCGCAACCTCTCGTTTCGCAAGCTGGTGTCTAGCCAACTGCGCCGCGGGGCTGTGTGTGTGTGTGTGATGATGAAAACTTAAAATACACAAAATAGTTACCTAGACATTGTTGTGACAAGGTTTGTGTCGTGGATTTCAGAATATACGCGGGAATTTCCGGTCTCAGAAACTTGCCGACCTGACGTTAATTGTATTCATGTCTTCTCTACTCGCAGGCAGATTTACAGAGGCTATAAACTCTACTTTTGACCACTTAAGAAGCTAGTCGTGATGGCCTCGAGGTTTAGGCTCGCGGTCGAGAATCTCGGCGATGGCGGGTTCAGACCCCAGGCACACACCTGTAACTTTACGATGTTATGTGTGTATTCATAATGAATTTTCACTTATTTTAACGGTGAAGGAAAACATCGTGAGGAAACCTGCACACCTACAAGTTCTTAGGAATTTCTTAGGTGTGTAGTCCGCCAACCCGCACTAGGCCAGGCCTAAAACCCTCAATGGTAGAGGATGCCCGTGCTGAACAGTGGGACGAATATGGGCTGATGATAATGCTGATGCAGTGTAAAGAAAATAATAATATGACAAAATAGGTAATCTATGTAGGTACACATACATAAAAACAACATAATAATTATAATTCATAACTATCAAATACGCCCACCATATGATCTCAATGAGGGTCGAATGTACCAAAAAAGCTTAGCTATTATATCCAACAGGGTTACTGCCACTGGATAATTATATTATTAGATTAAATTTAATTAGATATTTTTTTGCAATAATGGCAAATTGTGTAAGCTTCACATGGGCGTAGTGCCTTTCTTTTTTTTTTCAATTTTATTTCGCTCGTCTTCTCGTTTTTATCAAAACCTAATGCACCGCCATCTGTTAGAATCTTATCGAACTAATAGATAATTATGACTATAAATAATAAGCAAATAATTCGCAATAAAATAATATTGCAATTATAAATTGATATATAAACTATCTTATCTGTTAAGTTGGAAAAAAACACACATTTAAAAAAAATCGGTTCAGTAGTTTTGGAGTCCATCGCGGACAAATAATAATAAAACAGTAATTTTTATAAATAAAGATTATTTTGTACCGAACTTACCTCAAATCGCGTAACATCCAACGAGAGATTTTTGTCGGCATGGTGGCGTAGGATTTGGCTAGGGACCCAACTCATCCAAGCGGACAATTGTTCCGCAAGATGAGCTAAAATGCTGAAGCCTAAAATATCCCTTTCGGCTTTCCACGCGGCCCTGAAAAGATTGCTTCGTGGGCTCGCGGCATAACTGCTCTGTGCGATCTAAAGGTACTGGATTTGATTCCTGGGTCCGACGAGGTTTATTGAGTTTGTCTAGGAAATTACCAATACCAACAGAGTAAAAACACTCGAAAAATGGCAATTTGCTTGCCTCTTATTACGTAGGAAACATGAATGGCGTGGATGCAAAAGTGTTCCTCTTCCTACCCTTTCAAGAATACAGGCGTTTGTGTATGTATGTACAAAAAGCTTCCCTCCCCTCAATAATGACCATTTTCAAAATAGATAGATATTGGCCATTGTAAAAAGCACAAAAAAGAACCGCATGAAAAATATGCGGGTAGTTAAAGACTTCACGCGAGCAGTTTCGTATAGCTTTGTGCGATGAAAAATTACAGACCACACGCCGAGCATTTTTCACCTTTCATAGTAAGTTAGCCTGATTACGATGTAAAGATGCTGGATATGGTATATCATTTTGTACACGTTCCAGTACTGGGAAGAGGTCACCTAAGCAGTAATGGTTGTAGCTGGTTTTACATGATGGTTGCACCCGTCCTTTGATTTTAATATCGTACAATAAAATAGTAACACTTAATCATAAACATCATCATCAGCCAGTGGGACGTATATGCCCTCTGCATGGCACGAGCCTCCTCTACAACCGAGAGGGTTTAAGCCTTATTCCACCTCGCTGGCCTAGTGCGGATTGGTAGACTACACACCTAAGAAATTCCTAAGAACTTTTAGGTGTGCAGGTTTCCTCGCGATGTTTTCCTTCACCGTTAAAGTACGTGATAATTCATTGTGAATACACTCATAAATGTCAGAGGTGTGTGCCTGGGGTTTGAACCTGCCACCGTCGAGATTCTCGATCGCGTGCCTAAACCTCGAGGCCATCACGACTTACACGTTACACAATCTAAGTTTATTCAACCCAAGAGGTGATACGGCAACCCTGAACCCACTCCTGCTAGCACTGAAGTCTGAACGTGGCTATATAGCGACCGCCCCCTCGTAACATTCTATTTGTGACTAACAATCTCAAACTACCTACATAGCAGTGGCGGTACTGCCATAGAAACCCAAAAGCATTTCACGTTAATTTGTAATGTCTAGTTTATAACTGTTTATTGTGGGGTCAGGGTATTCTCATTTATATGTCAAATTGCTATTGATAAATATATATTTAAAGCTTAAATATTATTCGGAATTTTGTAAGGCAAACTGGGCTTTTGGGCTTCTATGGAAGTACCGCCACTGCTACATAGCAGTGTTAACATTTTATCAATCACTATTTATCTACCCTTTTACTATTTATTATTACTATATTTACTATTTATTTACTTTTATATTTCTACAAACTAGTAGTTAAAACGACAACACACATACATAGTTCTGACACCACACTAAGATACAGTGTCGTGGGTATCAGAAACTGAGACTTTCCGGTCTCACAACACCCGTACCCGAAACAAATATCACACAAACATTTGTCACGGCCCGTGGATGGAACCCGTGGCCTCTCGTTTCGCAAGCTGGCTAGCCAACTGCACAGGTCTGTCGAAATAAGAACTACGCTCTCTTGCTACATCCGTGTGACGCCCCATGATTTATGGAACCCACCCCGAACATTTCAATTAGAAGTTTGACGAGTCTCTCAACACTGTATTGATTTATTTCGCCGACACTTTCTTATTTGCCAAAGGAAATGGCGGTTCGTGTCCCGTTCCACGGAAATGAATGCTTTTATTGCGTTGTAAAAATCTTTGTGGTTTTGCTCATTTATTTTTGATTAAGTCTGTTCTGGCATTTTTACGCTCAGCTTGATGATTTAATAAGCTTTTATTAGATAAATATTAGGATTAAATGGTTTGATATAATCTGCGTTGTTGTGTTATTATCTGACCTTTACAAAGATAGCATCAATGCCTTCAGAACTAGGACAAATTGCTACAAAGTCAAAGTCAATGTCAAATGCCAGTGTGATGCCCTGTTTATGATTGTTCATTCTGGGGTCAGGAGATTCTCATTTATATGTCAAATTGCTTTTGTTAAATAAAGATTTAAAGCTTAAAGATTATTATTCGGAATTTTATGAGGCAAGCTGGGCTTTTGGGCTTCTATGGAAGTACCGCCACTGGTATGTATGTATATTGTATGTATGTATGTATGTATGTACGAGTATGTATGTATGTATAAGGAATTAAAGCTTACAAAATACCCTGAGCAAGGAAAGTCTTTATATTTTGCTGCCAATTTCAATATTGCCTCGTGGACTCGCGGTACAAGTATGTGCCGTGGGATCTAGAGGTACTGGGTTCGATTCCCGGGTCGGGCAAAGTGATATTGGGTTTTTCCATTAGGAAATTCTCAGTGACAGCACGGAGTCTGGAAATGTGCCCGAAAAACGGCAATAGGCTCGCCCCCTATTACGTGGGACTGATACATACCTGGCGAAATGTGGGTGTAGATATGCACCTCTGCCTACTCCTTCGGGGAATACAGGCGTGAGTTTATGTATGTATGTATGTTCAAATATATTCTCAAAAAGTTCTTCAAAAAGAGTAAATTAGCCGATGACTAATAAATGAGGGACTTTATTTCACAATGATTCTTTTTCAAACGTTTTTACACGAACCTTTATTAAATAAAAAGTTAAAATTCAAAGCGAGTAAATTTTTAAACATCCATTATAATTTTTATTCGAAGTTATGAAACAATTTTCGGCAATCATTCCACAATCGCTAGGTCAAACATTGTTAACTTGATCAACCCTTTAAAAAAAATGTAATGAAAACCTAATTTTATAATCCTAATAGCCTAAATAAATCATTTCGTCGTAAAATTAATGTTCCAAAACCTAACATTGTAATTCAAGCTTTATTGCATTTTAATAGAGTTCAAAATGACTTTGAATGTTTGTGCAACGAGCTCCATCTATTAAATGCGCTTAAGGTAATTGTTCCAGAATATTCCGCGATAAAGTTTTAATATCAAGTGTCTGAAACAAGGCCCCGCTATTTACAGGCGCCTGGCCAAAGGGCGTGGCTATTTCCCAGGGTTTTGACTCTTAATTAAGTCAACTTTATTATTTTACACATAGGTCCCAGGTAGATTTCACTTGATCGAAACAAGCTTGTAGAGCACAAGCGATTCCGCTTAGAAAGGCATAGAAAGCGATTTATTATAAATTTATACCTACCTATTAAAATATAACGTTAAAAAAGGAAATAAAAATAAGGCAGAGTTCGCGGGTTCGATCCCCGCACCGAGACAAATGTTTGTGTGATCCACAAATATTTGATTCGGAATATATATGAGACCGGAAAGTCTCTCGTAGTTTATGATACTCACGACATAGGACTTGTATCCTAGTGTGGGGTCAGAACTATGTATGTGACCGTTGGATGTATTTATCTAGTCATATAAACCAAATTGTTGGATACGGGCCTCTTTTACAACTGAGAAGGGTTAAGTCTTTAGTCCACTAGACCAAGTGCCGATTGGCTTCAAAAGTCTATAATATAATATAGTTAGTGCTTAGTTAAGTGACATTTCGAGGGTGACATTATCATTTTGATTAAACCCTCCATAATAAATAAACACCTAAAAAAAAAAAAAAAAAGTCTATAATATGATTAGGTGGTATTCAATTTAAAACAACGAAAACCACTCTAGTCTAAAATTTATCTCTTCAACGAGTTGAAACTCGAAGCTTATTTCACAAGACTTAGTATTTAGTATAAACTACAAAAATAATTATGTCTCACCCCGTTGTAGTTAAAATTATCTAGCTAATGACAACACTGGGTAATTACATTAATCCTCCGAGCAATAACTCAAGAATCCCATTATATCAGACTAAGCCACTATATTCTGTTGCATAACAGCTTTCATCACACTCATATGAATAAGGTACACCATGGCTTCTGAATATTTTGGGATTAGACGAAAGAATTGAAGTGGAACTACGTATGCTGGGGTGTGGGTACTTTTTGACATTTTTTTATCCGATATCAGCTTTTGCTCGAGGCTTTGCTAGTTAAGATTTCGTTGACCAATGGTACAAGAAATACCCAAAAAAAACCGGCGAAAAATTGCCTTCAAGAGTCTCAGGAATATCTCTGTACCTAATGTTCGTCAAAAACGGTTCAATCAGCGTTGAAGCGTAACTGACATAAAATTCAAAATTTAATTTGAAAATATTATTTTTCTATGTACTTTGAGAAATTTTTTCGAGACTATTGCTGTTTTCGCGCATGTTTAAGACTAAATTCTGCTACTGTGAATACCCCAATCGAATAACCCCAAGCCAACCAACCCAGAAATACAATATTTTCGTTCAAACGCACAAACTTTGGTTGATAATATTTATTTCAAATAAATTAATATGATTTTTCATGGTAAATTAAGTCGTTCCCCCTTCATTTCATCCTCTTACAAGGAAACCAGTATCCAGCACGAGGTTCTATATATGATATATTACACTTTACATAGTTACAATTTTCTATGACCATAACAGAAGAATAGTTAACATAAGAACAGATATATCATAAATCCCCAATTTTTTCCCGCACATGGTCACCCGAACCCACGTATGCAGGTAATCCTAATTGCATAGATTTGAACCTGGAATGGTTCCAAGTGGCGTCGCCGCGCCACTGTGCCTAAGAGATTAATTACGGCCGATTTATGATAGCCAACAATGGCGTAGCTTGGCACCGGCCAATAAGTGCCCTCGGAGGCTCGTATGTTCATATTCTTCGGGATTTGCACGCGACAGCTATTAGCCTGCTAAATGGACGGGTCAAAGTCAAATTTGGGGGATAAAATAGGCTTAGTATCTTTAATTTATTAATACTATAGTATACCTTAAAAGGTAATCGTAAATATAATGAGGAATTGCACATCACCCCAAAGTACTTCTCAGGTCTCCGTCAACCTATTGGGCCCATATAGTGGACTAAGGCTTTGATTGGACCGAAGGCCGGTGTCCAACAGTGCGACGTATGTGGGTTGATATATAGTAGGTATGCCCAGTTCATCTATAAGACCGGCAAAGTTGAAGCAACTGGTGATGAATTAATCGTAATCGTTTCTTGCCAGTCGAAACTATATTTCGTACTGCAACTTTTCATTAGGTTTATTGTGGTCATTTTGCAGAAATGAGATGTGTGTAAATTATATTATTCATAAACATATACAGTCCCCTCACATGAATACTACTTTAAAAAATAGGTACTACTTTAAAAAATAGTTTATTAATCGTCCAGAGGTAAAAAAAGTTCAGTAATAAATAATAATAAATAAAATAATTATTATATTTATACTTGCTTAATATATATACTAGTGACCCGACAGACAGTACACAATTTTAAATTCAAAAATTCTTTTTTTTCCAATCTAAACCATTCTCGAATCCACACACAAAAAAATTCATCTGCCTTCTTTTGAACAAATAAAATGTATTGTTTAAAAAATTCGAGTTATGTTCTGATATACGGAAAGTTAAAATCCCAGAACTGGATCACAGCACCTACCGGGTCCAAGTGCGAATCTAAACTATTCTCGAATCCACCTGAATATACAGAGAAAATTTCATTAAAATTGGTCACGCCGTTACAAATTTAAATACCAGAACTCGAACACAGCGCCACCTACCGGGTCCAATTGCAAATCTAAACCATTCTCGAATCTGCTTAAACACACACAAAAGGCCAGCGTGGTGGACGAAGGCCTAAACCCTAGTATCGTAGAGGAGGCCCGTGCCCAGCAGTGGGTCGTATTTGGGCTGATGATGATGAAATATTCATTTCGCCGAAAATTGTATTATCAGTGCTAGTATTAAAATCAGGTTATTTGTCAAAGAAACACTCCAAAAATCAGTTCATAAATATCAGTTAGCTTCAAAGAATTGTGTTCGCATAAAAGATCCGTGTAGTGTCACATATACTTAGATATATTGACAGCGTAAGTAAGCCAGCGGAGAGGAAAAATAGTTATTAGATTATTTCACGTTCCTATTCGGTTGTCAGGGTGTTACGTGTCTCCTTTCTGTGTTCTATAAAGCTTATAAAGCGTGGAAATACTAGAAATTGTAATGTTTTTTGCGTTTGGCAGAATTTAATAAAAATATTTTTTTAGTAAAAATAATTTATTTGTTTAACAAAGGTAATATAAAGTCCTCGAAGCCGACGTAAATGGAAGCATGAAGAGGATAATTTCAGCTGAGGAAGCGCGAAAGAAATGTGTTTGGACCGCAGCTTTTGGCGCTCTATAGTCTCTGTCCAACCCAATAGAAGACAGGCGTGATTTTATGTATGTACTTATGTAATAGTAGAAACAATTCGTGATGACCTCGAGGTTTATGGGCAACATACAAAAATGCGAGTTCAATCCGCTTGCTCACACGAATTATCACGTACTTTAACGGTGAAGGAAAACATCGTGAGGAAACCTGCACACCCGCACTAGGCCAGTGTGGTGGATTAAGGCCTAAACCCTCTCAGTTGTAGAGGAAACCCGTGCAGTGGAACATATATGGGCTGATGATGAATTCCTAAATTGATTACTGTTAAGTAATAAAATTGAAGGCGGTTTTTCTGCTACATTTCCAGTTACTTAGTGATTGTTTGCCCGACCTGGAAACCGATCAGACATATCGCCACATCCATATTCTTGGAATAAACATGAGAAAGTCAAACAGAATTCAATAAAAACCGCCTTTTACAACAAACAAACAGACAATAACGCGACACTCATAACTTGACGACCGGTAAAACCGTCATAACAAATGCAATAAACTCGAGCAAGCAAATATGTACGCCCACAGTACTCATACAATAAATTTTGTAGTAAAACGTGATCGTAAAGTAGGCGTACTGAATTATTTTCTCTACATATACCAAATGTAGGCACTATATGAGAAATGGAAGTTACTAAAATAAAGGACAAGTTTACACTCGTGTACCTATATTCGACGCGGTAATCAGAGGTGCGCTATTCCGCACTCTTTTCGCCGATTTTTTGATAATGTAAACTAGGCCAGCGTGGTGGACTAAGGCCTACACCCTCTCAGTTGTAGAGGAGGCCCGTGCCCAGCAGTGGGACATATATGGGCTGATGATGATGATGATAATTTTTAATTAATTTATTTATTTAAATTTTACACAGTGATTGTAAAAGTTGACTTAATGCCTAAGGCATTTATGCCAGTCGAACCTAAGCTGATGCGGAGATGATACACAGCAAGTGTGTAAATAAGACAATTTTTAAACATACATTTAGTTTTACTCTGTTTCAAACTACCTGTACGCCTACCCAGCGTCCGTTAGTCACTTGGTCCCTTCATTGAAAACCAGCGCTGCAATACCGTGCAAGCGGAATTGCAGCGTGCAGCTGAATGAAGCGATCATTGTTGGCCATAAAAATTGTATTTTCTAATTGTTTATTTTTGTATTTTCCCGTATGTTGGCCAATAATAAAACTTTTTTCTTTCTTTCTTTCTACTTTCTTTACACAAATACATACATAAACCTTTAAGTATTAGTATGTCTTCACATCACTGCGAAATATATATACATACATACACATACATACATAAACTCACGCCTGTATTCCCCGAAGGGGTAGGCAGAGGTACATTTCTGCACCCACATTTCGCCAGGTATGTACCACGTAATAGGGGGCGAGTCTATTGCCGTTTTTCGGGCACAATTCCAGACTCCGTGCTGCTACTGAGAATCGAACCCAGGACCTCTAGATCGCTCGGCACATACTTGTACCGCGAGACCACGAGGCAGTATACATACATATAATAGGTATATTATATATAAACTTTTCATAGTGTATGTGTGTTTATTAAGCCTTAGGTCCCACGTAATAGGGAGCGAGCCGCTATAAAATTTAAAAGTTCCTAAACGCATGATAATTTGTGAATTTACAAATAACTTCGTAAACTCGGATTTGTTCAGGATTCGAACTCGCAACCGATGATATGTTGTATCGAACGCATGTCTAATCATAATCATCATCATCAGCCCAAACACGTCCCACTGATGGGCACGGGCCTCCTCTACAACTGAGATGAGTTAGGTCTTAGTCCCCCACTCTGAGCTAGAGCGATTTGACGGACTACACACCTAAGAAATTCCTAAGAACTTTTTAGGTGTGCAGGTTTTATCACAAGGTTTCCGTCACCGTTAAAGTACTTGATATTTTTTTGTGGATACACACATAACTTCGAAAAGTCATAGGTGTGTTGTAGGGACGGGAGTAGTGAAACGCATGACTGACGATACAATACTAACTATTTATTGTGTCTCTACCAAATATATATGTTCTTACAGCTAAGCTATACACACTTACTTATGTCTACGCTACATCTCCCCCATAAAAATAAAAAAAATGAATGATTACATTTGTTTTTTTTTTTCATTAGTATATCATAAAATTATATTATTTATTAGTAAAGATTAAAGATTAACATGAATAATACATTTATTTGTATATAAACAGTTAGTAATCTTAATAAGAGAAAAAAAAGTACATTTAAATTATATTTTTATATGCATTATATAAGTAAATGTTATACACATTGCTAATAATTATTTAAGAACAGTACAATTTCGTTCTATTTTTATGAACTAAGTCTATTTTTCCATTTTTAATAATTTCTACATTGGGTGATAAATCTCTTACTACTACAGATGGGCCAGAATAAATTGGACTAAACTTGTTTCCTGTTTCTTTCTTTAACAAAATTTGAGCATTAGGCTTGTACATTATAGGATTTAATTTACAATCATAGTGTTCTTTCCTTGTTAACTTTGTTTGAATTAAATTCTTACGAGCTTCATTTTGTGACACCTGTAACCTATATTTTAACTCTAAAGGGTAACTTTCATGATTATATAAAGGTTCAATAGACGTTGACAAATTACTCGGTAGATTACATTTCTTTCCATATACCAATTCAAACGGTGTATAATTAGTAGAGCTATGTACTGATGTGTTATACGAGAAACACCAGTAGGGTAACCATGTGCTCCAAGTTTCAGGATTATTATCAGATTGTATTCTTAAAAATGCTCCCAAGTGTTTATGAGTATGCACCAATACTCTCATGACGATAGGCTGTAGAAGAAAGTTTATTAATATTTAGTAATTTACATACCTCTGACATTGTTGTGTTGATGAATTCTGTACCTCTGTCTGTTGCAATACTCGTAGGGACACCATGCTTAAGAATAAAATTTTCAACGAAAGCTTTCGCAACTTCGTTGGCACTTTTGGAAACGAGTGGACAAGCTATTATATATTTCGATAACTCACATTGCATGGTTAATATATATGAATAATTATAGCTATCCTTATCTAATGGACCTACAATATCTAAAATATCTTATCAAAGGCCGTATGTGCGGTAGTCGTTACCACCATTGGCTCTTTTGTATAGGTAGAATGTTTTTGTGTCTGACATTTGAAACACTTTATAACGAAGTCATGAACATCTCGCTCCATATTGGGCCAGAAATAATATTTTTTAATATTATTTAACATTCGCCTAATACCCGCGTGGCCACTCGTGGGTAAAAGGTGAAAGTCATTGATAATAACTCGTATGTCGTCTTTATCGACTATTCTTTTGACATCTATTAAAAAAACAAAGTCTTTGTCGTATATCGTCTTTTAGACTATTCTTTATCGACTATTTTGCCATCTATTAAAAAAACAAAGTCGTGGTCAGGACCATGTATCATCATACATTATTCGTATCATTCTTAATAAAATATATTTCTTCAATATTATATAAACGACAATATACACCGAGCTCCCTCACAAAAGCGGCTGGCGTCAGTTATGATCGGGCTGTCGGATTTATAAACAATGTCATTTGAGATGGCATGTAATTAAATGTACCTCTACTACTTAATCATCATCAGCCCAAATACGTCCCACTGCTGGGCACGGGCCTCCTCTACAACTGAGAGGGTTTAGGCCTTAGTCCACCACGCTGGCCCAGTGCGGGTTGGCGGACTACACACCTAAGAAATTCCCAAGAGTTTTTAGGTGTGCAGGTTTTATCACGATGTTTTCCTTCACCGTTAACCGTACTACTTAATCGTACATTATCATTTTACAATTACGATATTATTTTATTCCATTTAGTCTTTGTTATGTATTTCATTTCAACAGATTCTTTCGGCTTACTATGTGTTTCCACGACTTTTGGTTGATCAGACCAATCGTCAGGAATAACCATATCATCCGAAGAACTGTTTTCTAGCAAAGTCCTTTTTTGTCTTCTAGTCACGTTTATGACAAATTCATGCATCTCTTACAATTCTTTCGATGACAAGCATACTCTCTATAATGCGTCCGTATCAATACCTAACGTAATAATGTTACCGCCTAAATTATCTAATGTTACGCTATAATATTATTTTAATCTAATATTGATTTGTATCTCCGTAATAAATCATCTCAAATGATTCCATGCATCGAACATGGTAATGTTTTAAAAACATAGAACACGTGAGTAAAATTGACGCCATCCACTGCTAAGTCTAAACAAACATATCCAATTGATTGTACTTTGCCCCCAAATCTCTTAATCTGCGTTTTCTTAAAATGGTATGGAATATTTTGTTCGACTAAATGTTTATGTTTGATGGCTGAAATTGATGCTCCCGAGTCAAGTAACCATCTTCATATATGGTTTTCCATTTATAGATAATGTTACTGTCGTGTTATTATCGCATGAAAAAATATGTTTATTATTCACGAAAAAAAAAACCGATTCGCGTTTTCAGGCTTGTCACTTTTACTCACACTATCCGTCATAACTCGCATATATTCTTGAGGCTTTGTCCACTGGTTTCGACTATTATGATTTAAATAAGACCTACCTCTGTTTGGTCCGTTTCGAGTCGCATTCCACGAACCTCGTGACGAGTGACCCCGGTCGACTCCTTGATACTGTCGTCCATCACGCGACTGTCCTCTGCTTGTCTGTCCCCTAAAGTATCGACCACGTTGTCCTCTAAAAAAGTTATTTGTAGCACGCCTGTAATTATAGTTACCTTTGTTAAACATTCTTATGTCTCCGAGAAACGTCGATGACGATGAGAATTCCTCATCTACCGCAGCCTGTATGGCATCCTTAAGAGAGTCAAATTTCTGAGCTGCAATAATAGTGCTCAAACGACGGTTTCGCAATCCGTCGGCGAATTGCTTAATAGCTTGTTTTTCGTTAACCGGTTTTAACACTTTGTAATTTTCGGGTTTTCCTTCGGATTGCGAAATTGTCAAATCCACAAACATCTCAGTAATCGCTTTTCCGTAATCATCAATTGACAAATTATTCTGAGAAAAGGAAAGTAATCTATTCTGTAAAGCCGTAGACGACTTTTTTGGCAATAATTGAACCCTCATATCTCTCAATAAATTCTCAACGTTGTCGTAGTCTGGACAAAGTTTCAATTTTGCTGCCTGAGACAAACGGCATTTTAAAACAAAAGTAATCAATTGTTTTTGTGAGTGTACATCTAATAATGAACTATAATATTCTATACTATCAATAATATGTTTAATACTAGATTCCTCCGAGTTAGTCATTACAGGCACTAAGTTTAGCGCAACCTTTATTTCAAAATTTGCCATTTTGGACAATTTTCCTTCGTCTTCACTAATACTGTCAGACTTTTCACACAATTCCTTAATTTCTAAATATAATTCATTTATTTTGATGCGATAATCATTTATTATTTTTAATTCATCACATTTAAATTCCTTAAGCTTACCTTCAATTTCACATATTAACTTTTCATAGGAACAATATATTATATTACTCTCATTGAATTTTTTACTACATGTCCTAGGTTCACATCTACGCTTAGGCCCCACTTTTATTTAATATCGTCTTTTTTACTTGACTCGTTATATATTTTATCTAGTTCTTTAGCCATAAAATACCTTTAATATTAATAAAAAAAATTACTTTGACATATACCGCACAGTACGTAAGACCTTTTATGTACGCACTATAAAAAAAACACACTTCACAAATTCACTTATCACTTGCCGATTGCTTCTGCTGGTCTATGTCGAAAGCTCGCATGCCTGGGACGGGCCTATCTTGTCTGCCATCTTCGAACTTCTAAACGTCTTGTAAAATAATTCCTGCATTATCCACCGCTTGTGGCGATTTTGTAAAATTTGTACTCGTAATAAATTAATATAATGCCTCCCAAAATTGTTAAAATTCCATCCCAAATTCCAGTCCAATCTCTGCACATCGTTGCCGCTGTTAGCTTTAACACCGGTTGCGTTCTGGTTTAGGAACATCTTTTTTTTTCTTCTTCTTTTTTGTTGATTGGCACATTTTAATTAAATTTTATTTGCAGCAGATTTAACACAATTTAACTTTTCGCACTTTGATCATTGTTTTATAACAGTTGCTCCAAATAAGGTAAGATATGCGGTGCCCGAGCGCGCTGGTCTCCTGTTACAGGCAGGGTCGCCATGTAGGGACGGGAGTAGTGAAACGCATGACTGACGATACAATACTAACTATTTATTGTGTCTCTACCAAATATATATGTTCTTACAGCTAAGCTATACACACTTACTTATGTCTACGCTACAGTGTGCCTGGGGTTTGAACCTGCGACCGCCGAAATTCTCGACCGCGCGCCTAAACCTTGAGGCAATCACTGCTTAATCAATCATAATGCCACTATCAAATAATTGTAAACAAATATATAAATCGTTTCCGTCATTGAGTTGTTACTGTTCGGTACATTGGCAAAATACTTTAAGATGCCGTGAGTGGGCTTTCTAGTATTTAGCAAGGTGCATTGCACCTGGCATAGGGTCGTATTTAGGTTTCAATGTGGGGGACATACCCCCTACACAAATAGTTCAATAGCTTTTTTAATCATTGAAGGAAAAAGCAAAAATAAATTTAAATTTTTTACTGTCCAAGATCTCTACTTTAATATTAAAAAATCGTCAAAGTTGATTTATAGTTTAGCTGTTAAAAGAGGTAATGGCACGCAAAGGGTCCAAAGGGTCCAAATACACTGTCAACTGGCAAGTATATTTCGATCATGCCTGTTCAGCCAATTGTATTTTGCATGTCTGATATATACATATATATGTATATACTCAGCCTATCACCTTCCACTGCTGAACGTAGGCCTCCCTAAGAAAGCGCCAACCATTCAGGTCTTGAGCAGCCCTCATCCATCCGTTACCCGCCACCTTTTTCAAGTCGTCGGACCATCGTGCTGCAGGTCGACCTACACTGTCCATGTCTGATATTATATGTGTATTTCTATATACCCTGGCTACCTTTAATCGCAACATAAATGTATGTGACACTATTTCGGATTTAACCCTTTTGTATGATACGTAGGACAATGTTATCTATTCTAGTCAATATTTGTTTTTATTAACGTCATATTCACTTACCGACCATAATATACTTATTAATTTATATACTCTTTATTATACATATGTACATAAATCTTTATTACAAATAAATAAACAGAGACCAAAAGTTAATTAAGAGTACAAGTGGCGGTCCTATTGCTCTAGGCAATTTCTTACAGACAAATTTCTACAGATAATAGAAGATTATACAATGGTAGTGTATAAGCAGTGATGGGCTCGAGGTTTAGGCGCGCGGTCGAGAATTTCGGCGGTCGCAAGTTCAAACCCCAGGCACACACCTCTGACTTTTCGAAGTTATGTGTGTATTCACAATGAATTATCACTTGCTTTAACGGTGAAGGAAAACATCGTGATAAAACCTGCACACCTAAAAGTTCTTGGGAATTTCTTAGGTGTGTGGTCCGCCAAACCGCACTAGACCAGCGTGGTGGACTAAGGTGTAAACCCTCTCAGTTGTAGAGGAGGCCCGTGCCCAGCAGTGGGACGTATATGGGCTGATGATGATACAATGGTAGATAAGAACTATTCGATTTAAAATATAAGGAAATTGGAGAATTAATCTTTTTGGCTATTTTTACTTAAAACTCGACCCCCATTTGGTAAGTCCTAAGTTCCTCCCAGAACTAGACAAGTCGCATAGCCTCTTAGTCACTCTCAGGGGAAACTCGCTCCGAACCGGCCACGTTCCATTTGGCTTGTGTCGTAAGAAATTTACTGACCGCAAATTGTCGTGTTTATGACCTGTGACGTCAGCACCTAAGCTTCTCGAAGGTTCTAGAAATTTCCGTTGATAGTTGAAGTGATACATACATACATACATAAACTCACGCCTGCACTCCCCGAAGGGGTAGGCAGAGGTGCATTTCTGCACCCACATTTCGCCAGGTATGTATCAGTCCCACGTTATAGGGGGCGAGCCTATTGCCGCCTCTCGGGCACATTTCCAGACTCCGGGCTGCCACTGAGAATCTCCCAATGGAAAAACCCAATAACACTTTGCCCGACCCGGGAATCGAACCCAGGACCTCTAGATCCCACGGCACATACTTGTACCGCGAGACCACGAGGCAGTTGAAGTGATGGAGATGTAAATCTATCAAACGACTGTACAAAAACGTTTCTGAATACTTTTGTGGCGTTTATATGTCTGATTCTTTGTGTAGGTGTTTATGTACAAACACTTACGCTTTGGGACAAATAGCATAATTTGTCAAAGCTTAAAAAAACGATTAATAATTTACTATACTAGGTGAAAAGAGTCGTGATGGCATCGATGGTTAGGCACGCGGTCGAGAATCTCGACGGTCGCGGGTTCAAACCCCAGACACACAAACACCTCTGACTAGAAGTTATGTGTGTATTTACAATAAATTATCACGTACTTTAACGGTGATGGAAAACATCGTGATTTTTTTTAAAATAAATAAATTTTAATAGCGGGTGCTCGTTCCCAGCAGTAAAACAAAATGGTGGCACCCAAGTAGTCTTTATCCAAATTGCACGTATTTACGTAAGTATGAAAAGAAATGATCGATTTATTTATCATGTGCATTATTAACGACATTGACATTGTATTTATTAACGAACGCCAACCCGCACTAGGCCAGCACGGTGGACTAAGGCCTAAACCCTGTCAGTTGTAGAGGAGGCCCGTGCCCAGCAGTGGGACGTATATGGGCTGATGATGAATAAATACAATTAGACTGTAGATATTTGTGCCAATATGGTTCGTGGAAGGACGACAATGCTGCGGTCGGGACAATAATGTCAACCAACTGGTTTCTCAATACTTGCAGCAAAAAGTTGGCATTATACGGTTTGAAACGGCGGGGGTATTGTGTTTCACAGTAACATTGTACATTGGACTTGAGGAAATGATTTGTGATAAATTAATAATAAACGAGACGAGACTGCCTCGTGGTCCCGCGGTACAAGAATGTGCCGTGCGATCTAGAGGTCCTGGGTTCGATTCCCGGGTCGGGCAAAGTGTTATTGGATTTTTCCATTAGGAAATTCTCAGTAACAGCACGGAGTCTGGAAATGTGTCCGAAAAGCGGCAATAGGCTCGCCCCCTATTACGTGGGACTGATACATACATACCTGGCGAAATGTGGGTGCAGAAATTCACCTCTGCCTACCCCTTTGGGGAATACAGGCGTGAGTTTATGTATGTATGTATGTAATAATAAATTCGCGTGTACTTTTGGTTGGTTTAATAGTGTTAGTAGCCAAAATAGGCTGTCGGTTCAGCGAGTAACATTCTACATGTTGAAAATGAATGCTCAAAGTCGCTATTACTCGTACTACTGTCATCTTTTTATTATCCGTCCGCTACTTGCCACCTTTCTCAAGACGTCGGACCATCGTGCTGCAGGACGTCCAACACTTGTCTGCTCCAACGGCCGTCCGTCTGTCGACAGATATTAATAAAAATCCTAACGAACGAACACGTGCCTAACTATACCGTATTCAGGGAGCCGTGAGATAAAAGGTAAACAAACTATAAAAAGGTACTTTGAAGGTCACGATTGATAAAGTGAATATATTTTATAAAAATAAGTACGGAAGTACACCACTGTAAATTATATTTTAGAATGATGTCTGTTAAACTTATGTAATACTTTCAGACTTATTTGAACTCGATAACATAAATGCCTTAAATTATTTTTTAAATTTAAATTAATTATTTAGTACATCGTTCACATGTAAAAACACCTAAAAGAGACTCGATTCCCAAACTTCGAACGCATTTAAATACTACTAAATTATAGACCACAGGTACTGCGAACATTTTACATTAAAATGTGTCGTTTTCTCATCGGTCGGGTTATATCCTTCATCTGTACTATCGATCAACTTGTTGATACGAGAATGTTGCTTCCCGATATTTTCGTTGATTTCTTGGTATTCCGTTGTCACTTTTGTTGTTTTCATTAAGTTTCTTGTTTTGTTAAGTTTAAAGTTATTTGTTGATTATTATTGACTATTTCGTGCTTAAAAACATGAGTGAACCTGGATCAATATAATGTATTAATAAAATAGTGAAATAAAAGTTTAAGAAACATTGTTTTCTTTGTTTACATTTTGTCTCAAGCCCAGAATAGGGTATAGTTATAAAACCGCTTTTCCAATCATTAACACAAACTACCACTATAGATTCCGATGACATCTCTACCTACCCTTCACAAAGCCTGGACATTAACCGCTAACCTACGGTTTTTATTCTGTGAGCACGTGAAAAACAGCTAAATGAGATTTTGATGACCAAGAGTTAAGCCGGCTGAGTCCGCCGTTCCATAGGGATCATCCTTAACTGGACTTTACTATACAATTCTATATAATAGTAGGTTTTACGTAGAACTATTGAAGATCGGATTTTTTTGGTTTTATTGATCAAAACAGTTTAAGAGAAAAACTTAAAGAAAATTATATTAGTAAGTTAGGTCTGATTGTAATCGTTTTTTTTTAAAATATAATCCCATATATATATTCCACTTTTAGGTCTCTTAATAATTTATTGAGTGGTTTGCAAGGTTCGTCTATTGTAATAAAATGAGGTACATTGAAATATGTGGAAAAAAATCCTCAACAATTAATTTTTTTAACACACTTCGAAAGCTCAAACGGATTTTATTACCGGGCGGCTGAGATAGTGTTATCATGTAAAAGATGGGGTTATTGCCATTTTAATCTCCAAATTTCTACAGAAATTCTCATATTCGAAGAATCCAATAAATCTTTGCCCAACCTGTTAATGGAACTAGGGACCTCTCGAGCGCATCTCGCTTACTACTTACTTTCGCATGTTAAAGGCAGAAAGTAAATATATGTATATTAGTTTTTAAGAAAACACAGAAAATGATTTAATAAAATTTAATCCTGCGAGCAGTATAACTGAAAATGACACAATATGCGCATGCAAAATACAAAACACTGGTAACATGCAATATTTTTATCAATTTTCCATTAAATTTTTAAAACAAAGTAAACTAAGTTTGCAATGCCCATATTTTAATTAATTAAATTAAAAGAGGAAATTTGAATCAATTACATTTTACTTAAAATAATTTCATTTTTATAATTAATCCAAAATTCCTCGTAATTAAATAAAAAGAATATATGACACTCTTTAACTAAAAATAATTACATTATGCGTATTTTTATGATATAAAATCATTTTTTATTACAAAATGCATCTATTCCCTTCCTCTATACAATTATCACAGTAATTATGTATCTATCGTATTGTTTTACTGACTCGGGCACGCGGTCGAAATATGTCAATTTATTATTTATTTAATCATTTTATTTTATAATTACTTAAATTATCATGAAAAATAATTTTAATTGATAAATATTTTCTTGATCCGCTCAACGTAAAAATTGGCTTTATTATGTTATTTAAATTCTTATTAAGTAAATTTCGACTTTTTATACCATAATATTACTTAGATTTGATAATTGTGTCACTTAGCAAAATTTTATCATAAAATAATTTGTCATAATGTTAAAGTAATCAATATTAATGAAAGTATCAATATATGTATATTAAATATACATATACACTTAGGTTCGTGCCCGTGAAAAGGTAGATAGTTTCAACAGCTGTATTTTAAAATTCACGCGCCATTTTTACTCGCTTCTGAGAATTTCCTAATGGAAACCAAATAACATTATTCCTTTGTGATAAACTTGGCCTTTGATTTTGATTTTTAGTAACTTTACAGCTACTACTTTAGTAGTAGTACTAGGTACCGTAGTAGGTACTGTAGCTTCGAGGTTGAGGCATGCGGTCAAGAATCTTGTATAGGCAAATTATTTTTTAATTTTCCAAAACATCGACCAAGTGTCCGAGTCATGAAAGTTACTATCTAAATTGCTAATCAAATGATTCAATATGTCAAGCGGTTTCATTACATAAACTAATTACCGCCATTTCCTTATAAATTTTATAAAATATCTCTCAGTCTGTATTACACTTATTCTAACAAAATTACATGGAATTGAACATTTTAACGTTGAGCAACCTGATGTGAAGTTTATTTTCATAATAAATGAATATTATCATAAAACGGCAAAGCGAAACAATGCAAATGATTGCATCAAAATAAGCGAATATTTACATTTTTAATTGGAAAAATACACTTCGAGCGTTTTAATTAAATCGCAACACAATTTTAATTATTTCGCGTCGTTCGAATGAAATTGTTTGAAATAAAAATTAATTATTTATACAAATTTAGCACTCACTTGTGTTTTTATTTTTTATGATAACAATTTAAAATATAAATTGCATTTGGCAACACAAATGCCGAAATTACACAATCAAATTAAATGACTAAATGAAATTGTACAATTAATTTCATTTTACCATTCGTATAACCAATAAATAAATTTTAACACTTTTATTTTGAAGATACTTCAGACTTACTCTAAAAGTCGTTATGTACATTTTCAGTCGAATTTTATGTATAATTAGGAACATTATATTACACAGATTACCTTCAGTATACAACGTGTAAAAAAAAAACTTTATTATTAAATTATCATGCAATATTTTCAAGAAAACCTAATTTAATATATTTTTTCTGTATTTTTATAATTTAGAATAGTATTGGATATTTGTATCCAAATAACAAACGCCCTAATATCCCAAGTAAGTGTCACGTTTTTGTTGACTTCTCAGAGGCAACCCTTTCATTTACTCTTATGCTTATACTTTGTTAAGAGTCAATATAAGGGGTGTAATGTCATTACTGCGATCCTAACATACAAACTATCTCTTCAACTTTAGTAATTTCATTTAAATTTATTTTATTTTATTAATTTCCATACCCCATTCCGTGCATGTATTTTTTTGTGTACAAAATTAATAAAAATCACGCTCATTCAAAATAAAATTCACGTTGTATACTTTAAGGTTGAAAATTATTTACTGTCCATATTATACAAGATATTCTACGTAGATTACACGTGGGTTGCCTGTGCCTGTTGGTTGCCGTTACCTGTGAAAAATGACACCAATTAGCCCAAGTGATATTGTAAAAAACACGTCTAGTTGGGTGACGGTACGGATTTATGACGTAGATATTAAAATTTTCGGGGGCGTAAACTTAATTTTTAATGTTTGACTCACCGACCCTCTGTTACATTAAAGTGAAATGATAAAGTGGAATTTATGGTGCGTCTAAAAATTGTTAGCATTTAATTATGGAATAACGTTGATGTTTAAAACTATTTTAAAGATATTAACTGTTTTCAAGCGTCATTTTGGTTTAAAATAGTTTAAAAATTACAAATTGCAGTTATGTTTATTAAATAATAAATTTATAACTACATCCAACAACCTTCTGTCGTGGGCATCAGAAACTACGAGAGTCTTTTTCGGTCTCGCAAACACCCAGACCCGAAACAAAATTGTCTCTACACAAACATTTGTCTCGGTGCGGGGATCGAACCCGCGGCCTCTCGTTCCGCAAGCTGGTATCTAGCCAACTGCAATATAGTGTCATACTTACATACGTTAGTTCATTTTTTTTTTTTTTTTTAAATTACTGCTTAAATATGCTTTGTCATGTTTGTTCTGACGTCACGGTTCAATCGATAGAGCAGGCCAAATTATGTTTAGATAGTAGTTAAATAAACTAACGCTTATAAATGAGGCCCTAAATATCTGTGATGTAAATCGACAAAAAAAGATGTCAATAAAAAAAAGTTTTTTTGCAGGAATATAAGCCAAGGAAGGCTCATTTAATATTTTATTATAAGATTTCGTCTGCCGCTTTGCTGTGGAGGCAAGTCGACAACTCTTTGTTTTCCAACTCCTCCTGTATACTATTTCTGATTAATTTCGTTGCGGGATCATGACAAATTTGGTTCCTTTAAATTCGCTGAGCTTCATTGCTCGGCGTCAATACTGTACATGCCGCTGTTGATCCTGGAGCACAGGAGTTACAGTGGCGGGTGTGTGGTAAGATAGGGACTACAATCTTATTACCTACATAGTATTTAAATGTAGGGGCAAGACTAGCGATGTATGTCTATACATCGACGATATGTCTATATGCAAATGTGACTGTTAAGCGTATTTATTTTGCACCCAAAAAATCTGAAAACTTAGGAAAGTTAGGGACTAAGAAAACAGGGATTTTCTCCCACAAATCCATCCACACAAAACCAACAGATGAAAACACACAAATCTCAATTGGAAACCTAAAAGTACCCACAATAAACTAAGTGGAGTTTTCAAAGTCTATAAATTATTCACCGCGGCCCGTTCGCTAGATGCAATTAAATTTATGCGACTTGCCGAACTTCGCGATCGAACGTATTTCTAAGTAAACAAACGCCCAGATCGTATTAAAGTGGCTACAATTGTTAATACGACTTGGCAGACTGTATTAATCACTATAACAAGCCTTCTGTTAGCCTATGATCATATTGATACATACCCTACGGTAATATGAAGAATAAAATGTAGTATTTTTTCACAATAAATACACCCAACAGTCACATTATATTATTAGTCACTAGCTTTTGCCCGCGACTCCGTCCGCGTAGACTACAGGGTTGGGTTCAGAAAGAAAATATGTTGTAGTCTATTTTACTCCACAGAGTCCCATTTATATCCATATCAAAAATCGTTTACATCGGTCAAATGATTTAGGCGTGACAGCATAGCAGACATATAGTTATATATACATAGTTACGGTCGTCTACACGTCGTTTCATCATTCTAGCTTCAAAAATGACGAATTTCCACACAAACTTTCACCCCTATTTTTATTTAAGGTACATTTTTATACAAACTTTTAATGCCATATTTATATATATCTAATCAACAGCCTAAAAAATAAGTTTCAAGCTTCTAGCTTTAAAAATGACAATACTTCCATACAACCTTTCATCCCCCCTTTCAACCCCTTAAAACCCCTTTTCCGTGATAAAAAGTAGCCTATGTCCTTTCTCAGGGTATAAACTATCTGTGTACCAAATTTCATTTAAATCGGTTCGGTAGTTTTTGCAGGAAAGCGAGACAGACAGACAGAGTTACTTTCGCATTTATAATATTAGTATGGATGTATTCATAAAGAATTATCATGTGCTTTAACGGTGAAGGAAAACATCGTGAGGAAACCCGCACACCTAAAAGTTCTTAGGAATTTCTTAGGTGTGTAGTCCGCCAACCCGCACTAGGCCAGCGTGGTGGACTAAGGCCTAAGCCCTCTCAATTGTAGAGGAGGTACGTGCCGAGCAGTGGGACGTATATGGGCTGATGATGAACAGTCACATATATAGTCCTGACCCCACAATAAGAAACGAGCCTTGTGTCGTGGGTATCAAAAACTACGTGAGACTTATCGGTCTCACAAATAACAGTAAAGTATAGTATAGTACTTAATTAATAGAATTGATGTTCGTTTGCTCTTTCTATTCAGAGTGCATAGTACGTGTTTCAGCATTGAGCTATTCTATCACAAAAAATACAATTACTAAAATATTGAGTTGATATCTTTACATCGATGCTGTAAGCTCACGCCTGCATAGCGAAGGCGTAGGTAGAAATGTTTCTACACACACCTCTAACCAGCTGATTAGCTACTTAGATCCAAGGTAAAAGGGCGTGGGCTTCCAGACGTGCTGCTGAAAATTTGACAGCCACGTGGCGCAGTTGGCTAGACACCAGCTTGCGAAACGAGAGGCCGCGGGTTCCATCCCTGCACCGGGACAAATGTTTGTGTGATCCACAAGTATTTGATTCGGGTCTGGGCGTTTGTGAGAACGAAAAGTCTCTCGTAGTTTCTGATACCCACGACACAAGACTTGTATCTTAATGTGGGGTAAGAACTATGTATGTATGTGACTGTTGGGTGTATTTATTATTTACCAGCTGTGCCCGCGACTTCGTCCGCGCGGAAAATTTATTTTTCATTATTTTTAATAAGACAATTTAAGTAAAAGTAATAAAAGTAGCCTAAGTTACTCCTTATTACATCAGCTACCTGCCAGTGAAAGTCCCGTTAAAATTGGTCCACCCGTTTCAGAAATTAGCCGGTACAAACAGACAGACAGACAAAAATTGTAAAAAACGTTATTTTGGTATATGTACCGTGTATACATCCATGTGCATTTATTAAAAAGCGGTTATTTCAATAATACAGACACTCCAATTTTATTTATTTGTATGTATAGATTTTATTTATTCCTAAATAGCAAAACTTTGGAATCCAACCCTAGACTTCTCAAACGCATTTCGCATCCTTAGGCCGCATAGCCAACGATGCGTTGAAATACCATTGTGATTCTATAATAATGCGGTCGATTTTAATAATTCATTATTTACCTGAAGGCATCACCACAGAATTTCTGACGGCAGAGTATGGCGGCGGGGCTGGGGTCGCCGCTGGCTTAGCCGTGTGGACTTGGTTGCCGTAACCTGTGTTAACATCGGTACCAATTAATATGGAGACAATTTTGCTGATTTGGTAATCAAATTCATTTTATCTCTTATGTAATTCACTTTTAAACATGTACACTCACGTCTGAATCTTCAAAGGGAAAAGAGATGTAGGTATTATTTCACGATTGTTTTCCCCGAGATGTTTTATTCTCTTTGGTTTTGTTTTTTTGGTCACATTTACGGAGAATTTCGTAGGAGAAAAACTTATTCAGATCCGAGACGCGAATCTAACCGGCGAGGCAGGAATCGAAAACTTTTTAAGTGTCTATATTGTACATTGTAAAGGTAAACATCATGGTGAAACCTTTTTTTTTTTTTTTTTTCCTACGGGGAAAATCCTATTTACGGACGGTGTGTCGGACTCACCGGCGCCTTCCGACCCAGCATGGATGTTACCGCCCGTTGTCGGGCGGCCGCTGGGCCGGGTCCCTACCAAATATCAATGCGCCGTAATACCGACTAAAAACCCCGCGACGGCCACCATCAGCGCATTCAACGAGACGGCCCCGGAATACCCTGAAGCCAGAGCTATGGATTGACCCGGGACCGCCTCTGCGCGGTGCCAAAAGGCACACCGAAGCAATTGTTACCCCTCGGGGGCCGCCAAGGTAGGGACGGCGGCCCCGCGTGGCCTCTTGGCGCCGGGCTAGATGTTCGCCCGGCGCCTCCTACGTCGCCTGTTGCGACGAGCGGGATCGGTCTGCTCCCGATCCCGCTCCGCGCTCTCCTTCTGCGAAATGACACGTTCGCAGAAGGAGAGCATAGCTTTCCACGACCTCCGGCTGCCGACCATGGCGGCGACCACGGTCGGCAGCGAGAGGTCTCTCCCCACGACCGCTACGAGAGCGCTGCGCTCCTCATCCCAGGCTGGGCACTCCTCAAGCGTGTGCTGGGCCGTGTCCTCACGGCAGTTGCCACAATGGTGGCACACGGCGGTCTCCTCCACTCCGACGATGCGACACAGGTACGCACCGAAGCTGCCGTGCCCGGTGAGCACCTGTGTCAGCCGGAAGGTCGGCGCACCGTGGCGCCTGTCCATCCACTGCTGGAGGACAGGACGCACTGCCGCGACGGTCGCCACGCCAGCACTTGGACTCTCCAGCCTGGAACGCCACTCCTCCACGGCGGCGCTGATCATGGTGAAACCTGCACACCTAAAAGTTCTTTGGAATTTCCGCAAACCCGCACTAAGCCAGCGCGATGCACTAAGGTCTCAACCCACTCAGTTGCAGAGGAGGCCCGTGTCTAGCAGTGCGACGTATATGGGCCGATGATAATGTACAATAAATATATGAGACTTACCAATCGTACTATTCCTTAAGTATGGGTTGCCGTACGTAGCGGCGTACCTCAAGTCCACGCCGTGCTGAACTTTAGCATTCGGCTGGGCGTATATAGGGGCTGGTTGGCCTAGGAACAAATACAAATTAAATAAATACACCCAACAGTCACATACATAGTTATGACCGCACACTAAGATAGGAGTCTTGAGTCGTGGGTATCAGAAACTACGAAGGAGTTTCTGGTATCTAAAACACCCAGATCCGATTTTTTTGTGGATCACACATAATTTGGTGTTTATAGCTGACTGCGTCACGAATAAGTAATCAATAGGTTTGGGGAGGTATGGTGTGGTTAAACTTTATGATAAGACTTAGGTAGAAAGAAGAATGAATGTATGAATGAATAAATAAAGGAATGTCTCACCTTCGCCAACAGGCAGTCCCAAATTATTGATCGCATCAGTCTCCTCAGGAGACTTCGTTCGTTGCAGCGTATTGTTTTGTGACTCATTGCCAGCTGACAGCGGCAGCGTCGACGCCGTGTCTATGCTGCGCGTCAGAGATCCTTGGAGGGACCTGGAAATTCGTGTAGGATTAGTACAATACACTCACGCTTCTAGCCCCGATGAGGTAGGAAGAAGTTAATTTAGCACTTTCTGTTCGTAAGGTGTTTTAAGTCCTGCATAATTATGCTCGAGGCTATTGTTTTTACAGACTCTTGACTGCCACTTTGAATCTGATCTTGCAAAATTCGAATAAAACTTTGCCTAGCCCAGATATCAAACCCAGACACTCAACATTAAATGGTACACACTTGCCGCGGGAGCAATGCGGCAGTCAGCAAAAATCATCTAATAAACTCTTATATTGTATAACTATACTAAATACAGACAAATCAACAACACCCGAACACCATACAAACACAATTCCGATATTTATTTTTTCGCAAAACAATTGGCATTTTCGTATTTCCTGGCATAACAATATTTACGGAATTACCTGCTCGCTGCCGCGTCGGGCGGGGGGGACTGTACCCGCAGGTGGGGGGGAGGGGCGTACCCGTGCGGGTAGTCGTACACAAACCCTGAGGGCGCCTGGGAATAAAATAAAAGTAATTATTATTTTATAGACTTTATGAGTTGAAGAATTGAAAGAGGTATTTTCACATAGGTCACATACATAGCATTCACCTCACACTAAGATTTAGTCTTGTGTCGTGGGTATAAGAAATTACGAGAGACTTTTCGGTCTCACAAACACCCAGACGTGAAACAAATATTTGTGGATCACATAAACATTTGTCTTGGTGCGGGGATCGAGTCTGTGGCCTCTCGTTTCTCAAGCTGGTGGCTAAACAACTGCGCCACGGGGCTATCAATTGTCGTGTTAAATCCGACATTTGATATCCCCTCATTTAACCAATTTAGATTTAAAAAATTAGAGAAAATTTAAAATTTACGTTCTATTTCCTTTTTTATAAAAACCAACCAACCTTTTTAATATAATAACCTTTTTAACATCCTGACAGCCCCGTGGTGCTGTTGGCTAGATACCAGCCTGCGAAACGAGAGGCTGCGAGTTCGATCCCAACCAAGACAAATGTTTGAGTGATCTACAAATTTATGTTTCGGGTCTGGAGTGAGACCGAAAAAGTCTTTCGTATGTTCTGCTGCCCACGACACAAGACTCGTATCTTAGTGTGGGATCAGAACTATGTATGTGACTGTTGGGTGTATTTATTTATAAACTACCAATCACCAAAGTAACTTACCTTATAATACGGCTCATTGTAAGCAGGGTCGGAGTAGTCATTGCTGTAGCTAACCTCGTCGTGTCTGATGGATGAGAGGGGCACTGGACCGGCCAGTGGCAGGCCAGCGGGCACCTTACTGTCTGACCTATCGGAGCTCGTGTAGTCCTGTTAACAATTAATTGCTTAAATACTTGGGTTATAGGGAATGCTTTTTATTGGTGGGAGATTTTACGTAGATACCCATTATCTAATACTAGTTGAGACAATTATGATGTAACCAAATCCAAACTTAAATAATATAATATGTTGAATCCAAATTTAAAACACTTGCGTGTATCGTAGAGGGTTTTACACACTCACGCTTCTAAAGTAGAAGATGGGGTAAGCAATAACATTTTAAGCCCACACTTTGCCAGTTGTTTTGAAATGAACGAGATGAGATGTTCGACATTGAGAAACAGGTGGTCTTATCGCTAGCTGCGATCTCTTTCAGACAACCTATGGTACTGGAATGAAAAGTTCTAGTTGTGGCAGATGTCTTCAACAATTGCAAAAAAATATTAATAAACACACAATTATAAAAAAAAACAGAACATTCAATAACAGAAATGAGTATAAAGATATATATATATATATACTCGTACATAAGTACTTTATTAGATACTTTTATCTTTCTTAAGAACCTCAAACCCTAGAAGGGCCTTAATGCTAATACTAACAGTGATCCACAATCAGGGTTGGGCAGTATTTGAATTACTTGTAATTGAAATACAAATACGTATTTTGTATTTGTATTTTAATTACTTTCTTAAAATGTAATTTGTAATTTGTATTTAAAATACGTGTAGCCGAAGTATTTTGTAATTAGTATTTCAAATACTCGAGGCTTCAAAATACATTTATTAAAATACATTTAGCCTTCATTTAGCGATCATGAGTGTGAGTGCGAGGCGAGAGTGCAATGATGGAAAAGCCTTGAAATTTACAGACTTTTATAATATTGGACATTAAATTTGTGCTCATCAGGACCTGCAATAACAAAACAAAAACCGCCTCAAAAAAAAAACTATTCCAAAACAAATAAATATGCATTATTTTGTATTTTGTATTTCAATTACAAATAGCTAAAATACTGTATTTTGTATTTTGTATTTCAAATACCTTCTTAAATGTATTTTGTATTTCGTATTTTAATTACTTGCGATACAGTATTTTGTAATTTGTATTTCAATTAAAGCAAAGCATGTATTTTGCCCAGCCCTGTCCACAATTTACTTAACAATTCTTTCACCAACACATCTAGAGTAATATTTAAGTCACATATCGTAACTAGGGACGTATATTGTTGAACGGAATGGCCGGGTAGCGGTTAAGGTCGAAATAAAACTTTTTATTGCCCAGTAACGTGGTAAAACTACAAAGTAATACATGACCTATATGCGTCTTTGGGGAAGGTTACAATTTGTTGAAGTGTAGAACGAGGAATGGTCATAAGGTTATACGAGTGTATGTAGAATGTTTTTTTTTTATAATTCGAGCCGAAATGAGAGAAAACAAATGTTTATTTGATCCGCAAATATTTGCCACAAGGTCGGTTATTTAGACCGAAAAGGCTTTCGTATTTTTTGATGCCCACGATACAAGACTTGTATCTTATTATGGTATTGGGTATATTTATTAATTCGGTCAGATTTTTCTTATAATAAGTTTCAACACTGAATGCGGGCATCAAATTCTGCCTATAAATTAAGAGTTAGTTTAAATTTAGTTAACTTAAATTTTGTTATGGATGTATGCCTAAACACAGTAAAAATATGATATGTCTATTTATGTATGTATGCATGGATGGATGTATGCAGTGGTGGTACTTCCATAGAAGCCCAAAAGCGTTGCACGTTAGTTGTTTAATGTCTAATTTATAATTGTTTATTGTAGGGTCAGTAAATTCTTATTTATATTTCAAATTGATTTTGTTAAATAAATATTTTAAGCAAAAAAAATTAAGTCTGAATTTTGTAAGGCAAACTGGGCTTTTGGGCTTCTATGGAAGTACCGCCACTGGATGTATGTATGTATATTATGTATGTATGTTTGTATGTTTGTATGTATGTTTATTGAAATATATATTTTAACGATCTCTGTTATATACTATATAACTATATAATAATTTTGTACACTTATAACCTTTCATTTCTGTTCCTATATCTCCAATGCGTAAGTGCGATAAGGCCTCCTTTTGTACTTATCTAGTTTACTGTATCTCTTACTTTTATTGCTATGTGTAAAAAAAAGGTTTAAATAAATAGGAGTCTTTCCCTCTAGTGCGGAGACTTAAAAACAGTTATCGAAATGGGCCTAATATTATAAGTGTACAGTATGTATAAATATTTAAATGGGTTTGTATGTTACTCTGAAATACCTTTTTAGCTGAATTTGCACAATTTTGTTTATGAAAAAAAAAGTTACCACAACTATATTTTTTCCGGATAATCTAAGGTTATCTTAGGTATAAGTTTTTACACTTTTACCCGAAACTCTATAGTAATTGCTGGAAATTAAAAATATTTCTACATTGCTTACAATTTTTCTGTACTTTTGCCTGAAAATTTATATTTTTTATCCAACTTACCAACTCATAGCTCCCATCGCTCTGTGGTAGCTGCAGCTTCATGTCGCTGATGTTCGAACTTCTATCGCTTTCCTTATACATGTCTCCGGTGGTGACAGTAACGTCTGGCTTCTCGTTCATGTGCTTACTCTTCTTCCGTCTTCTTCTGTGGCATACCACCAGTAGAATGATGAAGGCGGAGAAGATGATGATGCCGGAGGTCACGCCGATGAGAATGATGAAGAGTGGTAGGGTTTCTATTGAAAGAATAGTATAATTAAACACTTCAGATTTGTGATGTCCATCTGTTAGGGTCTAAATCTTAAGTGTATAGGAGAATTAAAAAAAGTAATAATGTTTTAAATACACGTTTAAATTTAATACTTAATCTGATAGGCGAAGTAACCACGGTCGGAGTTAAAATCATCATTCATCATCATCAGCCCATATACGTCCCACTGCTGGGCACGGGCCTCCTCTACCATTGAGAGGGTTTAGGCCTTAGTCCACCACGCTGGCCTAGTGCGGGTTGGCGGACTACACACCTAAGAACTTTTAGGTGTGCAGGTTTCCTCACGATGTTTACCTTCACCGTTAAAGTACGTGATAATTCATTGTGAATACACACATAGCTTCGAAAAGTCAGAGGTGTGTGCCTGGGGTTTGAACCCGCGACCGTCGAGATTCTCGACCGCGTGCCTAAGCCTCGAGGCCATCATGACTTAAACTTAAAAACTGTGTTTCATTGTCATAATAGCTAATAGCCGATGACTATTCGCTTTCGGATGTTCTTGTGTTTGCTAGTGAAATCAAAATTCAGTGTTCATTCTAAATTCGTAATTCTTCCTAAAATATTAAGTCCTATTTCCTTTTTAGTAATAGAAAACACAATCTACAACTAATTACTATCGGATATTTTAATGCTAGTGTAGTAAAACTTGATTAAGAAAGCTATAGACTTTCGCAACTTACTCAGCGGTTTCAACAAGATGCCGGCGTTTGCGTTGCCATATTCATTGGTGACGCTGCAATTGTACAGCCCGTAGTGTTTGGACTGGCTCGCTCGGATCACAAGGTTTGACTTGATCGTGCCATCCGGTAAGGCTTCTTCTAGTGTGGCGTAGTCCTGAAAGGAGTTATGTGTTTGAAAATTGTCAGGGGTAGTGTAGTCTTGAAAGATTTAGATAAGGTTTCATTTCAAGAGTGTTTATACAGTTTGTATTCAGACCGTTTTCGGAAACTAAGGTAAGTAATAGCCAAGGTGATTACAAACGCCCTGGCGTTATAAAAAATCCCGACAAAAAATAAAAATAAAAAGTTTTCCTAACAACCATTGGCATAAAATGTATGTGGTTGTCAGGAAAACGTTATTTTTTTTATTTTTTGTCGGGATTTTTTTAACGCCAGGGGGTTTGTAATAACCTTAGCTATTATCTGACTTAATTTCCGATCACGGTCTGAATACACCATGTATAGTAATGGGTAGTAGTAAAAGTAAATTAATGTAAACAAAATTATAAAATGATGACAATGTAGCCCAAATAGGAATCGCATTACGATGATCTCTCGCTAAATAACTAAAATCTGACGTAAATATGTATAAATTTTCTAACACGGATGTAGATAGGGATACATGTAGATAAGAATACGGCTACAGGTACAAATATAATATATAATACAAATATAATTTCCATATGGCAGCCATATGGAAATCGATACAAAAATACAGATCTAGATAGGTTCTAAAACTAAATTTACGAGCCAAATTTATGTGCCAAATGATCTGTAGTTAGAGAAGTCTCAGCAAGTTGGGATGAAGGATATTATACTTACTGGATCCTGTATGACACTGATCTCCTTTCCTTCGAAGAACCATCGGATGTCATCAGGTTTCGGCACTGACAATGCAGCACATTCTATCCTCACGCTTTCGCCTTCCAATCCAAATTGTGTCCTATTGGATAATATTTTTGGAGCTCCTGTGAACAAAATTTAGTATTTTAAAATACACAAAATAAGTAATCAATAATAATTTAAATTAACACCTAATTTTATTCTAGTATAAGGTTCCTGTGTTTTTGTTTTTCCTTTTTGTTAAATAAATAAATAAATAAATACACCCAACAGTCACATACATAGTTCTGACCCCACACTAGGATACAAGTCCTGTGTCGTGGGTATCAGAGACTACGAGAGACTTTTCGGTCTCACAAACACCCAGACCCGAAACAAATATTTGTGGATCACACAAACATTTGTCTCGGTGCGGGGATCGAACCCGCGGCCTCTCGTTTCGCAAGCTGGTGTCTAGCCATCTGCGCCACGGGGCTGTCAAATGTTATTTTGTTTTATTTGTTATTTAATTTAAAACTTACAACTTATTAATTACATTGTAAGCGAGTAGCTGAAGAACATCTCACGATACAGGCTCTGCCTAGTGTGAGATGTATCTTAGAAAACTTGTCAACAGTATTTATATAATATGGTATATAGATTTTAAGAATTACTTTTATTGTAACACAACATGTTGAAATATATAAATTATTATTGTTATTGTTAATAAAATCAAGCGATAGTAACTCTGGATATTAATAAGTAATCAATAATAACTTAAATTAACACCTAATTCTATTCTAGTATAAGGTTCTTGTGTTTTTGTTTTTCCTTTTTGTTATTTTGTTTTATTTGTTATTTAATTTAAAACTTACAACTTATTAATTACATTGTAAGCGAGTAACTGAAGAACATCTCACGATACAGGCTCTGCCTAGTGTGAGATGTCTCTTAGAAAACTTGTCAACAGTATTTATATAATATGGTATATATAGATTTTAAGAATTACTTTTATTGTAACACAACATGTTGAAATAAATAAATTATTATTGTTATTGTTAATAAAATCAAGCGATAGTAACTCTGGATATTAACAGGCATAATGCAATTAAAAACATATTTAAGATTTACGAAATTTATCATAATATTTGAATATATCAGAAGATAGCTTTCAAAGTAGGTATACGTGATAGAATTTGTCAAGATCATAGCAGTAGTATGTCAATTACTATTAGCATTAGAAAGCCCAAACAAAGTATTTGTAAGGTAGTGATATTCTGCAATCGAAATCGCTAATAGAATAAAAAAATAACAAAAGTGACGAAATTCATAATGTGATTTTGCGAATTGTAAAGTTCAAATTCAAGCATTTTATACAGTTTCCATTACGATTTTCTTTAATGTCAAGGATCTATAATTTTTTTGAGGTAGAGTACATAAAATTTGCGATAATTTCCATACCTTTGATAAATATCGTGGCTTCGCTTTCAATCTCAGGGTATCCTTCCACGGATGCTTTACAGATGTACCGACCAGCCGTCTCCCGGTCCACGTATACCTTCAAGTTGGGAGCTTTCCCCTTGACCTGCTGGAGGATATTACACGCTCACATAAGGCTGTCTATTAAATAAAATCTATGATTATGCATTTTAGGATCATCATCATCATCAGCCCATATACGTCCTACTGCTGGGCACGGGCCTCCTCTACAACTGAGAGGGTTTAGGCCTTAGTCCACCACGGCCACGAGGTAAAGACACGCAGTCGAGAATCTCGGCGGTCGCGGGTTCAAACCCCAGGCACACACCTCTGACTTTTCGAAGTAATGTGGTAATTCACAAAGAATCACCACGTACTTTAACGACAAAGGAAAACATTGAGAGGAAACCTGCACACCTAAAATTTCTTAGGAATTTCTTAGGTGTATAGTCCGCCAACCCGCACTAGGCCAGCGTGGTGGATTAAGGCCTAAACCCTCTCAGTTGTAGAAGAGGCTCGTGTCCATCAGCGAGACGTTATTATGGGCTGATGATGTCGATGATGATGAATACAAATTATCTTTGAAACTAAACATCGAACCTCTAAGTACATAGGAATAAATCGTCCAGGAAATGCACTTATGGAATCAGCTAATCCCGTATATTCCCAGCTTAATGGGACTTTAAATAACGTTCATACAAGTTAATAGTTTACTCCGCTATGTCGGCTCTCGATTGCTTTTTAGTGGCGGTTTTATTTCTTGTTTTGTACGAATGGTCATTAACGAACACGTTGTGCATTATATCCTGGTCTCGGTTTCCGGTTCTGGCAAAGTGTTATTGGGTTTTTCTCAGTAACATCAGGAGACTGAAAATGTGGCCAAAAAAGGCAAATGTCTAACGGAATGAACCCAGGACCTCACAATCGCGCTACATTATTTGCTATGGAAAAAGCAAGGCTCTTGCAATATGTTACTAACAACTTCCTTTTTTTATTTCAAAATGAATAATGAAGGTAAAGGTAAAAATTATATTTTATGTGAATGAAAATAACATCTAAAGCACTCGTTAAACTTAAACAATTATAATTGAATTGTCAGAATCAGTATTTTTATTTTTTTAATAAATATTTTATTTCGTTACTAAAAGCAAAATAGTTTATTGATAGAATGAAGATACAAATCTTGGCGTAGGTATCAGAAAGCAAGAAAGAGTTTCATTGTTCCAAACACCCAGATCTGAAATGAGGATCACGAAATTATTTGTCTCACTGTGGGAATCGAACCCACAAAATATAGATCACCATGGTAGCCACTTACCCCGATGCGTCCTGGTTCGTGGAACAGCCAGCGTATCTCCGGCTGGGGCTGGCCGTCCACGTCACAGCTCAGGGTCACACTCGACCCCAGTTCGGCTTCTAAGTTCTGGGGTCGCGTTCTGAATGTAGGTGGATCTGTGTGGAAGAAAGCATTTATTATAACCTTGTTCTTTAGAATGTCTGTGTTACTTATGAAAACTGAGACAAGTAATGCTTATGAAGTTATGATGACGTCATTTTTTTCAGTTTTTTTTAGCGTCAATGTATTTGTAATAACAACAGAAAAGTTGTACAACATACATACATAAATAACCTCACGCCTGTATTCTCCGAAGGGGTAGGCAGACGTGCATTTCTGCACCCACATTTCGCCAGTATGTATCAGACCTACGTAATAGGGGGCGAGCCTATTGCCGCTTTCCGGGCACATTTCCAGACTCCGTGCTGCTACTGAGAATTTCCTAATGGAAAAACTCGATAACACTTTGCCCGACCCAGGAATCGAACCCAGGACCCCTAGATCGCACGGCACATACTTGTGCCGCGAGACCACGAGGCAGTCAAGTTGTACTCGTATAACCCTAGAAAGGAAATGTCAGCATGCCGAGCGTGCCGAACCTACGATTAGACTATCATATATTTGACACGGCCGCTTCTTAGTAATTCGGGTAGCGTGTAATATCAAGACTTTTATAAATGTGTGATAACCAATAGCAGCCTCTCATTTTTGTTTGAAATTTTTATTATTGGTCGAGTGTCATCGTAGTAGGGTGAATAGGTGACAGACATGTGGTGACACTGGTCCCCATACAAAGTACTGTATATTAATTACCCTTCTCATCTATTCTAATTGACAGCCCTGTGGTGCAGTTAACTAGACACTAGCTTGCGAAACAAAAGATCGCGGGTTCGATCCCCGCACCGAAACAAATGTTTGTGTGATTCACAAATATTGGTTTCGGGTCTGGGTGTATGTGAGACCGAAAAGACTCTCGTAGTTTCTGATACTCACGGTACAAGACTCGTATCTTAATGTGGAGTCAGAACTGTGCATGTGACTGTTGGGTTTAGTTATTTATTTAATCTTATTTAGTTGTTCTATGATCATAACTGTTACCTGCTTTAAGTTTTCAATTACGATCTGTTAATCCCTGTATAACTTCTGACGCAGTGTAATTTTACCGACTACTTTCATATACATTTTGGTATGGCGCCTATAACTCCATTGTTACTATGAGTCACTCTCACAGTTCGTATTTTAAGAAACCCGCACTATTGTAAAGTTGATGATTGATCGCGGTATCTTCGCGAAATACTCTTTGTTATTTGGTTTCTGTGTTTATATTTGTATCAATAGCGTCTGGTTGATTTATGTTGCGTTTTATGTTTTAAGTGGAGTTTTTTGTTAGCGAAACACGTGGGAGGCACATTTCCATTGGCTGGTATCAATTCATATAGATTCGGGAGTAACAATTGAGGATGATATTCCCAAGGTTTAGGCGCGCGGTCGGGAATCTCAGCGGTCACAGGTTCAGGCCCCAGGCAAACACCGATCTTTTCGAAGTTATTTATGTATTCACAATGAATTATTGCTTACTTTAATGGTGGAGGAAAACATCGTGAGGAAACTTGCATACCTAAAAGTAAAAGTACTTAGGAAATTCTTAGGTGTTTCCACTAACCCGCATTAGACCAGCGTGGTGGACTACGGCCTAAACCCTCTCAGTTGTAGAGGATGCTGGTGATGATGATGGTCAGGGTGTGAAGGTGACTCGATACCCCTCACCAGTAAACAATTATTCTAACCACCTCTTTGCCAATTTCACAACGGTTTTCAATTAAAATTCTGAAAACTCTAGTCTATAATTGATTTATTGTTTTAATCTATAAATACTGGCCGCGTCTGATTTCTGCGGTGAGTCAATGTCGGCAGATTCCTATTGACGTCACACGTTGTTGTGGGATCTTTAGTTCAAACACTTGGGGCTATACATACATACATACATAAACTCACGCCGGTATTCCCCGAAGGGGTAGGCAGAGGTGCATTTCTGCACCCACATTTCGCCAAGTATGTATCAGTCCCACGTAATAGGGGGCGAGCCTATTGCCGTTTTTCGGGCACATTTCCAGACTCCGTGCTGTTACCGAGAATTTCCTAATGGAAAAACCCAATAACACTTTGCCCGACCCGGGAATCGAACCCAGGACCTCTAGATCGCACGGCACATACATGTACCGCGAGACCACGAGGCAGTCAACACTTGGGGCTGTGCGGTTGAATGTACCAACTCATACACCTTTAAAAGTATTGCTGTATCATTTAACTCGCTTTATTATAGGTGTAGGGTAGATAGTAATCTTTGTTTACCTAGCCAGCTTCGTACGGCTTACTGCACTTGCTTGACCTATAAACGCTTTGGCTTGTATCACCGGAGGGATAGGCAGAGAGGTCTGTCAATATACACGTTTTCAGCTATGTCCTTGAGTTTTGAGTAACACTCTCGACGGCCGCGGGTTCACACCCCAGGCACACACCTATGACTTTTCGGAGTTATGTGTGTATTCACAAAGAATTATCACGTACTTTAACGGTAAAGGGAAACAACGTGATGAAATGCACACCTAAAAGTTCTTAGGAATTTCCTAAGCGTGTAGTCTGCCAACCCGCACTAGGCCAGCGTGGTGGACACTAGGCCTAAACCCTCTTAGTTGTTGAGGAGGCCTCTGCCCAGCAGTGGGACGTATAAGGGCTGACAATGATGATGATGATAGGAGCCTCTGGCTAATTAATACTCTGTTTGGACAGCACCGTGCTTCCCAACAGATCCAATTTTTATCACTTGTCGTGCCAGTACAAAACAAATATTTTTTTCACTTACAAGTAACATCCAAAGTGACGGTAGCTTCACTAGTGCCGACCATGTTGCTAACTTCACACTTCACCACTGCCTTATGGTGTTTTCTCGTCACGTTGAATATGATCTGCAACAATTAGTTCGTTTAGTCACCACATTTTAAAGAACTGAGACTGCCTCGTGGTCTCGCGGTACAAGTATGTGCCGTGGGATCTAGAGGTCCTGGGTTCGATTCCCGGGTCGGGCAAAGTGTTATTGGGTTTTTCCATTAGGAAATTCTCAGTAACAGCCCGGAGTCTGGAAATGTGCCCGAAAAACGGCAATAGGCTCGCCCCCTATTACGTGGGACTGATACATACCTGGCGAAATGTGGGTGCAGAAATGCACCTCTGCCTACCCCTTCGGGGAATACAGGCGTGAGTTTATGTATGTATTTTAAAGAAGTAAAGCATAGAATTTTAATATAAATAAATAAATAAATACACCCAACAGTCACATATACATAGTTCTGACCCCACACTAAGATACGAGTCTTGTGTCGTGGGTATCAGAAGCTAAGTGAGACTTTTCGGTCTCACAAACACCTAAACCCGAAACAAATACTTGTGGGTCACAAAAATAATTGCCTCGGTGCGGGGATCGAACCCACAGCCTCTCGTTTCGCAAGCTGGTATCTAGACAACTACGCCACGGGGCTGTCAACATGAAAACAACAAAATTAACAAACAATATAATAATATATAAACGAGCTCTGTGGTGCGGTTGGCGAGACACCAGTTTGTTAAACGTAAGGCAGTGAGTTCAAACCCCTACCGAGACAAATGTTTGTATCATCAAATAACATTTGTAGAAAAATACACTTATAAATTTTAGAAAGAATGCTTCGTCTATGAAACAATTAACTCCCTACGTAACAAAGTGCTTAATGCCATAACATCACCATTACTAAGTAAACTTTATCTTCTAATTTCAGAGACAAATGTAGTGTTATTTGTTCACACATGCCGACAGCGCAAAATCCAAGTTAATGTTGTTAATTAAGCAAAAGGTATGTAGGTAATGCGGACGAGCCCCGCCATGCATAACGGATAGAGAGCGCTCGTGAAAAATGCAGCCGGTGCAGCCATGTTTGCGATTAAATTGCTTAATTTATTTTTATTATGCACCTATTTCCGTGGCATGGTTAGGCATACTGAGAGGCCGCATTCGATCTAGGATAAATGTTTGTGTAACTGAAAAGCTTCTTTTATATTTTGATAATATATGCTAGATGCGTATGTTAGTTTTATTAGTCTGGTGGGTGTATTTTTTTTTCCTTTGGCTGCTAATAAATGTTTGATCAAAAGGATCCAGTTTTGCATTTAAGCCAGGAGTAATGTAAGGCCCGTGCCCAGCAGTGGGACGTATTTGGGCTGATGATGATGAATGTAAGGCTTTTGATGATAAAATTCGCAGCAGCACTGGGCCTGGAAATATGCCCGAAAATCGGCAATAAGTCCAGCCTAGCCTGGTCGTATATGTATTTATGTCAAATTTAGAAGAAGAAATCTAATTCAATCATCATTAATTGTTTCGGGTCTGGGTGTTTGTAAGACCGAAAAGTCTCTCTTAGTTTCTAATACCCACGACACAAGACTCGTATCTTAATGTGGGGTCAGAATTATGTGACTGTTGGGTGTATTTATTTATTATTTATTTAATATTTTAATTATTTTTTTCATGCGACAATATCCGACACAAAAATAACTATCGATAGCCTATATCACGTGCGTGACCCAACGCGAGTTAATGCACTACAAAAATTACTTCCCACGACATAAAGTACGAATATTTTCAACTTGTTGATTAATCGTATTTAATATTCATTTATTTTAAGCTTAACGTTTATTGTCATTTTATACAAATTTCGGATAATGTACAGTTGCATTGTGACTGTTCAGTGTTTATTGCTGAATTTATATTCATAGTTAAATATCGTGCGGTTCTGTTTCAACTGGTGAGTTATTTTTCGTAGATTTTAAAATTGAGTCCATTAAGAAATGAATATCCCATAAAAAACAAAACTTGTAAAAAAAAACAAGTCTCGCAACTCATTTCTTCTACCGTAAAAAGTTGTGAGATCCATGTGATACCAAGTCGATAAATTTATTCAGTCTCCGTTTAAGGGACCTTTTGTCTTAAGTTATTATGCACTTAGCTTACCAGACAACATCTTACAGTGACCATATGAAAAATAAAAATCTTTTATGTTTCAAATAACATAGTTAGACTTGGCAATCGCATGAAAAGACGATGTATCTCACTTTTAGAGCGATTACCAAGTCAAACTATTACCATGATTAATAATATTCAATATATAAAGTGCAATCTATCTATATTCTGTACTAACACATAAAACTGAAGAGTTTGTTTGTTTGAACGCGTTAATCTCAAGAATTACTGGTTCGAATTATAATCATTTTTTTGTTCAATAGTCCAATTGTAAAGGAAGGTTTTACGTTATATATCATCACTACGTCTACTAGGAGCGGAGTGGTAATTAAAAATGTTGCAAAAACGTGGAAAAATATTTCTTTTGAAATAAACATACATACATACATACATAACTTCACGCCTGTATTCCCCGGGGTAGGCAGAGGTGCATTCCTGCACCCACATTTCGCCAGGTATGTATCAGTCCCACGTAATAGGGGGCGAGTCTATTGCCGTTTTTCGGGCACATTGCCAGACTCTGTGCTGCTACTGAGAATTTACTAATGAAAAAACCCAATAGCCCGACCCAGGAATCGAACCCAGGACCTCTAGATCGCACGGCACATACTTGTGCCGCGAGACCACAAGACAGAGGCATAATATTTATTGAATCCATAAAATGTCAAATACAACACTTAGATTCAGTCATTTCGATTTCAAAATTTAGTTTACCACCCTTTTTGGAAGGTATCATTAGAGAAGAACGGGCAAAAAAACTTGATTGCTGCTCTTATATGCTTACCATCTCCTGGGTGTAGTCTCCAATAACGGGATTGTTGTTGAGGTACCACCGATAGACCTGTGGTGGGGGGTTGGCGTCCACGTCACATCGTATCCTCGACTCGGAACCTTCTGGTATCCTGCCGTTGACGACTCCAGTCTTGATCGTCACGTTCACTTTTGGCACATATTTTACCTGAGAAAATATTTTTTTAATTTTAATTTAGGTTGCTGTATTTTTGTATTCGTAATGAATTATCTTAAAATATTTGTCTTGGATCTAGGTGTTTGGGAGATGGAAAAGACTGTCGTAGTTTCTGAGACACACGATAAAAAACTCGTATATCGTGGTTTGCTTTATAACTATAAAATGAAATGAAAAAAATATTTAAAATGTCATATATTTTAAAATACATCTACCATCCTGTTAGGAAGGCAGTCATCACTAGAGAAGAACGGGAAAGAAACTCTAGTGTTGCTCTTTTTCAAGATTAAGATATAGTTTACAATATTGATACAATTTTTTTTTTTTCCAAATTAAAGCAGCTCATTAATTCAATCACAAATATGTACTCGTTTGTGACTGTGGGGTGTATTTATTAAAGAAAATTTCCTAGATATTTTTTTTTGGTCAAAAAGTTTGTCGTAGTTTCTGACACCCACGATACAAGCCTATATCTTTGTTTTAACTATTCATTTGACCATTTAGTAGGTATATTTATTTATTATTTAGCAATAGGTAAACATGAGTTAATAAAGTGTTGTAGCTTAAAAATTTCGGATTATAAAAAAAGTGTGGGAATCCGGTAGTGTCGGCAGAAGTGAAAACTTCAATATTAACGTTGTGCATTTTTGAATATTTTGGAATGGTTAGGGAATAATTTCGCATGAATTGATTTATTTATCAGTACCTGCTATCATTTACGTGGTAAAATACAATATTTATTGCGCTATCGTACACAAACATGACAACGCGACAACAACGCATGACAACAAAAATCTTACGCATTTTCGATCAGAGTCACGTGATCTGACGCGAGTTCAACATTTTCTACCCATCCCAAAAAAAGTGCACAGCGCCGGTAAAGAAGTTTTCACTTCAAAAATACAAGACTTAAGTATATCTTAATTGGCCAGACATCTATATGTCTATAGACTGATGGCCAGATATAAGGTGTAAAACAAAACACTGCTTAGTAACAGTAGAATTGTTCAAGACCTGAATCTTACCTCGACTGTTGAAGTTATTTGCCTATAGTTACCGAGAATTTCCTAATGGAAAAACCCAATAACACTTTGCCCGACCCGGGAATCGAACCCAGGTCCTCTAGATCGCACGGCACATACTTGTACCGCGAGACCACGAGGCAGTCGTGATCTCTAGTAATAGTAATAAAATACAAGATTTTATTACTATTACTATAGACTGATGGCCAGTTATTGGGGGTAAAACAAAAGACTGCTTAGCAACAGTAGAAATGTCCAAGACGTGAAGCTTACCTCTATATGTACAGTGGCCATTCTGTGCGCGCGATCGGCTGTGTTCTGTGCCTGGCACGTTATTGACTGATTGTGATCTTCCTTGGTCGGGGTTAACCGCAGCACGGATCTGTGGCCGAAGTGCTATTGTCACAAGATTGTATTGGACAGTACACGGGTGTATTTCAACTATTTTTATTTATTTATTTATTTATTTATGCTTCATATACATAAAAGTATAAAGGCGGACTTAATGCCTAAGGCATTATCTGCCAGTCAACCTTAGGGTGGTGCAGAGAAACACGAAAAGGTGCATAAATATCGACAATGCAATATATATATACATATACATACATAGATAAATATAAATATATACACATATATATATACAACTATTCACTTAAACAAAGCCGGTAGTCGCCGCATATAGTCCTTGGATAGTTCAAATCTTAATAGAAAACACACCCATGTATTTTCTATAGACTTACATTACGAAAATACCAGTGGCGGTACTTTCATAGAAGCCCAAAAGCGTTACACGTTAGTAGTTTAAGGTCTAGTGTATAATTGTTTATTGTGGGGTCAGGATAATTATTATCATTTCTATGTCAAATTGATTTTGTTAAATAAAGATTTAAAGCTTAAAGATTTTTATTCGGAGTTTTGTAAGGCAAGGCGGGCTTTTGGGCTTCTATGGAAGTACCGCCACTGGTACATACATAAACTCACGCCTGTCTCCCGTTGGGGTAGACAGAGACTATAGAGTGCAAAATGTTACGGTTCAAACACTTCTTTCGCTTCCTCAACTGGCATTATGGAAAGGTCATGCATGCACGTCGTTTTCGAGGACTCTATATATTATAACCTTAAATATGATAAAAATTTATCATCAGTCATCTAATAGGAACTCTGGAAAAGTCTCTCGTAGTTTCTGATATCCAGCATGCAAGACTAGTAGCTTAGTGCGTGGTCATAACTGTATCTGTGACTGTTGGGTGTATTAAAAAAAATATATAATGTAAAATACAGAGTGTATAACTCGCATTTTTTAAATTTATTTTATATTTGGAAAACAAATAAAAAAATTCAAATATTGCTAACAAAGGGATATGTTACGTAATACAGTTAAGTAAATAATAAATAAATAAAATAAATACGCCCAACAGTCACATACATAGTTCTGACCCCACACTAGGATACAAGTCCTGTGTCGTGGGTATCAGAAACTACGAGAGACTTTGCGGTCTCACAAACATTTGTCTCGGTGCGGGGATCGAACCCGCGGCCTCTCGTTTCGCAAGCTGGTATCTAGCCATCTGCGCCACGGAGCTGTCTAAGTTTCCAATAATTAACAAAACAGTTATGAAAAGAATACGAACCTGGTTTTGAACCTCTGCCCGTCATCAAGGAGCTCGACTTTGCTCTTCACATTTTTCTTGATCACAGCCTGGTTGCCATCCAACCACGTGATCTAGGACAAAACGTAAAATCATAACTTAACTATAAGTACTCATTTATCTTTATTTACTTGCGTTTTATTGTACACCAAATAAAAGAACAAAATAAATATTAGTAATATTAAAATTAGTTTGTGTCACAAATGCCGGCCTTAATTCTATCGGTAATTTCTTCCAGGCGATATTTTAAAAAATACAGCAGTTGATTGACTTCATTAACTTTTCATCATTCATCATCAGCCCATATACCTACATACGTCCTACTGCTGGGCACCGGCCACCTCTTCAACTAAGAGGGTTGTAGGCCATAGTACACCATTGAATCATCATATTTCATCATAAAGTTGCAAAAATATCATACCTCGGCAGCTGGTTTCCCTCCAACCGACTCGCACTCTATGTCTACAGGCTGGCTCTCCGTTGCGTCTATGAACGCACCCTGTATTATTCTGGGGGGGTCAGGAGCCACCAAAACCGTCACTGTTGCGTACCGAGATCGAATGGCCGGCTCACCTGTGGGAAAATACATTGGGTTCATGTAGGAACATCGTAGAAGGATTTGTTATCTGTAACTTATTCATCATCATCAACATCATTAGCCCATATACGTGCCACTGCTGGGCACGTGCCTCCTCTGCAATGAGAGGATTTAAGCCTTAGTCCACCACGCTGGCCTAGTGCAGGTTAGCGGACTACACACCTAAGAAACTTCTTAGAACTTTTAGGTGTGCAGGTTTCTTCGCGATGATTTCCTTCACCGTTAAAATGCTTGATAATTTAATTAATTAATAATTTATTTTAAGAGGTGTGTGCCTGGGGTTTGAAGCCGCTATCGTCGAATTTCTCGATCGCGTGCCTAAACCTCGAGGACATCGCTACTTTCCTACGGTAGTACGGTAGGATACAGTAGTGTATCCTACAATATAAAATGATAAAAATACTTACCATTCAACCCAGAGCTGACTTGGCACTGGTATCTGCCATCATCTTCTAACGTGACATCCTTAATATCCAATGAGTAATCTCCTGAAACAAAATTTATATCTTAAATGCTGAACTGAAATGAAATGATCGTTTATTTATCACGTAGGCAATAAAATAGCATTTATGACACGTCAATGCGTTTATAAAAAAAAGAAACTCAAAATTAATTCAAATATCATCATCATCAGCCCAAATACGTCCCACTGCTGGGCACGGGCCTCCTCTACAACTGAGAGGGTTTAGGCCTTAGTCCACCACGCTGGCCTAGTGCGGGTTGGTGGACTACACACTTAAGAAATTCCTAAGAACTTTTAGGTGTGCAGGTTTTATCACGATGTTTTCCTTCACCGTTAACGTACGTGATAATTCATTGTGAATACAAACATAACTTCGAAAAGTCAGAGGGTTGTGGGGTTTTGAACCTGCGACCGCCGAAATTCTCGACCGCGCCTAAACCTCGAGGCCATCACTGCTTGCAATTCAAATATAAGTGGCGTAAAATACACTGGTCAACATATATTTATTTAACACTTTATTGTACACTAAGTTAGTTTTAAGTCATAATATATATATGATACATAGAGACGGGCGGCCTTATTGCACATGGCGATCGATTTAAGACAACCATAAGGTGAATATTCTGAAAGGATTAGTTGGAGGGCAGTGAGTTGAGTTGAGTTGCAATATGTTTTATTTGTATTAAAACGATGTTTTTTTTATATTTTTTTATGTTTTTTCTGAACAAGTCCTAATTTACATTATATTAAAGTAGGTATATAAATGAATAAAATTACAATATTACTCTGACACGTTCAAGAATGTAATTCACTTGACTGTAAATAAACTGTCTAAATATAGTATCAAGTATAGAATATTATGTTATAAAAAAATACACCCAACAGTTACATATGTACATAGTTCTGATCCCACACTAGCATACAAGTCCTGTGTCGTGGGTATCAGAAACTACGAGGGACTTTACGCTCCCACAAACACTCAGACCCGAAACAAATATATGTGGATCACACAAACATTTGTCTCGGTGCGGGGATCGAATCCGCGGCCCATCGCAAGCTGGTATCTAGCCAACTGCAACACGGGGCTTTAAATTTTAGTCAAGGTCTTATAAATTCCTTCCATATTTACTATTACTTAGTAACGTTTGAATTTAGGTTAAAAATATGCACGAACACAACTCCGATAACCGTTAAGAAATTTAGCATAAAATTAATTGACACATACAGCCGATGAAACAAACTCAGCATCCATTAAGTTTGAAAAAACTCGACCTGGAAACCAGGTCAATACTTAATTAAGTAAATTAGCTTCGCCGAATGATTCCCTTGTGGGTGCGAAATGTACTTTAAGTTAGCGAGAGATAACTTATTAAAAAACCATCCCTACGGAGAAGAATTGAGTGCCTTTAAGTATTGTTTTGCTGTTTAATGAGGTTACGTAATAGCCTCGTTGGTACCTCGGTGGAAGGAGGCGATCGAGAGATTTCGAGTTCGATTCCAAGGTCAAAATTGTTATTGATATTTTCTGTTAGGAATTTCTCAGTAAAAGCACAGATTCTGGATATAATAACAATAATAAATACACCTAACAGTCACATACATAGTTCTGACCCACAATAGGATACGAGTCTTGTGTCGTGGGTATCAGAAACTACGAGAGACTTTTCGGTCTCACAAACACCCGTACCGAAAACAAATATTTGTGGATCACACAAATATTTGACTCGGTACGGGTATCGAACCCGCGGCCTCTCATTTAGTAAGCTGGTGTCTAGCCAACTGCACCACGGGGCTGTCAAAATGTGGGATGTGTGTCGAAAAATGTGTGGCGAAATGCTGATGCATGTTGCACCTCTGCTTACCCTTCCGCACATATAGGCTTGAATATGTAAGTAATAATAATAACACTATAGAATCTACCATAAAAATAATCATTTTCATTTATTGTTGCTTATTTTAATAGCTTTTAACATCTTTCATCACGAGCCGAAAATGCACGTAAGTTTTTCAATGGGCATTTTTAACCGCACCTTAGTAAAAGCTTTTACGCCGAGTATGTTTGGAACAGTACGGCAACTGTTGCTGTAAGCTTTGTGGATGGCCTTGGGTTTTTGTGTTAGGTTTGGTCAAAATTGTTAATTAAAAAATTGATAGAGTTTTTTCATCGTTTCGAATATTTTAAGTATTGCAAATAGGTAAATTGATATAATTAAAATAGAATATGACGACAGTGAGGAGATCTTTATCAAAAAACATTTTTACAACACTAACTTTTTCAATTATTATATATGAATTCATAGCTTTGACAGTTGAAGCTGTCATTAATTTTATTATCATCATTTTTGCACACTTAATATGTTTAGATAATTATTATTACATTAAAAATATTACCTATTGTAGTAAATGACAGAAAACATCAATATAATATTTTTAACTTTTCCCACAGCCACGATGTTGTAAATATAGTGATGTTCATACATACATACATCGATAGCAATACATCTTGTATTCCTATCTACAACTGTCAATAATGCCAATTTTTTTTGACACTTAAACTTGGCATACCGTACACTCACTACACTACTACAGTTGAACAATCGTAGTTCTATGCCAAATGTTCGGTCGTTGACCCGTTGCGTAAAACATCTAATATTAAACTATGATGAAAATATAAATAAATATTTTGTAGATGAAAATGTTTGCATTTTCAAATGCGTCTGCCTACGCTAGTCAATGACCTAGGATTTAGTGCTTCTAGATTATTATACATCCCACTACACGAATCTTGTCTAGGAATAATATTCTCTTATAAAAAAAAACAAAGCAGGGATGGCCTCGAGGTTTAGGCGCGCGGTCGAGAATTCAGCAGTCGCAGGTACAAACCCCAGGCACACACCTCTGACTTTTCGAAGTTATGTGTGTATTCACAATGAATTATCACTTGCTTTAACGGTGAAGGAAAACAACCGCCAACCGCCAGCGTGGTGGACTAAGGCCTAAACCCTCTTAGTTGTAGAGGAGGCCCGTGCCCAGCAGTGGGACGTATTTGGGCTGCTGATGATGATGATGAAAAAAAAACACTAACGATAAAGTCAATGCTAAGACTTAGTCCACAAAGATGTATGAATCTTAACAAACCACTTGAAGTTTTTGTATTGTCAAAAAGCGACAATACATCCACTTTACGCTTAAAAATTATTATCTCAACTCCATAATTTGTCAGTCTGTGTTTATTAATACGCATGGTGATGTTTTTTAAATTCACTGCTGAAGAAATTTTAAAAAATTTTGGGTAAATTATGTAACTCTTATATTAAGTAGAACACGTAGGCTATTTTTATGGTTTTATATGTCAGTTCTGACTATGGTTTAGTTGGGCACTTAAAAATCATAATCATCATCATCAGCCCAAATACGTCCCACTGCTGGGCACGGGCCTCCTCTACAACTGAGAGGGTTTAGGCCTTATTCCACCACGCTGGCTTAATCATAATAAAATACATAAATTGTAATGTTAAATATTTATTTAAAGAAAAGCCTAAAAAAATACAGCCCCGTGGCGTATTTGGCCAGATACTAGCTTACGAAACGAGAGGCCGTGGGTTAGATCCTCGCACCGAGACAAATTTTTGTATGATCCACGAATATTTGTTTCGGATCTGGGTGTTTGTGAGACCGAAAAGTCTCTCACAGTTTCTGGTACCCACGAAACAGGATCTGTATCCTATTTTGGGGTCAAAACTATGTGACTGTTGGGTGTATTATTGCAATGAATACTTGCCCTAGAATCCAAACACGTGGTATACTCTTATTTCCAAACATATCAAAAATCACTCACTATATAGGTACATACCAACAATCGTCTTTTTATATATTTATTTCCACTCTACCCTATTTGCTTACGCGATACACGATTACATCATCAGCTGAATAATATAACCAAACAAATTATAACCTAAATCATCTCTACCTATATAGAGACGACTCTACCATACACTAAACTCTACCCAAGCTATCTTAATCGAAGACACGGTTCGATGAAAGATTCTACGCAGCCACTTAGCAAATAGAGCGACCCTGGGCCAATTTTCCTTTCGTAACAGGTGCCTAGCCTTATTTCCGTGGAAACTCTACCAAATAAAATATACACGGGCCAGCCGAAGCGTAATTTACCTAAATATTTTTATGTTGTGTTATTTTTTCCGCGCTCACACTGTGTGCCAAATAATCAACTTTTTCACTATATTGTAGAGTGGGAGAGTTCGTTTGTACGTTGGTCTTTGAGCAATAACAATGTAATTTCTTTAGAGAGTGGATTTTAAATGTGTTTTTATATTTAAATACATACATATATGTTTATTTTGCTTTAGATGATGCTCCTATCTCCGTATTTTATATATTCGACAGCCCCGTGGCGCAGTTGGCTAGACACCAGCTTGCGAAACGAGAGGCCGCGGGTTCGATCCCGACGACTCAATCAAATCGACGACACAAGACTTGTATCTTAGTGTGGGATCAGAACTATATATGTGACTGTTGAGTGTATATTTATATTTTATTTATTTATGGTGTAAAGAAACGCGTCTCACAAATCGTGTTGAAATCCAGACAGACATATTTATGTCATCATCATCGTCATATTATCAGTCAAAAAATTATAGGCTCTTTAGTTAATTATTCTCAGTTCTAATGCGGTAACTAAGCCATGTAAAAGAGTTATACATTGCGTCCTACTTCTTAGCACGTATAGAAGAGGTGGGACAAGCTATTGCAACACCCAATTTTCCCCCATTGTTTGACGACGCATGAAAATTACCCCAGAAATTAAGGAGGAAGTAATTTTTGCTTCAACCGAAAGTTAAGCCCCGATCTCTCGATTGCATGCCACCCAATGCTTTAAAACCGTGTAATTTTTCACGTTTTTTTGCTGAACCTTTTTTAGATTTTCAATATTTGTTTATTACTTCCTATTCATATTTTTTTGTTTGTAGATGTGGACAACTGCTTCTGTCCGGGATGCCGTAGCATTACAGAGACTCCACTATTTGCTGCATGAGCATCTCTTCAGCTTCACGATCTCTCTGTGTTACTAAGGTAAGTTTATTCTTATTTTTTTCATGCAGATATTGAGTTTGCACTAGCTTCTGACAGTCCCATTTTGAATAATTTTTTTACGGCCCGTGACATTGTACTTTACCTTTATTAGCCCATATACGTCTCACTGCTGGGCACGGGCCTCCTCTACAACTGAGAGGGTTAAGGTCTTAATCCACCACGCTGGCCTAGTGCAGTTTGGCAGATACATCCAACAGGTACATAATAATAGAGTCTTGTGTGGTGGGTATCAGAATCTACGAAAGAGTTTTTGGTCTCACAGAACCGAAATAAATATTGTGTTGGATTTATTTTACATAATGATACAGCATACCATAATAACAACTCTTTGTTTTCCAACTCCTCCTTCATTTTGTCTTTCTGATTAACTTCGTTGCGGGATTATGACAAATTTAGGTCCCCTTAGATCCGCTGAGCTTCATTGCTCAGCGTCAATACTGTGCGTGCCGCTGTTGATCCTGGAGCACAGGAGTTACAGTGGCGGGTGTGTGGTGGGATATGGCCATACCATAATAACCGCTATGGCGATTCCTAGTAAGTACATTTCGGTCGAAATGGAATAAACGATTACAATGATCTAACATTAGTCGATTTATGTAAATAGCTCGTCACTAGAGGCACAAAAAACTTTTACCGGAGAGTATGTTACCATAGAGGATTTTACACATCACGAACAGACTCTATCCTTACGCATACAAATATCCTTTCCTACAAATTGAATCTTCTGCAATTCCATTCACCAGAAAATTTTTCCGCTCAAAAAAACATTTAAAATCACGCATACCCACGAAAAAGTCCTAGCTAGAGTTCATACTAGATTTTTCGCTTTCAAATTGCTAACATACACGTAATATATCTACATGCCTGTCAAAAACATTGCAACCGACTCACGGCCAGCAAAATCGATGACCGTTCGCTTTTTTACCGAGCGCGGAGCGGTGATGCGTAATTCTATAATATAGGATGGCTGAATAGAATGGAAAAAAGCGACGAGTTTAGAATTGAAACTCGGAAATTCGAGATTGGTTTAGATGAAACTGAAGTTAAAACCAGCGGGTATTTTAGTTTTTGTCAGTTATGTACAATGTACATATTCTAAAATAGTATCATAAGTACAAACGCTTGTACGTATAATCAGACAGCTCCGTGACGCTGTTGGTTAGATAACAGCCTTCGAAACGAGAGGATGCGGGTTCGATACCCGCACCGAGACAAATGTTTGTGTGATCCACAAGTATTTGTTTTGGGTCTGAGTATTTGTGACACTGAAAAGTCTCTCGTAGTTTCTGATACCCTCGACACAAGACTTGTATCTTAGTGTGGCGTCAGAACTATAATGTTACTGTCAGGTGTATTTATTTATTATTTATTTATTTATCCTCAAGGCCATCAAAATTCATCATCATCATCATCATCAGCCCATATACGTCCCACTGATGGGCACGAGCCTCCTCTTCAACTGAGAGGGTTTAGGCCTTAGTCCACCACGCTGGCCTTGTGTGGGTTGGCGGACTACACACCCAAGAAATTCCTAAGAACTTTTAGGTGTGCAGGTTTTATCACGATGTTTTTCTTCACCGTTAAAGTACGTGATAATTCAATGTGAATACACACATAACTTCGAAAAGTCAGAGGTGTGTGCCTGGGGTTTGAACCCGCGACCGTCGAGATTCTCGACCGCGTGCCTAAGCCTCGAGGCCATCACGACTTGGCCATCAAAATTATTGAATAGAAAACACATAAAAGTAATCTGAAGGTCTTCAGAACACGTACCTTCCTCGTCACTACCGATCATGGAGTACCGGTCGAACCCGCTGAGGTTCCTGTGAGTGCCCAGGCCGAAGTCGTCTTTGGTCCACTGCAGAGCTCCAACTTTGTTCTCCACTCGGCATGGCAGCGTCACTCGCGAGCCGATTATTGCACTCTGGTGAAAAATAATTAGGATTTAGTGAATGGAATAAATAATGAGTTATTTTGTATCAACAGTCCTTCGTTGTAGTTTAAAACTCGTGTGCGTCGTACACGAACGACAGACAAGTGTGGGTTAGCGGACTACACATTCATCATTATCATCATCAGCCTCTCTCACGTGCACTGCTGGACATAGGCCTCTCCTATGGCACGCTACTGGGCTCGATCTTCGGCCCTCCTCATCCAACCGCTGCCAGCCACCTTGCGAATATCGTCATCCCACACTACTTGTAGATAATTTTTAGGTGTGCAGGTTCCTTCACGATGTTTTCTTTAACATGAAAGTAAGTGATAATTCACTGTGAATGCACACACAACTATGAAAAGTCAGAAGTACGTATTTAGCATTTATTCCGCGACTGTGAAATCAGTACTGTCTAGTGCGGTTTGATGGACTGACAAGCATAAACACAAATACCCAGGAATCAAACCAGGTACCACTATCACATATCTATCCTGTGGTGGCCAATAATACAAAAAATATTAAGCAAACAAAAAAATATTTTTAGAAATAAAAATAACACTTCCAAACACCCGATTACATATTCCTATAATTATTTTATTCCTCCGAAATTCAGATTGTGAAGATAAAGCGAAATAGCGCATTACGAGCGAACGGAACGCCTATGCAAATTAGTTTAACAATTATACATTCAAATGTATATTGCCTCTGTAGCAAGTTACTAGAGGTGAGGGAATTAAATACACGAAACAATATAACAGTAACAAAGTTAAATCGAAATAAAATTACCTTCTATTTATATTTCGCTGCTGGGATGATAGTATCCGCCTGAGTAGCGACTAGTATTTGAACACATACATAGCTTCTTGTTGTTTAATTTATATTATATATAGCTGTGCCCGCGACTTCGTCCGCGCGGAAAATTAATTTTTAATAAGAAAATTTATAAAAGTACCCTAAGTTACTCCTTATTACATCAGCTACCTGCCAATAAAAGTCCCGTCGAAATCGGTCCAGCCATTTCAGTGATTAGCCGGAACAAACAGACAGACAGACAAAAATGTTATTTTGGTGTCTGTACCGTATATACATATATATTCATATATACATGTAGTAAAAAATGGTTATTTTAATATTACAAACAGACACTCAAATTTTATTTATATGTGCGTAGCCTAAGTTACTCCTTATTACATCAGCTATCTGCCAGTGAAAGTCCCGTTAAAATCGGTCCACCCGTTTCAGAGATTAGCGGGAACAAACAGACAGACAGACAGACAAAAATTGTAAAAAACGTTATTTTGGTATATGTACCGCGTATACATCCATATACATTTATTAAAAAGCGGTTATTTCAATATCACAAACAGACACTCCAATTTTATTTATTTGTATAGATATTCTTTATATTTTTATGTGTACCCCTGTACATACTTTGCCTTCTTACATTTCATCCAAAGGTTGTCTGGAAGAGATCGCTCTCAGCAATAAGACCGCCTATTGTGCCACTTTTTATTGATAAGTTCTATGCAAATTACTGTATAAATGTGGGTATCTGTATTCTCCGAAGGGGCAAGCATGCATTTCTGCACCCAAATTTTGCCATGTATGTATCAGTCGCACGTAATAATGAGCGAGCATTTTGCGGTTTTTGGGCACTATTCTAGACTCCGTGCTGTATCGAGAATTTATCAAAAAACCCAATAACACTACCCGACCTGGTAATCAAACCCAGGACCTCTAAATCGCCCTCCACAGACTTGTGCCACGAGAGAATGAGACATTATTATTTTTATTCATAGTTTATAAAGCAAAGTGTTGGCCGACCAGCAGCAAGATGGATGGACGATCTGGTAAACGTAGCTGGCAGATCTTGGATAAGACTGGACCAGGATAGGGACGAATGGCATGCTAAAAGAAAGGCCTTTGCCCAGCAGTGGGATGGAAAAAGGCTGTAAATGATGATGATGATGAAAGCAATATGACGCTCATCATCAGCCCATATACGTGCCACTGCTGGGCACGAGCCTCCTCTACAACTGAGAGGGTTTAGGCCTTAATCCGCCACGCTGGCCTAGTGCGGGTTGGCGGACTACATACCTAAGAAATTCCTAGGAACTTTTAGGTGTGCAGGTTTCATCACGATGTTTTCCTTTATCGTTAAAGTACGTGATAATTCATTGTGAATACACACATAACTTCGAAAAGTCAGAGGTGTGTGCCTGGGGTTCGAACCTAAACCTCAAGGGCCTATATGACCATGAATGACCATTATATGAATATGAGCCTATAATAATATTATTAATGACCAAGTAAAATTAACAACGAATTCCGAACATCACTTACAAAAAGTTATAAATATTCATAAAACAAAAACTTGAATATTGAGGACAGCATTAATAACCTATTAACATGATTACAATCAATAAACATTAATTATATTATACGAATCCGTCCTGATTTACTATTTAGATCATAATGGGTAGCGAAATTAGCAATTCAAATTGGAAACAGGTACTTCAAAAGGTATAAAATATATTTTACAACTGTTTTTGAATAATATACCTACGGTTTTTAAGTGCCTCGTTGGTTTGCGAAGTAGATTTGTGCATATATTTTTTTTTATACTGGCACGGCAAAGTGACTCCACTGTACCTGATGGTAAGCACAGTGGAGTCCAAAAAAATTAATACCGACCAGCGAGAAACGATATGGTCACCCGCTGGTCACGCTTCGCTTAAAGGATCCAAGATCATAGGAAGGAGATCATGCATCATTCATCATGCGATCGAAAGGTCCTGGGTTTAGTTTCCGCTGTGGAATTTTGTTCTTAATTATTTTAAGACGTAGTGAGGACGTTTTTTTTCATCCTAGTACAAATAAGTTTGCCTATTTAACTGGCCATTTAATCTCGCGGCAGTTGATGTGCCGTACTATCTAGAGGTCCCGGGTTTGATGTCCTAGTCAGGCTAAGTGTTATAGGGTTGTTCTATTAGATAATTACAGCAGTACGATTAAATAGTAACTCTGAAATTGTACTTAAAAACTTCAATCCCTACTTACTGAAATTATCGGAAGTCGTGGGTTCAAATTTGATGTGTGTATTCACAATAAATTACCACGTACTGTAACTGTGAAGGATAATATCGTAATGAAACTTGCACTCAATTTTTGTACAAATTTGTTAGGCGTATAGTCCAGCAACTCTCTCTAGGCCAGCGTGATGGACTAAGGCCTAGCCCCTCTCAGTTGTAGAGTAGGCCCATAGATGTAGGAGGAGGTACACCTATGTATATACATAATATATATAATATAGATAGGTTTACTAAACTCAAATAAAAAGTTATTGACAAATGTCGTTAAATAACTCGTAAATTTTATAACCTAGTTGAAATAGCATATAACTGGTAATTCATTTAACGTGTTTTGTCGCCAAAGTTATAGCTATAACTAAAGTTATAACGTTCAAAGATATTGCTGCGGCGATAAAAGGATATTTTATGTAAACGTATTGAAAATTGTAGCGATATTTCGCACTAATAATAATGTTATAAATCGTGATGGCCTCGAGGTTTGAGCACACGGTCGAGAATCTCGACGGTCGCGGGTTCAAACCCCAGGCTGTGTGCCTCTCTCTGACTTTTCGAAGTTATGTGTGTATTCACAAAGAATTATCACACACCCACTACACAAGTTTCGTATCTTAGTGTGGGGTCAGAACTATGTATGTGACTGTTGGGTATACTGTATTTATCATCACTGTCAGCAGAGTCACTTTCCCAATATTTAAAAAAACAAGTCTGTATTATGGTATCGCAAAAAAGTGCGTACAGCACGATCGAAAGGACCCCGGTTCGAGCTAAGTGTAATTAGGTTTTTTAAAACAACAATAGTCTCGGCCATGAGTCTTAAATAACATGACGTGATTGCGGCATCTCTGCCTCCCCTTCAGTGACACTGGCACGAGAGTGCATCTATGTAAAAAAAACTTTAAAAAGTTCATACCTGATCCTGAGGCTCCATAGCGAACCTCTGCTCCTGGTAACCATGGCAACCGGCAATCAGTACAAACAGCAGCAGTACATCCGGCCGCCCGCTCGGAATCCATTTCCGCTGTTTATTTACGTCCGCCCTGCGCGTGCGCAGCCCTACCGATTCTTGCCCTTTGTGTGTTGCCGCCATGTCAGTTTTTGGTGCATATTGATTGCGCCGATTGTTTGGAGTTCATTTGTGTTGGTTTAATACCATCTGGAACAAGGTGATTGGAATTTTTATTGTTTTATTTACTGCGGTTTCTATGTAGATACACATTACACAAAATTTCGGCTATTTATTACAAGCTTTTATTTAACATGTTAATATATAATTCAGGATTGTATCTTAAGGTTTAGAAAAACCTCTGGTTCATCACTTAACGTAGGTACTGTTATAACCCAGTATTCTAGGGGTTAATGCAAGCAACACTGCAGATATGCAGTGTCAGCATTTTGAGCGTCTCTCATCGTCGGGACGATGGCGGACACCTCAGTCTCTCCGTGTCCGTTGTACAAAGTAGTTCCATTCCATTTCTACTATTTCGTTTATTTTTACCTACAATTTCAATAAAACTGTTTACTTAATTTAAGTGTAATAAATAAGTTTTTTTTTTAAAAAACCCAATCCCAATTGTGCGGATAACAGTACGTTTTGCGTTTATTTTTATTATAATGTTATTTTATGATATGCTTTAGGGACCTTCAAGACCTATATTTTTTTCAAAGGCCGGCAACGCACCGATGATTCCTCTGGTATTGTGGGTGTTCATGGGCGGTGTTGACCACTTAACATCAGGCTCACTTGCTCGTTTGCCTCCGTTTACATAAAATAATAAAAAAAATACATATTCAATTCAATCTTTATACGTAAGTTGATTATGGGCCAGTCTAGCCTACAATGTTTTCTATTTAGTAAATTCTACCTTTATTAATAATACTTGACGATGTATATTATTCAAAACTTTCCACTTGCATATAATTTTATGGTCACTACTGCACTTCAAGCAGTGATGGCCTCAAGGTTTAGGCGCGCGGTCGAGAATTTCGGCGGTCGCAGGTTCAAACCCCTGGCACACACCTCTGACTTTTCGAAGTTAAGTGTGTATTCACAATGAATTATCACTTGCTTTAACGGTGAAGGAAAACATCGTGATAAAACCTGCACACCTAAGAGTTCTTAGGAATTTCTTAGGTGTGTAGTCCGCCAACCCGCACTAGGCCAGCGTGGTGGACTAAGGCCTAAACCCTCTCAGTTGTAGAGGAGGCCCGTGCCCAGCAGTGGGACGTATTTGGGCTGATGATGATGATGATGACTGCACTTCTAAGGGTCATACTTTTATGCTACGAAACTTATTACGTAATATCAATGCAATAGATTTATTTATATGGTAGTTCCTGAGATCCTTTCATTTGCAACAAAAGTTTGCATCTCATGAAACGTAATATGACACAAAATTTAAGTGTTTCTCTTCTCAAATGTTGATGTGCATACATCTACACGTCACGGATATTAATATTCTCTCGGGAACTGTAATGACGTCCCGCGGAAGTTCTAAAATAGTGTTGAAAATGGTAAGGAAGTAACATTTCCACATTCATATCCTTTTCGTTCTAACTTCCGCCGTCCCTCATATCCTTGTCTTTGAATGTAAGTTTGTAAAGATGGCGTGTAAATTAAATACAAAATACATCGCAAAAATGTATTCCCTATACAATTTTTCTATGACTGCCTTGTGGTCTCGCGGTACAAGTATGTGCCCAGCGATCTAGGGGTTGTGGGTTCGATTCCCGGGTCGGGCAAAGTGTTATTGGGTTTTTCCATTAGGAAATTCTCAGTGGCTCCACGGAGTCTGGAATTGTGCCCGAAAAACGGCAATAGGCTCGCCCCCTTTCACGAGGGACTGATATATACCTGGTGAAATGTGGGTGCAGAAATGCACCTCTGCCTACCCCTTCGGGAAATACAGGCGTAAATTTATGTATGTATGTATGTATTTTTCTATATAACGACATTGTAATCTGAGTTTTTACACACAGCATGATTATCAAAACTACGAAAAAAAAACGAGGCTTAAAAAGTATGAAGCAAAATTTTCAGGACACAGGATTAAACAACGTTACTGAAGAAGCTAGATCAACATAGACTTTACCAAGATGCCTTCGTTGCAATTTGACAATAATGTCATACGATACGATATTATAGTACGCAATTATCAGTGTACAGAGAGTTGAACAGATGAGCATACATACGTAGCCTGTTAAAATCATAACCCTCCATTGGCTTTGCCAAAGTCGGTTTTAATAAAAAGGTTACCTATTTTAATTTTGAATAAAAATATTTTTAAATAAAGCTGAATATGAATAAGACCTCTAAAATCCCGAAGGGATACGCAGAGCTGTATTTCCACGACCACATTTCAGTAACTGTTTTAAGACCCAGACTCCGTGCTGCTACTGAGAATAACCTAAATGAAAAGCCCTATAACCCTTTGCCTTAGTGAAAATCGAATTCAAGGTGCCTCATTTGTCACGAAAGCAACGAGCCAACAAAATATATAGCAAAACACAAACATTAAGATTATCTTACACCGCCATCACAGCGTCACAAAACTAGTTATACAATTTGACAAAATACTACCTAAGGGTATTAATTTTAATGTGTCAATTCGACCTTCTATATTTATGTGTTGTATATAATTAAGAGATTGGATCAAGAATGTTGCTCTAATACACAATCTTAATCAATTAATTCAGTCGCCATTTTTTTTTCCGGTTTTATTTGCTCTTTAAGCCTATGATTGGGTTTGTAATTGATGTATTTAGTATCATATTTCGCTTTGGCGTCAGCATCAGCCCATATACGTCCCACTGCTGGGCACGGGCCTCCTCTACAACTGAGAGGGTTTAGGCTTTAGTCCACCACGCTGGCCTAGTGCGGGTTGGTAAACCTATAAAAAAAAATAGGTGTGCAGGTTTCTTAAAGATGTCTTCTTCCCCGATTAAGTACGTACCTAATATTTCTTTGTGAATACACACATAACTTCCAAAAGTCAGAGGTGTGTGCCTGGGGTTTGAACCTGCGACCGCCGAAATTCTCGACCGCGCGCCTAAACCTCGAAGCCATCACTGCTTACGTTTGCTTACTGCTTTCGCTTTGGCTTACGTTCATAAAACTACTAGCTACGGGGCCCAGTTTATCCTGAGCACATATTTATAAAATTAATTTTTCTGTCTTCTACCAAGGTCCATCTATTGCCATACCAAAACCGGTCCAGTAGTTTAGGCATAAAAGAGTTACTTTCTCATTTACTATATTAGTATTAGGTTAAAGACTTAAAAAAAAACAATTGAAGTAGATGTAAGTGCTAAAGCACAACTCTGCCTGTCCTTTTAGAAGTACCGGTACTTCCATAAAAGCCCAAAAGGCCAGTTTACCATTCCAAATTCCAAAAAATAATCTTTAAGCTTCAAATCTTTATTTAACAAAAGCAATTTGACATATAATTGAGAATATCCTGAGCCCACAATGAACAATCATAAACTAGACATTACACAATTAACGTGTAACGCTTTTGGGCTTCTATGGAGGTACCGCCACTGGTATTTATATCAGTAGGTCTTTTTCTCACATCACCCACGCTGTTTATTATCGTTAAAAGATGATTAATCCACTTCATTGAAGAGCCATTTTTGTCAACACCAAGTGAATGAAGTTGAGTCGTGGAGTGTCGACAATGTGCGCCGCATGTGTCTGGCCATGTGTTCGCGGTATCGCTGAGGTAGTGTTACTGGATGTAGCCCGCAGTATTTGGGTCGTATGGGATAAAATTAATGATTAAAGTTGTGATGGCCTCGAGGTTTAGGCGGTCGCAGGTTCAAACTTTAAGACTTTTTAAAGTGTGTTTTCACTATAAATCATCACGTATTTTAACGGTGAAGGAAAACATCATGAGGAAACATTCACACATAAAAGTTCTTAGGATTTTTTTAGGTGTGTAGTCCACAAACCCGCACTAGGCCAGCGTGGTTGACCAAGGCCTATAGATCCTCTCAGTTGGACGTTCATGGGCTGATGACAGTAAATTAAGTATATTTTATGAATTTGAAAGTTTTTTTGTATACTTAGGAAGATAAAAATATCAAATAATTTTGTAGAGCGATTGGTAAATGATTTCCTTAAAGGGCATATAAGGACTACTCTTTGCAGATGTACTTAAATGTATAGCACGAAAGGCATTTTCGAAAGGCGTTTGCCATTACTTTGTCTGCTTAACCCACTGTTTATATATTGTACATGGATCTATGGTGTTTAATTTCGAACCAGGGATGCAATTTTAATGTTTTCAGAACTTACCAGTAATTTCTTAAGCTATTTTAGTTTATATGTATAAAACAATATATTACCCTATTCTACTTTCTTTAAGGTTCGTCTAAAGTTGACTTTGACTTTTAGTTTTGACTCTGAACTTACTACAGTAATAAAAATAAGAATAAGCAAAGAAAATAAATTGAGAAGTTTCTGGTACGGACAAAAGTAACCTCGAAGTTTTTACATGCCAGCACTATTTCTGTTTTGAAACTAACTTTAACAGATACATACACTCAAGCCGGTATTCTCCGAAAAGGTAGGCAGAGGTGCATTTAGCACCCACATTTCATAAATTTTCATCCCACGTAGGTAATAGGAGGTGAGCCTATTGCCGTTTTTCGAGCACATTTCCAGACTCCGTGCTTCTACTGATAATTTCCTAATGGAAAAACCCAATCACACTTTGTCTGACGCTAAAACCGAACCAGGAAAATAAAATAAAATGAAAATTTAATACTAAAATATTAACGTAAACACGCGTATCATTATTTATTCCATTCTATTTGGCACAATAAAAGGTTGATTTAAACCGAAACACAAAATAATGGGCGCCGAATCAAACAAATTAAATTGTTATAAGCATTCTGTTTTATCAAGGAATACCTCCATTTCTCCTAATACGAATTAGCCCAATTAAATTAATTGCGTCATTTAATTAATACGGGTATCCATAACGCAATTAAACACTTTCATTAAATTAATACGAAGTCATTTACTCCCGAGAAATTGTTATTACTCCTTCCTATAGGAGAGTTTAGTTTTGTTTATAGAATGATTTATTATGACACTACGGATAAAACAATATATTTATATATACACATATTTTATTTTGGACTAAGGCCTAAACCCCCTTAGTTGTAGAGGAGCCCCCGTGTCCGGCAGTGGGACGTCCATATAAGGGCTAATGATCGTATTTTATTTTACTATTTATCACTTATAAAGGTTGTTGCATGTTTCTTACTACTCAGTCACGAAATACCCATATACCAGTATTTGTAAAAACCTCAGTGCGATTCAAACAGAGCATGGATTTGACACACTTAATATCCCTTGTGATCCTAGGTTCAATTCGCTAAAAAAAACTTTAAAAAACAAAAGTTATTACCACGCCAGGAGGACTTAGCAGATTTGGATAAATTTAGCACATATTCTATTTTCGATAAAAATGTACACGACACTAATTTGAAGCGAAACCGCGGGACACATTACATAAAAACGGGACAAAAGCAGTCCACGTTTGCCGCTTCCATTATCTAAGTCGGCATGTGGCGTCCACAAATATTGTTTTAACGCCTGCTTTTTATAATAAGTACTTTAGTTAATTATCGCCTGCTACCATCATGTTATTATTTCGGCAACGGGCAGTTTGTTTATGGTACTTTACTAAGAAAAGGGCATATTGCCTTGTGGCTGTTAAAGATTTTTTGGTAAACAAACATTCGGGCATAGTAGATTAATGAAAAGATCATCATTTATCATCATCATTATCAGCCCAAAGACGTCCACTGCTGAACATAGGCGTCCCCCAATGATCTTCACAGTGATCTGTTGCAGGCAGCCTGCATCCAGCGACGTCCCGCAACCTTTACCAGGTCATCGGACTATCTTGTTGGTGGACGTCCTACGCTGCGCTTCCCGCTACGTGGCCTCCATTCGAGAACTTTTTGGCTCCATCGGCCATCAGTTCTCCGCGCTATGTGCTTGGCCCGTTGCCACTTCAACTTGCTAATCCGTTAATGAAAAGAAAGTACTCGTTTATTACAGGAACTTTTATCAGCAACCAAGCAACCCATGCAAAATGTATTCAGAACATAAAGAGGGCTAGAAAAGTTACACCGTTATCAGCCCATTACATCTCGTTGCTGGGCACTGGCCTGCTCAACAACTGAGGGAGTCTTAGTGCCCAAATCAAGCGATATGCCATAATGTCATTTTGATTTACAAACACATGATATTTCCGCGATGTTAAAGCAAAAAGTAAAATAAGCAGCGGATGTGTTCTATTTTTTTTACAAAACGTTTTCTAAGAAGGAGTTTATGTTTAGGGTTAAAATTGTTTAAACAAATAAAATAATTGTGTTGCATCCTCTTGTTTATATTTCTGGTTAAACATTATGGTAGTTTTGGCCGTAATGCCTTATTTACTATTACTGTGATTTCTATCGCATTTATCGGTTGATTTTTCTTAAATGACCTATATCTTAGAAGTCGCGGCTGAGAATCTCGACGGCCACGGGATCAAACCCCAGGCACATACCTCTGTCTTTTCGAAGTTTTGTGTGTATTCACAAAAAAATATTACGTACCTACTTTATCGGTGAAGGAAAACATATTTAAGAAACCTGCACACCTAGTAAGGTGTACCAACCCGCACTAGGCCAGTGTGGTGGCTAAGGCCTCAACTCTCTCAGTTGTAGAGGAGACCCGTGCCCAGCAGCGGGACGTATATGGGCTGATGATGATGATATCCTAGCGTAGGGTCAGAACTATGGGTGTATAAAAAAACCTAGATTCCTTCTCAAATGCCCATCTATCTCTATTAAAAGTACTTTAAATTGCTTAAAAACCTTTTTGAGTTTTGAAACAAAACTGTCAAAAACAATTTTACTAACAATCGAATATTTCTTATTTATAATTAGTATATATATTATATACTTAATATAATTTAGATGAAAATAGTCTTTTCATAATTATGTTTTATTAAGTCCTTATACTTCATATATTATGTCGTTAATAAAACGATTATACGATTTCGCCCACGACACTGCGCCTGCGCATTGCATCATCGCAGCTGGCCAAACGATCTGGTTACAAAGCTTATCTGAAATATTTGCTGTATAGGTCATATTGTGCTATTTACTGCTATATACTAGTCATCTGACCGTGTCTGTTTGCTGTGGCGGTACTTTCATAGAAGCCCAAAAGCCCAGTTTGCTATACAAAATTCCGAATATAATATTTAAGCTTTAAAAGCTTTAATACTTTAAGCTTGACAGCTCCGTAGCGCAGTTGGCTAGACACCAGCTTGCGAAACGAGAGGCTGCGGGTTCGATCCCCACATCGAAACAAATGTTTGTGTGATCCACAAATATTTGTTTCGGGTCTGGGTGTTTGTGAGACCGTAAAGTCTCTCGTAGTCTCTGATACCCACGACACAGGACTTGTATCCTAGTGGGGGGTCAGAACTATGTACGTGACTGTTGGGTGTATTTATTTATTTATTGTATTTTATAGCTTTAAATCTTTGTTTAACAAAAGCAATTAGACATATAAATGAAATCCTGACCCCAGAATAAATTACACAGACTGCCTCGTGGTCCCGCGGTACAAGTATGTGCCGTGCGATCTAGAGGTTCTGGGTTCGATTCCCGGGTCGGGAAAAGTGTTATTGGGTTTTTCCATTAGGAAATTCTCAGTAACAGCACGCAGTCTGGAAATGTGCCCGAAAAGCGGCAATAGGCTCGCCCTCTATTACGTGGGACTGATACCTACATCGATACCTCCCACGTAAGTTGTTGTATCTCTAAAACTGCAATTTTACAGGAGAGCGTATTAAAGATTCAAATTGGCCTAAAAACTGCATTTATGATAGTAGCTTTGTAAAATTTGGTATATGAATGTAATGTATGGTATTCTTGACTATGTTGAAAGATAATTAAGAATATATTATAAATTTATTGAGATTTGGCGCTTACAATCCTTTACTGCGGAATACAGACTGTGCCAGTCGTTGTATCTCATACTTACAACATTATACTGCGCAGTCTAGATTTCATCAGTTGTTGTATCTCATACTTACAATATTATACTGCGGAGTTTAGATTACGTTCGTTGTTGTATATGGTGTATTGTAACGGAAACAACATAATACTAGATAAAGATTTTTCTTTGTATTATACTATTGTACGAAAAAATGTTTTTACACGTTTACTTCTAAAACAAGAACGTAATGTATTTCACTACTAGGTGATACAAGGTAGGTATTTAATATTATTTTTAAGAAATGTAATGATAATAACTCGCTATTTTAGTAACATAACAAATTCTTCTATAGAAATTATAAAATTATAATGAAATCGTAAAACAGTAACAGTGAGGGACATAATAAAAAAAAATTACTTACTTGAAATTCTCATAATTTCTACAAAATCAACATAACAAAAATAATTTGACTTGCATAATAATACTTATGATTTCTACAAAATCATCATAGGATAATCATAAATCAGGTAACTAAATATATATAAAAAGTTTCCGTTACAATAATCTTTGAGTTTACTAAATAATTTTTAAAATTAAACAGGAACACTTAGTGTTCATTAAACCTATTAACATTAAATAGAAAATCTGAGTATCAACAATAATAAAAACGAAACATCGGTTGAAGACAAGTAACTACTTCAAACAATTAAAAAAAACTAATTTAAACTTACTATTCCGAATCCGACATTTCAAAATTATTATCAGAGCCAGCAATGTAAGATAGACCTCTAAAAAAACGTGATAAGTGACTGGAATAATTTCACTTCGACAGAGGCTCATTAAGTCATAATATTTTGCCTTTGATAAAGGAAGACTGTTAGGATAGAGAGGGCTTAGCTGGCAGTAATACCTTTTTGCCGTCTTCGGGTATTGGTATTAATGGCAATCGTCATAGTACGACTATTTGCGAAATCGTACCGATATTCAGTTTTGAAGGGATCATCTGCACGTACCCGCACTTCTTTTATTTTGTTCCATTTAACTACTTCTCCACTTATATTTTTGACCAATTACGCCCATCCAAAAGTTCTTTATAGTTATAAAAATCGGCATGCTTCATTTCTATTACGTTATATGGCTATCCATCCTGTTTAGCCCACCTTACCAAGCTAAACCATTCCAATGGAGTGTAAATAAGTTTATTTTTAGACGAACGTTCTATTAAAGCATGAACACTGTCCCCTTCTGCTTGGGTATGCCCTTTTTCGAGAAATGTGTATTTTATAGTAATGTTAAGCTTCTGAGCAATATACCTACACATAAAATGCAAACACTATACGATTGCGGTTCTGCCCGCACAATTGTCCGACCAGAACCTAAAGTCCCTGGTACCTCGATCATGCTTGATACCTCGTTAGAACCCCGCTTGGCTTCACCCTCGTGCCACATATAACAATAGCCTTCTTTATTTGCCAAATGAAATAACGTAAAATTAAAAACTGATAACTTTCGCTTGTAATACAACATACTTAATTGGCCTTGAGGTGCATTAAGAATCTTTTGAAAATCAAATGTAGCGCTGACAATTCTCCATTGGGAAGTTATGCTCTCATTTTTGTCAGACTTCATTAGTTGTCGGGATAACTTCTTATTTGAGACATGGTTTTCATGATCTGCAATCTGTTCTTCAGTCGGACTATGGATGTTTTTAAAAATGTGACATTGATTATTCAGTGTACACTCTACGTTTATTTTGCTTCTTTACTAAGTTAGCCACGTACATCCACTGCTTTTCTCGATTACCTAAATTCCAAAAACTGTCAAAAATCTTCTTCCTATATTCTTCGCTTAATTTATCAAAACATTTCTTCCGGCAGCAACATGGCGGGCCCATCTTTCTACTTGGTTGTATTGAACCTTTCCTTGACACATATTCTTTTCCCAAATTACGTAAGAACTTTCTCTTGTTATCGATCCATTCATTATGATGTCTTTTTCTTACATTACCTTTATCTCTTCTTGATTGGCGACGGCGGTTGGCGGTCGACATGCTTGGACTATTTGAAATATTTGATAGTGGACTATTGTTCACTGTTGTATACGTTGAGCAGCTAGAGTACTGGTGTAAGTACTGGTGAGGGTGGAGGTGAAATGTCAAACGCCGATATATTTTGCTTTTGTATATAATATGGGCAAAAATCATTATCACAGTCGTAATCCAAGTGATTGATACTACAAGAAGGGGAAGGGTGCGGAGTCTTAATTGTTGTATTAGAATCTGTTTTTTTCTTCTGAAATATTATCAAAGATGTCTCTATCATATTTACAAACTCATTCATTTCCGATTCATTAAAACTTATTGGAAGTGGAGACTCTTAAACAAAAATGAAAGAAGAAATTTTAATGTTAGTAAACAAGCAAGCATTTTTAGTAAGTAAGCGAGCAAAGTAGTGGCTAAAGGCTCTATATCAGTCAGACAGCGAGGAAATACATAAGACATACATATAAGACAACATTCAAATAAAGCTTTTTGTTGAAAATTGAGCTAAAGCAAAAAAAAAAGGAATAGGTACAAAAATATAGCAAGTAACGATACTCGACAAATGAGTTTTAAATATTGACTTCCGAAGTTAAAAGTTATTTTTTACTACATGCCACATTTATATTTATTTTTATTCCAACGTAAAATATTCTATATATTATATACAACATTTTGTAAGGCACGCTCAACAACGTAAAATGTTGTAAGTACGACATACAACTTTTCCTAATACACGCTGAACTACGTAAAATGTTTTATGTATTACATACAACATTTTTGAATGTAAACTTAACAACGTATACGGTTGTAAGTGATCTTTACAACATTTTAGGTTGTTATCAGCAAAAAAATAAGATATTATACTCATTTATGTTTATGATATATTACAAAAAAAAAACTAACCAATGATATTTCGAAGGCTTAAATCGGGAAAAATGTTTTGTTCAAATTTATTTACTGTAACTTTGTTATTTTCGACAGGTGTCAGAGATTGCCTGTACTGTGTACTCATATTATTGACCAAATCATACAATTTTCGCCCTTTTGTTATAATACTCGTTCGTTTCATTGTTATATTGTTTGAAATAATTCAATTATGTTAATTTATTTGACCAAAAATTTGCGCGCCCAACTTGCTTGCGTCCGTCTCAATGTCCAGCGTGATCTGTTGTATCTAACCAATACAACTCGCGAGAGCGCGATGCTCCCCGCCCCGCACCCCGCGTAAACCATTGCCAAGGACTATACAACGTTGTAGTCCGTTGCCGTTTAAAAGTTACAATGTTTTACGTCTCTTAAATGCTTGAAAAAATTGCGTTTTCGTAATTTTTTCACTTTGAATACGTAAATTAGAACAAATAAAGCTCTTTTTTAGTAAAAACGCTAAATGGCATTTTTGTGGGATACAACATCTTACGTGGGAGGTATCGACATACATACCTGGCGAAATGTGGGTGCAGAAATGCACCTCTGCCTACCCCTTCGGGGAATACAGGCGTGAGTTTATGTATGTATGTATGTATGTACATTACACAATTAACGTCTAACGCTTTTATTCTTCTATGGAAGTACCGCCACTGTGTATATGATCTGTGAGCTCATATAATGTATTCTCTACTCAGGTAATCTACATCAGGCTATACACGTGGAATCTAACTTCCAGTATAGTATCTTTATGATGCTATGTTCTACATTTTGATAGTTTATTGGACATATGTACGAGTACCTAAAAATTTCAGCCTCCTCCTGATGTTCATATATAGTTTTAGTTAATAAATCATTATATCCTCATTAAAACTTTTAAAATTAATTTGTATACCCTGAGAATAGACAAGCAGAGGAAGACCAAAGAAAACATGGATGGAGTGCGTGAGAGAAGATATGAAAGAAAAAGGGGTGAATGAAAACATGACGGTTGATAGGGATGTGTGGAAGGATAAAACATACTGTACTGAGCCCAAATAAAAATTGTAAACAGGGTAAGAGAATGATGATGAGCCTACGACTACAACTGTTATCTTTGCGTTTTTACAAATACATATTTTCATCATATCTGGTTCCAAACCTGCGACCTTCCATTTCACAATCGGGGATCAACCATCTCTACCATAGATGCTACTAAAACCATAAATAAAAAACAGCCACACGCAGATAACTACAAAAAGACCCTCGAGTATCTTTTTTTTTGGTAAGTGGGTCATTTTATCTTAATTTTGCGCAAAGCCCCCATTAAACTGTCAACTTACGATTCATCAAGGTGACAATTTTGACACTTAAGTGGCCACAAAACACGATTACTATAATAAACGTTAATTTGTACGAAAAAGGTCGTATTTTTTTTCGGAAAGTATCAATTTTCGTATATTTTTTTGACTTGAACAATTCGGTTAAAAATGAATAATTGTGGGGTCGTTTACGTAATTTCAGTCAAACGAGTATTTAAATTATTGCGACACCATTACTACATACATACCTATGTACGTAATAAAGGGTATACAACATGTTCATCATCATCAGCCCATATACGTCCCACTGCTGGGCACGGGCCTCCTCTAACACTGAGAGGGTTTAGGCCTTAGTCCACCACGCTGGCCTAGTGCGGGTTGGTGGACTACACACCTAAAAAAATACTAAGAACTTTTAGGTGTGCAGTCGTCGCGATGTTTTCCTTCACAGTTAAAGTACGTGATAATTCTTTGCGAATACACACATTACTGCGAAAAGTCAGAGGTGTGTGCCTGGGGTTTGAACCCGCGACCGTTGAGATTCTCGACCATATTCAGCTGTCCTTTAAATCGGAAGATTTTTTTAACCGAAAGTGTTTGAGGGATCGTATCACTCATCCCGTTGAAAGAGGGAGCAAAGAGGGACGCATGGCCAGGGGAGGATATTTTTGATGTCGATTTCTCGTTCTATTTCTGTCCTGCGACAGCTGAGGGACATTACTTGGAGATGCATTGTCTAGACAGATGTGAACACCAAGGATTATATTTATAATTTCTTAATATGAGTAAATATATTCTACAAAGCATTTCTTAAGTTCTTAATAATAGAGAGATAGAAGTGATGGTCACGAGGTTTAGGCGCGCAATAGAGAATCTCGCCGGTCGCAAGTTAAAACCCCAGGCACACACAATCTATTATCACGTACTTGAACGGTGAAGGAAAACATCGTGAGGAAATCTGACTTAAAAATTATTTTAAATTTCTTAGGTGTGTAGTCCACCAACCCACACTTGACCAGCGTGGTGGACTGAGGCTTTAACCCCCCAGATGTAGAGGAGGCCCGTGCCCAGAAGTGGGACGTATATGATCTGATATGAGTGACGAATGAATTAAATAGAGAGATATGCACAGACAAGCATAGTTCCGAGTTGCAATGGTACTCATTTCTAGTCAATAATATTTTTTTATAGAACTAAAATTGGATACTCCATGAGACGCTAGTGCAATCATTTTTCTTGGCAGTCTAAGAGAAAATAATAGGTATTTAAACGTTGAACAATCAAATAAGATTGCACCTATCAATATATTTTATTTATTTACGAATCAGATTGGTGAATATAATTCAAATAAAATGAATAATTCATTAAGTCCACAGGAAACCGCTGGTTACCAGGCCGCTTAAAAGAGAGCGCTTTGTTTTTTTTTTATCGGGTTATTTATGATGATATGGTGTCTCCCAATATTGAACACTTGCCTCAAGTCATTTAAAAGTTGCCAGACGCACTCGACATCTATTTTAATTGCATACATACATACATAAACTCACGCCTGTATTCCCCGAAGGGGTAGGCAGAGGTTTTCTGCACCCACATTTCGCCAAGTATGTATCAGTCCCACGTAATAGGGGGCGAGCCTATTGCCGTTTTTCGGGCACATTTCCAGACTCCGTACTGTTATCTCTATTTATGTACCGTGATCTCGCGGTACAAGTATGTGCCATGGGATCTAGAGGTCCTGGGTTCGATTCCCGGGTCGGGCAAAGTGTTATTGGGTTTTTCCATTAGGAAATTATCAGCAACAGCACGGAGTTTGGAATTGTGCCCGAAAAACGGCAATAGGCTCGTCTCCTATTACGTGGGACTGATACATATACTTGGTGAAATGTGGGTGCAGAAATGCACCTCTGCCTAGCCCTTCGGGAAATACAGGCGTGAGTTTATGTATGTACACTGTTGGTGTGCCTTATATTAAAATAAATAAAATGATCAATTCCACATAGTCCATTTTGATATGAAACATTTGTCGTATTTTGAAATATAGCCCGATATAAATTCCGATCACAAAGTATCCAGTCACCAAAGCAGCCCACTTAGTCTTTCTAAAGCCGAATAAATCGCATCCAAATAAAGCCGGACAAAGCTTATTGATGACATTCAAAGTAAATATAAGACTTCATACATTAACGTCAGCTATTGCATTTACGTAAATAATTTCAGACATAAATTATGTCCAAAACATAACCAAACATACTCTTAAACAAACAAAAAGGATGTTTCCACAGAATCCAATTTTGGACCAAATGTTTGCACATTAGACAAACATTGCATTTGCATGGAATCCCTCGATTCCGAACTAAACGGCAAATACCGGGAAAAAACATAACATTACAACTCCAAAAATACACAAAACACGACAAAGGACTTTAGTATCTTGCATCTCACTCATGCGAATAAGAAACTTGATGCTGCAGAGCAAGACGAAATGCAAATTAGAAACGTCCCCAAGGTAAAATTTATTGATAGCAACTCTCCTGATGACAAGGCGACATCTGCCCAAATAAATTAGCGGCTTGCAAACTGGCAACTATTTTAAATTTCCATTTGTTTCCAACTGCGGTCGGTGTAAACCTTTGTTCAGGATGTTCAGAACGGAAGCAAGGATAGTGAATGTAACATAAAACACTCTTACATCATCAGACCATATAAGTCCCACTGCTGGGCACGGGTCTCCTCTACAACTGGGTTTAGGCCTTAGTCCACCACGCCGGCTTAGTGCGCGTTGGCGGACTACACGCCTAAGAAATTCTTAAGAACTTTTTTAGGTGTGCAGGTTTTATCACAATGTTTTCTTTCACCGTTAAAGTACGTGATAATTATTTGTGAATACACACATAACTTCGAAAAGTCAGAGGTGTGTGCCTGGGGTTTGAACCCGCGACCGTCGAGATTCTCGACCGCGTGCCTAAACCTCGAGGCCATCACGACTTAAAACACTCTTATTCATTTCTAATATTAAATTTGAAAATCAGCATATAGCTGGTATGACTACTACTTACAAAAGTTCTTCCGTATTAACCTGAATGAAATTCATTGAAATCGTTTACGAGATAAAAGCGTGGAAACGTAGCAAAACACACGCTTACTAAAATCTAATATTTAGTTTTTATAACGGGATTATAGTCTTGTTGAATACTTTACTGACTCCCAAAAAACTACCGGCATACTTGCCGTTCTGTTCTCGTGTTCTCTTGTTAGGTTAACTATTGTCGTCTTTGCAGAACATTTCCAGACTCCGTGCTGCTACTGAGAATTTCTTTATTGCCTCAATAACACTACCACACGCTTGCGTTACGGGACCAACGAGCCATTTTTCTAGTACGCTTTAAATGATTATTGAAGATTTAGTTCTAGAATTGAGTTCCTACAATACAACTGTGCTTAGACAGTGGACGTACCCTTACGAACAAGACAAATTGTGCTCAGCCAGGCAAGGTTCAACGCACTTACCGATATAGACGAGAATGGGAAACAAAACTAAAACGGCCCCAACTGAAATACCGTGCTAATGATATTCCTTCGTCTGCTGCGACGAAACACCCTTTTAGAGAGTCTATATGTGGTACACGCGGGGGACATTATTTTTTATAAGGCTATAAATTTGATAGGAGTCCAAATAATATGAAGATACATGGTGAAATGTAGTCATAGTTAAAAGCAGTGGCGGTTTTTCCATAGAAGCCCAAAAGCATTACACGTTAATTGTGTAATGTCTAGTTTATAATCGTTTATTGTGGGGTCAGGATATTTTCATTTCTATGTCAAAATTCTTAGCAATTTCTTAGGTGTGTAGTCCGCCAACCCACACTAGACCAGCGTGGTGGACTAAGGCCTAAACCGTCTCAGTTATGGAGACCCGTGCCCAGCAGTGGGACGTATATGGGCTGATGATTATTTATAGAAAATTGACAGACTATGCCCCTAGTACTAGAAGCAATTCTCATACGTTTGCGATACAAATAGATCGATGTGTAGCAATGCGATGTTTCGTTCGACGAGTGAGATAACCGGTACCTCTATTTATCGTTTGTATTCGTAATCGTCTGTTTGCAAACACAGTACGGAAGGTGTAAAGTCTACCTTTGCAACCCACCAATGTGCATTACGGAATCATACTGCACACTACAAAAAAAATATTACACCTATATAATATTGTATTACAGTACCTATATTAACATATTTTTCCCTTAGACTTTTTACAGATTGTAAACAGACCGTGTAAAGAAGCAGTGATGGCCTCGAGGCTTAGGCGCGCGGTCGTGAATTACGGCGGTTGCAGGTTCAAACCGCAGACACACACCTCTGACTTTTCGAAGTTATGTGTGTATTCACAATGAATTATCACTTGCTTTAACGGTGAAGGAAAACATCGTGATAAAACCTGCACACCTAAAAGTTATTCTAATGTATTCCCTATGCGTTATTCTAATGTATAAGCTATATTATTGTAAGCTTTCATTAAAATCCATTCGGTAGTTTTTGCGTGAAAGAGCAACAAACATCCAGACATCCATACATACAAACTTTCGCGTTTATAATATAAGTAGGATGTCTTTGTGTGTCAGTTTTCGATCAGGGTCTGTTTACACCCTGTTCAAAATACGGAATCGTTGGTGATAAATGCTTGAAGAAATATAGCAGTAACAGAAAAATGAATGAGCAAAATCACGACTGATTAGAGCAGCGCTTAAATTGGCTTTATTTATACGTTTCTTCTATGTTTTTTTTTATTTTAAAATATAATGAGTTGTAATCCCACATCTGCGTAGGATTAGCAATAACATTGTTTGTATATACAGGGTGTGTAACATTTTGACGTTTTCCTAACAACCACATACATTTTATACCATGTACCATTGTAATCATCTTAGCTTTTACCTGCCTTAGTTTCCGATCACGGTCTGAATACACCCTGTATAGTGAAAACATTTTCACTTACGCAAACGTCTACCAAAATCGATGAAGTTGATGAAAAAAAAATTTTTTTTCACAGTAAAAAGCAATTATAGGTATTTTAATGAAGTAAACGCATACTTTTTAACAGTTACAGGCCTTGAAGAAATATACAGCTGCCAGCGCCCTTTAAAAACTCCAAGAAAATTCAGAACTACATTCATAAGTGGACAATTACTACAAAAATATCCAAAGTAAAGAAAACCTCAAGGTTTTTGAACCGTTCACTTCATTGTCCGTTCTATTTTTCCTTTGCCTTTTAATGAAGCAACATCAAAGACTAGTTAATAAGCTGACTAATTTATTGATATCCTTATTATAACTATTCAATTCCTTTTTTTCAGTAAATTAACCCATTAATTTAAGTTTCAATAGATATCCATAAGCAGTGATGGCCTCGAGGCTTAGGCGCGCGGTCGAGAATCTCGACGGTCGCAGGTTCAAACCCCAGGCACACACCTCTCAATTAACCCTCTCAATTGTAGAGGAGGCCCGTGCCCAGCAGTGGGACGTATTTGGGCTGATGATGAGATATCCATGACATTAAAATTCGGTTCAAAATTTCTCGTGTTATGATGAAAAAAACATCGTTAAAAAACTGCAACACAGTACCATTGTAGTAACTTGGACGGTACATACATAGAAGTCATATTTTGACATATATTTCGTCTACAGCAATAATGTTATCAGAAAGAAAAAATATATTAAACGCAACCTTTTTACAGAAATTGATGCACTTTTAAAAAATGAAAAATAAAGCAAAGTTTGTGGAAGAGATAAAACCGAAGACTTTTCAGTTTGGTTCATCTGATTTTCATATCTTTTTTATTTTTCCGAGTATCTCTACCATTAGACTGAATAAATTCTTCTATGAAAGCACTACAGAACTAATTTACTTATGACCCGTACGACCGCCTAACTCAAATTAATCCTAGCCCTAAAATGGCATTAAATGTAACGATTAATAAATTCACACGCTGTCTCGCGCCGGGCATCAAACTCAGTACCTCGTACCAATTACAAATGTACACAATGCCCAATTACATCTAATTTAAATACCACAACGTAGTTCCGGACACTTTAATGTACGGTAATAAAAACTATTAAACACATGTAAACATAGTTGCTTATTAGTAAAACAATAAAACCTCCTTTGTAAACATTAATGATTGTTGTGAAACACTAGCAGTAATTACATACATACATAACTTGACGCCTGTATTCTCCGAAGGGGTCGGTAGAGGTGATTTTCTGCACCCACATTTCGCCATTACATCAGTCCCACGTAATTGGGGGCGAGCCTATTGCCGTTTTTCGGGCACATTTCCAGACTCCGTGTTGCTACTGAGAGTTTCCTAATGTACTGGCAGTATTTTTTCAATTTAAAAGAATAGTTTCAAATTGGTAGACTGTTCGAAATATGAAAATTTAAATTAAATTTTATATCGTTACACTTTTGAATTTCGAAGTATCTTATTAGTTGCAATGGCGAAAGTTAATTAAAATTGGCGTAACATAATACTTAGGTATCGCGTGATTCATCTGATCTAGGCATTACGAAGCCTTGCTATGCGTTGTGCAATATTTTGCAAAAAAAAAATCAAGATAAAAGTTAAATTTTTTGGTTAACTCAACCAAAAAATTATTGTTTTTTACTAATTACACGTCGACTGCGCAACACGAGAAAATTTAAAGAAAACCTTATGAAACATACTTTCGTCAATAAAATGTTCATCAAAAATTGCAACGCTTTATTCATGAACAAAATTAAATTGCATTAAGAGTACTTTACAAATTATAAAGGGAATTTCCCAAAGCCTTTAGTTACGTAACAGAGTTCATAGGCAAACAAATTGAAGTTAAGGATATGTAAAACTTACGGTTTAGGATTGCGTTCTCTTTTAAATGAAATGTATTATATGGAGTTCATTCCTAAATATTTAGTATAAAAATGTTGACATACCTCTTTTATCAGTTAAGGCTGGTCGGGGACCCTTTAAGTTAAGCAGACCGATGTAATTATGTCGACAAGTGGGGAATTGTCCAAGTAAGCAAAAACGACCTTTGCTGTGCAAGTGTAAAAAAATCAAGATCTTATTTACTCACGAAAATAAAAGTATTTTTAATATATGACATATTTTTTCATATAGACGGCGCCATGAGCAAACTAGTACTGAGTAATTGTACAACGGATGTCTTAAAATATTCGTTATATGGAACGTATAATTCTGTTTGCTCCCACGCTTGTAAATATTTGCATTGGGAGAATTATTTATTGAATGTCTAACCATACTTTTTGCTGGCTGGAAAATACTTTTTAATCTGTATTTTTGTTATTAAATAAGTTTGAAACAAAGATTGGACGGTGAATTTAATTTTTAATAACCGGGCTGTTACCTTATACCTACTACTTTTCTTAGTTCCGCCTTTCATTAAGCAGCGTTAATAAACGAAAATTGGACAGAAAACTAATAAAGTTAATTACTCTGTTAAAAAATATGGCAGAATCTGCCCTAAATATTCTTAGTGCCGCTAAACAGGCCACAGACATAATTCTTTTACAACAACAAGAATACGCAAAACAACAACATTCATTGTTCGCTAAAAAAAAACTTACACGTTCCAAATTCAAAACCCAACCACAATCACTAATGTCACTCAAAAATCACAATGGCGGCTATAACACTGGCGATATTAAAAAAATCGAAATTCGAAATTTTCGAATTTTGGCGCGCGGGCGGCCTGCGTTCGGCGGACGGGACGTGACTAAGCCACGCACTGATGTGCGTTTATAATTCTGTATTTTTAGATTACGCCCCCTTCTTGAAAATGCCCGTTCGAAATGTGGCAGGGTCTAACACGTGGTTGGCATCCGGCCGAAAGGTTCAAGGAACCAGTCTTGGACACTTATGACACTCAAATCACTTGAAAATTTTAATAATGTTATGATTAGTAATATAGAATCATTTTTATCAGTTAAATATGATTATACTATGATTATGATTGAAAGGGGTAAGAACTGAATCGAATATGCTAGTCTAGTACTAGTAATAGGAGTACTAAATTTACTTATGAAATTACTTGTAAACAACTCTTGGGTATTTAGGGCTGACGATGTTATTTTTCACTGTTAAACTTTGTTATAATTCAATAAGAATACTTACAAAACTACAAAAGCTGTAGATAGGTGAGTGTGATTCAAATCAGCGATTGTAGATATGATGTCTGCAAAGTTTTACTTAATCCTCGAGATCATCTCATCAAGTATTATCACACAAACACACACACGACTGTATGCCAGAATGGATAGGTAGAGATGTAGATATTTCACCACGTCCACGTTTCACCAATTCATCATCATCATCAGCCCAAATACGTCCCACTGCTGGGCACGAGCCTCCTCTATAACTGAGAGGGTTTAGGCCTTAGTCCACCACGCTGGCCTAGTGCGGGTTGGCGGACTACACACCTAAGAAATTCCTAAGAACTTTTTAGGTGTGCAGGTTTCATCACGATGTTTTCCTTCACCGTTAAAGCAAGTGATAATTCATTGCGAATACACACATAACATCACCAATTAAAGTTCCATTAAATAGAGTGCCGGCCAAAATTACCTAATGGAGAAACCAAATTCAGAAACAAACCCGGGACCTTCGCGAGACCAGGAGACAGCCGCATAAGCAAATGCAATAATATTATTGTATATTAATTCCCAAGCACACTAGAACAATAGCATTGTACCTTCAAGAGTAAAAGCCATTGTTATGAACTCCTTAATACGTCTTACCTTCCCACGTAGAACAGGAAAAACTATTTATGAGAAATTATCGAGTTGAAGCTACAAGGAATTAACTTCTTTAAGAACTTAGAGCATCTCAAACAAAATACTAGAATATCTGTGTCCGTTTTAAGTAATAGCATGTTGTAGTGTCATCATCATTCATCATCAGCCCATATACGTCTTAATGCTGGGCACGGGCCTCCTCTCATCTGAGAGGGTTTAAGCCTTAGTCCACCACGCTAGCTTAGTGCGGGTTGGCGGACTACACACCTAAGAAGTTCTTAAGATTTTTAGATGTGCAGGTTTCCTCACGATGTTTTCCTTCACCGTTAAAATACATTCATTGTGAATGAACACATAACTTCGAAAAGTCAGAGGTATGTGCCTGGGGTTTGAACCCGCAGCCGTCGAAATTCTCGACCGCGTGCCTAAAACTCAAGGCCTAAACCCTCTTAGCTGTAGAGGAGGCCCGTGCCCAGCAGTGGGACGTCTATGGACTGATGATGATAGGTTCACATCTATCTGTATAATTATATTGGGTGTATCCATCTATTTTAAAGAATGTCCTGTACGTATTTATCCAGATGAATTTACTCTCGACGCTTCGTTTAAATTACTTCAAGCATTAAGAAGGGTTGCAAATGTATCCGATGTTGAAGACGCGATGAAAATTACGTGGTTCGATTCTCAGTTAGACTGAAGTAATTGGAATTTAAGAAAATTTCATTAGATGCGTGGAGTGGCAATAGACTGGCACTGTAATGAGGGATTATAAATCCACGGGTCGCTTAAAATCAGGCAAAATGCGGATTTTAGTAATGCTAGACGTATATACCTCTTGTCAAAGTGATATGTTATGATATATCGCAAAAAAATATATCTATGACGTCTTCAATCGTAAGAAAAACGCAATTAGAAAAACAACACCATTTGTTTTTAATTTTCTCGTCCATTACAGATGAGATCAGACGGGATTTGAACGTGTTCCCACGGTGACTCACGCCGCACATGGCGACACGGCGGAACAACTGAAAAATATGATTATGATGTCATATCCAATGACGGGTTTGAATGGATTCAGGAGACACTATACAGCACCGAACTTTTCATCAGTCGTTTAAGTTTCTATAAAATAAATGCTTGATCCCTAAAGTTGTAAGATGATGTAAGAAGTAGTGATAGCCTCGAGGCTTAGGCGCGCGTTCGAGAATCTCGGCGGTGAAAGAAAACATCGTGAGGAAACCTGCACAACTAAAAGTTCTTAGAAATTTCTTAGGTGTGTAGTCCACCAACCCGCACTTGGCCAGCGTGGTGGACTTAAGCCTAAACCCTCTTAGGTGTAGGGGAAGCCCGGGCCCAACAGTGAGTCGTATCAGTAGCGGTACTTCTATAGAAGCCCAAAAGCCCTTTAAATTTGACATATAAATGAGAATATCCTGACCCCATAGTAATAATTATAAAGTAGACATTACAAATTAACGTGTCACGCTTTTGGGCTTCTATGGAAGGACGGCCACTGAGTCGTATATAGGCTGATGATGATGATGATTTTTTTTAAACTTGCGCCTGGGTGATGCGATGCCAGTATACATAAATAATGCACATTTTCAGCACCATATTATGACCTGGTTGTTCAGTAACCTTGCACAAAAGCGTGTTAGTGAACGTGTTTCGTCCGTGTTTCATCAGACCATTATCTGGTGCGCGCATAGGTTGGGCGTAAAACTCGTGCGGTGAAGCTCTGCGCACACTCACAACTGTAGATCAATTGTTTGTCTATTTTTCTTGTGTATTTTAATCACGCATTTAAAATAAATGGGAAAGGGCAACTGTGTAAATCTTTATTAGTAGGACAAAATGGAGGACTTTGTTTAAACCCGCACCTGTAATGAATGAAAGTGCTTACGAATTTCTACATCAATATTTAGATGACACATACATACATAAACTCACGCCTGTATTCCCCGAAGGGGTAGGCAGAGGTGCATTACTGCACCCACATTTCGCCAAGTGTGTATCAGTCCCACGTAATAGTTGGCGAGCCTATTGCCATTTTTCGGGCACATTTCCAGACTCCGTGCTGTTACTGAGAATTTCCTAATGGAAAAACCCAATAACACTTTGCCCGACCCGGGAATCGAACCCAGGACCTCTAGATCGCACGGCACATACTTGTACCGCGAGACCACGAGGCAGTAAAATGATTACCCCCAAGAGGGAAGGGGAGGGCTATGTCCAGCAGTGGACGTCTTTCGGCTGATGATGATGATGAAAATGATTACATAATTTATGATTTCGAAATGGAACAGTTTGACTCTCAGGTTCGAACCCCAGACCACCATCACGCTTATCGTGCACGAAACAAATACGCTATTACGAAGAATATATTTATGGCATGGCAACAAAAAATCACTGCGTGTGCGCAGTCCCTTCCGCACATCAAACTGTCATTCCGTCTCTTTCTATTGTATCGCTCCGTCATTCTCTAACGCATAATTCGTCCACATTACGTATCCAACCTATTTTATTTTACTATTTTAAATTTAGAACTTCCAATTGTTTCACGATTTTAGTTGGAAACATTTTAGACGTTGATTACCTTTGGAATGAGTTTGTTCTAAAAAGCAACTTTTAACTTTATCCCTTACCTCATAAAGTTAACATTTCTTTAACACTTATGTGCATTTAATTGCCTTCCAGTAAATCGTTGGGTATTAGAAATCAGGTATTGTTTTGGTCTTGTTCTAATTGTTTGTGTAATTAAGAAGAAAGTAGTTAGGCTGTACTGATGAACTGAATTTTGACTGAAGGAAGTCGTTATGTGTACAGACTGGACTTTTAATAATGGGTGCAAAGATACTTTGCCTCAAAATAAAATAAGTAAAAAAAGGACTTTGAACTTTTAAAAAGTTTAAACCTATTTTATGTCATACAATTATGTTCTAATACTACTATATACTATATGTAATACTACTATTATGTGATCCACAAATATTCGGGTCTAGGTGTTCTTGACACCGCAAAGTCTCTCATAGTTTCTGATGCCCACGACAATACAAGACCTTTATCTTAGTGTGGGTTCAAAAGTACTCGTATATTTATATCAGTAAACTAGTATATTGCTTGTTACAAATTGTAAGACTTTTCATAAATATCAAACCTTAAGATAATTGCCAACAGCCTGACATAATTATATCAACTTTTGAAAATAAGTCGTAATTGATTTTCTCGGGTCAAAATTCAATTTGGCCTCCACGACTCAAAAACCAAGGCTGATACATTTATAATAAAAAAATGACGCAACCATGCAAAACAAAAAAGCGAAAGACACATCAAGTTTTAAATAAGACACAAATAATCTCACACGCCAACATACATACATTCAAATCCTTTGGCAGCTCGCGAGCCCGTGCCGAGACGCAATAACAAACAAAAAACCCGCGCGCACAAAAAAAAACCTTTTTCAAAAAACATTTATAAAACTCACGCGGGAAATATTCTACCTATTTTAATTCCTGATTCCCGGGAAATTTACCTTGAAAAAGGGGTGCGAAAGTCTGAACGGGTGCACTTTTTGCCCCCTCCCAGCCGTCTCTCGCTAAATTTGCCCGCAGTGCAACAGAAATGGTGTTTTTTTACACCTACCCGACAAATGCACGCTTGATGTGCAAACGAAAACTCACTTTATAGTTACGGAAATACGTCACATATTCAAGTGATATTTTCACATGCAATCCATTTACAAGCTTATCGCATTTGAAATAAAGTTTAAATCACTTTGGAAGTGTAAATAAGGATCGGAAATCCTAAAGCATGTGTTTTTAGTTATTCCTTTGGATTCGGTTAAGCGTTTAATTTTGTAAGTGGACTTTGCAGGAATTTGTCTGATGCTGTTGATGTTAACTCGTGTTATAGCTGTTTCGAAATACTAGGCTAATAATATTGGAAATTTTGGCGGATTATTGAACAGTGTGGTAAGTTTATATTTTATTCTATTTTAAAGTAGGAATAGCAGGTGTCTAATAAGTATTAAACCCGAAATTATTTAAATAATAAAATACTATTGTTAACTTTGAATTAATAGTTGCTATTTAGCTTTAATTTTAAACTTTTTATATTTTTCATCGGAACTATACAGTCTAATCTCATAAATATTACTATTAACTTTTGCTACCATAAAATTTATATTATTATTGCATCGTTGGTCTTATAGTTCAGGTACTTGTCGTGCGAACGAGGGGTCACATCCAACAGTCACATACATAGTTCTGACCCCACATTAAGATACAAGTCTAGTGTCGTGGGTATCAGAAACTACGAGAGGCTTTTCGGTCTCACAAACACCCAGACCCGAAACAAATATTTGTGGATCACACAAACATTTGTCTCGGTGCGGGGATCGAACCCGCAGCCTCTCGCTTCGCAAGCTGGTGTCTAGCCAACTGCGCCACGGGGCTGTCAAAAACCAAATGATCAAAATGAGAACAAAATCAGAAAATGCGCCCTAAAACATTACGCCAATCCTCTTACCTATACGTGTCACTTAGAACAGCTAGCGAAAAGCAAAACCATTCCTCTGCCTATCTCTTCCGGGATAGAAGCGTGATTGCATTTATTTAAAATTAATACGAATGTAGACTAATTTTCCTTAATATCGTAGACGTAGAGTACAAGGTCAATGCACTTTTAAATATTTTACAAACTAGTTTAATCGTCGCTTAGCTCGTAGATGGCAATAAACATGATTAATTTCCGGAAATTCCATATTTAAGACTTCTTTTGATCGCCATTTTGGTTATACCAATGTATGATTTATTCCGCGATTTTTATTAAAATCATTTGATTATTCGTTTTATGGCTATTTTGTATGAAAAAATCACATATGTTACAATAATATACATACACATACATAAACTCACGCCTGTATTCCCCGAAGGGGTAGGCAGAGGTGCATTTCTGCACCTACATTTCGCCAGGTATGTATTAGTCCCACGTAATAGGGGGCGAACCTATTGCCGTTTTTTGGGCACATTTCCAGACTCCGTGCTGTTACTGAGAATTTCCTAATGGAAAAACCCGATAACACTTTGACCCGGGAATCGAACCCAAGACCTCTAGATCGCACGGCACCTACTTGTACTGCGAGACCACGAGGCAGTCAATACAATACAATAAAATAACATTGTTTAATACTCCATTAGCTTTATTTTTTAGAGATGAGAGGCTCCAAGAGTTATTCAGTTATTCTATATCATTATCATGCCTTTTTGGACCCATATACGTCCCATTGCTGGGCACGGGCCTCCTCTACAATTGAGAGGGGTTAGGCTTTAGTCTTGTTTTGGACAGCATCGTGCTAAACATTAGTACAGTGTTGTCACTTTGCCAAGTCAAAATAAAAATTTATTGAAGTTATACTTCTTTAGGCGCGTTATGAAAAAATGATGAGAGTGAAATTTTAAGATGCGCGCGCATCACTGTAACACAAAAGTAAGACGTCAAAGCTGCCTATGTGCTCCAATATAGTTGACAGATTGAAGCTGCCTATGTTAAATGTAAGTGTCAAATGGATCAGAAAGGTTTTAATATGTTTTGTATCGAATATTTTTCAAAAAAAGTTTATATGTTTTAAATTTTAAAAAATGTAGAATAGTGACAGTAATAAAAAATAATTGACATATTTATTAGTTGTCAAATATTTTTTTAGGCAACAGAATTATATGGGTACATCCACAACTGCATATACTCGTTCACAGGTTGATTTTGAAACATGACTAACTTGTCTCATTATGAGCCCACATACGTCCCACTGCTGGGCACGGGCCTCCTCTACAACTGATAGGGTTTAGGCCTCAGTCCACCACGCTGGCCTAGTGCGGGTTGGCGGACTACACACTGTGATCCGCAAATATTGGTTGCGGGTCTGGGTGTTTCTTATACCGTAAAGACTCTGGTGGTTTCTGATACCCACGACACAAGATTCGTCTCTTAGTGTGGGGTCAGAACTATGTATGTGACTGATGGCTATATATTTTTTATTGGCTAAATTTGGATGCTGAAATCTCTGCTTAATCCTAGGGTGTAAAGACGTGTGTATAAAGAATAATCCATTTCAAGCTACAACTCGGTACTTCCATAGAAGTCCAAAAGCGTTACACGTTAATTTTGTAATGTCTAGTTTACAATTGTTTATTTTATTCTCATTTAGGTACTCGTATATGTCAAATTGCTATTCTTAAATAAATATTTAGAGTTTAAAGATTATTATTCGGATTTTTCTACGGCAAGCTAGGCTATTGGCCTTTTATGGAAGCACCGCCACTTATATATCGACATATACAATAATTTTAAACTTCTGGAAAGTTCGAGAAAATTCTCGCAATAATCCTGTTTATGAATCTATAAAAACTGCCGTAACTTGATGCCTTCCGTAGCCCGAGATTCTCGCCGGCCGATAACAGAACAACGCTTCAACTGTAATTAAAACTAATTGGACCATGAACCAGTTATAAAATATATGATTTTTTTCCATTCAAATTGGTTGGTGGTGATTTGGTGATGAGCGGAGAGGGTAGCGGTCTTTATAAGCTGAGTGATGAGTATATCGATGAGGTCGTGATGGCCTCGAGGTTTGGGCACACGGTCGAGAATCTCGACGGTCGCGGGTTCAAACCCCAGGCACACACCTCTGACTTTTCGAAGTAATGTGTATATTCACAATGAATTATCACGTACTTTAACGGTGACAGAAAAATCTTCCTTCACGCACTCCATTCATCTCTTCTTTGGCTTTCCTCTGCTTGTCCATCCTTCAACTTTCATGCTCATTACTTTTTTGCCAACATATTATGCTCCTTGCCTTCTCACTTCGTGTCTTCACAAGCTCATATCACGACAGACGGTTTCCTTTCAACTTATCTAGAGAATAGTGAGTTATCATTGAACATATTTTATGTGTAAACGGGCATAGAATAGCGACTGGTTTGTCTGTTGGTAAGTGATATGTGTTTCCAATAAAAATAACTGTCATTGACAAGTCGACTCGATAAAATGAATCTGATTATTTTTTACAAGTTAATCGTTTTGAGTTTTAAGCAATTTTAAAGTGTTTTGTGTGCAAGTAAGGTGATGCTGATGAGGCGGATCACCATTCAGTAATTTAAGCTTAATATTTATTTTACGTACGAAGCTGGACCGTTTATTCACCTATAAATAAACTTAACAAACTTGTAATTTCTTAGGTGTGTAGTCCGCCAACCCGCACATGGCCAGCGTGGTGGACTAAAGCCTAAAAATCCTCTCAGTTGTAGAGAAGGCCCGTGCCCAGCAATGGGACGTACCTACCTATATGGGCTGAAGATGAAAAAAACAAAACACTCCGCTCCCGCTTAAGCTTATGAAACAAAATCCGCACCTAACACAAGTCGTTATCAAAACCAACACTACGGCCCACTAATGGCGTGTACTACGCATACTAAATTATCTGCTCCGTATTTTAGGATGTTTTTGACCTTCAAACCATGTTCGTAAATTATACATTCATGATTAAGGTGTTCATAAGATACAAATTTAATTATTGATTATTTTTAAATAATATTACTGGTAGAAGCAGGATATTCTTATTCGTTCAGAAGGTGTCAGCTTAGAGATGAAAACGTACAAGTAACGACATCTATGTTGATAAATCGAAATAAAATGTGAAAGAGGGTGAAAAGAGTTGAAGCTAAGGATAAAACGATAATGTTTAGGAAGTTTTTTGAATTTTGTTAATTTTTTTTTTTTTTTCATAAATTGAATTTGGATCGATTCAGGGTATTTTTGATAACAATGCGCTTAAGCAAGGCTAATAAAAATAAGTTTGTGAATAATTTTAAATATTGTCTGCTCAGATATATTAACTAATAGTTTTGGATGAATTTTTCTCCCATTGACACCAGACCTATTTCAAGCCGCTGTGCTGTCAAAAAAAGTTCCCCAAATCCCCAATAAAGCTTGACTCACGCGTAATCGAACCCTCTACCTCTCAACCACACACCAACGAGGTTATACTATCCCATTTTGACACCCAAAACTCCAATAGATTTTTACAATAGCCATCTAAACGGCGAGTAACGTTCACACGAAATTTTCTATACACATGACATAGGGAAATTAGCGTGGTGCTAAATGCCTTGTCCGGACAGTGACCATAACGTACTAAAAGCGGGTACTCGCAACTCGCTTTGAAGACGCTCGAGTACCTAATTGAGATCTATAGACAAGCATATATGGACAAAGATCTGATTTGTGGAGTAGAACAGGGTTTCACAAACTTTTTGCTTCAGAACCCCTATTAAAGTTCCCATTTGACAGCGAACCCCTTAAGCTAAAATTATCTGTTGAAGAAAATAAGGTTTTTATTTAAGTAAAAGATAACAAAGTAATATATTTTTAATATTATGAATGTGCTTATTTATTGCCGCTAATGGAGTCAATTTTAGGAGAAATTTTGGAGAAATTTATTTTTAGTATGTTGTAGCCACTATGTGTGCCGCACGTGCCTGCTAGGTATCAACTATCAAGTCACCATTACGTAAATCTTGCCGCGAACCCCACTTTGAGAAACCCTGGAGTTGAGCATTGAAAGGAATCATGTACAGGGACAATTGAATCCTGACCACTTTATATTGACTTCTTCAAGTGCATGTTTTTTCGACTGTACTTTTGGTTTTGCAGGATAAATGTGTGCGATCGCACACTACTACACACTAGGCCAGCGTGGTGGACTAAGGTCTAAACCCTCTCAGTTGTAGAGGTGGCCCGTACCCAGCAGTGGCAGTGGAAGTACTCGAGATTCTCGACCGCGTGCCTAAACCTCGAGGCCATCACGACTTATTAAAATATAATTTAAAATAATCCATAAATTTACAATTTTTATTTAATAAGAATTTTATTTAGGCCTCGTTCACCTGTTTCGCCACTACATAAAACAACCTTGATTTATACAAAAAAAAAGAGGTACCTTTAGAAAAAAATGGACCCAGTCACTTCTACACTATACAAAACATTCCAATTAAAAATCCCAACAAAAACCATAAAACCAAAAACATCGCGATAGGATCGGGGACAGATTCAACTCGTAGATGTACGATAAGTATTGTTTTATACCGCCAGTGAATTTTTATTGGATAACTTAACTGCATTTTAATGGCGCAAGCTGTAGTCGATTTTTTGGTAAAAATGTTCTCTTTAGTTACAAAATGTTCAGAAGTTAAATGTTTACGGTGAAAGTGTGTGCCTTGCAAACTTTTAGTCCCGATTTCGATTCTCGGTTAAGCAAAATTTTATCATATTTACGATATTATTATGACTGTCTCATTGATTGCGCGGCATACGTGTGTTACGTTCAAGGAGATTCTATTCCTGAGTCAGGAGATTGTTATCCTCTTTCTCCATTAATAAATTCTTAGCAGAACGAAGTAAGGAAGTATACCCAAAAATAGCAATATGCTCGCCCTATACTACTTGAAACAGAATTGGCAAAACGTAGATACAACTTTCTACTACTTTTCTTTTACCTTTTCTTGTGTTTTCATTAATTATTGCCTGATGTTATATGTTGTAAAAAGATGGATGGAGTGCGTGAGAGAAGATATGGAAATTAGAATTTGGAAGGCTAGAGACCCCGACATACTCCTAACGGGCACCCCCGAGGTTCCGAAAGGGGAGCTTAAGGCGGTTTCCTCTCATAAAAAATATGAATTAAAAAAAATTGGTGCATTTCTGCACCCACATTCCGCCAGATATGTACATATCAGTCCCATGTAATAGGGGATGAGTTTATTGCCGTTATTCGGGCAAATTTCCAGACTCCGTGCTGCTACTAATAATTTCCTAATGGAAAAACCCATCGACTCAAGAATCTCTAGATCGCACTGCACGAACTTGAGCCGCGAGACCACGAGTCAGTTTACGTTTTACTAAGTACATCTACAAGTATACATATATAAAACATCTGTATTTCGTTTCTTCATAATAACAGTCTCACAAGCCTACCGCCGTTCACGTCTCATCACAAAGAGCTCGAACAGAACTTGTCATAAGAAAAACGAGCAAGTCACAAACGAGTATTCAATACACCGCAATTATACATAATTTGCAAGCGCATTTATTATAATAACCGCTTTAATATGTTGCATGCCGTGTTGTGATTGCTTGATTTAATATACGGAAGCCAAAATGCCTTGTTGTAATTGCGTATCATTTTTGAAGGCGGGTAAAGGCGTCATGCTTTTATTTTTTACGGAAATATAACTGCCCTGACATATTTTTACAAGTTGTAACAGATTGTAAAATGTAATGCACATAATTTAATACTACAATAGTTAAGAAAAATTGTCGCTTCATTGACGATAATATAGATCTGATTATATACTCAGCCTATCACCGTCCACTGCTAAACGAAGGCCTCCACAAGTAGCAACCATCCCGGTCTTGAGCAGCCCTCATCCATCCGCTACCCGCCACCTTTCTCAAGTCGTCGGACCATCGTGCGGCGGGACATCCCACACTACGTCTGCCTAAGCCTAAAAGATCTGATTAACCTTCCATAAAAGCTCTGAGTCTCCGTTTCATCTCCTAAGGAGGTCAATTTTAGTTGTCATAATAACTATTTACGTGTCGAATTTCAACGCAATCTTTAGATTGTCTTATACATAAGCACCTAGCTGTGAAACCCGCTTCACTCGGGTATAATTCTATTAAAAAAGTTGCCTATATCTTTTCCCAGTCCCATCTGTCCCCATGCTAAAAAATATCTAAATCGATCTAGTGGTTCGGGCGTGAGCGTAAGAGACAGACAGACAAAGTTACTTTCAAATAATAATATTTAATCTTTAAGTCTTTATTTAGCAAAAGCAATTTGACGTATAAATGAGAATATCCTGACCCCACAATAAACAATTATAAACTAGACATTATACAATTAACGTGTAACGCTTTTGGGCTTCTATGGAAGTATCGCTACTGGCTGCAACTGGGTATAATAATAAAATATTAAGTATGTACTTTTTAAGGTCCTATCTATCCCCAAACCAAAAATTATCTAAATCCGTCCAATGGTTTAGGCGTGAAAGCGTAACAAAGAGTTACCTTCGAATTTATAATATTATAAATACACAGATTATATTGTAAGGACTGTTGTCTCAACATCTTTATATTCATATAATTACACAATATAACACATAACTATTACACGTCACACAATATAATAACACTATGATACATAATCTAGGTCTGTTCAACCGAAGACTTGATACAGCAATCGACTCCTACTAGCACTGAACGTGCTTATATAGAGACCGCCCCACTATAACGTGACAATAACATCTCAAACTACCGACAAACATGTTATCAATTATTATTTATCTACCCTTAACTAGCTAAGGCGACAACAGGACATTGCAATATTGTCCTCATTCAAGGTACCCCTCTCCCCTGTTAAAAGGTTTGCTAATCCCTCATTGGAATGTCTCCAAGAGGGTAGAATGTTAAAATATTGATTATCGAAGGCCCACAACACTGCAAGGCTTCACATAATGCTGTGGCAATTGAAACTTGCATGCCATCTTTGTTTAGCCGTGCGAATGCATCTAGAAATATTCGTATTTTAGGTAGTCGTTGATTGTAATCTAAATTTTCGATTCCTTGGTCGAGTAAAATGTTTTTGAAATTTAGATAAGGAAACTTCTACTAATAGTAACGAAAAGTCTGGCTATTTAAATATAGAGCTGTATAACTTTGGTATTATTGAATTTTTGTATTAACGAATCAAATAAAAACTACTCAACCGATTAGAATGACTTATGCTATAGACCACAGTTGAAAAACACTAGAAAAGAAATGTCAGCATGCCGAGCGTGCCGAACCTACGATTAGACTATCACATGTTTGACACTGACTTTTCTTAGTAATTGGGTAGCGTGTAATATCAAGACTTTTGTAAATGTGATGCAAACAATAGCAACAGCATTTTGTATGAATTTTTTATCATTGGTCGTGTGACCGTAGTAGAATGAACAGGTGACAGACAAGCGGCGACACTCGTCCCGATACAAAATACTGTCTATTTCCTTTCTAATCTTATTCAGCTGTTCTATGGTATGTCTATATATTATTATACCATAGAATAAATTATGTCTATAAATGTGACCTTGACAAATAACATAGGCTACATTTATCCTGAAAAAATGAAGCGTTCCCGTATTATAAGTGTGATCTAGCCGATATTGTATTACAAATTGACATACTTTACTTGAATAAGATAAGTTACTAAGCCACATGTCCCCCGTAATAAAGGTCGAGCCTATTGCCGTTTTTCCGGTACAATTCCAGACTCCGCGCTGCTACTGAAAATTTCCTAATGGAAAAACTCTGCCCAACTTGGGAATCAAACCCGAGTTCTCGTGATTGCATTCATACTTGTGCCGCGAGACCACGAGGCACTCAATCCAATCGTGAGAAACGGACGCGGTGTAAACAAGTACGTAATATTTGTCCCGAAAGCCTTGTTAGCTCGGGGATAAGTTATTTTATATTGTTTGTATGCAAAAACAAAATGGAAACGGCCAACGTTTGTAATGCAATTTGCATAGATACGCGCCACCGCCGCGGGTTTTCAAGAAAAACACGAACGATGTACATACAAGCGTGAAATGTGCCCAACAAGTTGGCGGATTATAGAATATACCTATAGATATCCATTTTAATACTATCATCATCATCCGAAAGACGTCCACTGCTGGACATAGGCCTCCCGCAAAGACTTCCAAAGCGCTCTGTCGGAAGCGGTCTGCATCCAGCGGTTTCCCTCGATCTACGTGAGATCATCAGTCTACCTAGTGGATGGACGCCCAAAGCTGCGCTTTAATACTATAACTACACTTTACTGCCTCGTGGTCTCGCGGCACAGGTATGTGCCGTGCGATCTAGAGGGCTCGCGTCGGGCAAAGTGTTATTGGGCTTTTCCATTAGGAAATTGTCAGTAGCAGCGCAGAGTATGGAAAAATACCTCTGCCTATCTCTTCAGGGAATACAGACGTGAGGTTATATATATTTTTTTACACCCAACAGTCACATACATAATTCTGATCCCACACTAAGATACAAGTCTTGTGTCGTGGGTATTAGAAACTACGAGAGACTTTTCGGTCTCACATACACTCAGACCCGAAACAAATATTTGTGGATCACACAAACATTTGTCTCGGTGCGGGGATCGAACCCGCGGCCTCTCGTTTCGCAAGCTGGTGTCTAGCCAACTGCGCCACGGGGCTATCAATTTTAATATGTAATACATTTTAAAATTTATCAAATTAACTTAGCTAGTCACCGCTTAATTATTGATTACTACGTGGGATAACATTAATATTATTCGAATATTCTACTTTTGGATAGGAAAATATTAATTGAATTTTAAATAAACATTTATTCGGCCAGGGGCCGCTACAAACATAAACCAAATTGCAATTACAAAATGTTAACATTACTGAGGGTAAATTAATAACAAAAGACACGCGGAGACATTCGGACAGAGCTACCGCACTGCAGACCGGCCGATGAGTGCCCTGTGACGCTCAGCAGCGCCCATTATAATATAGTCAGCCGACGTAATGACGTCTACTGCCACCCGCGACACATAATTATTGCTGACACTACAATATTAGACAGACATATATGTACTAACGCCTGTTTTCTAAAGGATTACTCAGATACATAAGACAGTTCGACCCGGCAATAGAACCCAGGGCCTCTAAATCGCACAGCACACACCTGTGTCGAAAGAACACGATGCAGGTAAATTTACATATTTGTTAAAGTTTTTTTCGTTCTCCTCAAACTAATTCGAAAAAGCTCTGACTGATATTTATCCGTATATTCCATGTCGACTTGTTATTAGCCATGTGTATTGTTACACGACGTGCAAAACTACATGTGTACAGATTACATGCGAATATGTTTTACATAATTCAATTTATTTGTTTTAAATAAAACTATTAACGTACCAGTATAAATTGAGCTGTATGAAGACACTATAACTTAAATTACACTTTTCAACTGTATACCTTATACTTCCACGTTAGTATAGTTGTGCAATGTATCGAGAGGTCCTCAGTTCAGTTCCTGGTTCGTGTAAAGTTATATTGCTTAACTAACATGGAGTTTGTAAACATATCGGAGAATGAAAGACGACTTTCTCATTTCATATGGCTTAATCATCATCGTCATCAGCCCATATACGTCCCACTGCTGGGCACGGGCCTCCTCTACAACTAAGAGGGTTTAGGCCTTAGTCCACCGCGCTGGCCTAATGCAAGTTGGCGGACTACACAGCTAAGAAATTCCTAATAACTTTTAGATGTGCTGGTTTCTTCATGATATTTTCCTTCGCCGTTAAAGTACACGATAATTGAATGCGAATGCACATTTAACTTCAAAAAGTTTTGAGATTCCCAACCGCGCGCCTAAACCTCGAGGGCATCACTACTTATCTAGAATTCTAGTTGTAAATATAGAAGAGAATAATTAAAACATTTCTTATCAAACATCTTGAGCACAAATCTCCATTCTAATTAATTATACGGACGTTTATTATTTTATTTTTCACAGATCACGTTACGTTAATTGATGTGTAGATATTATAAAGATACATTAATTTACTTATGTTATTTATCACCCACTTGTAATGTATCCGTTACTTGTATTTTAGTTTGGTGTTCCGTATTTCTTACCTGCCTCGTCTCGGTCTCGCGGTAGAAGTATGTGCCGTGCGATCTAGAGGTCCTGGGTTCGATTCCCGGGTCGGGCAGAGTGTTATTGGGTTTTTCTATTAGGAAATTCTCGGTAACAGCACGGAGTCTGGAATTGTGCCCGAAAAACGGCAATAGGCTCGCACCCTATTACGTGGGACTGATGAATACTTGGCGAAATGTGGATTCAGAAGTGCACCTCTGCCTACCCCTTCGGGGATTATAGGCGTGAGGTTATGTATGTATGTATTTCTTGCCAACTTTTTTCGTGTCTTCGTTGGTTCCGTTGATGGCTTAATTTTTGTCTCTGTTAGTATCCATGGGATGATGAAAATTGCATCATCATAATCATTTACATCCTATAATGAATTTAAGCATCTCTTTCCATGCCATTCGCTAAAACCTAGGTAGAATTTTCATCAAAACTTAACTGGAATTATTATTATAATCGATTAACACCCACAGGACGGAATGCGCAGAAAAAAATATATGAAAAAATGAGATGGAAGAAGCAACGAAATATGTCATTGTCTGATGAGGGTACGTCGTTGGGTGGATAAGGCCGAGTGATCTGGAGGTCGCGGGTTCGATTTCCGGGCCGGGCAAATTGGTATTGGGTTTTCCTTTTTAGACTGGAATTAGCAATAACGAAATAGGATTACAGAAATACACCTCTACCTACTCCTCACAGGTATGAGTTTGTGTATGAACCAAGATCGCATTTTCCGTTTCTATATACATACATATACATGTCGGAAGAAGCTACGACAGGATTTGATTGTTGTTTGCATGAATAATGTTTAAACCTTATTTGATCTCATTTCCTTTTTGTTTCTAAAATTCTCTAGTTTTGTCTTCTACATTTAAGAACCTTACAAATGTAATAAAAGAATATCGTATTTGATGTAATGACCAATCAGAGCAGAGAACGTATGGAAATACGTTCTAGAGCGGGGTCGAGCGACGCCATATTTTGACTGGCAGAGAGTTGTGTAGTACATTCTGTTTAGGGATGTTGAAGAATCGAGTCGTATTTTAAAGAGAGTAAACGTGAGAACGGTGCCCTGAACCCGCTGCTCGGTGTAGTGCTTTAATTCCTTTGTAATCATTTCAATAAAATTGTGAATAATTGTGAACATTGTGTTTTGTGCTCGCATAACACCCTAATGACGCCCACTAAGCAAGCATCCACTAATGATGATGTCGCAGAGAACCATGTTTCTCCGACATACATATAACAATGTTATTTTTTTTTTATCAAATATACTTGGTCATGCGAATAATACAAAATATAGAACGGAATAATTAAACTCCCACGCTGAGCCCTTAAGCAATCTCCGAAGTGTCCAAACCAGATCACCGGCTGCCCAAATCGTAACATTTAAAAACAATTTATTAGAAAAAGTTGTATGGGACGAGTTCTGAACCGGTACTCGTGCGTGACCCGGCCAGTATTCACTAACATTAGCATTTCTGTTGCCGATTGAGTTTTTATGTTTATATACAGGTGTATTCAGACCGTGATCGGAAACTAAGGCTGATAATAGCTGCCATGATTACAAACACCGTGACATTAAAAAATATCCCGATAAAAAAAAAAAATTCCTTACAACCACATCCATTTAATATCTATGATGAGGAAAACGTCAATATTAAAAAAAAAATAAAAAAAAAATAGCTATTACCTGCCTTAGTTTCCGATCACGGTCTGAATACACCGTGTATGTGTGTACGTAGAATAGAGCCCGCGTGTATGTACTAAATATATCACAATGAACTATAACTTACTTTAACGGTTAGGGAAAATATCGTGAGGAAACCTGCACACCTAAAAAGTTCTTAGGAATTTCAAAGGTGTGTACTCCGCCAACCCACACTAGGCTAGCTTTGTAGACTAAGGCCTAAATAAGTACTCTCAGTTGTAGAGGAGACCCGTGCCCAGTAGTGGGACGTATATGGGCTGATGATGATGATGATATCTGTTAGTTGGTACGATTGTGTTGATTGAGATGGCCTAGTTAATACTCTATTTGAAAATGTTCCTTACCATAGTAATTATATAAATAAAACGCTTGTACCTACAAAAATGTTGTATGTTTCAAAATAAAGTATGGCCAGGCATGCCTATGTCTCGCCTAAATAGACTTATATCCGTTTACTACGAATTTCCTGATAAAAAATAGTAATACCAGTTCTTTCCGGAAATCGAACCCGCAACCCATCAATCACAACAACCGTTAACTACTATTGAAAATGAAAATGCTATTTTGTTTGTTCAAATTAATTCCTGTAAAATTCAAGTTTAATGCCTGTTATTTTAACTGATCATCATAAAAAAAACTTTTATCGTAAACCATAACAATACATTAAAAACTCTTTACTAACCTGATGTCATAAAATAAAATAAAAATACTACAAACCTTTCGACAACCAAAAAAAAAACATTTCCAAATTCAAATATTTAAAAATCCGCAACGCAATTCAAAAACACACATAATTGGCCTATCGTGTTTATGGGTACTATTAAAGTGTATACCTGTTCCCATCGTGTGCCAGCAATCGATTCTACCGTAAAGTATCTTCACGGTTTTGTCTATGGTTGGTAATTAAATGCATTCTTACGCAACGCTCTAGATGACTCTTTGTTTAGCAAATAATATTTTATACTATTTTTTTATTTTTTTCGCAATTTCTTCATGTTCGTTTACGTTCATCATCATCAGCCCATATACGTCTTACTGCTGGGCAAAGGCCTCCTCTACTACTGAGAGGGTTAAGGCCTTAGTCCCCCACACTAGCCTAGTGCGGATTGACTGACTACACACCTAAGAAATGTTTAGGTGTACTGAGTACACAGCGTGATGGACTAAGGTCTAAACCCTATCAGTTTCAGAGGAGGCCCGTGCCCAGCAATGAGACATATATGGGTGATGATGAAAACTTGGCATAATAATAGCAACTGGTGAGAAATGATACACTAATTTTAACCATCCTCAGAGTAACAGTCCAAACGGTTTTACATTACACCAATTGGTCCATTTGGACCTTACTATATAAATACTGTCAAGCCAAATACGGTAACCGGTATTTAAAAGATAGCTTTATTAGTTATCCTAACTACCTAAATGCAATAAGCACATTATAACACTTTCGCTAACTGCTGAACCAATTTTAATGTTTTCTGAGCAGAAATGACAACCTCAAGAAGGATATGGATTTTTTTTATAACATTTATATAAACGCGAGCAAAACAGGCTTTAGTTACAAATATATCATCGTATAATTAATTTTATTACATAAAATACGAGCAATAAACGCCATGAAATAAAGCAAAAGATTCTCATTAGGTGAAGCCGCGAGTCCAATTATTCGATATTAACGACGCAAACAAAATGGCGGTATTTTAATCAAAATTAATTGACAATACCGCGGAGCAGTCAGTATTTTGGCTTCGTGTAGTTTCGCACTGACGCGTTAATACTCAGACACTACGCTCATTATTCCAGGGATGGATTGAGGATGATAAATTTGACAGCCCTGGGGGAAAGGACCCTCTACTGAGAAAAATACAGATATATTCAACTTGGATCTGTGTATGAGTAAGTCTAGAAAGGTGTAGCGTATAATAAGGACACAATAAATATAACCTCACGCCTGTATTAAAGGGGTAGGCAGAGGGGCATTTCTGCACCCACATTTCGCCAGGTATGTATCAGTCCCACGTAATACGGCGCGAAATAAGGACACAATAAACTTCGTTAAAGCAATATTTGTTTTATGCTATAAACAAGTTACTGTTACCAGTTGTTACCAGACAAAAAAGAAAGAAAAAGGCAATAACACTTTACCCAACCCGAACCGACCGAATCGAATTACCTGTCGATGTCATGCCCCTAACTTGTGGTGAGCTATACACACTTTTAATGATTCATTTAATAAATAAAGTATAGACCCCATTTTATTTTATATTTGACAGCCCCGTGGCGCAGTTGGCTAGACACCAGCTTGCGAAACGAGTGGCCGCGGGTTCGATCCCCGCACCGAAGCAAATGTTTGTGTGATCCACAAATATTTGTTTCGGGTCTGGGTGTATGTGAGACCGAAAAGTCTCTCGTAGTTTCAGATACCCACGACACAAGACTCGTGTCTTAATGTGGGGTCAGAACTATATATGTGACTGTTGGGTGTATTTATTTATTTATATTTGAGACCCCATAAAACCCACAATGCAGGTCTGAGTGATTTAAACATTTTCCATTTTCCAGTGAGGATTATAAAATAGAGCAGATATAAAATAAAGAGCGCGACTGTCATACAAGACGGATTAAAAAAAGCTTTCGTGATGACGAAAACATTGGCATTGGGAGAAAGCTTTTATGAGCTTTCAGTAAGCACACTGGAGCTGCGACTTTCGACGTCATAACACTGTTATTTACTTGTAAAAAAAAATCTTTCAAGTTATAAATTCACGCCTGTATTAAGAAGGAGTGGTAAAGCTGTGTATTCTGGACCAACGTTTCGCCAACTGTGTTTTAAAGAGCTATAGTAATGTACTGCTGGCAAAAGGTGGCGAAACGTGCGTTTGAAATGCATCTATGTACCTACGCCTTTGTTAAAACAAGCGTACAAACATATACATATAGGTATTAAGTACCTACTCGTATATGGTATCTCATACAAGTTAATACTGTGCAATCTAGACGTTCTGAGTTCAAACCCAGACCGGGAATGTTTTTTTGGATTTTTCTATAAGAAAATTTCTAAAGACAATACGGAGTCTAGAAAAATATTCGATAAACGACAATAGGCTCGCTCCCAATTGCGTTAGACTAAACAAAAACAATTGATAACGAGGTTTCAGATTGTGTAGGTGCCACACCCTTCAAGAGATATAAGCGTAAATATATGGATCTATACTAAACTTTTCGAAATTACCTGTGTATTCACAATGAACTATCACTTATTTTAACGGCGAAGGAAAACATCGTGAGGGAACCTGCACACTTAAAAATTCTTAGAAATTTCTTAGGTGTGTAGTCCGCCTACCCGCACTAGGCCAGCCTGGTGGACTAAGGCTTAAACCGTCTCAGTTGTAAAGGAGGCCCGTGCCCAGCAGCGGGACGTATATGGATTGATGATGATGTAACAACCTTATGACAAGAATGCGTTCTACGAACATAACACGCCCTTCTAAATATTTAAACAAATGAAAAGCTAGAGTATTGTCCCCGCTTGTTAATAACTTCCTACTATTGTGCTAAAATACTGAACACGACCTTAACTTGGTATGGGGGCATGCACCTTTCAAATATGAAGTCGGGGAAACGGGTCAACGACCTTGAAGTGACACCATGCTTTGATGTACATAAATGTAGGTAGGCAGAGATTGTTGGGTGTATGAGTTTCATTGTGTATTTGTTTTTTGATATTATAGAAAAATAATTGTCAGAATTGTTCGCATTTTGGTTGGAAATCTTCGCTTCTGTTTTTTTACAAAATTATATAATGAGTTTGTTTTTTTTTTATTAATTTATTTATCATGCGATCAGCCTTGTCGGCTATAAACAGATGAGTTGAATGCATTTGGGCGTGTAGTACTTAGCTCCCAGCGGAGCCAGCCCTTTAATTTATTATATTTAGGTATAGTCAAAAATATCTCGTCGCTTTTTTAGCCGACGTATTATTTCCGGAAAGAGGAGCTGTTCTGCAAGCTGATTGGGATGTTTTTGCAGTCTCGATTTGTAGTTGGATCCACAACTTTCTATTTCTTCTTTGATGGTTGGTATGTGGAGAATTTCATGCATTTCTTTGGTTGTGATCATCCATGGTGCATTTGCTATTTGTTTAAGGATATAGTTTTGTACCCTTTGCACTATCATTATGTTGGTGATACTGGCAGAACCCCACAATTGTATGCCATATCTCTGTTTTTTTACAAAATTATAAAATGAGTTTGATTTAAATCTTAAGAATCTTAAAAATTTGTTTAATTCAATAAACATCCTTTATCGTAAATTATATATTTTTGACTTTACAGCCTTAACAACTAAGATACTATATACACGCTAAGGCATGCATTCAGGCGGAGGTGCTTTTGCACCTACGTTTCGCCACTTATGTTTCAAGTTCCACTAAATAAGCCGTGCCCGGGAATCGAACCCGGGGCATCTAGATCGCGAAGCAGCAGTCATGAAACAAGTGTCATACAAAAATAATTAACCCGTCCGGTACACGCAACAGTCTAAACATTTAACGGAACATTGAGTCACGCGTCAAATTGTTTAGAGTCTGCATTTTAATTGCTGCATTCGGCGGTCCTGGGTTCGCTTCCTGGAAACGCCAATGAGGTCTTATTACGAATATTTAAACATGACTTCATCGTTCACTGGACTGAAAGAATTATATATTGCCTGACCGGGTATTGATCCCCGAACCTTTAGTTTAGTTTAGTAGTCTGAGAACAAAGCGCACGGTTGAGACAAAATATTCACGGGTTCGAATCCCAGGCATACTTTAACAATGAAAGGGTAACATCATGAAGAAGCATACACACTTAAATTTTAAACAAAAAATTCTTAGATATGTGTAGTTCGCGAACCCGTACTATTCCAGAGTTGTGGACTAAGGCCTAACCCTTATCACGTGTAAAAGGCTTGTGCCCAGCAGTGGGACCTATCAGTGGCGATACATCCATAGAAGCCCAAAAGCCCAGTTTGCCTTATAAAATTCCGAATAATAATCTTTAAGCTTTAAATCTTTATTTATCAAAAGCCTACGCCTAAGAATATCCTGATCCTACAATAAACAGTTATAAACTAGACATAACACAATTAACTTGTAACGCTTTTGGGCTTCTATGGAAGTACCGCCACTGGTACAAATTTTTATTTATTTTTTTATTTTTAAGGAAAACAAACAGTAGTATACAGGTAATTACAAAAGGCTTACTTAATATAAATTAGATATTTATATACTACCCACTACGTTTTCACAGATTTCATTCAATAAATTAACGCCATTGCAAGCGTACGTGCAGCAAATGCAGGCTAATATAGAATACTTAGCAATTGGGGTACCCCTTAAGGTCACAACAAACCACTTGTACATATGTATTACTGTGGCGTGGCTTGGATACAAAGGTTGTTCAAGGCGAATATAAGTACCCTAGTTTAAAAGAGAAAACCGGACAGCCAAACGTGTTATGGCCAGGATATTAAGATCTAGAACTTTCAATAGGAAGTGCGAATTGATTTAGATATTTGGTGACATTAATGCGTCCGTTCTCTTTTTTACGTTCCATATTAATATGAATGTTTTTATAATATATAACTCAAAGGTGACTGACTGACTGTCTGACATAGTGATCTATCAACACACAGCCCAAACCACTGGACGGATCGGGCTGAAATTTGGCATGCAGGTAGATGTTATGACGTAGACATCCGCAAAGAAAGGATTTTGATTAATTCTACCCCCAAGACGATAAAATAGGGGATGAAAGTTTGTATGAAACTTTGTCAATTTTAAACGGATCGGGCTGAGACTTTCCATGCATAAATCTACTATAACGTAGGCATCCACTAAGAAAGAATTTTGAGATGCAAGCTATATAAGATTAGTAAATTTTCAGTTTAAAATATCCGAATTTCTTCGATCAAAGGCTACAACTTATTTTCTTTCTGAACCCAACCCTATAGTATACGCGGATGGAGTCGCGAGCAAAAGCTAGTGTTTTATAAAGCCTTTATTTTTTTTTAGTGGTGCTAATAAAATTGTAGTAGAACATAAACAATAAATAAATACACCCAACAATCAGATACATAGTTCCTTCATAAGTTATCGACATAGCCCAAAAGATTAGCGCGCTGAAGTGGCAGTGGGCTGGTCACATCTGTCGCAGAACGGATAACCGTTGGGGAAAACGTGTTCTGGAGTGGAGACCATAGGTCGGCAAGCGTAGTGTAGTTCTGACGCCACACTAAGATACAAGTCTTGTGTCGTGGGTATCAGAAACTACGAGAGACTTTTTCGGTCTTAAGCACCCAGTCCCGATATAAATATATGTGGAATACATAAACATTTGTCTCGGTGCGGGGATCGAACCCGCGGCCTCTCGTTTCGCAAGCAGGAGTATATCCAACTGCGCCACGGGACTGTCAAAATTGTGAATTTTGAATACACACATAACTTGAAAAGTCAGAGTTGTTTGTTGTTGTTTTAATAGTATTTCTCTCATCAATATCAACTATACTGGAAAGATCAAACAACCCACGATCACATATAGTTTTACCCGGGATACTTTTATCCCAGCAAAAGTCCCTCATGGTCTTTCTACCTTATACAAAGACACTTTATTATATATCAAATATTTTATTAGAATAAGGTCACAGATTATCATTTCAAAACATAATAACAGATAATGTTGAACTCCCACGCTGAAAGTTAGTGTACAGTATAACTTGACCCCTCATTCAGGCTATATATAATGAAAACGGAGTCCCATAGATCGATTAGAGGATAAAATTGTTAAAAATATCTTAATGTGACGTCATGTATATGAATAAGATCGAAAAGAATGTAAAAGAGATATTTCGGTATTTCTAAATGATATTTTATAATTCCGAATTGAAGCAGTGATGGCCTCGAGGTTTAGGCGCGCGGTCGAGAATTTCGGCGGTCGCAGGTTCAAACCCCAGGCACACACCTCTGACTTTTCGAAGTTATGTGTGTATTCACAACGAATTATCACTTGCTTTAACTGTGAAGGACATCGTGATGAAACCTGCACACCTAAAAGTTCTTAGGAATTTCTTAGGTGTGTAGTCCGCCAACCCGCACTAGGCCAGCGTGGTGGACTAAGGCCTAAACCCTCTCAGTTGTAGAGGAGGCCCGTGCCCAGCAGTGGGACGTATATGGGCTGATGATTTTTTTATTTTTTTATTTAAAATGCACGGGTTTTTTGCTCTCCTGAAATGTTGTCATTTTTTGACTTCCGCGGTCTTAGAACTTAAGCGACGATATATCAGTTATTTATTTTTAAACAACAATTTAAAAACCCACGCAAATTAACAAGAAAACATTCCATATTTAAACTACAGAATTGCTCCACTTAGTAATAATAAATGTGCATCGGCTACAAACAAGATGATTCCGTAGAAATGCAGCGCTTACAACCGCAAACCACTATAACAAATAAAAAGTTAATCCAAAAAGAGCGCACAGTGAACACCTGCCCTTATTACATATCAAACCTGTTTGGACTTCTGAAAAAAACACACACTCTCCTTTACGTACCAAGTAACAAACCCTATTCTTAATACTAGGGAATAGAGTTGAAAATTAACTGGCAAAATGGGTTTTAAAAGCAGAATAAAGATGGTTTCGACTCATCTCTGGATCTCACAGTATCTTTTTTTCCGTACAACTACTATAATGTGTTTTTTTATTTAAATCGAACATCGAATCGCTATAAACAGATAACATGGTGTTTTTAAACAAAACTTGAGTCTCTGTATTAGGGTAGCATGAGTTAATTAAAGCCATTTTGTTATAAATTATATTTCAATGTTTATTTATTATAGATAAATAATAATACACTCATTTAATAATTTTTTTGTAAAAGTTCGAGAATACAACATTTAAAAAATCGGCTTTGAAAAATACGGTTATATAAGACTACATTAATTAATAATTAAATGCCCACCTATCGCTTATTACTAAAGCTTCTCAATGTAAATAACTATATGGTTAATTAAAGTGTAAATTAAAATATTTCGAATAAAAACATGTTATTATTTCCTTAATTAATGAAAAAATACACCGCACATTGAATAAACTCACAGTAATGTGAATGGTTAATAGAATTATCTTAAGCAACATTTGAAGAAAGCTGATTTAATAAGTACAGTAATGCCATCTAGCGACGCTTTAACTAAACTTATCTTTTGCCGCTCCTAATGTAAATTAATTAATTTTGGTGAAAAACAATACATAATATTATAGTGAACACATACTTATGAACTAACCTTATGTTTTTTTAACTATATTTTTTCTATTTATTACCATCGTAAATATCAATTAAATTAAATTAAACTTGTAGGAACAAAACAGTAGATTTTATTGAAACATCCATTGAAAATATTTTCTATTAAGTTTTTTAATTATAATTATTTTTCTCAAATAAAAAAGTAATTAAAAACTCAATCAAAAGTCACTCACTCTTCTCACTCACCTCTTAAAATCGAATTTCGAAACAAATCCAAGTGTCAAACACAACACTAATGTCAATCACGAGTCAATAACACTGGCCACTGAGAAATATCACCATTAAAAAGATATTTAAAAAAATAAGAAACGGCGCGAATGCCCCGCGGGACGGAGCTGTCAAAACGTCAAAGATTATAACACAGACGACCGCTATGGCGCCTGGTTGACACCGCACTGTAGCCTTTAAAACCGCGCGCCCTTACTCCGTAACGCTTTGTAAATATTTCTAATGTGCCCAAGGTCGTGGTAGGCGCCTCGAGCGAATTGGAAACTGTATCGATTATGATTTATGTGTAATCGTAATTGATAATCGATTTTTGCTACGTGACTCCGAGATTTTCTATAAAAAAAACTTATAAGAATTTATTAATCGGATTAATTAAAGACCTATAAAAAATAAATAGCCTTCACGGCTCAGTGGCGAAACTGATTGTGAAACCACAGTTAGCAGGTTTAGTTCCCATGTCGATTAAATTTTTGTTCAACATTTTATTTTTCGCTCTGAAATAGCTTATAAAGCTACTAATAAACGTCATTTTTATGGGCTTAAAATTATCCACGTGGCTGTAAAACTGGTCGCTGATAATTTTCATGGCTCTATACGAAATAATGAAGCTGTTCTTACACTTCATTAATAATATAGGGATATACATTAACAATATAGGTACCCCAACAGTCTCAATCAACGAACGATATCAAGTGTTACTTCACGTCTGTTTTTTGTGAATAAATAACAACATCCCCGTCGAGCCTCTACCACATTACATTCTATTCACATTAAAGAAGTACATATTTATGGTAAACAAAATATTTTTTATTTTTTATTATTATTTTATTTGTACAGTTACATATTTATTAGGTTATCCTATCTCTGCACTAAGCATGGCTTGTATCGCAGAAACAGTAAAATAGTGCGGATACGTTACATTTGTCACAATGATCATTTATATATCATGTAGGCAGTAATATATCACTTATGATACGATAATACATGTTTAAATAAAAGAAAATTAATTGAGATACACTGGTAGTTACATATTTTATATTAAAACTATTTTATTTTTATCTATAATGAGAATATGTCTTATTTAACATTATTTTATTAGAGGTTTAAATGGATCTGCCGCGAATGAAGTGCCTCGTGGTCTCGCGGCACAGGTATGTGCTGTGCGATCTAGAGGTCCTGGGTTCGATTCCCGGGTCGGGCAAGGTGTTATTGGGTTTTTCCATTAGGAAATTCTCAGTAGCAGCATGGAGTCTGGAATTGTTCCCGAAAAACGGCAATAGGCTCGCCCCCTATTACGTGGGACTGATACATACCTGGCGAAATGTGGGTGCAGTGACGCATCTCTGCCTACCCCTTCGGGGAATATAGGCGTGAGGTTATGTATGTATGTATGTTTAAATGGATCGTGTTTGTAATCAACAAACACATCGTCACTAAAAAAATCCTTAAAAAAAAATTACGTTTTCCTAACAACTATAAGTTTTATACATCATCATCAGCCCATATACGTCCCACTGCTGGGCACGGGCCTCCTCTACTATTGAGAGGGTTTAGGCCTTAGTCCACCACGCTGGCCTAGTGCGGGTTGGCAGACTACACACCTAATAAATTTCTAAGAACTTTTAGGTGTGCAGGTTTCATCACGATGTTTTCCTTCACCGTTAAAGTACGTGATAATTCATTGTGAATACACACATAACTTCGAAAAGTCAGAGGTGTGTGCCTAGAGTTTGAACCCGCGACCGTCAAGATTCTCGACCGCGTGCCCAAACCTCGAGGCCATCACGACTCCAGTATTATACATATATACATATATGAGGATTAGAAAAACGTCCAATTTTTTATTTTTTGTATGGGATTTTTTTAAGGCCATTGTTTTTGTAAACACTTGTGCTAGTTTTCGATCACGATCTTTTTACACTCTGCACAATTTTTAGATAGAACCCGCATTTGAAATATAATTAGTGAAAATACCCTCAGCAAAACATTTGGGTCGAGTTTTTTCTCCTATCACAAAACTGGCTTAAGCTTTCCAAACTGGCCTCGCGTGACGTCACGCCACGGGTCCGATAAACAAACATGCAATTTGCGAACATTTAATATATTCTGTACAGTTACGCTATTTTGTCGCGTGTTACGTCATAGGGCGGCTCTCACACAATGTGGGTACCTATAGCTTCGAAGAAATAGTCAGATGTTTTATGTGGGCGCCTACGCATTTATTTTGTTTGTGTAATCTTTTGATTAATTAATGATAATATATATCTATATCTGTACACAAATAAATAAAATTGGAGTGTCTGTTTGTAATATTGAAATAACAGCTTTTTAATAAATGCATATGGATGTATACAATTATACCAAAATAACGTTTTTTACAATTTTTGTCTGTCTGTTTGTTCCGGCTAAACTCTGAAAAGGGTGGACCAATTTTAACGGGACTTTCACTGGCAGGTAGCTTATGTAATAAGGAGTAACTTAGGCTACTTTTATTTTAGAAATTTTATTATTTTTATTAATAAACAATAAAAAGTAACTATTCCGCGCGGGCGAAGTTATTTATAAATACCGCAAGATATGAAAAAAAACATAGATCAGTCTATTGTGAATCGCAGTCGAATAAACATCAATCTATCAACAATATTGATTTTATTTGATCTACAAATATGTGTTTCGGGTCTAGGTGTTTGTGAGACCGAAAAGTCTCTCGTAGTTTCTAATACCCACGACACAAGACTTGTATCCTAGTGTGGGGTCAGAACTATGTATTTGGCTATAATAGGATGTATTTACTTTTAATTAAAATTTTATTGTGTGAAAATATAAAAACTTTTTACACTAAAATACTACACTTTTTATACATTGTAAGTGCGAGTGATGTGATGCAACTCTGCCTTCCTCTTGCGGGCATATTAATGTGGATTGAAAGTAGGAATATAGCATTACCATCAGCCCATATACGTCACACTGCTGGACACGAGCCTCCTCTACAACTGAGAGGGTTTAGGCCTTAGTCCACCACGCTGGCCTAGTGCGGGCTAGCGGAATATACAACTAAGAAACTCCTAAGAACTTTTTAGGTGTACAGGTTTCCTCACGATGTTTTCCTTCACCGTTAAAGTATATATTATTATAATTCATTATGAATACATAACTTCGAAAAGTCAGAGGTGTGTGCCTGGGGTTTGAACCTGCGACCGTCGATATTCTCGACCGCGCGCCGATACCTCGAGGCCATCACTACTCATAAAATATCACACAGCTTAATATGTTGAAATCTAAATTCAGTTACGAGTATCAAAGCAAGGCACTCCCAACTACCAAGTATCGACAAACAATTAATTCCACCGCGACTAACTTAAGCTCAGAACGCTAAGCCAAATGAATTGGCTGGAATTGATTGTGCTCCCAGCAACTGACCGTTGCCAGTTCGGAAATTTCAATTCGGAAGTGCGGAATAACTTTTGGAACGTGTGGTTGCAATGTCAAGTTTGCAAATGGAATTCTAGGTTTAGGTATTGCTGTTTGTGACTAGGTTTTAGCCAAGATTTTGTTTGTGTGGACTTTAATAAGGTGATAAGAAAAGTTATGCATTTGAATTATAAAAAAACAGTGAACGTACCTATAGTTTATTTAATCAGGAGAGATCTCGTAGGGGAGACTGAATATTTCTACTGGTTTAAAAATAGCTTTTAAGCGTAAAACCACATATTCTAACCCAGGCCTATTTCCCCGTAGGAGTCGACAGAGCTGCATTTCTGCACCCACATTTCGCCATGCATGTATTTATTAGTCCCAGGTAATAGGGGACGAGCCTATTGCCGTTTTTCGGGCACAATTCCAGACTCCGTGCTGCTACTGAGAATTTCCTAATGGAAAAACCCAATAACACTGCCCGACTCGGGAATCGAACCCAAGACCTCTAGATCGCATGGCACATACTTGTGCCGCGAGACCACAAGGCAGTCAAAATTAACACTATACCTATTTAGTACTTATAGGCATACAAACGCACTTACGACTATATTCTCCAATAGAACACGCAGAGGTGTATATCCGCACCCACAATTCGCCATTTGTTCTCATTTGTATTTCATCATGAAACATCCTCAATCAAATATATATATAGTCTGGCTACCCGTTGAATTACAAATGTACCCACAGATACAAAAGCTAAACTTAGCTGAACAGTTACTGCTATGAATAATGGAGAGGGGAGGTTTGACTGCATGATACAAGCTGACTGGATAGGCAGAGATTTTCCATAAACGTATCGCTACATAGGGAGGGGATGTAGCTATTGTTGCTTATTGCAAATTCGACTGGTGAGCTAAAAATGTAAATTTCCTGCGGCAAAAAATCTAATAAAGCTACGCCATCTGCCATTGAAATTGGAATCTCTGAGATTAAAGCGAGTCGCAGGAGCAACGCGGAAGTCTTTAATATGTTTGATAAAGTTATTCTAGTAGACTGTGACAAGCATATAAATAATAATTACATTGAGTGTGTTAACGTAATTAAAAAAAAATATGGAGTAGGAAATTATCTTCTTTCTTTTCTCCCAGCATTCCTTATCCAGACGCAAAGAGTTTATGCGATTTACGAATCGTAATAAAAATGATTAAATAATCATAACACAATAAGGCTTACACAATATAGCATCGATAAAATTAATCACAACATCGCAAAATCGATCACAAGCAAAAATCTTTAGCTCGAATCGTTGCACTACAAGTTATTATAACTGGATTAACCGAACAAGTAAGGTTAGTTTGCGTCCCTTTTTCGCGCCACGCGACGTTATACCCATCTCACTTGCACTTAAGCTGTAAACATAGCTATGTCCCACTCCAACGGCACGCTTATATCGCCGTCTCGCTCGCTGGGTGAACGATCTACACATCCGCTGAGAACAGGTCGGAGTGACAGGTGTAAAAACGAACCGAGAGAAAATTCCTTGGCCGACCAGTGGCACACAGATGGTCAGCGAACATAATGTACAACGCCTCTGTGTGGAAGATTCTGGAAGGTTTATTATTGCAAAGTTCTGACAAATAAGGCTTATCTGATGGTATATGGTAGGTATGGAATGACATGGACAAGTTTGTTTACGGCTATCATGGCTGATTGCGATCTAATTGAGTATCGGCGATCGTCAGTTCGAATCCAATGAACTACTCAATAAAAGGCGATGGAAGATTAAGAGGGAACCTGCGTAATTAATTGGTCCTGTAATTATTAAAAAATCGTATCTCAGAGTAAAACATTCTAGATTAAGGATTCCTTTTATTTAATTATTGATGCTAAATAAACATAATCCTCCACAATCGTGACGGCCTCGAGGCCGGTCGAGAATCTCGACGGTCGCGGGCTCAAATCCCAGGCACACACTCTGACTTTTCGAAGTTATTATAACTGGATTCCCCTTAGATCCGCTGAGCTTCATTGCTCGGCGTCAATACTGTGCGTGGCGCTGTTGATCCTGGAACATAGGAGTTACAGTGGCGGGTGTGTGGTGGGATAGGGCCAAATTTTCGAAGTTATGTGTGTATCCACAAATAATTATCACGTACTTTAACGGTGAAGGGAAACTTCGTGAGGAAACCTGCACACCTAAAAGTTCGCAGGAATTTCTTAGGTGTGTAGTCCGCCAACCCGCACTAGGCCAGCGTGGTGGACTAAGGTCTAAACCCTTTCAGTTGTAGAGAAGGCCCGTGCCCAGCAGTGGGTCGTATATGGGCTGATGATGAAGATGAAAATAAAATATAATCCTAAGTCTAAAACGGTAGGCAGACATGCCCATATTTCACTAGCTAATATTTTTTATAGCATGAGGTGTGAGTTCATTACTGTTTATATTTCTAGGCTCCTTCTTACTATAAGAACTTTTGACCTTTCACTCAAATTTATGGTAAATAAATATTATTGTTTAAATAATTTCTGTAATTGCATTCAATCTGACATCATTTCGACGGCCTTTCAATATTCCAATAACCATTAATTAGTGCAAAATTGGATGCAATTTAAAAACAATACATATGAAACTATGAAAATATTCTCCACAGTAAATAAAGCGGTTGGTACGCATCAGTAATGCCTTCATAATCCAGGATTAAGCCGGAACGGATCCCGGAACAATTTCCATACGTTTGTGCATGTAGTGCCGTATTTAGTGGCAGTAAGCCGCGCTATAGTGGTCCCGAATGCGTGGGGAATGTTGGGGTGGAGGCACAATAAGGACGCGGTTAAGTGTTGCTGCCATTGTAGACTTCCCTTTATACTGAGTACTGAAAAATTAATATATTTATAAATGAGAATATTAATTGATTTTTAAATAAAGATTTTTCGGCTAGTGGCCGTTATAAACAAAGACGAAATTGAAATAACTATATAATTAACATTACTAAGGATACATTGAAAACACTAGACACGCGTAGACGTTCGTACAGAGCTACCGCACTGTAACCCGGCCGATGAGTGAGTTGAGTTGAGCCGGCTGATGCTCAGCAGCGCCCGTTATAGACGGGATGACGGCGACCTGCGGCACCTTTTTATTTCCAACAATAAAGACAATGGCAGGGAAATAAGTGAAACCATCCAAACATAAGCAGTAAAAAAATTAGTAACACTCACATGTTCGCAGGGTTGGGCAGTATTTGAATTACTTGTAATTGAAATACGTAATTGAAATACAAATACGTATTTTGTATTTGTATTTAAATTACTTACTTAAAATGTAATTTGTAATTTGTATTTCAAATACGTGAAGCCGAAGTATTTTGTAATTAGTATTTCAAATACCCGAGGCTTCAAAATACATTTATTAAAATACATTTAGTCTTCATTTAGTATTAAGTTTGTGCTCATCAGGACCTGCAATAACAAAACAAAAACCGCCTTCAAAAAAAAACTATTCCAAAACAAATAAATATGCATTATTTTGTAATTTGTATTTTGTATTTCAATTAAAAATAGCTAAAATACTGTATTTTGTACTTCAAATACCTTACTTAAATGTATTTTGTATTTCGTATTGTAATTACTTGCGATACAGTATTTTGTAATTTGTATTTCAATTAAAGCAAAGTATGTATTTTGCCCAGCCCTGCATGTTCGCCTGTAGGAATGACGAGAAGTCTGTTCCTGCACCCACATTTCGCCAATTATGTTTTAGTCCTGGTGAGCCTCATCATCATCATATACCCATATACGTCCCACAGCTGGGCACAGGCCTCCTCTACAACTGAGAGGGCTTAGGCCTTAGTCCACCACTCTGGCCTAGTGCGGGTTTTTGGACTACACACCTAAGAAATTCCTAAGAACTTTTAGGTGAGTAGGTTTCCTCACGATGTTTTCCTTCACCGTTAAAGTACGCGATAATTCATTGTGATACACACATAACTACGAAAAGTCAGGGGTGTGTGCCTGGGGTTTGAACCAGCGACCGTCGAGATTCTCGACCGCGCGCCTAAACCTCGAGACATCACGAGCCTATTGTCGTTTTTCAGGCGATTACCAGACTCAGTGCCGCATCAGAGACTTTGCTATTGGAAAGCACAGTTACACTTCCCGCGAGCCTGGAAATTTAGCCGGGAACTCTAGATAACACGGCACACATTATCTCAGAACCAAAAGGCAGCTGTTTTATTTAAAAAAAAAAACCAAAATACAACAACTTATGGTACATGTCTTATCTACAAAATAGTCCTTATGTAAAGATGATTCAAATAGTGATGGACCCGAGGTTTAGGCCCGTGGTGAAGAATCTTGGAGATCGCGGGTTCAAACCCCAGGCGCACACACACCTCTGACTTTTCGAAGTCATGAGTGTATTCACAATAAATTATCACATACTTTAACGGTGAAGGAAAACATCGTGATGAAACCTTCACACCTAAAAGTTGATAGGAATTTCTAAGGTGTGTAGTCCGCCTACCCGCACTAGGCCAGCGTGGTGGATTGAGGCCTCAACCCTCTCAATGGTAGAGGAGGCCCGTGCCCAGCTGTGGGACGTATATGGGCTGATGATGAAAGATGATTAAATAATAATTAAACAAAACTCTCTCAGTGTGCCCCACGTGTATTAATTTCGACTAATCCCAGACATTTGAAGGTCTTAAATATATTTGCAGAGAACTTCGGATAAGGCTCACCCACGAAAAGGACTCTTATATTAGTTTCCATATATAATGGTCTTTAGAAACTATTGGGTTCTTGATTAAGAACATACATACATACATACATAAACTCACGCCTGTATTCCCCGAAGGGGTAGGCAGAGGTGCATTTCTGCACCCACATTTCGCCAGGTATGTATCAGTCCCACGTAATAGGGGGCGAGCCTATTGCCGTTTTTCGGGCACATTTCCAGACTCCGTGCTGTTACTGAGAATTTCCTAATGGAAAAACCCAATAACACTTTGCCCGACCCGGGAATCGAACCCAGGACCTCTAGATCCCACGGCACATACTTGTACCGCGAGATCACGAGGCAGTCAATTGATTAAGAACATCTTAAATAATTTTGTAATAATTGAAGGTTATGTTCTATGTGGACAGTTTACTTGTCACAGTTGGTTAGACTTTAGGCTGTGAAATAAGGAGATGTGGTTCAATCCATGCACTGATACAAATATTTTTTTCGGGTCTGGGTGTTTGTGAGACCGTAAAGTCTCTCGTAGTTTCTAATACACACGACACAAGACTTGTATCTTCGTGTACAGTAATAACTATGTATATGACTATTGTGTATATTTATTTATAGATTAAGTACTCATACCCGTATTCCCCAGAGGCGTAGGCAGAGACACATTTCTACATATTTCGCTAGTTGTTTTCGTCCAACGCTACAAAAGCTTGCCTATTGACATTTTTTAATTCCATTTTTACATTTCCAGACTCCGTGCTGCTACTGAGAACTTTCTTATGGAAAACCCCATAACTTTTTGCCGCGAGTCATACTTGTAAACATTTATTCTTATTCACTCGAGAATCGGTCGAGAATCTCGACGGTCGCGGGTTCAAACCCCAGGCACACACCTCTGACTTTTCGAAGGTATGTGTGACTTCCCAATGAATTATCACGTCCTTTAACGGTGAAGGAAATCATCGTGATTAAACCTGCACACCTAAAAGTTTTCAGGAATTTCTTAGGTGTGTAGTCTGCCAACTCGCACTAGGCCAGCGTGGTGGACTAAGGCCTTTACCCTTCCAGTTGTAGAGGAGGCCCGTACCCAGCAGTGGGACGTATATGGGATAATGAGGACTCTAGAGACCCCAAAACAACCGAAAATCTCTCAAAACACGATATACGGGAAATAATACGGCGTTCCATCAAAAAACATAAGAAAGGCGGGTAATTACTCCGCGAGTCACAGCCAACCGGCGGTTCTCACGTTCCCGAGACTCCCCGTATTACTTACCGCGTCTATTGTTTTACCAGGGGTGGATCGGTATTAGGTTTATTTTGATTAATGGTAAAGGAAGATTCTAATCCTAAGGCGTGGTAATTATTGATTACGGAAATGGCAATATGTGGGATTTTGTATGGGATAACGTCATGCTGTCGTAAGGAGGACAGGCGGATAGATGTAGGCGTAAGTATGAGCAACATTGTTTGCATATATCCCTATTTTGCTTAGTATTTCTAAGGTTACTGACAATAGACCCGTTTTTAACTGGTTCCACAAGCTATTTTGAACCTATTGAAGGCTACTGAAAATAGGCAAGTTTTTAAAAACTTCGTGCTGCTTTTGAGAATTTCTCAGAGAGAGAATGTAAACGCTCTTCGAAAGGAAACGAATCTGACAAAATCTCGAACGATCTATGGAGTAGAAATATTATTTATAAATAAATAAATACACCCAACAGTCACATACATAGTTCTGATCCCACACTAAGATACAAGTCTTGTGTCGTGGGTATCTGAAACTACGAGAGACTTTTCGGTCTCACATACACCCAGACCCGAAACAAATATTTGTGGATCACACAAACATTTGTCTCGGTGCGGGGATCGAACCCGCGGCCTCTCGTTTCGTAAGCTGGTGTCTAGCCAACTGCGCCACGGGGCTGTCATTTAGAATTAATGACTTCAATATCTACCGGTCTTATACGAGTAGTACCTGTGAATAGTCATTTTGACACCCTCCTTCAACAACTTTTGTAAGTTACTATCGAAAATGGTAAAAAAATATATAGTATCAATCAAATAAAAAAATAAATCTTAAGTATATTTATTGGCTGATATAGATACATCATCATCAGCCCATATACGTCCCACTGCTGCGCACGGGCCTCCTCTGCCATTGAGAGGGTTTAGGCCTTAGTCCACCACGCTGACCCCGTGCGGGTTGGGGGACTGATATACATAAATCTATCTGATATAGATAATAAATAAATAACTACATCCAACAGTCACATACAAAGTTCTGACCCCACACTAGGATACAAGTCTTGTGTCGTGGGTATCAGATACTACGTGAGACTTTTCGGTCTCATAAACACCCAGAAACGAAACAAATATCTGTGGATCACGCAAACATCTCGGTGCGGGGATAGAACCCGCGGCCTCTAGTTTCACAAGCATACTATGTAGGTGCTCAACTTTTGGTACGGCAACAAATTCTATAATCCATTAACCTACTTTTAGCTAAATCATAGAAAGTTTGGGAACTCCTTTAAACTAACCAACATGTCCGAAATGTCATGTATCCTTTTATTTCACTCGTAAAAATATTACTAAATGAAATTGATAATAAAAAGCATTTTGAGTCCTATTGCTAGGTGGTAAGGGCGAAATTCTAATAAACGACTATCCTAATGGTCTCTTTAGATAAGGTTCGGTCAGAAGGATTACTGTTGCGTTTAAATAGACAAATAACTATTATGAGTAATTAACAATTAATTCAGCAGCAGCACGGAGTCTCGAAAGTGTCCGAAAACGGCAATAGGCTCGCCCTGTATTACGTGGGACTGATGCATGCCTAGCGAAATGTGGGTGCAGAAATGCACCTCTGCCTACCTCTTCGGGGAATACAGGCGTGAGGTTATGTATGTATGTTGAGTATTAATTTTAATGTGCTTTCTTCCTGACTCTATAAACAAGTGATACACACCTAATACTCTCTTACGCTTCATCTAAATATCCCATAATTTTACGAAGTAAGGTAGACTAAGGAAATAAAGTACACGATGGCTGGGATATTTATTCCCCAGCTTAAAGGTACAGCAGATTCAAACTGGCGAGACTTTTGATTTACTTCAAATCGACTGCCTCGTGGTCTCGCGGCACAAGTATGTGCTGTGCGATCTAGAGGTCCCTGGTTCGATTCCCGGGTCGGGCAAAGTGTTATTGGGTTTTTCCATTAGGAAATTCTCAGTAGCAGCACGGAGTCTAGAAATGTGTTCGAAAAACGACAATAGGCTCGCCCTCTATTCTATGAGACTGATACATACTTGTAGAAATGCACCTCTGCCTAATCCTTCGGGATATACAGACGTGAGGTTATGTACCTTTATATGTATATATGTTCAAATCTCTAAATCAAACTAGTTCATACATATATATAACTTCACTGTCTCTGATGAGGTAGGTAAAGATCTACCCATCTAGGTACTAAGGTCATTATCTATCTCGCCTGGTGCGTTTTCGTACGTCATGCAATCCCTGCTTAACGCTGCAAGAATAACCGCACCCCGGTACAGGAAAAAACTAATTCACTTAATCAGCCGGCGAGCTCGAAACTTTCCAACTATGCAGGTTATTAAAGTACATTGCGTGCTAATTAGCCGCTTTTGGTAGTGTGATTTCATTTTTTAATACATTGCCTTTTATGTTCGGCTCGTTTTGGACTTGCGTTTGTAATTAGACGCAACGAGTACGGTGTAACAGAACAAGTACCATACAATCGGTAAATTCAATATTCTTTTTCCACGTAAGTTAAGAACTTCTTTGTGAAGCTAAGTTTGTATTCTAAAAGCCTCTTCCCACAACTCCTGTTCACCAGAATCAATGCTCAGAAATGACACTGCGTGGTAAAGCTCAGAGAATTCATATTGTGGGTAGATTTGTTATTTATTCGATTGCGATTCACAACAGACTGCCTCTCGCTAAACAAATAGGTACTACAGTAAAAGTGTAAGGAACTTCTTAGGTGTGTTGTCCGCCAACCCACACTAGGCCAGCGTGGTGGACTAAGGCCTAAATTCTCTTAGTCGTAGAGGAGACACGTGTCCAGCAGTGGGACTTATATGGGCTGATGATGATGATGATGACCATGTTATAAAATAAATTTTAAAAATCCGCCCAGTGGAAGTCGCGGGCATAGACTGTCGATTGAAATTGAGATGCACTCATTGCGTACTGCCCAACCAGTATAAAATAATACTTAATTTAGATTCATATACTAAAGTCGTCAGTACCGTCCTTACTAAATCCCTCATAATAATTATTCAATTCATACGCTTTACTGTTTCCTAAAATTTTCAGTTTATTATATCTAAAACCCGGCACACGATACCGTCTAGTGATAAAGAAACTGAATTGCTGCTACCAACTCCTAAACAATCTGATAGGAAAATGGTCTTAAATGCAGTGGCATAAAGGGTAGTTTCGCATGCAAATGACTCGTTATATATGAGAGGTGCATGTGGGCATAAAGTAAGACATACAGAAGGGTCACTTTGTTTTGTTTTTAGATGCTAGATGATGATGATAAGACTCCTCAGAAGTTTATGTGATGTTTTAATTAGTGGTAAAACATTTGTGGACTAGGAATAAACGGTAAGAAATATTTGTCACTAATCGATATATTTACGCGTCCTAAACGATATTCACTATGATGGGATTTAGTCATTAAGATCACTATATGGGAGGACACATCCAAATATCCTATCACTAGAAAAGCCTAATTTCTAGTTTATAATTGTTTATTGTGGGGCCAGTATATTCTCATTTATATATATAATGGCCGAATACTGAAACGCTACTTAATATGAGGGCGACTTATATTTAAGTGGCGGTTATAATTTAAGCGGTATACTGCAACATCATTTATCGGTTTTAAGACTGTGATTAACTAATGACCACTTAAATTTCCATAAATGGCAACATTACCACAAAAAGTTCTTTTACATGATATTTTTAAGTATATACTGCTTAAATTGTAACACCCACATAAATATAAGTCGCCCTCAGATTAAGTAGCGTTTCAGTATTCGGCCATTAGTATGTCAAATTGCTTTTGTAAAATAAAGATTTAAAGCTTAAAGATAATTTTGGAAGGCAAGCTGGGCTTTTGGGCTTCTATGCAAGTACAGCCATATACCAGAGTTTAATTGACTAAAATCCACACTCATATTAGAGATGCTAAAGTGACTTCGTCTGTCTGTCATTCACGCCTACAATACTGGAACAATTTAAATTGGTTTAAAGCATAAATCAAATCTGCTTGACACTTATTTCGAAACTCTATGTTGAGCTCCACGATGCCAAAGACAGAAACAGGTGGCGCGGCATGGTAAGATGGTACACGACTACTGATGGTACAGGGGATCACGACCCTCAGCAATGATGAAATGGATGCGAAGAGAATAGCATAAATACTTACGTATGTATTCCCAAAAGGGTAGGTAGAAGTGCACTTTTGCACCTATGTTTCTCTAATTTTTAAGTCTCAGGTAAAATATGGCTAGGCTATTGTCGTTTATCGGATCCGTTTCTAGTTTTCGTGTTACTACTGAGAACTTCATAATAGATAAATTCAATAACTTTGAGGGTCAATTTTTTATGGCTTCAAAGCCTTAAAAAATAATAATTTTACCTTACCTTCTGTAAAACTGTGCTGTGACGCAAGTAGGCGGCTACTTGATCGATATCTTGTTAATGCAAGTAAAGGTTAAGCTGCACGTTGCACGCTCGCCTTGTAAATCTTAGCCCACTTGTTAGTGACGTCACTGTTGTTTAATTGTCGTTATAACATTCAGTCCTATTATTATAAATTCTGAGGAAACTCTATTTCTGCATAATATAAAACTGCTGGAACATAAAGCTATTTTTCACTCATCTTACGTACGGTCTACTTACGGCTGTCTTTTTGCCGAACGCGGAACCAATTGATCGCATATTGTATTCGCATTAAGTGGAACAACGTGGTATTTTACATATACATATACATAACCTTCTCAGTTGTAGAGGAGACCCGTGCCCAGCAGTGGGACGTATATGGGCTTATGATGATGATTATGATGATAACTTCATACCTGTATTCACTGAGGCGGTAGGCAAAGGGGCATTTCTGCACCCACATTTCGCTAGGTATGTATCAGTCCCCCTATCCCACTCCACACCGGCACTATAACCTGTGCTCCAGGATCAACAGCGGCACGCACAGTATCGACGCCGAGCAATGAAGCTCAGCGAAACTAAGGGGAACTAATTTATCATAATCTCGCAATGAAGTTAATCAGAAAGACAAAAGGAGGAGTTGAAAAACAAAGAGTTGTCCACTTCCCTCCACAGCAAAGCGGGTGACAAAACATTGACCTATAAGGTTTTATCCTCCCTCACATATGTATGAGTCCCACGTAATAGGACGCGAGCCTATTGACGTTTTTGGGGCACATTTCCGGACTTCATGCTGCTACTGAAAATTTTTGTAATGGAAAAACCCAAACCGAATCCGGGTCCTCTGAATCGCACAGCACATACTTGGGCCTCGAGACCACGATGCAGTCCTTATATTATTTAATTAATTGCCAACTGGTACCCTTAAAGATCTCCTTGGCGTAGTGTAAATTATGTATAAATATTTTTCATGTTCAAATACCGAACCATATCCCGGGTTTGATTCCCGGTTCGAGCAGGACTTTTCGTTAGGAGTTTCTCAGCAGCTTTCCGTTTTCTCAGTAGCAGCATGGAGTCTGGAATAGTGCCTTAAAAACGGCAATAGGCTCGCCCCCTAGTACGTGAAACACAATTGCCAAAATGAGGTTAGTAGAAAGCGCCAAAATGCACCTCTGCCTAGTGCCTACCCCTTTGGAAAATACAATGTGGTCTTATCCCTATTAAATAATTGTGTTATCCCACCAGGCTTGAAACCACAGCTTCAGAAAGCCGACGCTAATGTACCCTGCGACCGCACTAATGGACTGCACGATGTATCGATATTTCACCAATCCAGTTTATCGATAATTCAATTATCGTGCAACTCGGGCGATAGTTAATATCGATTCATTCATTTCCCTTTTAAAATAACAGAGGCTGTTCACAAAGTCACATTCTACAATCGTATTCATAATTCGTAAAGTGTTTCAAAACTACGTGATCATTTCATCATCAGCCCATATACGTCCCACTGCTGGGCACGGGCCATATCTACAACTGAGAGGGCTTAGGCCTTAGTCCACCACGCTGGCCTAGTGCGGGTTGGCTCTATGCCATACTTACGTCGCTTACGTGAATTCCATTCACACAAAGTATTATTCAGTATGTAGAATTAAACAATTACTGGTTACCTAATTTCGCACCAGTAATTTATGTTTTAATACATAGTTAAAAGCGGTTTGCGAACGCACGATGATGCAACACAACTTCCGATGTTGCAAATTACGTTGAGTTAGGGCGCGTTTGGGGAGCATTGACTTGCGATTAAAAGTCGCGTGCAATAAAATATCGTACTCAAATTTTTAGATTGTTGAATATGTTAGTTGGCACTTAGACTTGAACAATAGTAATAAAAATGGACTAATGCCTTACTTTTATTTAGATCCGTAAATTGGTTGTATACAGGGTGTATTCAGACCGTGATCGGAAACGAAGGCAGGTAATAGCTAAGGTGATTACAAACCCCCTGGCGTTAAAAAAAATTCTGACAAAAAATAAAAAAAATTACATTTTCCATACAACCATCGGTATTAAATGTACGCGGTTTGTATCACCTTAGCTATTACCTGCCTTCGTTTCTGATCACGGTCTGAATACACCCTGTATAGGTAAATACTGGTTTGGACTGATTTTTAGGGTAATAAAAAAAGATGACAAAAAATAGTAAAAACAACTAAATATATGTAACTTATACAACAGTCGTGATGGCCTCGAGGTTTAAGCACACGGTCGAGAATCTCGTCGATCGCGGCTTCAAACCCTAGGCACAGACTCACCTCAGACTTTTCGAAGTTATGTGTGTATTCACAATGATTTATCACTCATTCTAACGGTAAAAGAAAACATCTTTAGAAAATCTACACACCTAAATGTTCTTAGGAATTTCTTAGGTGTGTAATTCGCCAACTCGCACTAGGCCAGCGTGGTGGACTAAGGCCTAAACACTCTCAGTTGTAGAGGAGGCCCGTGCCCAGTGGGACTAATATGGACTGATTATGACGAGATTACACGTGACATCCATATAATTCACATATTTTAACATCAAATAATTATTCAATTATTTTGACTATCACAAATCCATCAAATTATATCCACTTAAACTATCCCTATAACACATCTACTCATTTCTTAAACTCCTGAAAATGTTATTCTTCTTCGAATATTATCCGCTCGTGTGTACATTGGTAGGTATGAAAGTAATCTTAAGCAGCATCGACTGCGCTCGTCCCGTATAGTTTTGTCTACAATTAAGACACAGTGAAAGATACTCAGTAAGTGAACTTACATTCTTACTATGATGACTTTACATTGTTGTCTAGAGTATCAAGTGATAAGAGTGTTGGATCTTTCATGATGACCAGCTACAATATTTCTTCTTTGACCTTCGTGGCGCAGTTGGCTAAACACCAGCTTGCGATACGATAGGGAGCGATTGCAGTCCCCGCATCGAGGCAAATGTTTGTGTGACCCAAAAATATTTGTTCGGATCTGAGTGTTTATGTGACCGAAGTCCCTCGTAGTTTCTGATACATAAGACACAAGACTTGTATCATAGTATGGGGTCAGAACTATGCATGTGACTTTGGGTGTATTTATTTGGAATAAAATGTATTTTTTTCTAAAATTTATAATTCCAACAAAATTAATTGTTTATTTTTGTTTGCCATGGTTAGGCAGAGCTTCAGAGGCAATTTTAAAAGTAGGCTATGTCCTTTTCAAAAGTGTCACCGTCATACCAAAATGATTTTTTTTAATGGGTAAAGAGGCAAACGAGCTAGTGAGCCACCTGATGTTAAGTGGTCAACACTGCCCGTGAACACCCACAATACCAGAGGAATTATCGGTGCGTTGCCGGCCTTTTAGGAAAATATAGGCTCTTTTCTTGAAGGTCCCTAAATCGTATCCATTACACATTTATATCGGTGCAGTAATTTTAGCATCTAATCATTACAAAGCTCTTCTCTTAATAGAGTCAGTGAACATCACCTAAGCTACTGCTAACACAGCACTGTGACAAAGCAGTTAGGTAAGTTAACGCCATTCTGTTTACGTTAGGTAATTACTCAAAGTTCGCCATTGTTACCTGCGCCGAGGCGCCTCTATTAATGCAACTTTGTACGGCTTCATTACACTATCGACACTTTACATTGAATTAGCTCCAGCTTAAGACTGCAAATTCATTTAGCGAGCAGAGAAAACTATGATCAGAATATATAATAATTTACCTGTCTGATTCAAAAGTTATAAGGTAATATTAAAAATGAATTTGTTTATTTGAAATTATGAGAGACTTTTGATGTAGGTACATAAGTTGAAGACACAAAACAAATATCACCTACGTTCACGCATATATCCGCGAAGAGGTGGACACCACTCTGGAATATCAACTTAGTAAGAAAATTTAAAAAAAATAAAATATCCTTAATTTTAAGGCGTTTTAAAGTAATTTTACCAGTGGAATATAAATGAATGGTGTCATCTAGCAGCATTGCTATCTTATTATCTTATCTACTTATTCAATTAAGTTGGAGGTTTCTGCGTATTTTACACCTTGCATTTTACTACAAAAAAATATGGGTTTAAACTTACACTATCAATTGAATATCTAAACTTTTCTTTAAATATACCTTCGTATTTTATAGGATACTGATTAAATAAACCATCTGATAATTCAGAATTTAGCTTCCATCAAAAATCCATTACGAAAAGTCTCCCACCTCCAAAATAAAGTGTATTGTCAAAATAAAATCATAAAAATCCAGCGCCATCAAATGTAAGGGCTTTTAAGTTAATCTAAAAGGACAAAAAGGGTCCTAAACTAAGATTATCTCGAGTTATAACCATCCCCCTCACTGGGGTTGTAAAAGCGAGCGCCTCCCTCCCGCCACACGCAAAATTGAATTTATACTTCATTCCCCATAAAATGCCTATGCCAAATTTATTTTGGACCATTAGCATATTAAAACGGATCTTACCTTCGTACGGTTAGAAAAAATGACAGTAAGAATTATTGATTACCGCCTGGTCGAAATGAAAAAAAAAACCAATACCTCCAATCAGTCGACTCATTTATATCGATCTATTTAATTACTGTTGTATATATAGACTATCCTACTACTAGTTTCTACCCTAAGGCTATGTTAGGAGTTTCTCTAAAGGACAGTATCAGAAATGATGTGATCTGACAGAGAACCAGAGCTATCGGCATAGGCCAAAGGATTAGCGAGCTGAAGTGGCAATGGACAGGTCACATCTGTCGCAGAATAGATAACCGTTGGGGGAACGTGTTCTGGAGTGGAGACTACGGCTCGGCAAACGTAGTGTAGAGCGCCTTCTGCCTCAGTGCCTAGGTGGGGTGACTATATCCGCACGGTTGCTGGCAGCGGTTGGATGAGTAGGGCCGAAGATTGAGCCCAGTGTTGTGCCACAGGAGAGGTCTCTATCCAGAAGTGGACGTGACAAAGGCTGGTGATGATGACGATAGAATGATTCAGGAACATACACTAGAGTGGGTAGTTATACGAGTAGCACAACTTGGTCACTATCCAGGACGACTGGAATGTATCATCAGTAAATTGTGTAATTGACAACCTTCCCACCAAACTGTATTACGTTATTTAAATGTTCTTGGTGACAGTAGTACCTCTCTGAATTATATATAAACAAATAATAAATAAATAGGTATCTAAATTAGTAGTGATGGCCTCGAGATTTAGGCGCGCGGTCGTGAATCTCCGCGGTCGCAGTTTCAAACCCCAGGCACACACCTCTGATTTTTTAGAATTAATGTGTATATTCACAATGAATTATTTTATTTTATTTATTTATTTATGCTTTTTACACATTACGTATAAAGGCGGACTTAATGCCTAAGGCATTTTCTAACAGTCAACCTTTGGGTGATGCAGAGATAAAAGGTAGGTGCATAAACAGTAAAAGGGTAAAATAATATACCTACAACAATAATAATAAATAGAACAACTATATATATTAACATAACTATATATATTATCACTTACTTTAACAAAAATCAATAATTCTAGGACTATACGCGGAATAAAAACAACAGAATGCTCGCAATCCAGTTAATTCTAGACCTTCGTTTTGCCCCTCAGTTACATAGCACTTGCAGCATAATTTACAAAAATAAAACGCAAGCAACCGTAAGCCATACAATTTAGCGACAAAACCTCGACTGCATTAAACTCAAGGAGAAAAAACTATAAAGTAAAGAGTGGGGTAAATTTTTCGCTATTTATTGTAAACAGTGGCGGCACAAAGGCTCCAAAGTTTCCGTCTGCAACGAACACGGCACGACGTGTGAATGCTTCTTCACGCTGTTGCGCCATAGATTATTATAGGGACCAGACAGTCGGTACGTAGAGTTGAAATTGATTGGATAATTAACTGTTTAAAAGTGTGGTGGTCTTTGGTGGATTGAGCGCGGTCTAAATCCAACGCAAACACATCTGTGGTCTATAAATAAATAAAAATAAATACACCCATATGTCATATACATAGTTCTGAACCCACACTTCCTCACGATTCTTGTTTCGTGGGTATTAGAAACTACGCGACACTTTGCGGTCTCAAAATACCCAGCTCCGAAACAACTATCCGCGCGAGAATCGAACCCGTGGCCACTCTTTTCACACCAGTGTCTATACAACTACACCACGAGGCTGTCAATATACTTTATTCTGTACACACTTATTGCTTGTAAACGGTGAAATGGTAAGAAACACATCAAGATAAAATGTGCACGCCTAAATGTTCTCTTCGAATGATTTTTTGGGTTTGTAGGCTACTTACCCACACTAAGCCAGCATGGTGGACTAATACCTTCCCCCTCAGGGATAGAGAAGAACTACATACCTAAAAAAAAGTGTGTAGAACTCTCAGGAGAACAGGGTTTCTTGCGATATTTCCTTTCAGTGTTTTATATCAAAAGTTGGTAAAAGAAAATAAATTACAACAGAGAAATGTACAGACACAAATAGCAATGAACATACCTCCACGCACTTAAGTGTTGAAATAAAGCAATAAAGGTTTCTTAAGTATGACCCTTAATTAGTCTTGGCTAATTGTCTGCCTACCTCGCTAATTGTTTTAAGGAGATACACTTAACTTTCCCGAGACCAATCCAATTAACTTAAAGTGATTAACTGTTTTATAATTTCTATTGCTTCTTCCACAGTAAGAATGTGTTAACAACCAAATTTGGCTTTTAAATACAGGTTTTTTTGTAAATAATTTAAAAAAGTCATTTTCATTTTCATCATCAAAAAAACCTCAATGCTGGACGTAGGCTTTCCCAAAAGTCTAGTACAGCTATTTGTTTGAAATGTAGATAATAATAACACAAATATATTTATGTTTCATTTTAGAAACCGGGATTTATCTTTAGCTTAGAGGGTATTGGTCTTAGTCTAAATAACTGGAAAGGAAGGTCGCGGGACGTCACTGGTTGCAGGCTGCTTCCAACAGGTCCCTGTGGAAGTCATTGGGAGAGGCCTATGTCCAGCAGTGGACTTCCATTGGCTGATGGATTGGATTGGATATAAATGGAAAAATGCTGGTTACTTATATCCTAAAACCTCAGGGTATACGAGAGTTCTCGTGATATTTTCCTTCACCAATTTATACAACAACATATGCGGCGGGACTACGAGTATACACACGATATGACGAGTCTGTTAATTCACAATAGATTCAAACTTAATCTATGGCGCGGCAACTGTGTTCAGCGCGCAGTTTAGTCTCGTTTGTTAACAAAAGTCTTTTGTGAAACAGTTTGGTTTAACGCTTCTTCTGCACAAATACGTTTTTACTCTGTAATCGCTTTGTTAACCTCCCATATAATTATTTTTGTAACCTTTACGTTGCTACGGTACGGTAGATTCATAGAATCAACTAACAAGTCTACAATCTCTACGTTTGGACACGTTGCCTCGTTGTCTCGCGGTACAAGTATGTGCCGTGTGATCTAGAGGTCCTGGGTTCGATTCCCGGGTCGGGCAAAGCGTTATTGGGGTTTTCCATTAGGAAATTCTCGGTAACAGCACGTAGTCTGGAAATGTGCCTGAAAAACGGCAATAGGCTCGTCCTCTATTACGTGGGACTGATACATACTTGGCGAAATGTGGGTGCAGAAATGCACCTCTGCCTACCCCTTCGGGGAATACAGGCGAGAGTTTATGTATGCATATATGTAAGTTTATCAAGACTACGGGATGAAGAAGAATGATATGTATTATAATTTAAATCCAATCTGTGCATCATTTTTACCTGGTCAAGTAGCATATATCTAGACCTAAGCTTTAACGTGTTTAGTAATGATACAAATACAGAAGTAAATGAAGTATTTTTTATGATTTTATTATAATTCGCCTAGATGAAAAGCAAAGTATACGATACAGAAATCAATTAAATTAATTTTCCACTCTGACTCGCTGGTCGTAGCTGCAAAACCTAGTTTCCGATACGTTCAATAGCATCATTAGGCTTGGGAATATCCACACAGCTCGTTACTCCAAGGAAAATATTTTTAAAAATATTCTTAAAACCCCGACCGCCATTAACCAAAGCTCTCCAATACGTCTAGTTGGGTGACAAGCTTTTACTCACGAGCTTTACAAAATTTTCGAGAACGTTGTTAACATTGTACTCGACGTAGAGCCGTCTCTACTTTTATTTTATTGACGGAATAAACATGGGCTCTACCGATAGAGCAATTATTTTCGTATGGGTATTTCACTTGAATTTTGTAAGAAATAGATGAGTTATGTAATTAGGTGTCTATAAATTGCTATTGGTATACATAGATACACACATAACCTCACGCCTTTATTCCCAGAAGGGGTAGGTAGAGGTGTATTTCTGTACCCAATTGTCGCCAGGTATGTGTCAGTCCCACGTAATAGAGGACGAGCCTATTGCCGTTTTTCTGGCACATTTACAGACTCCGTGCTGCTACTGAGAATTTCTTAATGGAAAACCCCAATTATTTTACCGGGACCTCACGGCACATACTTGTGTCTCAAGACCAAGAGGTTAAGTATGTAAGTAATCATAATTTAATTATAACCATAAAGATATAGAGATAATCTCGAAGTTTAACTGACGATAATCGAATATCTACCGTCTGTAACCTTTTAATCCCCAGCACAAAGGTTCGTCAAAGGTCAATATCGCGTACAAGTATTGTTAGTTTCACGACACACGCGAAAATAATAGCCCTTGCCGCCCCAGTAATTTAACCCTAAGGTTTTTTCACTTAAGAAGGGTCGGACAGTAAATTAATCTAGCTGGAAGTTACAAGGTTTCCTAACAAGCCTAGATTGTTGTTATTTATTGCCCAATAATGGTATATTGGTTTAGTGTTCTTTTTTTTGCATATTATGCAAAACTAGAAGGGGTGTGCATACCACAAAACAGTTGAATAAGGCTAGAAAGGAAATGTCAGCATGCCGAACCTACGATTAGGCTATTATATGTTTGACACTGCCGCTTCTAAGTAATTCGGGTTGCGTGTAATATTATTTATAAGAGTGTGACAACCAATAGCAGCCCTTCATTTTTGTTTGAAATTTTTATCATTGGTCGTGTGATCGTAGTAGAATGAACAGGTGACAGACAAGCGGCGACACTCGTCCCCATACAAAATACTGTCTGTTTCCGTTCTAATCTTATTCTGTTCTGTGAGGCAGACGTATTCCTTTACGTCAGTACGTAGCTATAGGGAGCCTATTGTGGTTGCTATTAAAAATATTAACGGATGAATCTATGATGTGTATAGGATACGAGAACAGAATCTTAGTAAATTATACTCCTACCACTTATGTATGTACACAAAAATGGTGAGCCGAGGTATATTTCTGCAACTACGTCACTTAACTATCATGTGATAACCGGCAAGTCCATTGTCATTTTTCTCGCACATTTCCATACTACAAGCCTCCGAGCTCCTCGGATTTTTCTAATAGAAAACCACTTGTAAAAAACAAAATCTACGGCTTGCCCGAGTTTCCGTGTGAGGAAAATTTTCCAGTTAACATAAATAACAATAAATAAAAAGGCCCAACAGTCACATACATAGTTCTGACCCAACATTAAGATACGAGTCTTGTGTAGTGGGTATCAGGAACTACGAGAGACTTTTCGGTCTCACAAATACCCACACACGAAACAAATATTTGTGGATCACACAAAAATTTGTCTCGGTGCGGGGATTGAACCCGCGGCTTTTCGTTTCGCAAGCTGGTGTCTAGCCAACTGCGCCACGGGGCTGTCAAACAGCAACGATATAGGCCCGCTAGGTGAGACGTAATAAAAAGTATGTACTTAATATTCTCTGTCTGCCCCTCCGGGGACATTGGCGTGAGTGCTAAGTGATACGATGTACGTAACAACACACCGACCGGTAATTACCACCGGTAACTCGAGTTAAGTGATTTACGGGCCCGTAGCGACTCCGCAAGTTACACTTACCTACAGTTAACTGAAGGTGTATACCTACTAGTGAAAAAATATCGTGTAGTTGATAGTTGCGCTTATTTTATCCGCTCGACAAAATTGCCATTTTATACATACATACATACATACATACATAAACTCACGCCTGTATTGCCTGATGGGGTAGGCAGAGGTGCATTTCTACACCCACATTTCGCCAGGTATGTATCAGTCCCACGTAATAGGTGGCGAGCCTATTGCCGTTTTTCGGGCACATTTCCAAATTCCGTGCTGCTACTGAGAATTTCCTAATGGAAAAACCCAATAACACTTTGCCCGACCCCGGCATCAAACTCAGGACCTCTAGAGCGCGAGGCACATACTTGTACCGCGAGACCACGAGGCAGTCATTGCCATTTTATTTATGAGCTTATTTGTGTAATTAGAATGATGGATTGTCGTTATTATAATTTATATGACGTTTAATAATATTCATCATCATTATCAGCTCTTATACGACACTTATAAACCCTCTCAGTTGTAGAGGAGGCCCGTGCCCAGCAGTGGGACGTACTTGGGCTGATGAGGCACGGGCCTCGGGTTTAGGCCTTAGTCCACCACGCTGACTTAGTGCGTGTTGGCGGACTACACACCTAAAAAAATCTTAAGGAATTTTAGGTGTGCAGGTTTCCTCACTATATTTTCCTTTACCGTCAAAGTACGTGATAATTCTTTGTGAATACACACATAACTTCGAAAAGTCAGAGGTGTGTGCCTGGGGTTTGAACACGCGACCGTCGAGATTCTCGACCGCGCGCTTAAAACTCGAGGCTACTTATAATATGTATGTTGGTATATATTTAAAGCTATCAATATTTATGCTCCTGTCACTGCGAGAGGTCATAGAAATACTTTCTAGTACACTCTGAAAGGAACATGCCGGGAATACCGCGGTATTTCTCTATTGAAAACATTCAATAACTTAACTTTGACCAGATTGTGTACACATTTCCAACTGCATGTAACTTTTCGCGCAGATGCCATAGGAAATTCAACTCATTCCATGATACAGACGTGAAGTGAGGAGTTATTGGATGTGGCATTTTTATTTTGCTAGCGGACCCTTTTCCGCCAGCGTACTATTTTATAAAAAGAAGACTAGTCTTGAGCCTATGTTACGTCCTGAGGTATCTACATCGACAACAAAAGTCATTCGATTAAGTAGTACTAGTGCGAACTAGAGGTCCTGGGTTCAAATAGCGGGTAGGGCAAAGTGTTATTGGATTTTTCCATTAGGAAATTCTCAGTAGCAGCACGGAGTCTGGAATTGTCCCCGAAAAACGGCAATAGGCTCGCCCCCTGTTACGTGGGACTGATACATACCCGGCGAAATGTGGGTGCAGAAATGCACCTCTGCCTACCCCTTCGGGGACAGGCGTGAGTTTATGAATTTATATGTCGTAATCGTTGCCACCAATTGACACTCTGTTTGGGCTGCAATCATCATCATCTGAGAGGAGAGATAAGTGAACCAGTATCTTATAAATAACATTTTATATAATACAACGATTTATTATCACAATAATTAAAAAAACACCAGATATTATTCTTATTCTTTAGCTTTTGTGCCAACTCAGTCATTCATATTTTTTTCATCTGTTTGTTTCAGATAGTCTCCAAAACGGTAAGAGCAAACGAGTTTTCTCTTCAAATACTTAAACCCGAATTAAATTTTAATATAACGACGGATATTTGTCTCAGTATGGGAGTAAACTGCGTCCTCGCGATTGTACTAGTTGGCTCTAAACCATCTACACTATCTATATTAAAAAAACATCTTTTAATCAAAAAATAAATAAATAAATACACCCAACAGTCACATACATAGTTCTGATCCCACACTAAGATACAAGTCTTGTGTCGTGGGTATCAGAAACTACGAGAGACTTCTCGGTCTCACATACACCCAGACCCGAAACAAATATTTGTGGATCACACAAACATTTGTCTCAAACCCGCGGCCCTGTTTCGCAAGCTGGTGTCTAGCCAACTGCGCCACGGGCCTGTCAAAAAATAATAATTCACAATATTGCCTCCACCGCCATTTTCACACATCCAGCCCCGCATTTTCTATTACGGGCAAAAATATGACAGGTATTTAGAAGCCCAGCCGCCTCGGAAGTCTGACAAATTACCTTTGTAGCGCAGACCACGGCATGTCGTATTAAAAACTGATAACGTCAAGCATGTAGCTCGCTTTATGAGGACATATTGCATGCACATTATTGTGGGAATTTTAGCGATGTGGCCTAAAGGAAAGGACTATAAAAGTAGGGGAAACTTTACTGGAGAATTTGCTTAGTTTCATGCTTGCATCTATGTGCAGGGATCTATTGATAAAGCCAAAGTATTGACAGTGTAATACGACAAAAGACTCGCTCTCTAAATTGGATTTAAAATAAGAAAAGTCAGAGGTGTGTGCCTGGGGTTTGAACCTACGACGGTCGAGATTCTCAACCGCATGCCTAAACCTCGAGGCCATCACTACTTCTCCTTTTCTTGCCTTAATGGTATAACGATGTGTATTTATCTCATCTTCATCAGCCCGTATACGTCCCACTGCTGGGCGCGGGCGTGCGCTGCGACTGAGAGAGTTTAGGCCTTAGTCTAACACACTGGCCTATTGCGGGTTGGTGGACTGCATATTTATTTTAACTATTACAATTAGCATTCAGCACTCGACACTATTTTACCGGCTGTTTATAACTAACGAAATTGACAGACTTTTTCCATAATATGTTTTTTTAACCAGGACCTCTAGATCGTACGGAATAAACTTGTGTTGTTAGACCACTAGGCACGCCCCCTATTACGTGGGACTGATACATACCTTTTTTTTTTTTTTTTTTTGTCGAGGAGAAAGCTGTTTATGGCTCTACTTCCCGCCAGCCCTGGGGGAAGGGGGCGAGAAGCGTATGTCGGGGTCACCGGCCTTCCAGCTCGGCGCGCGGAGACGTCATGTCCGCACAGATGTTATTGCCGAGCTGGGTCCCTAACAAAATCCCTATGCCGGCATACCGACCAAAACCCCCCGGTGGCCATCTTCGCGCCAAGTGGGACGGCCACGGTGCGTGGGCGAGAGGCGCCCACAATAGTTCCGCAGCCGCCCGGTGCGCCTCCGAGACGATAGCGTCTCGGCCGTCTCGAAACTTTAAGGGGCGCGGTTGCACCCCCACTAACTTGATTCGGGCGCTCCTATTTTGGGCGCCCGCGACAGACACAGGCCACCGTGTCGCCGCCCCTCTCGGGGTCGCCTAATGTGTGGACGCACTGCCCCCGCAGCACGTCCAGCGACCCCAAGGGCCCAATGAGTCGCCTTTTACGACAGGCAGGGGATACCGTGGTGGAATTCTAACGCCCCCTTGCCACAGGGCAGGGACTGATACATACCTGGCGAAATGTGAATGCAGAAATGCATCTCTGCCTATCCCTTTGGGGAATACAGGCGTGAGGTTATTCACATATATGTATGTATGTGTTTTTTTACTCGCTCGATAAAATAAAAACACCAAAAAAACAAACAGTTAACAGAATTTACTTATGAAAAGTCGAAAGCTTGAAAGCTCCAAATGATCCTAAGCTCTAGTATTTACACGATGAAAGCTCGAACGAGGTCAGCGCATACGTGCTTCTTGGTCAGTTTAAAAGGATTTCAGCACTGGAATCCATTATTCTGCTCTCGACCGTGTTTTTTACCTAACCAACTGCGATTGTCGTTTACAAATGAACGGTAAATAAGTTAAAGAAAATGGATTGAAGGTTTGGGAGTTGAAAATTGAAAAAGATACATACATTACATGTTTGTATTCCTCGAAGGGGTAGGCAGAGGTGTTTATCTGCTCCCAAATCTCGCCAATTGTGTTGAAAGAGATCATCATCATCATTAGCCCATATACGTCCCACTGGTGAGCACGGGCCTCCTCTACAACTGAGAGGGTTTAGAATGTTTAATGGGACTATCAAGCTCAAAAAACAAAACATAGACATAGATACAAAAAGATACAAATTTTCGAGTCTTTCTGTTCAAGTTATGTTGTCGCCTTAACTATTTAAGGGTAGATAAATAGTAATTGATAAAATGTTCGTCGTAGTTTGAGATGTTATTGTCACGTTATAGTGGGTCGGTATCTATATAAGCACGTTCAGTGCTAGCAGGAGTCGATTGCTGTATCAAGTCTTCGGTTGAACAGGCCTAGATTATGTACCATAGTGTTATTGTATACAGGTTGTATTCAGACCGTGATCGGAAACCAAAGCAGGTGATAGCTAAGGTGATTACAAACCCCCTGGCGTTAAAGAAAATTCTGACAAAAAATAAAAAAAATGACTTTTTCCATACAACCATCGGTATTAAATGTATGCGGTTTGTATGGAAAACGTCAAAATTTTTATTTTTTGTCAGAATTTTCTTTAACGCCAGGGGGTTTGTAATCACCTTAGCTATTACTTGCCTTGGTTTCCGATCACGGTCTGAATACACCCTGTATATATATATATATATATACATACTATGATACTTCTGACATACGATTAAATAAAAGTTGCCGAACCCTTTCTTTAAAAGAAAAACGGTTTGTCAACATCCTGATTTCGAGGGGGAGTGCGTTCCAAAGAAGGATAGACTGAATGAAATAATGAAATGGTATCTATATGTAGGTGGTGTGGTAGCAGGAGTCGATTGCTGTATCAAGTCTTCGGTTGAACAGACCTAGATTATGTACCATAGTGTTATTGTATATATTATATTGTGTGACGTGTAATAGTTATGTGTTATATTGTGTAATTATATGAATATAAAGAGGTTGAGATAACAGTTAGGATAGTAGTGAATACGAAGCTGTTGTTGCGCACGCCAAGCGGAGTTCTGTTGTGAAAAGGCGAGGGTAGGATAAGATTAAACAACAAAATAAGTAAAACAAGTTGAGCGAGAAACTTTTCTAAGCAACTGTAACTTGTCGTAGTTGTTACTAACTTATTGTACCTATAGTAACTTAGAAAAGTACATACATACATGACAGCCCCGTGGCGCAGTTGGCTAGACACCAGCTTGCGAAACGAGAGGCCGCGGGTTAGATCCCCGTACCGAGACAAATGTTTGTGGGATCCACAAATATTTGTTTAGGGTCTGGGTGTTTATGAGACCGAAAACGTCTCTCGTAGTCTCTGATACCCACGACATAGGACTTGTATCTTAGTGTGGGGTCAGAACTATGTATGTGACTGATGGGTGTATTTATTATCATTATTTATTACATAAATACACACTCAAGCCGATATCAATATCACAAACACAGTCAAGGCTCTCCCCGACGATGTAAGCAGAGACGCTTAAAATAAAGAGAAAACCTACTGATATTTTTTTGTAGACTTATATTGTAAAATAACCATATTTCATCGAATGAACACCAAAACTCCATCACAAGTAACGGAATCTTTGATGGTGCGATATAAAATTAACTTATTCCATCAAAATTTGTTGTAAATTACCTTAACGCTGAATTTATTGATTTATTAACGGTATTAACTAAGTTTGCCATCAAAATGTATTAATATTATACTGGAGATAAAAAATGATAGAAATAAAGAAGATTAATAAATAGTTAAGTAGTCGAGGTATAGGCGCCTGGTCGATCCTCTCGGCGGTCACGGGTTCAAACCTCAGGCACACACCTCTGAATATTCGAAATTATGTGTGTATTACAATGAATTATCAGGTACTTTTACGGTGAAAAAACGTAAGGAAACCTGCACACATAAAAGTTCTTAGGATTTAGGTGTGTAGTCCGCCAACCCGCAATAGCTCAGTGTGGTGGACTAAGGCCTAAACCCTCTCAAATGCTCGTGCTGATGATGATGAATAAATGATTAGAATTCGTTGCAGGTTCAATACAAATTAGATTCCCTTAGAATCGCAGAGTTTCGCTGCTCAGCGTCAATATTGTGCGTGCCGCTGTTGATCCTGGAGCACAGGAGTTACAGCGGCAGGTGTGTGGTGGGATAGTTGGTTCGAGTCCTTTATCGCTAAAATACCGAGGATTCCAAACCTGCACACGACAGAGTTATATAGATTTAGGACAAATAAAAAGCATTATATCTGATCCGAAATCAAGTGTTGCAAAAAAAAAATGTGTACACACACATAACCTCACGCCTTTATTCCCCGAAGGGGTAGGCAGAGGTGCATTTCTGCCACATTTCACCAGGTAGGTATGTATCAGTCCCATGTAATAGTGGGCGAGCCTTTTCGGGCACATTTCCAGACTCCGTGCTGCTACTGAGAATATCAAATGGAAAAACCCAATAACACTTTGCCCTTTCGTTTAGATTGCTACTTATGCCGGGAGATCTCTTCTTTAAATGGGAATTGTATCTACAAGTCCCATTTAAAGAATTAACTCCTCGTTACTACATTAAACATTTCAGTGTTCGTTTTGAGAGAATAGCCGCACTTGAAGTTATCGTAAAAGACCACGGCTCCCTGGCTGCTAATATTAACTTAGCAACTTAACACCGCTTATGGACTTAGAAACAATAACTTAACTTTTATTATCGTGATTAAGGATTGGAGCTAAATGAAACGGAAAAATTTCAAACTATTGCGGATTTTAAGACACTTGTTGCAATATTTAATGTCATGACGGCCAATAATAAGGCTCGCAGTCGAGACGAAATCTCAGCGGTCGCAGGTTCAAAACTCAGACACCTTTGACTCTTCAAAGTTATGTTTATTTTATTTATTTATTATGCTTTATTGTACACCATAAAAAAAGAAACAACATTGTTTACTGGTCACAACTTAATATCGTAGTGTAACAAATGGCGGCCTTATCGCTATCGGCGATTTCTTCCAGGCAACCGTTAGATGGACTGGAGAGATCAGAAACATAGAGTGGGTGGTCATATCAATAGTAAATTTTAAATTGTAAAATAATGATGTACGCAAAAACTTGAAAATAATAACAATAAATGCATCTAATAAGAACTAATACTAAATAAAAGAATAAAATTATAATAATATATATATACATAAGTATATAATGTACTAATGAATAAGTAGGAAATCAATAAATAATGATATCAAATAAAGAAGAAAAAAAAAAAAAAAAAAAAAAACACAACAACATAATACTAAGTGAGTGACAAAAAATGTTCCTTGACAAGATTTTTAAAGATAAAAAGTGATTTGGCTTCTCTTATTGTCACTGGCAGTTCATTCCATAAGCGAGCAGCGTGAATAGTAAAAGACCTGCTAAGGAATGAGGTGCCGTGCTTGGGAATTTCAAGTATCAAGTTCTCTGATGACCTAAGAGATCGTTCATGTGTGCTACATAAGAAATTAAAACGTTTTTTAAGGTAATGGGGAGCAGAAGGATGGAACAAGATACAATAAAGGAGAGATAAGATGCGAGTATTACGGCGAGAGCGCATAGATAGCCACTTGAGTTTAATTCGAAATTCGGAAATGTGGTCATATTTACGAAGTCCAAATATAAACCGTATACAAAGATTCTGAAGTCGCTCAAGCTTTTCAAATTGGGCTTCGGTAAGATCAAGGTAGCTAGCATCGGCATAATCAAGGAGAGGAAACAAAAGAGATTGGACCAGCGCTATCTTCGTTGGAATGGGCAAAAAATTCCGTAATCTTCTTAAGGACCCCACTGCAGCAAACAACTTTCTACTAATTTCCTGCAATTGGGGACCCCAGGATAAGTTTCGATCCAAGATCAATTATGTTTGAAGATTATGTTTGTGCCCATAATGAATTATCACGCACTTTAATAATGAAGAAAAACATAATAAAAACAACTCCGTACCTAAAAGTTCTTAGTATTCCACCAAACCGCAGCAGGCCATCGTGGCAGCCTAAGTCCAAACCCTTTCAGTTGTAGAAGCGACCTTGGCCCGGCAGTGGTACGTGTATGTTTCAAACCCTAGACTTCTAGATAGCACGAAACTAATGCCATGGGGCCAATAACTACACATAAAAATAATATGGATAAATATGATCAAAATCTAAACGCCAACAACTACTAACCCTAAACCCTACTAACTAATAACTAAGGCCTAAACCCTCTCAGTTGTAGAGGAGGCCCGTGCCCAGCAGTGGGACGTATATGGGCAGATGATGATGAAACGCAAACAACGTGCTAATCCCACTTAATGAGCCCCTTATATTCGAGCCATGAGAAAATACAGGGACCTCCTACCAAAACGTAAGGTCAGTAATGACATACCATTCCAATAGTCAATAATCACAGACGTATCGAGCCAACATATACTTAAATAACAGACTTAAAGCATTGAGTAAGCTTGGTCCAAGGCAGTGGCGGTACTTCCATAGAAGCACAAAAGCGTTACACATTCATTGTTTTATAATAGTTATAATTTTTTATTGTGAGGACCGTATATTCTCATTTAAATGTCAAATTTCTTTTCTTAAATATAGATTTAAAGGTAAAAGATTATTATTTAGAAAACTGAGCTTTTCGGCTTCTATGGAAGTACCGCCACTGGTCCAAGGTATTGGCTAAATCAGAATAAAAATACATAAATACATGCATACATAACCTCACGCCTTTATTCCCCTAAAGGGTAGGCACCTCCATTTCTGCACTCACATTTCGCCAGGCATGTATGTATCAGCCCCCCGTAATAAAGGGCGAGTCTATTGCCGTTTTTCGGGTACATTTCCAGACTCCGCGCTGCTACTGAGAATTTCCTGATGTATATACCCAATAACACTACCCGACCCGGGTATTAAACCCAGGTGCTAGATCTCACAGCACATACATGTACTTCGATACCACGAGGCAGTCTCAAAATTCAGCGATAGTAAATTTAATAGGTACTAAAGTCTACTAAAGTCAATGTCAAAGTCAAATCATTTGTATCCAAATAGGCTTTTACAAGTTCTTTTGTCAAAGTCAAAATCAAAATCATCTTTATTCAAATAGACTTTTACAAGTTCTTTTGAATCGTCAATATTAAACTATTTTTTAAAACTATTGCCGCTTCGAAACGTGTTATCGCTGTGGAGAAGAAACGGCAAGAAACTCCCTCAGCAACACGAAATGTCATTTTTTTTTAATAATAAATATAATTATTATAATTACATTTTTTAAATGTCATTATATAAATTTAATCTTATGTATGTCATAACGATACAAATTGTAGCAACGAAACTTCTGATCAATTTACTTACTCCCAGGGCTTATTGTCTCCAATATAATCTGAAATTTTATAGTAAGCTTTTTTATATAGTTTATCTTTAATTGATTCTAATTTGAATAGTCAATTTTATATAATTTTATTTTTTTATCGTCAAAACTATTGCCGCTTTGAAACGTGTGATGGCTATGGAGAAGAAACGGCAAGAAACTGCCTCAGCAACACGAAATATCAAGTGATCTCGATACTGATTTTAATAAATAAAAAACCACAGTCACACCGCTTTAAAACATGAATTGCACCACAAACTAACCTGATTACTCAAAGTAAAGCGTATAATGAAAATAGATTCAATATAAATCCGTCCACTATTGATTTATAGCGATCGGTCCGCAATAATACTAGTACGTACCGTATTTATAATGTAATAACAACGGTATGTTATCGTATCATCGTGTCGTGTTGGCCTCGAGGTTTAGGCGCGCGGTCGAGAATCTCAGCGGTGGCGTGTTCAAACCCCAGGCACACATCTCTGACTTGCCGAAGTTATGTGTGTATTCACAATGAATTATCACCTACTTTATCGGTGAAGGACAACATCGTGATGGAAACCTGCACACCTAAAAGTTCTTAGGAATTTCTTAGGTGTGTAGTCCGACTAAGGCCTAAAACCCTCTCAGTTGTAGGGGAGGCCCGTGCCCATCAGTTGGACGTATATGGCCTGATCATAAGGATGATGATGATGATGAACAACGATATGTTATCGTAGTGAATTAGAAACGTTGTTTTGAGGTTTTGGATTTTTTTGCCGTTTCTCCTAACACGTTAAATACTTACATAACTTCGAAAAGTTAGAGATGTGTGCCTGGGGTTTGAACCCGCGACCGTCGAGATTCTCGACCGCGTGCCTAAACTTCAAGGCCATCACGACTAATAGGCCAGAACAGATGCCAGAATAGGCTCATATAACAAAATTTAATATAACCTAAATTCCTAAACAGCATACAGGCTTTGGACAGCCCCGTGGCGCAGTTGGCTAGACACCAGCTTGCGAAACGAGAGGCCGCGGGTTCGATCCCCGCACCGAGACAAATGTTTGTGTGGACCACAAATATTTGTTTCGGTTCTGGGTGTTTGTGAGACCTAAAAGTCTCTCGTAGTTTCTGATACTCACGACACAAGACTCGTATCTTAATGTGGGGTCAGAACTATGTATGTGACTGTTGGGTGTATAAAAAAAAATAACAGGCTTACGCCGATATTCCCTATATGGATAGCATAGGTTTTTAACACACACGGCGGCTGTTTTAAGGACCCACATGCGAACATCACACTTTTCCCTCTCTCTCAGTCATAACCTTAAAATTTAAATGTAACAACTCGCAATTAACTCGAAAGCGAAAACATTAAGAATAGTTTCAAAAACACAGGCACGGGTGACATAAAAAGCGGAATGGTTTCAAACGCGTTATGGCCGCGGGTACATTGTGGGAAGGTAAGTCTCATTGTACCGGGACGCTTGTACGACGCGACGCAACCGCGACCATCAAAATATAAGAACGTATGGTGCGCAAAAAAAAAATATTTTTGAGGAACTATAAGAAATGAAATCAGGCACATAGTTATGAGTCGTCACTTATATGCAGAATGTAAACAGACCGTGATCGCAATCTAAGACAGGTAATAATTGCCGTTCTTACTAACTTATTGACTGTTTTACTAATCAACGTTTACACCCTGTCATCATCATCATCAGCCCATATACGTCTCTATATAAGCACGTTCAGAACGAGCAGGAGCGGATTGCTGAATCACGTCTTCGGTTGAAGAGCACTAGTTTATGCACCATAGTGCTATATCATCACCATCATCATCATCATCATCATCACCCCCATATACTGGGCACGGACCTCCTCTACGATTGAGAGGGTTTAGACCTTAGTCCACCACGCTGACCTAGTGCGGGTTGACGGACTACACACCTAAGAAATTCCTACGAACTTTTAGATGTGCCGGTTTCGTCACGATGTTTTCCTGCACAGTCAAAGTAAGTGTTAATTCATTGTGAATACACACATAACTTCGAAAAGTCAGAGGTGTGTGCTTGGGGTTTGATCTTCGAAAGAATTTTCCATGCCGACCGTACGCATAGTAATATAGAATAAAAAACTAGTGCAAGGAAGAAAAGTGGGAGCTTTTCCTGTATTTTCTGCAAGAAGTTGCTTGAGAGTTTAATCATGCGCCAGATAAGCAGGTCGGTTGCAGGGTTGCCAACTTAGCAATATTTCTCGTATTTTCGCTTAAATGGCTCAAAATATGAAAAGAGTTAAAGTGTCATTCTTTGAACTATTAAAGAAAAAAGATAATACGAGTATGTGTATAGGCTTAAAAAAACTTAGGTATGTAGTCCACCAACCCGCACTAGGTCAGCGTGGTGGACTAAGGCCTAAACCTTCTCGGTTGTAGAGGAGACCCGTGCCCAGCAGTGGGACGTATATGGACTGATGATGATGATGTGTATAGGCTTGACTGTGATCCCGAAGTGGGTACGTTAGAATTAACATAAAATTGGCTAAAGGTGGGTGGCCCTCTATGACGTAAGCCTAAAAACACAGGTGACTAAAGGTGAGTGCAGGATATACCACTGTCTACCCCTTCGTAAATACTTGAATTAATGAATAATAATTGTGAATAACAGTTGTATATAAATACACCCAACAGTCACATACATAGTTCTGACCCCACACTTGGATACAAGTCCTGTGTCGTAAGTATCACAAACTGCGAGAGACTTTTCGGTCTCACAAACACCTAGACCCGAATTAAATATTTTTGGATCAAACATTTGTCTCAGTGCGGGGATCGAACCCGTCGCTTCTCGTTTCGCAAGCTGGAATCTAGCCAACTGCGCCACGGGGCTGTCAATGTAAAGTAAAATAGGGCATATTTCGAATATTACAAAGATTCTAATAAGCTGAGAAGTCTTTTGTAGTTGTTGTATTGTGATTTGTGACGTATCCTTACTAATATTATAAATGCGATTGTAACTCTGTCTGTCTGTCTCGCTTTCCTGCTAAAACTACTGAACCGATTTAAATGAAATTTAGTACACAGATAGTTTGGAGCCTGAGAAAGAACTTAGGCTACTTTTTATTGCGGAAAAAGGGTTTAAGGGGTTGAAAGGGGGGATGAAAGGTTGTATGGAAGTATTGTCATTTTTAAAGCTAGAAACTTGAAACTTATTTTTTAGGCTGTTGATTATCTATAAATAAATATGACATTCAAAGTATGTAAAAAAAATACCTTTAAGGGACTAAAATAAAAATAGGGGCTGAAAGTTTGTATGAAAATTCGTCATTTTTGAAGCTAGAATGATGAAACTTTTTTATATGGCTTTTATTACATCATTTAATCATATATATGATATATATATACACAATATAAGAATTATATTAAAAGTTTTTTTTTAAATCCCTTAATATGTTATAAATGAGAAAATAACTATATGACTGTTACGCTTTCACGCCTTAATCATTTGACCGATGTGAACGATTTTTGGTATGGACATAAATGGGACTCTGTGGAATAAAATAGACTACAACTTATTTTCTTTCTGAACCCAATCCTGTAGTCTACGCGGACGGAGTCGCGGGCAAAAGCTATAGTATATATAATATGTGACTGTTGTTTTTTTTAAATATAAAAACGTACTTCAAGTGTCAACCCTGCTATTTTTCGGTCGCAACCCATCCAAGGCTTTTGTGTACCGCGGCAATTCAATTTAGTGATAAGGGATAAGTGAAGGACTTTTATCGATAAATACATAGACAAATAGAGTAGCCATCCGTAGATAAACGAGTTGATACAATTGAAAATATCGACTTTGCCCCGATACTGCTGATAGAGGATGCTCAAAATCACAACGATCGGATGATATTAGAGTTAATAGGGTGTTTTAAAGATTGTTTTTGGATCGAAACACAGTAATGGCAAGGGTTGAAAGGAATAGACATGTTAATAGATAGGAATATTTTTGTTTTAAAACTTTATTTAGGACTAGCTTTGGCTCGCGTATACGCGTGTTAATGTAGACCAGAGTTTCTCAAAGTGGGGTACGCGAACCCCTAGGGGTTCGCCATTCGACGACAGGGGGCTCGTGACAAGATTTATGTAATGGTGACTTGATGCCTAGTAGGCACGTGCGGCACACATAGTGGCTACAACATACTTATGTGAGAGTGAGTTTTCATATTATGTGGTCACGATAAAAACTAAATACAGAAATCGACTTGATATCGAGTCAGAATTATTAAGGTTAAAATTGTCTAAAATTGCGACAAGAATTTAAGAATAATATAATAAGAATAAAGAATTAACATTAATATTGAAAAGATATTTCTTTTAGAAGTATGTTATCTTTATTGAAATAAAAACCTTAATTTCTTCAACAGACCATTTTATTTCATTTAATTAGTTACTTAACGTTTAAAGGGTTCGCTGTTGCCTAAAAAAATAACAGGGGTTCGGGATACCCTTATGTAGACGATGGTTTTAGAAAGAACCTCGTAGAATTCTCACAAATCCGAAAGAAATTAAAATCCTTTCAGCAGTTTATACATTAGAGCATAACGAGCAAAATCTCTATGATATTTATAACATTAGTAATGACAGCACATTCAACAAAACAAAGAACGATAAACTGAGAAGTACTCGATCAACTTACGACTACGATGATCCTTACCAGGCGACATAATTTCATCATTTCATCATCATCATCAGCGCATATACGTCCCACTGCTGGGCACGGGTCTTCTCTGCAACAACAGGTGACATAATTATGCTGACGTAATGTACAAAGGCAAATCCTGGACCGTGACTCATTAGCGTGGGAGTGTTTTCGCGTTCTTGCGTCTAACATGGTCACGAACGGGTGGATACAATATTTTCACCAGAAAATTGGACTTCTTCAATCTATTTCACTGAACGAAGTACACAGTAATTCACGTCGATTTTCTGTGAGGTAGTGATATCACCTCGATAAGCTGGCCCATAACATACATACTGCATTCCAAGTTTATTATGGTATATCTCTTTCATTTTGAAATTGCGTGGTCTTGTGTCTTGCGATCTAGAGGGTGGACCCCCTGGTCAGGCAGTGTTATTGGGTTTTTCCATTAGGAAATTCTCAGTAGCAGCACGGCGTTTGGAAATTTACCCAAAACACGGCAATAGGATCGTTCTCAATTATGTGGGACTTACATACCTGGCGAAATGTGGGTTCAGAAATGCACCTCTGCTTACCCTTAAGGAAATATAGGCGTGAGGTTATGTATGTGCTTTAAAATATATCCATATCAAAAACATCCAACAGGAGAAATCCTAATCCAAACTGGAAACTCCATTAATAACAGTTAAACAGCATATGCTACTAATAAGCTCGATAATTCATACAATTCTATGCTAGACAAATGACATTAATCCACGGTCGCAACAAAACGCATACGATGTTTCGAAGCCATCGACTAATCGTTGAATAATCGAACGTACAAATGACCCATTATATCGATAAAACTACATCACTACACTCCACTATCGAATTTGACGATTAATACTTCCTATCAAATGAGTTTAGGGTTGTCCGTGTTTATATACGAGTAGACTTTCCTTTTAAATGGGTGTGTTTGTAGCAGCTGCGGTACTTCCATAGAATCCCAAAATCCCAGCTTGCCTTAGAAAATTATTTAACAAAATCGTTTTGGTAGTAGTAGTTGGTAGTAATAATAAAGTAGTCCACCAACCCGCACTAGGCCAGCGTGGTGGACTGAGGCCTAAACCTTTTCAGTTTTAGAGGAGGCCCGTGCCCAGCAATACGTGACGTATATGGGCTGATGATGATTGAGTTCAACATTTAGATCGAACCCACGGCCTCTCGTCTAAATGCGGGCATCTAACCAACCGTGCCTCTATCAAATATAACGATGAAAATTTCACCCAGGAAATATCCCAAATTCCTAATTAATCCTTTTAATAATCTGTCAACCCTAATATCGGTCTCTGGTAAGGCCGCGAGCGTTTTAGTTTACTGAAGCGGGAGTAATGGAATTTTTGTCCACCGCTCCCGCAAGGATTATATTTTGTTGAACTTAAACAGTTCTTCACGCTACGAGATAGCATAATGACACGTGTTAAGTATGTATTTTTTAATATTAAAAACATGTCGACTGCCTCGTGGTCTCGCGGTACAAGTGTGTGCCGTGCGATCTAGAGGTCCTGGGTTCGATTCCCGGGTCGGTCAAAGTGTTATTGGGTTTTTCCATTAGGAAATTCTCGGTAACAGCACGGAATCTGGAAATGTGCCCGAAAAACGGCAATAGGCTCGCCCCCTATTATGTGAGACTGATACATACCTGGTGAAATGTGGGTGCAGAAATGCACCTCTGCCTACCCCTGCGGGGAATACAGGCGTGAGTTTATGTATGTATGTATGTAAAAACATGTCATGATTGTTTTTTTTCTAGATGGATTACAAAATTTAGGCCTTCGCTACGCCCAAGCGTTATATAAAAATAAATAGCGTATGTGCCTCGTCGTTTTTGCGGTACACGTATTTACCGTGTTATCTAGAGGTCCCGGGTTCAATTCCAGGGTCGGGCATAGTGTTATTGGGTTTTTTCCATTAGGAAATTCTCAATAGCAGCACTGAGTCTGGAAATGCGCCCGAAATATGGCAATAGGCTCGCCCCCTATTACGTGAGACTGATACATACTGGCGAAATGTGGGTGCAGAAATTCAACTCTGCCTACCCCTTCGGGGAATATAGGCGTGAGGTTATATATGTGTCTAAATAAAGGATGTACGTTTCCATGATCCTATGTATCTCCATATTAAAAACATAGAAATCAGATCAGCGGTTTAGGCATGATGAAGCAGCAAATAACTTTAGCATTTTTAATGTTAGTAATTAGTCTCAATTCCATTAGCATAATAATAATAATAAAACTTTTTATTTAGACACCACATGTACAGAGTAAGCCATAAGAAATAAATATAGCAGGTGACATAAATTGGCGGTCTTATCGCTAATAGCGATCTCTTCCACACAACCTTGCAAGGAGAGAAAAAGTTCACTAGTAGGGACGGTGCTGCGTCTTAATAAACTTACATATAAATATGTACTTATATACATATGTGAAAACAAAATAAATACAAAATAACATAGATTTACATACTATAAATATACAAATATATACAATATATATAATATTCATAGAAGCTGTATTAGTGTGCAAGAAAGTGAGATTTCAATCTAAACTTGAAAATTCATTAAAATTCTTCTTGAAAATTCTTGAAAATTAGCATAGTTACAATAAATATAATTATCGATAACTATATAAACTCTAAACACATCAGAAACTAAAATTAAATATTAAAATTACATATCGTAAATTAAATAGCAAAAATAAGAATGTACTACTAATATAGGTACTAATCTTGTATCATGGGTATCGGAAACTACGAGAGCCGTGTGGGTCTCACAAACACCCAAACCCGAAACAAATATTTGTGGATCACAGAAACATTTGTCTCGGAGCGGGGATCGAATTCGCAGCCGCTCGTTTCACAACCAAGTGCGTCATGGACGCTGTCAAATTTATATTAAGTGGTTTTTTTTTATTTATACTGCTCTTAAGCCGTACTCCTATGACCCATATTCTTGCACGGACTCTGTATGTTTAAGCTCAAGCCTTGCTTCAGCATGCTAGCCTAGTGGGTTGGTGGACTTCATATATCTATGAAATTTGTTGCAGAGACTCAGATATGTTTTCTTATTTTCCTGCACATCATCAGCCCATAAACGTCCCACTGCTGGCACGGGCCTCCTCTACAACTGAGAGGGTTTAGGCCTTAGTCCTCCATGCTGGCCTAGTGCGGGTTGGAGGACTACACACGTAAGAAATTCCTAAGAACTTTTAGGTGTGCAGGTTTCCTCGCGATGTTTTCCTTCGCCGTTAAAGTACGTGATAATTCATTGTGAATACACACATAACTTCGAAAAGTCATAGGTGTGTGCCTGGGGTTTGAACTTGCGGCCGTCGAGATTCTCGACAGCCTGCCTAAACCTCGAGGCCATCACGACTTTTCACGCATAGTTCAAGAAATAATTACACCAAAGTTAAATTTAAAAAGCTTGAAAGCATAATCAAAACAAAGCGTTTCGCCGTCACAACTTGTAGAAACACAAATATCTTATTCAAATATGGAGGGACAGATGCATTGTTTTTTTGTTCAACCTAACATGGCCGTAATCGCCGGATGTTGCGCCGAATTTTGTCTTTAGATGAAAGAGATCGCGCTGCCATTGTATGGAAGCGAACTCATAAAATGTTGTCTAAAAATATACACTCTCGGATTAATCGTGGAAGGTTAGGCAGAAGTGTGTTATATACATTTTTTATTTATTATTTAAACTTTCTTGTTTAAACCATTATATTGAGAAAGAAATAAAAATAACAAAAACAACAGGCGGTCTTATCGCTCTAGGCAACATCTTCCAGACAACCTTTGGATGGATAATAGAACAGGAAAAATAAAGATTTTCATTGTTTTTAAGTCACAAGAACTTTACTGTTTTTCTAGCAAGTATATTTCGAAACTTAGTTCTCTTAGACATATTTTTCTTATACATACATACAATCATACATAACCTCACGCCTGTATTCCCCGAAGGGGTAGGCAGAGGTGCATTTCTACATCCACATTTCACCAGGTATGTATCAGTCCCACGTGATAAGGGGCGAGCCTATTGCCGTTTTTCGGGCACAGTTACAGACTCCGTGCTGCTACTGAGAATTTCCTAATGGAAGAACATAACAACACTGCCCGACCCGGGAATCGAACCCAGGACCTCTAGATCGCACGGCACATTCTTGTTCCGCGAGACCACGAGGCAGTTAAATAAGCCTTTACTTCAGAAATCCCTATAGCTAAAAATATTCTAAATAGAATTTTACTTAAACCCTCAAACCAGTGAACACCAATATTCATCATGAAAGTCTTCTTCACACGAGAGAACCACTTGAAACGAAAGCTGTGCCTGATGATATCCGGTAGTTATGTTACAATTACATGTCAGATTGGAGGTTTCGTGCGCCCCACAGTCGGTGTAACTGTCATAATTGTATTTATTACGCGAAAAAAATATGTAGGCTCATGTTTGTATGGTATTGTGGTACTTTACCCTCTTGAGAATAGTAGTACCAACGAGTAAGAAAATTACAAGTATTGAACATTTAAGGTACCTTGTCGATCTTGTCCTGACGATCTCGCGCTCATGAGAATGCTGTCTAATCCAATCCAATCCATCAGCCAATGGAAGGCCACTGCTGGACATAGGCCTCTCCCAATGACTTCCACAGGGACCTGTTGGAAGCAGACTGCAATTTTCGGTGGACGTCCTACGCTGCGCTATCCGGTACGTGGCCTCCACTCGAGAACTTTTTGGCCCCATCGGCCATCAGTTCTCCGCGCTATGTGCCCGGCTCATTGCCACTTTAACTTGCTAATCCGCTAGGCTATGAGAATGCTGTATGAAGACAAATTCCCTTTTTCGAAGCCTGAGTCTTTTCGAAGTTATGTGTGTATTCACAATGAATTATCACTTGCTTTAACGGTGAAGGAAAACATCGTGATAAAACCTGCACACCTAAAAGTTCTTAGGAATTTCTTAGGTGTGTAGTCCGCCAACCCGCACTAGGCCAGCGTGGTGGACTAAGGCCTAAACCCTCTCAGTTGTATCCTAGTGTGGGGTTAGAACTATGTATGTGACTGTTGGGTGTATTTATTTAGAAAAGAATAAAAAAATGCAAGAATGGGCTGTGTTATATAGAAGTCTCAGTTTAGAATTTCGGGTTAAGCAGTGTTATTAGGTATTTGAAAAATTAATACTGCAAAGGACTGTATGGGAGGACAGGTTTTGTTGTGCTACCTCGAAGCTTATGTAAAGTCTAAGAATTTTATTTGTGCCTAATCATCTCACTAAAATATAGAGGAAAATATATTAAGTTGAAAAAAATATTGAATCAATAAAATGCTACATAATTTAGATTCAGACATATTTTTGTATTTACCTGCGATTTGGAAAGCATTGCTGTTTTCGAATCGGTTAACAACAAAATTATATAATATAGTAAATTTCAATTTGATTTGATTTAGAACAGCTCATTTAGTAAGTTCATGAGTGATAACCGTGATAAATACATAATGTGGAAACGTTTAATAATGCATTATCATGTTTTGATATAAACTAATTAAAATACATTGTTATAATAATTAGCACTGACTTTATCAGTCACTCTATTTTTTCTGTTAGCAACGCACGTCCATGTCTAAGTGTAATTATAATACAATAAAAATTATTAGCTAGACAAAATAATCATATATTTAACTATTAAGTGTATTGGAACTACGAAAAAAACAATTATTATGTGTTATTCAAATACCCTTGCGCGGTAAACAAGAAAAGATAAGAATAGAAAAATAGAAAGAAGAATAGAAATATAGTAAATAGCAGAAAAGAAAATAAAGAAGAGAACATGGATGTCAACGATACAATGGATTTTGTTAACTTAACAGACTGGACTAATATAACAGCATTATTAAATGACACGGATGATGAAAGTTACGAATTTGAACGGAATAATGCAATACAAAGCAAAATACGCTACATAGGTCTTGATATAAACAGGCCTGATCAAGACTTTTTTGATATATTTATTAAACTTGCAATAGTTGGAATAATGTTCATGCTCTTTATGATATATGTGTATAAAAACAAAGAGAAATCGAAGGAGATAAAAAATCATCTGGCGCTACAGCATCTGATTGCCAGTCTTACACGTGAAACTTGCATATTTTTTTACAAATTCAACTTGTCTTGCTGGGAGAAGGAATTTACGGAGATGACATTCTCGTGTTTGGATCTAGCTATTACTATGTTCACCTTATGCTTATCAGGTGTGGTGTTTCTGAAGTTATTCTTCTTCAGCAACGGAGAACCTTTGTACAACAAGAAGGAGGTGACAGTGTTTTCAGCGGTTTCAATATTCTTGTTGGAAATATATGAAGAGTTCCTAAATTTAATGGCTGTGGCAATTACAAAAACTGATTTACCATCAGCTCTAAGATTAACGTCAGTTTTATTAATAATGTCTGTACCAATTGTGATATTTTGTTTGATATTGATAACTCTGTTTTTAAGATCGTCAGAAGTACCAAAATCTCAAGCTGGGTTCTACTTGTTTCACCTATTTGTATTCATGTCAAGCGACTTTATATTGTTAATGAGTAATTTTAATGTGGAAAGTAATACTTTTATGCATTTTTTTCAAAACTTGTTGTACGTCCGTTTAGTTGTAGAGATGTTTTGGTATGTAATTTCTAATAATTGGTTCTCAAAATGTTTGGAATTGTAAAACTTGTTAAAAAAATATTAAACTTATTTAGAAGAACTTTGACTACTCACTACACACACATATTGTCGTTTTCAAGGCTAATTCAAATTTCGTATTGCTACCGAGCATTTTCTATTAGAAAAACCGAATTTTACTTTTACCAACTTACTTGTCGAACCGAGAATCTTTAGACTCGCATTTGTCGCGAAATCAATGAAGCAGTACTCAGTAATATTTTCAATTATCCTGGTAGAGCGAAACACACGCCTTCCACACCAGATCGTCAACAATAGCAAATAAGAGACGGCGTAGTGGCTTTCCAGTAATCAATTATTCAGATGCACACATTCAGACGATATTAATTAAACGTCCATCGTTTTTAAATGTATTCATAAAAATCTCTTGCATTTTTATTAATACAAGTATGACTGTCTCGTTGGTATCGAAGTAGTGATGGCCTCGAGGTCGAGAATCACTGCGGTCGCGGGTTGAAACCCCAGGCACACACCTCTGACTTTTCGAAATTATGTGTGTATTCACAATGAATATCGCGTTATTTAACGACGAAGGAAAACAACGTGAGGAAACCTGCACACCTAAAAGTTGTGCCAGCGTGGTGGACTAAGGCCTAAACCCTCTCAGTTGTAGAGGAGGCCCGTGCCCAGCAGTGGGACGTATGCTGATGATGGTACTTTCGCAGCATATATTATAGTTGTGGCTATCAAGAGATCTCAGGATTGATCTACGTGTTATCTCCGTGTTCTTCATTCATTTTGTAACGAGCAGACGAAATCAGGGTTGGTACAGTGCCCTCCAAACAGCGCATCAAATGGCCAGTTATTCGATACGTACTCCTGTTATGTTCAGATGTTTTCGGGTTTGGTTAGTATAAATAAAACTACTAAAGCTTGGTTTCAATAGCGTCTGGCCCGTCCACTCGGTCCGATATCACAGGTAGTAGTGAACCGGTTTGAGTGGGGAACAGCGCTTATATTATGATTTATTTTCACGTTTACCTTACAATTTATTATTAATATTACGTGTACACTACAACTCCTGCAACCCAGCTGATTGATTCTTCGACTACGCTTAAAAAGTTAAGAATGAAACTCGTGGGCTAGTAAACTAAAACTTAAACGTTGATTAAATTGGAACACTAACTAATTAGTTCTGCCTTTTGCCATCTTTGTTAATAGCGCCACTGTCTTTGCATTCTATGTCCTACGAACGCGCATATTTTTACCCTAATAAAACTTAAGTTACTGCCGTCAAATTCTTCAATTACACTAACGCGAGTTAAAAATACAATATTAATTAACACTTCTTAAGAATTAACTTGTAATTTTTACCAAGAAAAAACAGTTACCATATACATAAATCAAATGAAAAGGTTTGCTTTGTTAATTGTTTACAACTCTATAATTGTTGGAGCCTACTATTGCATACGTGTAAGAGAAACCGGTTTCCCTTGGAGTGTCTGACCTTTTTTGGTGACACCTACGCAAATACTCTCGTGTTTCGGGACGTTTGTCGTAGTGAGGACATTCTTTGGAATTATATTCATGATATATGAACGGTAATGATAGATAAGGGTGTAAAACATTCTGTAATGGACCTGCAGTTGACTTGTTCTGAAATTTGAGTTGAGAGGTTTTCTTGTTTTTGACTAAGGCCTAAACCCTCTCAGCTGTAGAGGAGGCCAGTGCCCAGCAATGGGACGTTTATGGGCTGATGATGAGGCTATCTGTACCGTATATCAGACACGCATTTACTATCGTGCTAGACTGTGTACTGTTAGAGATAAAAAACAGCTCTTATATAGCCTTATAACATTTTCAACCAAGAAATCCAACCGAGGTCCTCTCGATCAAACACCCCTTACGCAGCAAATCTAGGAAGGCATTCAAATAAAAATAAAAATGCAAGGAATGTCCATACGACATGAACGCGGGCAGCTGCGACTGGCGCCGGCAAGTCGCCGCGATCGCTCGCGAACGCACCGTTAATCGCTCCCGGACTGCCGGCATTAGTCTCGTTTTAAACAACCGACGAAGGAGCAGGAAGCGGCGATTATAAAGCAGTTTTTCTAACTTATATTTGCATGATATCACTACTTTAACCCATTACTTCCCAAGCCTCGAAAATATAGTTTTTTTATGACATGTATAAATTAAGTGTAAGTCGTGATGGCCTCGAGGTTTAGGCACGCGGTCGAGAATCTCGACGGTCGCGGGTTCAAACCCCAGGCACACACCTAGGGAATGCAATCTCGTTAATATTATTATTATTCTCGTTAATAGTCAACTCAACTTAGATAATAAGATTTTTTTTACTTCTCGTTGTTTTGTTTGCTATTATAACTGTTTTATTACTAAAAGACACATACATACATAACCTCACGCCTATATTCCCCGAAGAGGTAGGCAGAGGTTTATTACTGAACCCACATTTCGCCAGGCATGTATCAGTCGCACGTAATAGGGGGCGAGCCTATTGCCATGTTTCGGGCACATAGATCACAAGGAGATAAGATCTCGCGAGATTGTTATACATAAACTTGCGAGATCTCGCTTGAGGCCCAATCTCGCGAGATTTGCATTCCCTACACACACCTCTGACTTTCCAAGTTATGTGTGTATTAACGGTGAAGGAAAACATCGTGATTAAACCTGCACACCTAAAAGTTCTTAGGAATTTCTTAGGTGTGTATTCCGCCAACCCGCACAAGGCCAGCGTGGTGGACTAAGGCCTAAACCCTCTCAATGGTAGAGGAGGCCCGTGCCCAGCAGTGGGACGTATATGGGCTGATGATGATGATAAATTAAGTTATTAGTAAATTAAGATAAAATAATATTTTTTTCGCGATATATGAAGTCGGATCATAATGCTACCTTAGTCAAAAAAAATAAAATCAATTCGAAATAAATAGATTAAAATCACCGTAACATTTGATACAGCGACAAATAATTATTAGAAAAATAGTGTACAATTACGAATTTCATCAGAAACAATCAAAATAAGAGCCCTAACAACAAAAAAAAAATTGAATATAGTGTCCTTAAAATAGGACAGTGGGTAGAAATGGGTTAAGTTTGATTGTAAAATAATTTCCCGCCAAGGAGATGACGGATTGAAATCTAATAGGCTATGCAAGTGTTTCCCGTGGCAGAATCAAACTTTGAAAAAATTCCACATACATACATACATAAACTCACGCCTGTATTCCCTGATGGGGTAGGCAGAGGTGCATATCTACACCCACATTTCGCCAGGTATGTATCAGTCCCACGTAATAGGGGGCGAGCCTATTGCCGTTTTCGGGCACATTTCCAGACTCCGTGCTGCTATTGGGAATTTCCTAATGGAAAAACCCAATAACACTTTGCCCGACCCGGGGATCGAACCCAGGACCTCTAGATCGCACGGCACATATTTGTACCGCGAGACCACGAGGCAGTGAAAAAATTCCGAAATACTAAATACATCCAACAGTCACATACATAGTTCAGACCCCACACTAAGATACGAGTCTTGTGTCGTGGGTGTGTGATAACTCTTTGTGAATACACATAACTACGAAAGTCAGAGGTGTATGCCTGGGGTTTGAACCCGCGACCGCTGAGATTGTATACCGCGCGCCTAAACCTCGAGGCCATCAATGACATTACTGCACTCTAAAAAAAATGTTTTATACTGGCACGGCATAGTCACCACACTGGAATCTGATGGTAAATATATTTACCTTGCCTGGGAATCGAACCAAGGAGGGATCCACTGCACTATGCACAATTATTCCACGGAACGAAGTATTAAAATTAACAATTAACGATTTTTGTCTCTTTTTGTAATACGGCATAAGATTAATTCTCTCGTCACAATAGTCCATTTTTAGTGCGCAGGCGACGACGGAAGGGGAAACGATTTGTGCGCTGCGTGTGGTACCTACGGGATTCTGAGAAATACCGTTTATATAAATTTACATCTCTATATATTTTTTACATCATTAGTTAAATTCAATTGACTATATTTTTTGTACTTAACGGCTTACTGTCGAATTAAATAATTAATCCTATCCATATCGCAAAAATAAACATGTTTGTAAACGGCCGAGACAAAACCTCGGCGGTCGCGGGTTCAAATACCAGACACACTCGACTTTTCTGTTATCTTATATCTTTAAATGAGCAATTCTTGTATATATATATATATATAATTGGAATCTCGGAATCGGCTCCAACGATTTTCATATCTTATATCTTTAAATGAGCAATTCTTGTATATATATATAGTATATATATATAATTGGAATCTCGGAATCGGCTCCAACGATTTTCATAAAATTTAGTATATAGGGGGTTTCGGGGGCGATAAATCGATCTAGCTAGGAATCATTTTTAGAAAATGTCATTTGGAAGAAAAATAACAAAAAGGAGGCGTTTGAGTAGACTCTTCCTGACATCTATTGGCGAATTGGCGAATAATAATACTATTTTTTGTGAGCAACCAATTGCTTTAACGACCCAACAGCAGATGGCGCTGTTAAGTAACATTATTCATATTTCATCATTTTATTAGTAATTCGTACTTAAATATAATTTCCAAAAAACACAATTCAAAAAAAAAAATCCGAGCAAAGCTCGGTCATCCAGGTACTTATCACTTAACGGTAAAAGAACATATCGTGATAAAGCTGCACACATGAAAAAAAAATCATACAAACAAATACATCCAACAGTCACATACACAGTTCTTAAGTCTGACCCCAAACTAAGATACAAATCTTGTGTCGTGGGTATCATTAACTACGAGAGACTTCTCGGTCTCACAAACCACCAGGCCCGAAACAAATATTTGTGGATCACAAAAAAAATTGTCTCGGTGCGAAGATCGAACCAGCTGCCTTTCGTTTCTCAAGCTGGGGTCTAGCCAACTGCACCATGGTGCTGTCGAAGTACATAAATTAATAATATAAATCTCGACGAAAACAATCAAAGTACGCAAATAAAAATTGAAACTCCGAAATGTAATTTAAAAACCTATTTACTGTAAAAGTCGGTCGACTGTTTTTTAATCAATCTGTGAGAACTTAACTAAGTTCTGAAATGTTTTCTACAAAGTAACCGAAGTGAATTCGACTTGGTAAAACTTTAGAACGCTCTGCGGGAATAATGATGAGTGGAAATTTGTAGATTTGCAGTCGTTTTTACTAGAAATTACTTAAAATCTAAATATATTTTATATATAACTATAACTCAAAGGTGCAGTGAGCAGTGATGGCCTCGAGGTTCAGGTGCGCGGTCGAGAATTTCGGCGGTCGCAGGTTCAAACCCCAGGCACACACCTCTGACTTTTCGAAGTTATGTGTGTATTCACAATGAATTATCACTTGCTTTAACGGTGAAGGAAAACATCGTGATAAAACCTGCACACCTAAAAAGTTCTTAGGTGTGTAGTCCGCCAACCCGCACTAGGCCAGCGTGGTGGACTAAGGCCTAAACCCTCTCAGTTGTAGAGGAGACCCGTGCCCAGCAGTGGGACGTATTTGGGCTGATGATGAACTCAAAGGTAACTGACTGACTGCAATAGTGATCTATCAACGCACAGCCCAAACCACTGGATGGATCGGGCTGAAATTTGGCATGCAGGTAGATGTTATGACGTAGGCATCTGCTAAGAAAGGATTTTGATTAATTCTACTCCCAAGGGGATAAAATAGGGGATGAAAGTTTGTATGAAACTTTGTAAATTTTAAACCGATCGGGCTGAGACTTTGCATGCATAAAGCTCCTATGACGTAGGCCAACCCTGTACCCAACACTGTAGTCTAAGCGGGCGAAGTCGCGAGCAAAAGCGATAATATATGTTATATTTGGGAACGATAAATCAATAACATACACATACATAAACTCACGCCTGTATTCCCCGAAGGGGTAGGCAGAGGTGCATTTCTGCACCCACATTTCGCCAGGTATGTATCAGTCCCACGTAATAGGGGGCGAGCCTATTGCCGTTTTTCGGGCACAATTCCAGACTCCGTGCTGCTACTGAGAATTTTCTAATGGAAAAACCCAATAACACGTTGCCCGACCCGGGAATCGAACCCAGGACCTCTAGATTGCTCGGCACATACTTGTACCGCGAGACCACGAGGCAGTCGCATAAATCAATAAAGGAAGATGATTCATCATCAGCCGGACATAGGCCTCTCCCAAAGACTTCCAAAATGTTCTGTTGGAAGCGGCCTGCATCCAGCGACTTCCCGCGATTTTCACCAAATCGTCCGTCCACTTTGTAGTTGGACGTCCAACGCTGCGATTGTCGGTACGTTAGTCGGTCGGTTAGTTCTACGAGCTATGTGCCCTGCCCATTGTCACTTCAGCCTGCTAATCCTTTATTAAGATGATAAGTTGAAATAAAAAAGTATACATTTTAAAAAAGATAAACGAATAGTGTAAATAAAAAAATAAAAAAATATCCATATTTTTTACATAAACAGCGAATCTAATTTTTAAGTGAGTAGTAGAAATTCATTTGAGACCAGTGGCGGTAATTCCATAGAATCCCGAAAGTGTAACACGTTAATTGTGTAATGTCTAATTTATATTTATTTTTGGGTCAGAGTATTCTAATTTATATATCAATTGCTTTTGCTTAAGAAAGATTTAAACCTTAAAGATTATTATTCGGAATTTTGTAAGGCAAGCTGGGCTTTTGGGCTTCTATGGCAGTACCACATGATATCCATGGCTTCGTCTACCATTTTATAAAATAAAGAAAATAATACTAAATACATTTTTTCAGACACTTTAATATTATAAATAGAACAAAATAATCCTTGCCTTCATATATCTTACAATAGATTTTCTTATACAAATTCAATGCTTACAATATCTGCCTAAATTGCTATTAAAAATTAAATCTTAACACTTCCTGTATAAGGTAATATTTGCATTAACAAATCATGTTTTTCGTAGCTCTTTTTATCCTAGTTGTTTACGTGTAACAGGTTATTTATTCAATAATTTCCATTATAACCCTTATTCCAATATCGACAAGATTCATTTTGTATTTGCACGGTAAAGCTTGAAATGTTGAAATTTTAAGTTTCATTCATTACTTTCCGTGTCACGATGGGTGAAAAATGATCGTGAAACCTTGCCTAAATCATGAAAAGGAACGCTTCATGCAAAAATTCCAAGCAGTATTAAAGTTATTACAACGCGAAGATATTGTAGGCAGTGGCGGTACTTCCATAGAAGCCCAAAAGACCAACTTACCTTACAAAATTCCAAATAAGAATCTATAAGCTTTAAATCTTTTTTTAACAAAAGCAATTTGATATATAAATGAGAATATCCTGACCCCACAATAAACAATTATAAACTATACATTACACAATTAACGTGTAATGCTTTTGGGCTTATATGGAAGTACTGCCACTGATTGTAGGGGCTAGCAGAGACCACAGACAAGCTTACAAAACTGTTTTGCTCTTTGATCGACATAGTTTCGTTCCCATTTCTTTGACACCAGCTTATGCTGATCTGGTTTCGATTGCCGGGCCAAGTCAAGTGCTATTAGAAAATCTTAGCAGGTGTAAGGAGTAAGTCGAGATGGCCTCGAGGTCTAGGCGCGCGGTCAAGCATCTCCATGGTCGCGAGTTCAAAACCCAGGCACAAACCTCTGACTTTTCGAAGTTATGTGTGTATTCACAAAGAATTATCACGTACCTTAACTGTGCAGGAAAACAACGTGATGAGACCTCACACCTAAAAGTTCTTAGGAATTTCTTAGGTGTGTAGTCCGCCAACCCGCAATAGGCCAGCGTGGTGGACTGAGGCCTTAACCCTCTCAGCTGTAGAGGAGACCTACGCCCAGCAGTGGGACGTATATGGGCATCATCAGATGATGATGGTGATAATGTAAGGAGTCATAAAGTGTGCCAATAGGCTCTCTCCTCATTAAGTGAGCCTGAAAACATAATTGACTAAAGGTAGCTGCAGAAATTCACCACTGCCTACCCTTTTAGGGATACAGGGATGAGCGCGAAGACGTCCAAAATTCCTTCCCTCCCTTGTCCGCTACCTTGTCTAAAATCCCAGTATTTTGGACACCCAAAGTTCTTGTATGAAACCGTCCAATCTCCTCTGACATAATACACGATTAAACTTCCCTAATATGAAGTGTGATCTTGATGACGTCAGATCATTTTTCAAACATCAGAAACGTCAATAACGTAACTCGATTGGTAATGTTTAGCTCCTATTTTTACATGAAGCCCTGGTAGGTACTAGCACCTATTGTAATTGTATAAAAAATATTTTAAATAACTAAATTTTGTAATATTAGACGATATGTGACTTTTTTTAACGAGAAGAAAACGCCTTAAACTCCCCGTTTCTAACCTCGGGGGAGGCCGAAAAGGATATGTCAGGGTGTCCGGCTTTCCAACTCGGCGCGCGGTACTGTTATTCGCTTGGCTGAGTTGGATCCCTAACCAAAAATCCTACGCCGGCATACAGACTAATACCTATCGATGGCCGTCTTGCGCATTTTGGGTGGTACGAGATATAGAGCGATAGGCGCCCTTAATTGTTCCTCGCTGCCGCCCAGCGCTCTGGCCAAATGTGGATTTCTCTGCGAGGGACTCAAGAAGCATTTGTGCAGGCCGGAATGATTGTGTCGACCAGCGGGTGACCATATCGTTTCTCGCTGGTCGGTATAAATTTTTTGGACTCCACTGTGCTTACCATCAGGTACAGTGGAGTCACTTTGCCATGCCAGTATTAAAAAAATAAAAAATAAATAAAAAAAAATGTCCTCCACTTGGACCTATTTTGGACGCTCATTTTGTGTGAGCGTCCGCGACATTCACGAGGTCATGCGCTTTGCCGCACATCTCGGGATCGTACATCTTCTGGAAGAGCGCACCTCTCGCATAGTTCTCCCGATAATCCCGATAAACCCCATTAGCCGCGTCTTACGACAGGCAGGGTGCCGTGGTGGAATTCTTACGCCCCTAAACCACAGGGCGTATGATCAAGAAGGTTCGATTTCCGTATTCGGAAAATTAAATCTAGACATGTCTCTGGTAATCGACGTGGAACACAATAATTGGCAAACGGAGTAAAAAATACGACTCTTCTAAAATTCTTACCTCATCGGGGATAACGCGTGAATAAATGTATATTCTTAAAGATATTCTCAACAAATCACCTACATTTCGAAGCCTTATGATACAAAATTGAATTTATATTGAATTATAAAACGTATCCAGTACCCAGCATATTATCCGTGAAGATAAATCTAACAATGTTGACAGAATATAGTTTATTTACGCATTCCTACTTCTTACTAATGGCGTGATGTTTACTATAAAGCTGAACTGACGAACGCTCGCGACTTTGGCTGCTTTAATATCTTATATTCAAACTCCCTAGCATTTTCAATAGGGGAGACAGAAACAGTGGTGGATGCCCATGAACGTTTCTCTAGCTATATGATTCCACTAGGGGGCGATACTATCCTGAAATCCTCGTTTCAAGGTCTATTAATTTCATAGGAATTTTCGATTTCAATTTTTAGTAACCTGTTGTATGAAACCTGCAAACCTAAAAGTTCTTAGGAATATCTAACATATACCTAGACGTGTATAGTCCGCCAACCTGCACTAGGCCAGCGTGGTGGACTAAGGCCTAAACCCTCATGGTAGAGGAGGCCCGTGCCCAGCAGCAGTGGGACGTATATGGGCTGATGATGAACCTGGTGTATGGAAATATGCTTTATTTTATGCAATACACCTTTTTTTTCTTCCAGAGGAAAAACGAACGCCTTAAGCCTGTTGCCCCTGTTAGTCCCTCTTTTACGACAGGCAGAAGATGCCGTGTCAGAATTCTAATGCCCCTGATCTACAGGGCGAACGGTAACACACCTGCCCTTTGTCAAATAAGACCTTAAATTGACCTTGTTAAATTAAAACGTGAGTGTATAACCCACTTCTATAACTAGGCGTGTGTGTATGTGTGGTGATAAAAACTTTCTTATTTATAATATCTTGTCTATTATCGCTTTTAATAGAAATACTAAACATGTAACACGGTTAAATTATGAGTGAGAAAGCACTTTTGTCACCCCCTTACAATTTCCGTGAACAGCGTGTAAGGGAAATTGTGTCCTTGTATTATGTTTTTAACAATAACACGTCATAATATATCCTTGGAGAAGGCAGAGTGTTCTTCATATACAGAATTTAATGCTGAAATATAAACTTTTGACTCCAAATAAATTATAACAAATAATAATACATCAAAGTCATATTGTTCTAATGCCTAAGTACTTCTTCTTTCGTGTCAATGGTTTAAATTTACCGATTCAAAATCTTGATGGTTATATACCTAAATATTCGTCATGTGAGTGGTTCTGCAATCAAACCTTAAACCACCATTATAATATGTAGATGTAAATTTCTCGTTAAATTGAGTAATCCGTCAAATGATACAAAAAACGATCAATTTTATAGTTACTAAGAAATAAATACACCGAACAGTACATACTTTCCACCCCACAGTAAGATAGGAGTTTTGTGTCGTGGGATTATAAACTATGAGAGACTACGGCTTTATAAATATTCAGACCCGAAACAAATATTTGTGGATCATACAAAAATTGGTCTCGGTGCGAGGATCGAGCCTGCGGCCTCTCGTTTCACAAGTTAGTGTCTAGCCAACTGCACCACGGAGCAAACCCCGGTTACATGACACTAAAATTCATGATAAAACGACAGACTATCCTACATTTGCACATACGCTAACGTGTTTACACACAACGCTCGAATTGTTTTGATAAAACAACAATATGACAAATATATATATTGAATTGTCTGATAACACTCGGACAGTATCCCCGGCGTTTGGACGTGTGAAAGTACATGTTACGTGATATCGGAACACTGGGATTATAAAATGTGAGTACTAGTTTGTTCGTGGAATATTCTAGAGTCTTTTTATGTGATTGTCAAGATTACAGTGAGGGTTAGTGCTGTGCGTACAAATGAGCAAAATCGCGAGTTTCATTGTTCTCATCACGATCATAAGGCACTATCAGCCACAGGCCTCCCCTACAGCTGGTTTAGGCTTCAGTCCACCACGCTGGCCTAGAGCAGGCTGGTTCTAAAGTAAATCCGTAATATATAGTCTTTTCGTATATTGGATTAGAAAATAAATAGGCATAAATTCAAAGCCATAAACTTCCACCAACAAGCCTGTAATGTTGAACTTAAGCTTTATCCCTCTCATAACAACAGAGGAGGCTCGTACACACCAGTGAAATTTATATAAGATTATGATGATGATGTTCATCTAAAACTTTGCCTCAAAAAACTCGGGGACTCTCAAAAGATAGTTATTTGTATCACTCACTCAAGTCCAATCTCTATGAATAAAGTCCAGTGGTCCTGATGAACAAAAGATCTTTTGCGCCAAGTCTCTTATTTAAAAGAAGCAATGATGCCCATCTAAATTATACTTATTAAACGTTAAAAAAATGCCTGGGGTCTTTAATTACAATCTAATTCGTATTTAGATCAAACACTATGTGAATAAAGAAAATAAAACCCTTCCAGATATTTTGAAGTAAAAATTTCTTTAGCAGCGCTGTGCACTTTTTTTGGAATGGGTAAAAAAATTCTCGCGTCAGATCAGGTGACCCTGATCGAAAATGCGTAAGACGCATTATGTAATATGAATTGTCATGTTTGTGTACGATAGCGCAATAGATATTGTCTATGTTACCACGTAAATGATATTACTTTTAAATAAAGCAATTCGTGCGAAATTATTCCCTAACCATGCCAAAATATTCACATTGTTAATGTTGAAGTTTTCACTTCTGCCGGCACTCCTGGCGTGCCACCCATTTTTCTTTTTTAAGGTTATAACTATATACAGTACGATTGTATAACATTATTGAATAATTGCTATTTAGACTGTCTTTTAATTTCAGATGGAGAAAACAGCGCTAATGTGTCTACTTATAATAGCGTCAGCACAATCAGTTCCAGTAATGACGCGACAGAGTTTGCTAAAGGAGATGGGCAGGGAGAACTTCTGCTCAAACGTGCTCAACTTCAACAACTTCTTCTACTCTCCAGAAGAACAGAAGAACGTCAGCGGCATACCAGCAGACATGAGCGTCCATTGGAAGACTGGAAATATCTTCTTCACACTCATTAGTGAAGAGATGAAAATGAGTCTCCAAGTTCTACGACCGAGCGGAGAGTTTGAGACGATAAAAGTGGCTGGACTGGGTCAGTCGACTACAGTTGATAACCTTAACGATGTTGTTTATTTGGCAACTGATAACGGAGTTTACAAATACAAAGAAGACGCATCGATTGAACTTTACACGGCTTTGGGAGAGGATGTGATGTATGTAGCTGTTAGCAACGATGGCGGAACGATGTACATAGCAACGTGGCCTCAAAATAGAGTCCATAAGATAACCAATGATGGACAGAAACTAGAAATGTTCTCGGCTATACCAAACGGTCATGGCTTGACCGTAGATACGAGAAATAACATTTATTTCGTTGCTACAAAAACTTCCTACATCCTTAAGAATGGATACAGCATTCCTATAAAAATTAAAGGCTTGCCAAGTGATAGAATGACTGGAGTATTCGTCAGTAGATCAGATGAAGTATATGCCATGGATGAGAATAGCAATCTGTATGTAGTTGATTCCGAAAGTGCTTCGGCGAGACATGTAGGAACTTTCAATGTTAGCGGAGTGAATTCATTTGCATTAGATTCGGCTGATAATGTCATTATCGGAATCAAAGGCGCCATTTTGAAGTTCAATGCGTATGAGACAAGCCCCTGCCCGGATTATACTAAGTAAAAGTTCAATTTTAACTGTTATTGACTAATATTTGTGTAAATAAACAATTTTGATTAACATTTATATTTGTTTCTTACTAATTGGCTTATAAATTAGACTTTAGTATTATTCAACTTCAAATCAGTCCACCAACCCGCACTAGCGTGGTGGACTAAGGTCTAAACCCTCTCAGTTGTAGAGGAGGCCCGTGTCCAGCAGTGGGACGTATATGGGCTGTTGATGATGATTATTTAATTAGAAGAGGTGGTCGTGGGATTTGTATCTTATATTACTTTATCGTCGCTTACTTCTACTCATTATCCTTTTATATTTAATTTCTCTGATCTTTGTCGTTACCAGAGTTTAGTTGGTCAAATTAAATGAAAAGATTCTTTTTGGGAATCTAAAATTGTGAGCCTGTTATTTTTTGAAGAAAGTAATCTCATCCTGTAGCCGTTTTTTGAATTATTACACTCAGATGGTTGCTTGACCTGTTTTTTTTTTCGAAAATAAATATTAGTTTTGAAATTTTAAGTGGATTATTGCTTTTAAAATGTTTATTTTTAGAAAGTAGGAAAATGAGTACATTGAGAAAATATATCTTTTTATTATTGTGATATAGGTATATATAATAAGTACTGAGTTATTTCTTCGTCGTACAAAATGGTTACCAATTGATATGAAATCAACCTCGAATAAATTTAATGAAACCTTATTTATTGTAGGTTGAGCAAGAAAGGTAAAAGGCATAGCAGACGGCGTAAAAACAAAAAACGTACCACAACCTCGTCGACAACCGAAGCAAATGAAGAAGAAGAAGAAGAATAAATTTAATTAAAGTAAACTTAAAATGTTATAGTGTAAAAAATGAAAAACAAAATTATATTGTTTTCCTGCCATCTGTACAATTTTATTTGAACTTAACCACACTGCCATCTAACAGCTACTGCCATCTGTCAGAAACTAAATAAAACATTTTACTGTACAACAACAATCAGAAACCAAGTATACATTCAAGATTCAAGATGGCGTACAAACGAACAAATTGCATTTTATTTAATTAACGAATACTAATATGTATATTTTTTGTAAATTATTTGATATAAGAATCATCTATTATTGTAAAAACGATTAAATAATCTTACGCTTTAATGTATTGTATTTTAATTTTGTGTTTAATGGAGTGTTTTATTTTCGGAGTTACCACATCAATAAATATATTTAGCATTGGTGGGGATTCTTTCGGAAGTTAATTCAAAACTAGACTTAGACAATAGTAATACTAGGTTCACAATTTGTTGAGGGAGCGAAATAAGTTTGATTTATATTCGTTTTCATTTGTATTCAAAATTACAAAAGTATAAGATACATAAGAAATACATTTTCTGTAGTATAGTTATCAATTTTCAATTTTTATAACAGAACCACTTTGTAAATAATTTCTTACCAACCGAAATGGCACATAAAATAACGCTATCTGTCGGATTTTTATGAAGTCTAGGGTAATTTTAATTAATATGGCAACATCGATCTCTCCCGCAACTGCATTCCATTCTTTCCTGTCAGTTCATTCATTTGATTTGTCAAATTGTCAAACGCGTCGGCGATGTGTCAGTGAGTGATCGTTGCGTAGTGATGTTATTTGTATCGTAAATGTCGTGTTGGTGTGTGATAATGAGAAAACACATGCTCCACTGCATAATCATAAAGTGACGAAAGTGTTTTGATTTAAATGTCGTGTTAAAAAACATTGTTTTCATTTGTATGTCATCGGAGTTCACAATATGGCGGCGGCTCGTCACAAATCACAACAGAAGAACATTAGTTCTATATTTTCAAAATTGCACGACGCCGTGTGTCCGACAAAACTGGCGACGGACAAGCGCACGCTAGATAAGACTTGGAAACTAATGGACAAAGTGGTGAAATTGTGTCAGCATCACAAAATGAACTTGAAAAACAGTCCCCCTTTTATTCTCGATATATTGCCGGATACATATCAGAGGTTACGCGTTATATATTCTAAATACGAGGACAATATGCAAGCGTTGAATAACAATGAACATTTTAACATATTTATAATTAATTTGATAAGGAAATGCAAACAGGCTATTAAGTTATTTAAGGAGGGAAAAGAGAAAATGTTTGACGAGAACTCGCATTTTAGGCGGAATTTGACGAAGTTGAGTTTGGTGTTTAGTCACATGCTGAGCGAGCTGAAGGCGATGTTCCCTAACGGCACGTTCGCCGGCGACCAGTTCCGTATAACCAAGAGTGATGCTGCCGAGTTTTGGCGGACCAACTTTGGTAACAGGTGAGTTTTAGAGTAATTTTTATTATTGGAGCGGTTATATTTAAATTTCCTCAATGATGTTTTCTATGATATTTTATATGATTTGGCCTCGAGGTTTAGGCGCGCGGTCGAGAATTTCGGCGGTCGCAGGTTCAAACCCCAGGCACACACCTCTGACTTTTCGAAGTTATGTGTGTATTCACAATGAATCATCACTTGCTTTAACGGTGAAGGAAAACATCGTGATAAAACTTGCACACCTAAAAGTTCTTAGGAATTTCTTAGGTGTGTAGTCCGCCAACCCGCACTAGGCCAGCGTGGTGGACTAAGGCCTAAACCCTCTCAGTTGTAGAGGAGGCCCGTGCCCAGCAGTGGGACGTATATGGGCTGATGATGATGATGATGATGATGTTTTCTAAACATAGATAACAAGTGAACACATGTTTTTTTTGCGTTGTATTATGTGTGTTAACATATTGGTGAGATAGGTATTTAAAAAAAATATTCAAAGTAATTATCAAGTTTGTTGGCATTTTAATAAGCTAAATTCTGATTTATAAAAATAAAATAAACTAGACATAGACAGGTTGAAATACCAAAAACATTGGTACTATAGTTTAAATAGGTCCTTTAGAAAGTTACAGGTAGTGATATTTTATTTATTTTTTATTATTCTTTAATTACTACAATCTGTCTCCTTCGTGGGACATTCAGAAGTATGTTGGTTGGTGCAATTGCTGGCTCGCTCAGTATGTGACCTGTGTCACATCCTCATTGTTTAGACAGTAGTTATATTTACTGTGATTGGATTAGGTCTTGAGGTATTTTGCGCTTTAATCGTCGCGCTTTGTTGTGATTCTCCATTAGTTAGTGATATTTAACTTGAAAACAATTGTAGTACTATATGCAAAAGTTTTGTTTTGTCAAGGTCATACTAGTGTATATTTACTTTTATGAACTAACATGCATCATATTTCATTTTGTTGCTATTACTACTAGCTACTACATTAAAAAAGAAAAAGTTACAAAAATGGTAGAATTTGTTCTATAAAAAGCATATTACCCCCCTAAATTGTGGGGTGTACAACACAATGTTTTTACTAAATAATTTCTAAGTTAATTAAAATACCGTTCAATATAAAAGTAATATGATTCATTTCAATAACACAGTATATAACAAGTTTTATTTTAAATTCAGTAAGCTTGGTTCTGTCACAAGGGTTGACATTCTTGGGTTAAAGGCAATCCCACATGTCTTGAATACATAAAGATTACAAATGAGCAGTGCTAAACACATTAATAAGCCACTGTTTATGATTGTTAAAGTGTAAAGTGACAACTTTCTTTTCTTTAACAGGCTTCATTACTTGCCGAATTGACTTTTTATGATTTTAATGTATCTTTATATGTAAGTCTTATTAACTATAAAATTAATTAAATATGGTTTTTAGTATGATAATAACAAAACCGAAACAATAATTATATCTTCATAAACACACTAACTACTTAATTATTTTGTTTTTATTTTCTACATACCACAAATAATAATACTACATAATGTTTATTAATCATCTCTTCTAAAATACTTTTCAAGGTTATCCAGAAAAATGTATGGTAACAAAAAAGGAAATATGCAGAATAACATTTATACAATAATAATAATATAACTCTTCATTTAGACACCACATGTACAGCGTAAGAAAAAGAAATAAATACAAGCAGGTGACATAAATTGGCGGTCTTATCACTAAAAGCGATCTCTTCCAGACAACCTTGCCTATTATAAACAATATAATCAATACTCACAGACTATGACAATTGTTACTATGTATTGATAAAAAGCAGTACCAAATGCAACAGATATTAATGGCATGAACTATTTTGCACTATAGTTATATATGTTTTAGTATATATACCGTAAATTATGCAGTTCAAGGTCATTGCCATTTTTTTATGGATAAAGTGCAACTATTTTGTGATATTCAAAACATATAGTTTACAATCAACATGTGATCCTCTTAAATTATGATGGAAATCATGAGAATGTTTGTGTACTTAGGAGTCTAAAAGACAGACATAGGTATTGCAGTCATTTTAACAGCATAACTTCAGTATGGTGAGCTATATAAGCTATCTCAAGGATGTGGTATCAATAAGATAATTTTAAAGTTTAAATTATTTTGATATTCTCTATGCAAGGCTATTGTTTTCCCACATATTGAAAAAAGAAAAAAACCCATATTTAGCGAACATGTATAAACAAAAAAAAAATACTAAAAAGGTGATACACAAACACTTTATGTTACCTGCTTTTGTTTGAGATGATGTGGAACCATCTCCAGAGCTACTTGTTACTGATTTCTACAACACCAACAAACTAAATATTTAGATGCTTTAGTTCTAATGTAACAAATTTGTAATAATATTTATGACTTTTATAATACAAGAGTATGCTGTAAGAGTCATTCATTTATTACAATTAGTGATAATAGTCATACATACTGTCAAAGTATGTTCCAAGAAAACCTTATTTGTTTTGGGATTTTCAGGAAAGTATAGTATTTTAATAAGTAAACAAAAACATTATAAATCTGTAATGTGTCAACATCTTAATGTAAAATACCACTACTTAAAATGTATTCACCTATCATTGTAACTGACACTTGAAATGTCTCAAGTTTTTTGTAAAATTCCCAACAAGTGTTCATCCATAACAGCAGTTTTGCAATATGCAGCCATTGTTATTCCACATTAAAAGCATTTCCTTGTTAATTGTAACACACCATTCAATTTAAAACAATGCTTTTGTTAGTTCTCAAATCATTCCCATGTATTGAAATGTGTGAACTGAATAGTACCTTTCACAAATGTACAGCTTAACATGTCTTTAAGAGCATTATATTATGAGTAAATGCTAAGAGACATTGATTGATTGTTGGATTTGTGTTGCACTTAATATAGATGTGCCTGAGACTTCATTCTTAATAGCAATTAAGACTGGAATTTTGGTTAAGTCATCTGCTAGACCACAGTAAAAATTATGAAAATATGTTTCCCTGTTACAATGTCTGCAGAATCTAAACAAATGATTTTTTTACCATTAGAATCTATGCCAAACTTTCCTCTCTCACAAACATTTGTCTTAGTTTGAGTATCAACACCACAGCTGTTTGTTTCAAATACTGCTAATAGGATAACCAACTGCGCCAGTAACGAAACATAAAAAAATCCATGTTCCATTTATCATTAAATAAATGACTGCAGATTCCAAAAAGCAATTAAGTCATTTACAATTACCATTGCTTAAGCGACATACTGCTCTCTTGACATAAACCGGTTTATGTGAATAACCACTGATTTCTTGTGGTGCGATGGCCTGGTCTATATAACTGTGGCCTAATAAATAGTTTTCCTCTTTAAAATAATGTATTAGGTCAACCATGGGTACAGGCTTGAGTAATAGCGATTCGGCTTTCATTTTATTAATGTTACTTTTATAATTTACTTTATTTGTGTCGCTTTGTATTGGAATAGTGTTCTCGAACACACACAACCGTTTTTATTGGCTCATGCAAACAGCTTTGCTAAAGATCATCACATGATTAAATGCATAGTTTACGATTCTATAGAGGACATACAGACATTCATTTTTATTAAAATATATTTATATTGTATCCAGTTACCACTGATATTAGAATCGATGCGAAACATGCCCCAACCGTATTGAGCATATTTCACCGTCCATCATATCAGCATACATATATTAAACTGTTTAAACACAATTACTTTCCACTAATGATGGCGTACGATGAAGCGACACTCAAGAAAATTTGAAACGATATACACTTATGCGATGCTATAAATGCGGTGTCGGATCACGTTCATTAGCGCTGTGTGCTTTATAGTAACTTGAGGCTTTGCTTGTTCAGCTTGAAGGGCATTTCATGTTGGTATTTTTTATAGCGTCTTGCGGTTTAATGTTTAGTAAAAGTTATTTGAACGCTTCGCTGGTGGTAGAATGTTTGCATCCGTTGTACATAAATAAATAATAAATAAATACACCTAACAGTCCTCAACATACATACACAACAACATACATAGTTCTGACCCCACATTAAGATACAAGTCTTGTGTCGTATTTCGGTCTCACAAACACCCAGATCCGAAACAAATACTTGTGGATAACACAAACATTTGTCTAGGTGCGGGGATCGAACCCGCGGCCTCTCGTTTCGCAAGGTGGCATCTAGCCAACTGCGCCACAGGTCTGTCAGGGCATAACATTTGAAACTTGACATTTGAAATTTGAATTTGTAGTTCTAAGTAAATCTGAAAAACATTCTGGAATCAGCCTGTGTATATGCGGTGATGTATGTGACGATTGCCCTATACTTACTAACACGTAACTCGTCTCCGGAAAGTTCATAACTCTTTTATGGGGCAATGTATACGCTTCTATAACAAACTTCCGAAGGCTATTAGGGAGCTTCCCTTGAATAAGTTTAAAGAATTAATAAAAGATAAACTTTACCAAAAAGCATACTATAAAATTTCAGATTTTATTGAAGATAGTAAGCCCTGAGTAAATTGATTGGAGTTTTATTGTGTTGCTACAGTTTGTATCGTTATGAAATGTATCGTTATGACATTTAACGTTATGACATTTATCATGTAAAATTGAAACTGTTTATTAAAAAAAATATCCGATTTTCTATTATTTTTTTAATTGACATTTCGTGTTGCTCAGGGAGTTTCTTGCCGTTTCTTCTCCACAGCTATAACACGTTTCGAAGCGGCAATTGTTTAATAGTTTAAAAAAATATTAAAAAGTGTAAAATTGACGATTCAAAAGAACTTGTAAAAGTCTATTTGAATAAAGATAATTTGACTTTGACTTTGACTTTACGCTATTCCACCGCATACTTGCCATGACAACGCCAGTGCACCAGGATTGACAGTGGCACTCACAGAATTGACATCGAGTTCTGAAGCTCAGAGTCTATAGGATCTTAGTTTGTTCTTTACCCGCTTAGCTGGAGTATAATCAGAGTAAAATATTGTTTTAACAAAACGATAAAAACGTTGCTGTTCTTTTGTTTACCTATACCGAACCATTGAGAGTAAAAGAAAAACAAAGGAAAATGAACTACGACTGCGGATATACCCAGCCATACTCAAAACTACTCACTTAAACCGTTCATGAATAATATATTTACGTCCGGAATATCTGTTGATGTAGCCGTTTCACGGAAATTGAAATTTATTATCTTACTTTTAGGGAAAATTTCAAATGAACACTTATTCGTGGAAAATGTTTATGAAAATTTATAGTGAATAATTCATTCATGTTTTTCGGCACGTCGATATTGAAGAGTTCGGATAATTTTATGAATGGACGCTGATAGTGCTTATCAGGTAATTTGAAGGTTTTTTCGTCGATGAATGAGTTGCGATTGCTGTTTGAAATCAGTTATTTAGTGATATGTCTAGCTGAGTTACAAATCTGGATGGATGAAGATGATTTATGCTTAAGGTGTTTTTATTATTGTTTTGCTGTTAGCACCTTATGAGCGAAAAGCCGGCATGAGTAGCGTACTGCCGTCACAAACATGTAATATTTGTCAAAAACGAGATTTATTTAAACCGTTTCAGCTATTTACGCATGAAAATATTACAAATAAACTCACTTTCGCATTTTTATATTAATATGACATCATGAATAGCATGTTACTATTGCCGTTGATATACGAAAATATATCGATAAAATTAGACCAATTTTCTATAGAATTTTAATGGTAACGAAATTAGCACACATGGACACCCACACCCTTCCTTTGTGAAAATTATATTTACCACCAAGTTACTCTTAAAACCTTTATATTTGAGTTTTGTAGGTGGTGTTGTGTAGGTATTTTTTTTTTGCGTATTTATTATTGACAACCCCGATTGTATTTAGTTTATCCGTAGGTTGAGTAGTTGTAGATATTTTTGCGCGATAATGAATATGAGTGATATGAGAAAATTTTAAGCGTGTAGGTTTGCAATGTAATGTAGAATACCTACTTTTTAAGTAGATAGGCCATTTAACTCATTTTCTTAATATATTTTTCAACATAACACAACCTCAACCATAAAAGCTGAAATTATTCAGAAATTTCTAAATTCTAGAACTGATGAATCTTTTAATTGAGATATTTCCTGTACTATATCGAAAAAGGATGCATAATTTGAAAAAAATCTTTTATAAAAGAGATAGCAAAATTATGTAGGTTATAAAGCCCCAATTGCTTACTTTAATATTTGGATTATTGCTTAATATTTCATTTAATATAGAAATGTCTGTTATTTGAAGGTATTAAATATGATCATCATTATCAATCCATTATAGTTTACTTGTGTTAGATTCTCTAAATACTACCCGTGTAGTATATAAACTGAGGATCGTGGTATGTATCACGATCCTCTGTTTCTAGTTCTCCTCTATTACCCAAAATAGTATTTACACAATGAAAATTACATGGCCTGAGTAATTTAATTAATTATCCATCTCAATTTCTTTTAGTTCCATCGAATACGTAAATACATTTAGGCCTCGTCAATTTCGTTTTATAATTATCAAGGCAAAGTGCTTATTTACATATTAGCTTAGGCTACGTTAGCTCAGAGCGAGATTAATTGAGTTAACTTGCGATATTTATCGAAAGTGTTGGGAGTGTAAATATAAATTGAAAATATTGTTTAGAATCTCACTCATTAAATATAGCTATCGGTTTTGCTTAGGTTAATTGAATAATAGTCATGTTACTGAATATTTTGTTTGGTGTTTTATGAGGTTTTGAAAACTAGAGTTTACAATAATACGTGGGCCATGTATCCACATTAGACCATAAAGGCATCACTGCTGGACACAGGTCTTAACGATGGATGAAGGAAATTAGGCTACAATGCACCTAAATGGCCAAAAAAGGGTAAAAAATATAGTGGTAAAACGATATTTATTAGTTGCCTAGTGTTTGTCTAAATGACTCCAAAAGTAAGTAAAGTAAGTAGGTGTCAGAAACTAAGAGAGACTGATACATATGAAATACCAAATTGATAAAACGCCCCTTAAGAAAAGTAATATTACTTAGACATTTTTGATATCGTCGTAATATTGGAAAGTGACGGTGGCATGCTATTTATGTTATCAGTATCACGTCCTTAGTTCTTCGCATTTTATCAGGCATTAGAATTGTAGTGAAGTATGTTTTGTATATGTACATGCTAACGTTTATAAAGTTATGGACACAATGGTTTTCGAGCAGCGCTATTGTTTTACCGATACTCACATTGTTAAAATATTAACTTTTAAGAAAATTCTCAATAGTATTCTCATTCGGAAAGCAGTGATGGCCCCGAGGTTTAGGCGCGTGGTCGAGAATTTCGGCGGTCGCAGGTTCAAACCCCAGGCACACACCTCTGACTTTCAGAAGTTATGTGTGTATTCACAATGAATTATCACTTGCTTTAACGGTGAAGGAAAACATCGTGATAAAACCTGCAAACCTAAAAGTTCTTAGGTGTGTAGTCCACCAACGCGCACTAGGCCAGCGTGGTAGACTAAGACCTAAGCCCGCTCAAAGGTAGAGGAGGCCCGTGCCCAGCAGTGGGACGTATTTGGGCTGATGATGATGATGATGATGATTCTCATGCGGAGTTTAAAACTCAATGCAACAGGCTCGCCCCCTTTTTACGGGGTACCTAAAACCGCTGTAACAAATACTCGTATATTATGTGCACACTCATGCTTGTTTCTACAAAGGACTTAGGCGCATTTCTGTTCTCACGTTTCGCCAATTGTTTGTTTGATCCCATGTAATAAATGGTGAGACTTCGGCCTCTTTTGAGGACATTTTCAAAGTCACATATAACACTTAAAATCGAATCCAAAAATTCTCGTTTGAACGGCAAACGCTTTTGCGACGACATTGAGGAAAATAAAAGTTGTTTGATATAAAAATACATACAACACTCACCCTTCCGTTGATACACAGCATGTAATCAATCAAAATCACAAACGTCCTTTAGATTAAAACGCGGCGATCCAATTCAGCATTATGAACGAGGCCCGCGCAGGAGATAGCCGCCGGCGAGCCAGTTCCAATCGATCGGAATAATCATTTCCTGCGCAATCTTATCTAATGCAATAAACGATGTTTCCTTTGCGTTGAGGATCTTTTTATTTTCAACACGGGATGTTGCTTATCTTATCGTTTTAATCGCGCTTCTGAATCATACGTGACGCGATTCATTTGTTTTGTGCTGTTTGTGCCCTCGTGTAGAGCTGAGAGTCCTTTGGATAAGGAAAGTTGAAGTGCTCTTGTGAACTCTGGATGCAATTTGAATTTGTATGCAATTTATTGATTTATTGCTACTCAATTCATCCTTGGACAGGTCAGAATTTTCAAGTCATTCTAATTTTGAAGTGTCCATTTCTGAACATGTGCAGGATGGCAAAAGGGACAAATTTAGGTTGACTTTCGCCATAGGACATCTCATATCGGTCCAAATTCGAGTGACGGCCAGCGAGATGTTTCAGTTGGTTTGCTGACGTAGCATTTGGTTAGGCACCCAATTCAGCCAAGCAGAAAGTTGCTCCACGAGCTGAATTGATCTTCTGTCCTTTCAATAGTAAATGAAATAATAACTTAATCAAATAGTTGCTTTTAAATTATCTAATTAAACAAAAACGTACATAATTACCTGGAAAAGTATTGCTGCTCGCGCAGCTGCCGTATCAGCTATTGTAACTAATATAAATTATTGCCTTTGTATTGGCATAGAACGGAAACACTTTGGAAAATATTGTTCGAACTCGTCCGACCGAATCGGCGTTTCCGATTCAATCATAAAGCATTCGCCAAATGTGGCTCTTATTTTGGAATTAATGAAAGTAACTAGGTATTTAATCTTTAATAAGATGTCCGATAATACACATACATAGGTTAGAAGTGGTCTGAATCCAACTAATTCCTAATATTTTAATAAGATGAAATATTGACTGCCTCGTGGTCTCGCGGTACAAGTATGTGCCGTGCGATCTAGAGGTCCTGGGTTCGATTCCCGGGTCGGGCAAAGTGTTATTGGATTTTTCCATTAGGAAATTCGCAGTAGCAGCACGGAGTCTGGAAATGTGCCCGAAAAACGGCAATAGGCTCGCCCCCTGTTACGTGGGACTGATACATACCTGGCGAAATGTGGGTGCAGAAATGCACCTCTGCTACCCCTTTAGGAAATACAGGCGTGAGTTTATGTATGAAAGATTGAAGATGGAAATACATACATTCATGTCTGTATCAGTGAAAGCTTAGGCCAGCACTTTTCCAGTAGTGTTTTTAATCCCACGTAATAGGGCGAGAGCCTATTGGCTACTGGCATTTTTCTAGATTACATTTTGTTACTGAAAAATGACTAAAAGGAAAAATCTAATAACAATCACTTCACATTGCACGCAAATATACCGCTGGACCAACGAGGCATTTCTCCTTAGGAATCTAAAAAAAATATTCTTTAGTAGCTTTGTGTAAAGTTGTTTACATTATAAAGCGTTTTTCATAACATTATGCAAGGCTTTAAATACATAAAAAAGGCGCCTACGCTCCACCTTACATATACCTTTGCCAACGTCCGAACAAAGTGTCACGAATAAAAAAAACCTTTTCCGCAAACCTTCTTTTCCATTAGCATTTCTTCACGCCCATGAATATGGTGATTGTAACGGACTGACGCGGCGGCTGAGTCGATGTTAATTGCAAATTAGCACCGGCCTACCGGACGGCAGGTGTTGTCGCTCCTTTTGTCCTTGCGTGGCTCGATGAGTAAGTGTAAACATACCTCCTTAGTTAGAATGTAATGCGGTGTTTTTTTTTTCATTAATGGAGATGAACTAATTGTATAAATCCGCGGAGGTATGTAGTTTTAGAAATGAGTTCTAATATGAATCCTTGGTTCATAGTTAATTTTGGTGTTGGTACAAACAAAAAGATTGTTGGTTCAGTCATCTCTTTTAAATTTTGTTTGGTTATTTTTCTTAACACGTTGAACGCCATGACGGACACCATGTGTCCGACAGCATACTTTTCCCCGAGGCCGCAACTATATATCAAGAATTGTCCAAGGAAATAGCGATGTACTCATTATTTTTGCGCCAATTGGCCAGCCTGTACTGTGGGGCAGCGCGGGTCACTTGCCTTAGTAAAAAGAGTCGAAACAGTGCCTGTGGGCCGCCTAGATGCTTCTGTGCGATCGAGGGACGGCAGACACAGTGTCCGACGCGGCCTCGTGGACCCGACGTATTGGCGGTCACAAGGTGTCCGCCGCGGCCCACTGAGCCATGGTTTTTAGTCTGGCGTTCAACGTGTTAAACGTGTTATTCGTTAGGCCGCTATTACTGTCTCGATCGGTGACAGATGGTTACTCATCAATCAGTACCTTCTAAGTCATCGATGTTCATACCATCCTACAGATGGCACTGCGGTCACTATCGTGCCAGAAAAAAAATGATTTCGTAAAATTTTCTCAAACTTCCTCACATTCTCGGTATTCGCTTAATATGATGAAGATAAATCTTGAATAATGTTCGCCCAAATAATATTTACATATTTTTATTGTTTCTTTCCAGGAATTATTTCAAAATATGTAAACAAAGTTTCCTTGAAAAATAATCCGCGAAAAATAAACACGTTAACCTAATTTTCATTAGATTAGATATTTGACTATTTTGAGAATCTATTTCAGCTTATATAGATACTAGCTTTTGCCCGCAACTCCGTCCGCGTAGACTACAGGGTTGGGTTCAGAAAGAAAATAAGTTGTAGTCTATTTTACTCCACAGAGTCCCATTTATGTCCATATCAAAAATCGTTTATATCGGTCAAATGATTTAGGCGTGAAACCATAACAGACATATAGTTACATATACATAGTTACAGTCGTCTACACAACATACAACCTTTCATCCCCCCTTTCAATCCCTTAAAACCCCTTTTCCGGGATAAAAAGTAGCCTATGTCCTTTCTCAGGGTCTAAACTATCTGTGTACTAAATTTCATTTAAATCGGTTCAGTAGTTTTAGCAGGAAAGCAAGACAGACAGACAGACAGAGTTACTTTCGCATTTATAATATTAGTAAGGATAGGTATAGATATATGTTTTATTTTAAGACTCCATCTACGTCTCCTATTAAAAAGGATTGGGCCTGAGCCTACTTCGCTGGCCTAATGCGGGTGATTCTTCACATTCTTGACTTCAAATACCTAAGAAATGCTTTATTGAGAAGTCAGTTATGCAGCTGTCCTCACTATGTTTTCCTTGAACGTTTCAGTGCGTGACAGTTCATTAAAATAAATTGATAACCCATTTAATTATTATAGGTATAGTGAATGTTCTAGTTGTAGGTGTATAATAAATAAAAATTACTCACTTGTAGTCTCTCTGCAGTGGATCGTAGGTTTCATTTCGCATAAAACATATCATGTTGCATTATTGTAATTAAAAAAGTCCCTCGTAGCTATTTACCAATGGCGTATGATGGAACAAAACACTTTTTTTTACAAATAGTGTGAATAAAATATGTAAATGAATACAATTTCGTAAATTCTATTTTGTAAGTTTGGTAAAAATCAAGTAATTTGATCATTAAGTAGGTGTGACAAAATAATACCGACTTGTAGTAGAGTTGTGACTAATTTGATGAATTACAAAACTAAAATTATAAGCGCAATGGTTTATAATTGTGATTATCAAAGATGCAAAAACATTTGGAGTTAAAAAAATGAAATTCTTCAATCATAAAAATATACCACAAATAATATAAACGACATACGTTGTCATGAGCTAGTTATAAATAAATTACCCGGTCTCAAAAGCCAATTCCAACTCGGCACAAACTCGCAGAAAATGTTCATCTACCCGCAACGCGGTCAACAGTCCCTTCGCGAGCTAACTTGGTCACAAACGCCATGAGCGAGTCTGCGGTAAGTTTTTGCCCCAAGACCTGTAGTGTTGGTTGCTTATTATTCAATGTTGTATCATAAGAAACCGCATGATGCGTGCTCGAAGCGAAATGGATGATTAAATCGTTCATTACACTTTGTAAGACGCGTTTGTGCGCGAAGATAGAAATTCATTTATTGTAATTAACCCGGTATGAGAAAACTATTAGTGAAAGATTAGTTGCGAGATCAGACAATCGTGACGGGCCGTGGAGTTTCGTGGTCTCGTGGCTCAAGTATGTGCTGTGCGGTCGAGAGGTCCTGGGTTTGATTCCCGGGTCGGGCATTGTTTCTTCTACGACAGGCAGGGGATACCGTGGTGGGATTCTATCGCCCCCTTGCCACAGGGCAGGAGACTGATACACACCTGGCGGAATGTGGGTGCAAAGATGCTTACCCCTTCATGGAACACGGGCGTAAGGTTATGTATGTATGTATGTATGTTAGTCACCTGGCCGGTTCAGAAATGAATTCCCTTGTCAAGATGGAGTTCCATATATGAAAAAAGTAATTTTTATTATACACTGTAACATACTGTAACTGGTTAAAAAGTATTAACGCGCCAAGATAAAGCTCCGTATATGGAAACAGTAATGGTAATGCCAAATTGAATGAAGAATGCGAAGATATGATTGAAAGGATTCGAGTTGTTGATTTAATTTGCATCAGGTATTCTGACGTTGATGAATCTGATTTGTGGCTGTTGAAAAGGGAATATATTGGTATACTCCTAGTAAATTCGTTAAAATCTTCAATTTAGAGTTACGTTGCGAATAGTTTTTTTATTATTAATTCTATAAAAAAGTGTATACCTTAATTATTAAAAATATTTCTTTGCCGCTAGTCTGAAATTACTAGACCTATTATAACGGAATTCTTAGATAGGTAATGTTCTGAGGGGAATTAAAAAAAAACACCATCATGACGAGGAATAGAACGCATAACCTGATGAACAATTAGCGAATTTATAAAATATACATATTACAAAATTCTTGTTTTAAATATACCTCAGAGCCGGGTAATGAGGTACAATCGAGTAAAACTCTCCCCACGATCCCCGCCGGGCGCGTAATACGTGGATTGTGTTGCTCGGCGGCGTGACGTCACGGGATCGGGGACGCGACGCCAATAAAACTACGCCGCTGAATGGGGTCGTTAAGTCTGCCGGATGTGTGGTGCGGATGGTGACTCCCAGCTCTCGGCGTTTAGGGACGTTCGTGTCGATCTATCGATAGTTTTTAATCGATTTGAATATCGATATACCTATGTGAAACAAGAGGCTGCGGATTACGTGCAGAAACAAATGTTTGTGTGTATTTGGGTGGGTGTGAGATCAGAAGACCTCTGTAGTTACTGATATTTACGAGAACAAACTGGTGAAGTGTGAAGTTGGTACAATGTATGTGATTGTTGGGTGTAAAATTTTAAACGGTATTGATGCTATAGTTTAATAATTCGATGTTCGAGTAACATAAATATTGTGGTAAATTTAGGAAATATTTAATATGTGGCCTGCCTGACAACATTAACTCACATATTAACGCACACACGCGGCGCGTCGAGTAAGCTGTTCTGATCCGTATGGCGTGTGAGCGTTCGTAATGTCGTACGTAATACGTAATCGTAGGATAAATATTACACGCATGTTTTATTCCACATTAAATTATGGAATAAAAATATTGCAAAACTCTTGAATTATGCTAAAATTTAAGTACTCGAAATTATAAGTGTATTTAATTATTTATTTATATCGAGTGTATTTAATTATATATTATCGATATGTGTATCGAGGGTATTTAACCCTACAATCGATAATGGAGCGCAAAATTCACCTGATAATAATGACATCAGACTTCCGCCTTGACTTTAAATAGGTATATAAGCAATATTATCAGTTTCAGTACAACTTGATTCATATTACAGTATGTATTGCTTTGTAATGATTATTATCTGCGAAAGTGGTAATTTCCTAAGTTGATTGTTTGATACGTTGGTCTAGATACAAAGTTGAATAGATTATGATTATTTAATATTGTTCTTATAGTTTTGATATACCTAGTTATTTAATAGCTTTATTAGTCCACAAGTGTGCTGTGTGTGATTCAGCAGAGATCCCAAATCTTATTACTGGGCCCAAAAGTTTTTTTTAAGTTTTATCCCTAGGAAATTGTCAAGTCAAATAACACTTGGCAGACTTTTTAATTGAATTAGGGACTTCTTGTACACGCGCCTCTTTCATATAAACTCATTAAAAAATAATAAGGAATAAAGAAACTTCGATATTTACACCTCCACATCACTAGCCAACATTCCGCATTTGGATAGAATATTTTTAGATGTTTGTCGTATATACATAATAACGGAACATAGAAACCAAAGGTCAAGTTAGATGGACTCGCCGGCGAGATGCATCTTCAACCGGTATATGAAAGCGTTGAGGGTCATTTGAATTTTAACACGATACCCAACTTGCGCTTCAGATGTATGTAAAGAATGATCGAAGTTGAAGTTGGAAAGGTCATAGCTTTAGGTGACGTTTGATAGTTTTCAATTGCGAAGGTTATGTACGTAGTGGTTTGGATAAGGTGCGGTTTATCTTGATCAAAGTGGAAGTCTATTCTAAGGAGACACACCTCTGTGTTTCAGTAGATACGTTTGTTATCCTAATTCTTGCTGAATTTAACGGGGAAATATCGTATGGTAACGTTGGTAAAAGGCTAGCCGGTTCATCAAGAAGCAACAAGTTCAGCCCCTGCTCTGAGCGAAATTACCATTTGGCACACAGTACCCTGTTTTCTATGAATATTTGTTCCATGCATGGTTATTTGTTAAATGGAGATATTGGCATTTAATCAACACAGCACAGTTTACACTGATATTGTAAAGGAGAAAATAAAATAAAATTTGGTATAAGTATATTTAACAACCACTACCTGAGAGAATTTATGCCTTAGTCCACCACGCTGGTCTAGTGCGCGTTGGCGGAATTTAAGACACGTATTAACTTCTGATTTATACCTTGAATTTTACTCCGAATTTTTATACCGAAAAAATAAATTTGACACTTTGGGACAAAACTTGTTTATATATTCTGTGACTGTTGGGTGTATTAGTACTTCAGTAGGTACTTCAATAAGTATACTCCCTATCATTATAGGAGATGGAGATAATAGTCACCTTGACGACAATTAGAAATGATACCGTGGTGATTCTATAATAATGACGATCGAGGTATCCGGATTACCTCAACTGTTGTTTTATAACGGCCGATTAAACCATAAAAACCGATAAAACGCCAATATATTTGCTCAAACATCTGCTGGATTAGTTTTGATAAGAGAATATGGATTATTCGCTGGTGGGATATTCGTATCCGGTTGGATACAGTCCGATTTAAGCCGATGAATTTTTCATATCTGGAATAAATAAAATAGGTAAGACACGTTATAAATAGGTAAGTCGTGATGGCCTCGAAGATTCATGATGGCCTCGAGGTTTAGGCACGCGGTCGAGAATCTCGACGGTCGCGGTTCAAACCCCAGGCACACACCTCTGACTTTTCGAAGTTATGTGTGTATTGTCACATTGAATTATCACGTACAAGGAAAACATCGTGATAAAACCTGCACACCTAAAAGCTCTTAGGAATTTCTTGGGCATGTAGTCCGCCAACCCCCACTAGGCCAGCGTGGTGGACTAAGGCCTAAACCCTCTCAGTTGTAGAGGAGGCCCGTGCCCAGCAGTGGGACGTATATGGGCTGATGATGAAGACACGTTATAGGAACAGTTGATGTATTTAGTTTGACACCGCGTCCGCACAGTGTTGTCAAAACACACTGCGTTGTCTAGTGGCTAGAAACTGCCATCTCTCGTTACTCGATGTTATTTGACTGCATCCACTTGGGCAATCATAAAAACCTATAACTGAGTTTCTTGGTGCTTCTTCTTGGGTCAATGAGCATTTGATCTAAGAAGCATTTATTTTTTAGCAGAGTCCCGCTAGGGCCACTACAATGTAAATAAATAAATAAATAAATACACCCAACAGTCACATACATAGTTCTGACCCCACACTAGGATACAAGTCCTGTGTCGTGGGTATCAGAAACTACGAGAGACTTTTCGGTCTCACAAACACCCAGACCCGAAACAAATATTTGTGGATCACACAAACATTTGTCTCGGTGCGGGGATCGAACCCGCGGCCTCTCGTTTCGCAAGCTGGTGTCTAGCCATCTGCGCCACGGGGCTGTCAATATGTTAGTGATATTAGCCTAAAAATAACCAAGTCGATCGAAGTGTTCGCCAGTCTTTAGGTTATTTCGGGGGCAATCCATTTAGCCTGTGTGGCGGCGTGGGTGTTACTCTTTGCCGATATGCACAAGTGGCTTTTAAGATTTTTATTGTGGCACGACAGTCTGACAATACGGCACACGATGAAAAGCATGTTGCATGTCTCTCATGGCTCAATCAACATACTCACTCGCCGACCTGCTTAGTTGCTCTTTTACTTTATTGTGAGAGTGTCAATTTTAGGAACAAAACTCCCAATTGTGCTTACAAATGAGAGGTTTGCGTGATGTTGAAGACTTTATTTTATACTCCTGGAATTGGCACATCCAAATATACAAACTTATTCGTCTGGTTAATATTCTCTTCTTGCCTTCATTATAAGTCTGTGTCGATCTTATATTGAAGCATACATACATACATAAACTCACGCCTGTATTCCCCGAAGGGGTAGGCAGAGGTGCATTACTGCACCCACATTTCGCCAGGTATGTATCAGTACCACGTAATAGGGGGCGAGCCTATTGCCGTTTTTTGGGCACATTTCCAGACTCCGTGCTGTTACTGAGAATTTCCTAATGGAAAAACCCAATAACACTGCCCGACTCGGGAATCGAACCCAGGACCTCTAGATCGCACGGCACATACTTGTACCGCGAGACCACGAGGCAGGCATTATATTGAAGCCTAGGCGGTAATATTGAGTACCTATATGACGTGTCAACCCTGGTGTGAGTTTAGATAAACAAAATATTCCCACGACTGTTTAGAGGTCATCTATTTGTGAGCGGGCGTCAAATTTTATTTCACAGCGGCCAAATATCACAGGACCCCACACAAACGTTAAATCAATGGGGACAACCTTCAACATTCAATTTATGAATTGGACTGGTGATAACGATAACACAATCATATCGTTCACTATCGACGACATTGAATCGATTGGACGTATTGGCTGTATACTTTTTACTGATACACGATTCAAAGGAAACGATAATTATAATCAATGATGATTAGTAATCATCAAAGTTCCCGTCACGAACGTTGTTTTTTTAATATTAATACTATGGATATAATAGGTGGAAATTAAAATAATTTATTGAAATATTGAAACGGAAAATATATAATTTAGAATCAGTCCTTTGAAGATATGTCAGAGTCAAAGTCAGTGTCTTTTTACAGCAAAAAAAAAAAATAACAAATATACAGACCCTTCTGAAAGCACACTAAGATACAGGTCTGAGGTCATGTGTTATGTTTATTAGGAACTTAAAGACTTCAAGGTTAATCAAGTGTTCATAGTTAATATAAATGTGAAAAATGATTTTTTTTTATTATTATTTTTTAGTATCACACCTTGAACTACCTCAGTATGCCTGTCATAGGGGCTTTCAAATATGTACAAATGAATCACAAAAAACTGACAACATATAGGTACCCGAAGTGGTTCACCAACTCGAAATGTGCGCTTGAAATTTCATTTGAAGCGGTAAATGTTCCATGCAAAAGGAAATTGGATTGCGAAGCTATAAAGTACCTACAGCGTTCATTTATTCATATTGTTTCGTGCATCTTTTAGTTGTATAGATTTTGCAACGCTTTTGTGTCTTAAACCAGTATTTTGCCTTGGGGAATGTTTAAAAAGACATAACTTTAGCTGTAAAATATTTACTATGTATTGCACAAAGACTCACTGAACTTAATTGTTTTAAAGTGTGATAAATAACACTTTATTTATTAAACTCAAAATAAATAAAAAATACTTACTGATTTTAAATAAATTATTTGTAAATATAGGTATAATAACTTAGTAAAAAAGTTGACTATGATGAGTCAAATTCCGTAATCATTGACTGTTGAACACGATTCTTAATATTTCAACGCGAATAAAATTAATTGCATTGCCGCCATGTTGCAGCCGATTTATGGACTTAGAATGTTGTTTGTAATGTTTAATAACTATACCGTTCTTGTGTGTGGTAACTTTAATTTTTAGGCTAGTCACTGGCTAAAACTAAAGCCTAGTTTTCATCAACATTCCTGCAATTTGTTTTTCTCCTAGGATTTGTTTGGTTATGTTGTCCCGTAATACGCACTTATGCATCGTGGTGGACTAGGTCTAATCTATGAGATGTGCTCAGCAGGTTGATTCCAATAGTGTTAGGAAATAGTGTGGATAAGACAGATTGCATGGTAAGTAGATAAGATTATGAAAGCTTGGAAGATGAGCTTGGATTGGAATAGCCTAAGAAGAATGAGCAGCGTACAAAAACTCCTCTATAATTCTGTACCTTTCATAAACCCCAGATCGTCACAGCTACTATTAGTGTTATTAAATGATTATATTCGAGAATCCCCATTAAAAGCACGGAGTCTTCACAATATCACAATAAACATCAATCTTAAAATAAACAACCCTTTCTATTAAACTTGCCATCAATCATTGACTAAATTAACCTCGCATCAAACACGTCGAGATTTGCTTACAGTACGTCGCATAAACATACAACGTTCAAAGTTTAGACAGACCGCCCCCTGACGCCCCCACGGCCCCCCATCGCATTGTCGACGGCAACTTGTGTTATCAAACTTTGACACTTGCCGAGTTAATAAAGGCATTAACAATAGCGTCTGTGACAAGTTTGCAATTGGGTCGCCGCTGTGGCGATTCCGTGCGTGTTTGTTGTGGGTCCGTTTGGGTCGAGGGTTTGAGAACCTTTGACCCGCGCGGTATGAAGTGGGTGCGTTATTTGCGTTGGCTTTGTTGTGTTTTTAATGATGGGAATATCAGCAAAGATTTGTTTTGAAGGTGATTTGATATTTACGGTTGATTTTAATAAACAATCCTTACATTTAAATAGATATAGATTCCAATATTAATTTTTTGGACCCCACTGTGCTTACCATCAGGTACAGTGGAGTCACTTTGCCGTGCCAGTATAAAAAAAAAAATTGGTTCAATCAGGTTGAAATTTGTTAGTGACGCTGTAATTTTCATTGATAAATTTTTAAATCAATTAGGAGATAGGGTACTGGATTGTTTTGTGAAATTGGCCGTTAGGACTTTGTGTGTTATGATCTTCATTAGTGTTAAGGTCTTGGACATAATTATACTTAATCTAGTCACAGGATGTACTCAAATCGTCGCGGCAAATATGAGTGAGTGAAAAACTTATGTCCAACAAAGTGGACACAGAATGATACAGCCAAAGTAAAAGTATGGCATGAAAACCTCGCTTCTGATCCGTAAATACACTTGAAAGTTCAACCAACCTTTAACAGTTAATGAATATATTTGGAATTGGAATTTCGTTCGTTGCGCTATCGTGTTAGTATTTTGGTTAGACGGCGCATAGTTCAGTTAGTAGATGCTATTTAAAATACAAACAAAGTGTCTATAACTTTTAGAAGAAGGATGTATTCTAAGAAAGCCGTATGAAAGGCACGTATAGGTCGAGATGTCAAAGACGAAATATTTAATTGTCGAAGCAAAGACAATTTGGAAAAAATTGCGCTTTTACTATTTTAATCGTATAGTTTTCTAGACAATCGCTTAAATAACATTTAATGAAATATGACTATTGAATTTGTACCATTTAACGACTAGTAATTTTAAATCACTGAGGAAAATATTTAAGTGGTCTTTAAGCTTAGTTATTGTAGTCTATTGTTAAACCACTGTTATGTATTACATGTTTTATCTCTAAGTGCTCTGCCATTTATTGAATCTGTTCAAAACTGACTGCATGTTCGTGATAGGCCAAATGTCATTCTAGATGCCAAACGGCGGCTGTGTCGAAAATAATGCCGACGTAAACGATGGCCCATAGAAATTCTCAAATTGTATCCTTGTGTTCAATGTTTAGTAATGATGACAATTACGGCTCGTTTTGTATGGCCCTTTTAAATATTGTGTGGTAATAGTTTTATTTTTAAACGTGCATGGTGTTATTTTGTAGTAAGGAAAGATATATTAAACAGGATAAAATTTAATAAACACAGAGAGTTTTGGTGCGATATATCCTGATGTACGGCTTATAATTTTAATTTATATTGTTTTTCAATCAGCTGCTTTATTGTTGTAGTAGGTACCTACTCGTAGAGATTTTTATAACCTATAACCTGTACCATATTGTATGTATGGTCCAAAATTTCGTCCTCAATGTTGTCTAGCAGGTGTAATTTAGTAACTATAAGTTCAATACATATTTTTCTTATTTTCTTCAATGGGTTCAGTTTTATCCATACGAAGCCAAGGCAAGTAGAAATATTGGAGTCATTAAATCCTCTAGCTCTTTAACGTTACTTATCCTAAACGTCTGTCCATTCACATAGAAAATATTGCCTCTCAGTCAACTTAACCTTTAAAAAGCACGTCTGAGCGTGTCGAAATAGATTCACTGATACAGCCGCTCGTTGCTTGAACGGTTTCGTCAAATATGCCGTTTGACGTGGCAAAGAAAAGAGGCAATGGACTGTTAAATATAGTTTGTATCGTAGTCACACAAACGAAAGGTAAAGGTGAAATAGATATATTGAATAAACTCTATATAACGACACTGAAGGGACTGTATTTTATGGCGTTATAGAGAGTTGTCGTTTAATGGAGAGAAGAAAATCATTGTATGGAACGCAAGCTAAACCAATCAAAGCTAAGTGATTTCGACGCTTTATTTATTTATTTTATTTACACTTTTATACATTAAGTATAGAGGCGGACTTAATGCCAAAGGCATTCTCTAACAGTCAACCTCTGGGTGATGCAGAGATAAAAAAGTGAGTTTCTTTAGTGAGTTTGTCGTTAAATCTAGTGACGTTACACGGAGTTTACACTATATTTTGCGAAGTATCGTCATCATCAGATCATATAGAGCACGGGCCCACTGTAGAGCACGGACCTCCTGTTAGGGAGGATTGAGGTCTCAGTCCACGCCGGCTTAGTGCGGGTTGGCGAACTACACATTTAAGAAATTTTTAAATAATTTAAATGTGCAGGTTTCCTCACAATGTTTTCCTTTGCAACGTATAATACTAACTAAATAAAGAGTCGATTGGTGCTCTATCTAAAACGCACTGCATTAACCATGAGGTGCCATTACAGTCACTTTTACAATGTTCTATTCATCACACTACGACCTATAAGAGCGGAACATCAAATGAAAAAGTGTTACATGTATACAAACAGAATTGCGGGAAACAGCTAGTAAAATATATGTATTTAATTATTATGAAACTAGCTGACCCGGCAAACGTTGTTTTGCCATACATATAAAATTCTCGTGTCGCGGTGTTTTTTTGCAAACTCCTCCGAAACGGCGCGACTGATTTTTATGAAATATTATGTGTATATCGTAGGTAGGTCTGAGAATCGGCCAACATTTAAGGGTTTAACATTTAGGGGTATGATTATTTTTTTTCTATTGACCTAACGTTTTTATGTTTTATGATTCAGCATTGATAAATTATTATAATCTTAAATTTTCACCCTTCTATGATGAACCTCTATTTTTTTACTGGGCATTCTAATTTTTAAACAAAAAAATATGGCCAAAATCTGTATAGAGTAAAATTTTATATGTATATTCAGTAAGTCTGAGAATAGGTTATTATCTATTTTTTATACCCTTAGGTGTTAATGGGGGTCCAACCCAAAAGTTATTTTTTTATTTTGTTAACATTTTTAAGTTTTTATTTTTTTACCATTCAGCATTGAAAAATACATACAATCCCAAATTTTCACACTACTACGAACAACACCTGTTTTGTAATCGCAATTTTTTTATTTTTGTAGCTTTTGCCCGCGACCCCGTCCGCCTAGACTACAGGGTTGGGTGCAGAAAGATAAATAATAAGTGAATCTATAAATCGTTCCTCAAGTGCCCAAAATGACACTTACTGAATTAAAAAAACGGTGCCTATGTCCTTTTTTAAGGTCCCTTTTTATCCATCATATCAAATCACCCAAATCGATCAAATGGTTTAGGCGTAAAAGTAAAACTCTGAAAGTTATTTTTGGTATTTATAATATGTTTATCCCATTGGAACATTACATTTTCCCGGGATGAAACATAGCCCATGTTACTTCACAGGGTCTTATTTATGTTCATACCAAAAAAATTGTTATTGCGTCAAAGCGTAACAAAAATTACATTACAGTCACATTTATATAATAGTAAGGATAACCATTCCCACGGGAACACTAAATTTACCGAGATAAAAAGTATCCTATGTACATCGGTGGATCCCACCTATCTGCATACCAAAAGTCATTCAAATCTTTTTTCAATCATTGTCCAATTATTTACCCTCCGTTTTTTTTAATAAGAAGTACCTATCCTATCTCCTTTCTAATACCTCGAAGACTATGTGTACAAATTTTAATGATAATAATCGGTTAAGTAGTTTTGGCGTGAAAGCGTAACAAACAAATTTACATTCACATCTATAATATAAATAGCTGACCCGGCAAACTTCGTACCGCCTAACAGTCATTGAATGTCATGTTACATATTACCTGAATTTTATTTTTGATTGTATGGAAATAAATATTAAGTTCAGCTCTTTATTGAGATAAAAATACAGAAATAAAAAAGTACAAAAATTAAATGCATCAATCGTGTGTCATTAAATTAGACATGTACATATTGTGCAGCATGGGATGCAGTCGGTTTCAAATTTCTTCATTGAAGCACCAGCGTGGTGGACTGAAGTCTAAACCCTCTCAGTTGCAGAGAAGGCCTATGCCAATCAATGGGACGTACACATATGAGCTAATGATGATGATGATGAATTCGTTTGAACTCAATGGTCATACCCGTTGGGATCAATGAAATCCTTAGATCAATCTAATTGATGAATTCTCAAGCACCAATTATTCATCTCTAAGTTGTCTATTGAGTATCGTCACGTGAATAACATTACTCAACAATTTTCTTAACACCAAGCGCATTCCATTGCATAGTTGAGTGTTTTAGATTTCAAAGCGTGATGACTACCGAGCCCGCCTTCGTTTGTAAATTGTAAACCAAGGAGTTTAAAAATAAATTTCTGAACGCACGCATAAATATTTGACAACCAATAAATATGTCAATCACTTTTTATTACTGACACTATTCTACATGTTTAAAATCCAAAATACGCAATTATTCGAATATTGTGGATATATGTTGTCGATTCCAAACCTTTATTTAAATACGTTCTTTAATTTGAGGGGACCAATAACCGTATTGATGGGATAAACATAAAATGTCTGACAGGATATTAGGTAGAACAGTTTATATGAGAAAAATGGCGCTGTATGTGAAAAAAGATTTTCCCGCTTTTCTGTTGAAATTTTTCCTGAATTTTCTTTGCTATAAACCTCACGGAGCCCGAGACCTTTCCAACGAATGCAAAACCGTGGAAATCGGTTCGCGCGTTCCGGAGTTATAGCGTCAGGGAGGAAAACCCGACTTATTTTTATATAGTAGACATAGCTGCAATAGTAATTTATCTGGTTAGCAAAGCACACATCCGTCAATTAAATTAATTTGTATGCACATTTATTTAGCGCATAACAAATGTTCGCGCTTGAAGGTGATACGGCCGAGCAAATAAATTACGCAGCTTCTTTACATTCTATATTGTTCCTTCATATTTCACAATGCGTAAGATTAAAATCTGAAGGTAGCAGGTGGAGCTGAACGAAGGGACGTAGTATTGGCGCTATAAAATTGTTGCTTTGTTATTTTTTTTAGAATTATTCGTATGGGTATATGTGTGTATATGTAATGACATAATTCATAATTTTAACTATCGAGGGTAATACCGGGAAGGCATCTCAGTAATCCCTCTGAATAGTCAAGTAGACCTTTGACATGCAGTGGAACGCAGTGTTCCCAACTTGGGGGTTTTCCCCCTAAATTTGGGGGGAAAAATTGTGGACTGGGATTTTTTTAGGGGCTTTATATTTTTAGGGGTTTTTTAGGGATTAATTTAACCCTCAAAAATGTTAAGTTAATTAATGTCAACATGTATGATTTTAAAAAGTCTGAACCAGAAGAAAATGAAATTATATATGACGTATTGAATAATTTATAAATAAAGACTATTAAAAAATAATGCAGAATATTATTTATAGTCAATTAATTATTTTTACAAAATGTTATTTAGATAATAGGAAAAATGCAAACAGTCGAAAAATTAAGACACGAGTGGGATTCAAACCTACGGCTTCGGCTTTACGCGCCGCGCTCACATCCTATTTTTTTATTCGTAATGTTAATTTATTATATTGGTCATTACCTAGCTAATAAATTATAATTAGAATGCTTAACATGAATGTGTGGTATAAAAAACGATTAGTATTTATTTTAATTACAAAAATATTTTTTAGGGGTTTTTCAAACAATGATGCGATTTTAGGGGTTTTTGACTTTACCTTTAGGGATAAATATTTTTGGGAGTTGGTAACACTGGTGGAACGTGCAAAGGTTGATGAATGAATATTATAAGATAAAGAAAAAATATCTTGTGCATCTTAACTTCATCTATATCAAATACTCTTTAAGTAATTCTTTATTCGTGAAAAGGGAAACAAAGTTTCTGTACATCATTTGTATTCCAAACAATCTGCAATTATTTTATTATTCAACAGCACTGTGATGCAGTTGGCTAGACTGCGGGATCGAACCTTGCACCGAGATAAAGGCATATGTGTTCCACAAATCCGTTTCGAGTCTAGGTGTTTGTAAGACCGAAGAGTCTCTCGTAGTTTCTGATACTCATGACACAAGACTTGTATCTTAGTGTGGGGTCAGAAGACTCGGAACTATGTATGCGACTGTTGGGTGTATTTATTTGTCATCCAGTACTTAAATTAAATAAAAAACTTAAACTATCCAAATACAAACCGCCTCTACTATCAAAAGCGTGTTATTCATACCGTATAAATAGCAACCGTTAAACAAACATTCAACAAATTACAACGGGCCACGATATCCACTCCAAATATCGGAGCTGCCATCAATGGTCGTGACGAGTTATCGTCTTCGTAAACAACACTGGCCGTATCGGAATTCGCGAAATCCGACGACATTTTCTCGGAATAGGCATCCACGTAGTGCGGTGTCAAAGTTTAGGTGTTATCTGTGTACAGTATTATGAATGAACGATACTTAAGTAGTTGGAAATAGATTGGTAGGAAACCAATCTATTTGTTACTGTTTGTGCCGTTCGATCTAGAGGTCCTGGGTTCGATTCCCGGGTCGGGCAAAGTGTTATTGGGTTTTTCTATAAGTAATTCTCAGTAGCAGCATGGAGTCTGGAAATGTGCCCGAAAAACGGCAATAGGCTCGCCGCTATCACGTGGGACTCGTACACACCTGGCAAAATGTGGGTGAGGCGGCTACAGGCGTGAGGTTATGTATGTGGTTTCCTACTATGAGGAGATCTAGTACATCACACAGTGAATGCCTGTTTTTTTATTGCGAGACGATTGCATTTTATAATTATGATAACTGAAATTTTAAATTAATCGGTAAAGATTTTCGGTATATTTGTATGATCATCCCTTGTTTTTCCTATAAGCAAAATAAGTGACGTCCTCAGTCCTCAAACCCAACATCTTTGAACAGCATGCCGCATCCCTTCTGTTCAAAATTTATTCATGTCGACTTTGTATCTGTTTCGAAGGACAGGAGAATCTTTATTACCAATGTAAAGGCTTATAAGACGTGATGTTACATAATTGCGATCTCGTTTCACTTAATGAGATTGCTGCAGAAATAATTTTTCCTACTTTTCCTCTCCACCGATCCTGAATCTTCTCACAACACCTACGGTTCCCCAGGTACGATGAATGCTGCTTTTTCACCGAAACTGTATCGATAAAAATAAAAATAGCATGAAGCAATTCCTTCAAAATGCGAAATGATGAAACATCGTTCACGGTTATTTATAGCCTAATTAATTCAATTGAAGCTATAAATATAGATGTTTTGCGATATTCCGACATTGGGAATGGGGTCACGTGGCCAGCACCTTATAAACTCGATACTAGGATATAAATAAAGTACAAGAAGCGAACAAGAACAATTTGTAAAGTTTTTATTGCTGCAATTTCTGTAGTTTCTCGTCTTTCAGCCGTGTCGTTTCGAATTGTTTATTCACGAAGTTTTGCTACGTAATGACTTAGTAAAGCATGACTTTTAGCTATTTCTAGTAACCGTTCTTCGTTTAAATTTATTGTTCTAAAATATAATCATGATACACGTAATAGTTCTATTTGAGACAATCGTGCATTTATCTCAAAAACATATGTTTATTTGATGTAGATTAACGTACCCTAGTACTTGAATCAGTCATATTTCCTTTCACTACAGAAAAAGAAGTTGAAAAGGAAGTTTTGACCAATAGTGATGTATGTTGTCATACAGATAAATTGTCATGTCTATCCTCCTAAGATTTTCAGAGTCATGTTAAACTTTCAATCGATAAACGCTACGCTTACCGGGTCGGGCCTGCAATCATGAACCTTTAGAGTCCGTAGCAACTAGAACTGACAAAAAGCTGATGATGATGATTGAAGAGGGTTAACGTTCTGGTGCGGTTTGCAAATAAAAAAGAACATTATGGGTATAGCTGTTGTCACTTTTTTTTTCCGTTCGAAAACCCGAACAGTCCTAGGGAAATAAGCACCAATTCTACGAATCCAAGCTGTCAATCAAACTGTAATACCTAGAGGCTTATCGCTTAGAGTGTAAATTTCCTTTCGTCCATTATCTTTTCTGTTGTATCGGTGATTCAGAACCCACTTATTGAATTTGGAATTACCAAGTTCTGAAACCAACCAAGTTTTTAGTAAAGTTATATTTATTATTCTTATGATGACAGCTTTCCTGGTGATGGATAGGATAAAAAATTGAAGCCCAGATATATTTTTATTCGTTTTTGTGTGAAACCGCTTGCAAACTGAATGTCGTAAATTATATTTGAATTAAACTTAAACACAAATACAGTACAATCCCGATTATCCGAACATCGATTATCCGGACATCCGATTATCCGGACTCATTCGTCTCGGCTCTAATTATTAATTTAAAAATGTTTTGACGGCGCAACGAGCATGTTACGACAAGTTTACTCCCGCCTCCAACGGTGAACTCCCGCTCTCATTTGTTTGCGGGATAGTGTTTGTTATTGTTTCATTTTCTTTGATAGCGTTCAACTGAAAGGTTGTCTTTTATTTTTGTTAATAAATGAAAATGAAGATAATTGAGAGTATAAAAAATGGTGAATCTGGCAGTAAGTTGGCACAAATATATGGTGTCGGAACTTCTACGATATCAGATATTAAAAAGAATTCTGATTCCATAATGAAATTCACCTGCGCGCTTGAGCAAGAAGATGGAAGCTCGCAACGTAAAGTCATGAAAAAATCTCAAAATGAAATTCTGGAGAATGCAGTTTTTACTTGGTTGTTACAAAAGAGAGCATGCGGTCAGCCCATATCTGGACCTCTGTTATGTGAAAAAGCATTGGATTTTAATCAAAAACTTGGTGGTGATACTTCTTTCAAGGCGAGCTGTGGATGGTTAGCAAGATTCAAATCCAGACATGGAATTCGAGAACTGGAGATTCAAGGAGAAAAACTGTCTGCTAACGTTGCATCAGCCGACTCTTTTGTAGACGAGTTAAAAGAATTTCTAGATGAAAAAAATACGATTTAGAGTAACAGTAACGAGAGAGAAGATGAAGAAGAGACTGAAACTGGGGTTGTATGTCAAGTACCATCTCACGCAGAAGCTTTTGAAGCTCTAGATGTTGCTTTTAAGTGGTTTGAAAGACAGGACGAATCGGATTCCATACAATTGTTACAACTGAAGCGCATCAGGGACTTGGCTGCGAGAAAAAGATGTGATTCATTACGTCAAAAATCTATAACAAGTTATTTCCAACCAAAATTTTAAATTACATAGGTATTATGTAATTCATTATCTATCGTTATAGCTCGTTTTTTATATATCGTATTATCTAAGTAAAACCCATTACATAATAAAAAAATATTAAAACTTAAATATTATTTGATTTGCTTTAAAATCGGTTATCCGGATTTTCGATTATACGGAATACCCCTGGTTTTAATTGATCCGGATAATCGGGATTCTACTGTACTGCTTTTTTTGAAGTAGGTATGTATAATATGTTGTTTGAATTTATTAAAATACTGATATTTTAGTAATATAACGTCGTTGTTATGTCATCGCAGATGTTTTCAAAGCTTTATATAAAATACACCAGCAAAGGAATTTTGAAACATCACCGAGGCACTTAATTGAATCACATAATTCGGCATTTCACAGGGGCCGTGCCGACGAATCTCTCTGCGTCTAACGAAATGTGATTATTTCATTCTATTTACGACATCGTAAAACACTCTGCCCAGAAATGGTGTATTTATTTTATGATAAGGCTGTTTATTTTTGGATTTATACCTGCTTTTTATCACATCAAAGAGCTCCGTACTGTATGAATTAACGCTTTAGTAAAACGTGGAAAGGTAAAAATGTAATTAATGAAACACACCTGTACAGAGACTGTATACCCTGTACAGATTCGGGGATATGTTCATATCTGAATGTGGTGTGAAATTGTTGCTAAATTATGGTACATAGTAGAATATAATTTAATAGATTGTCGCGTTTGGTTAATAAGAATGACTGCCCCCATAAATATCCATCTCCTCCCTTTTTCTCTTTCCTGATTGCAAGTGCATTGTTATCCAAATAAAGTGGGAACCAACAATAAACAGTGTCAGTTATATCTCTCACTTTTTGATACTTATTACGTGTCATAATAAACGCGACACATGCACGATGTTTGCTATCATTGTGAATATCAATATGTATATTAATCAACGAGTGGTCTTAAATTACTAACATAACCCATTAATGCAATTCTGTACTAAAAAAACTTCGCGGGAAGGCTCAAATATACGAATATGACTCAATGTTTAAACTTGACCCAAGACAAGTGTAGCTTCGTGGCTTAAAAAAACACTCGGTATCATTGCCACGGTTGCCTCTTAATAAAACAAATTGATCTTTAGCGAACTTGACCCCTCATAAAAAGAACTGTAGCGATACGCTTCGTTCTTACTTTTATGACACTGACTCCAATTGATTATCGTCTTTGTACTGTTGTGTTAAATCCCGAATTGGCTTGCAGAATTGTAAATTATGACTGCCAATCTAGGCAGATGAAAACATGCCCAATCGAAACGTGTTAAGGTTGATTTTCGGACGAGCATTTGTAGTCAATTGATTCCAATGTCCCACCTTACTCTTGAATGGATTATTTTCGCCCTCCCCCCCCCCCCACATTGGGTACTTTCACATGTGTCCTGGATGCGTGCCAAGGGATTCCGCTCCGGCCGCGGCGGAAACTTTGTTTCTTTCACACTTTGAGTTTTATTCGCGATGTGAGAATTCCTCTTGTGTTATCAACAGCTCGCAATCAGCTTTTGTTTTGTCGATTGGTAATCGATGATCTTAATCGATTTCTATTTAGGGAAAATTGCGGTTATGAATTCAATTCGATAAAGTACTTTAATATCAAATGTATTGATACTATGGACTTAGCGTGACCTCTGGATGAGTAGAAGTTACCCTAAATGAAGTATTTTGAACTTTAAATATGGTATTTGGCACTGCCTATGTTTATTGCATAAATTATAATGTCAATTTTATTGGTGATGAACCAGAGTCTAAGTATTGTATACTGATGGTTGAACGAAATCTTTTCGCTTGCTGTACGTAGGCTTCCCCTAAAGATTTCCAGTAACTTTTGTTACACATGTGTTGTTGTCATCTAGCAGTCTTTCGCGGTCTTCATAAGATTGACAGTCCTTGTCATTAGCGCTCCTTAATAGTCTTCATAATTAATGAGCGACAATTAAATTTTATTTCAATCTTGAATTTATCGCCTTACCAATAAACAGTAATTGGGTAATGAAATTCAAAGTTATCAACACGCCGCATAAATTATAGGTTAGGGCTGAAAGCGTTGTCGAAGTGGATTATATCCAATGATTTACATTCTAAAAGCGGTGCTTACAACGTCGGCTAATCGTTCATTATCAAATTTAGATAGGGTTTAAAGCCAAGATCAGTATTTACGGCCGGTTATGTTTTAATCTATCGTAGCCTGCTTGTTTTGCCAGTAATTAGAAAGTTGATTCTTGTATAGAAATCTGGATTGAATATAGGTTTAGTTTTAAATAAAATAGCGTGTATTATATGATATAGTTAAAAACCTTGACACTCTTTTAAATAATTATAATCAGCCTATATACTCACAATGCTGAGCACGGGCCTCATCTACAATTGAGAGGGTTTGGGCCCCAGTTCATTTCTATTTTAAATATTAAAGGATATAATGATTATAAAAAATCTTCGGTCAAAATCGTGGTAGTGTGGCCACAATGGTGGTATGATTGATTGATTCCTAATGTACGCGGAGTGATCTCGGAAAGCTGCACATGTGAGACGGGTTTGATTCGGTTAGATCGGTTTCATATCAGTGATATCATCCCGGTCGAACGGGTCTATTCCTACCGCTGTCGTTATACAACTATTATTATGGTCTCGCGGTACAACTATGTGCCGTGCGATCTAGAGGTCCTGGGTTCGATTCCCGGGTCGGGCAAAGTGTTATTGGGTTTTTCCATTAGGAAATTCTCGGTAACAGCACGGAGTCTGGAAATGTGCCCGAAAAACGGCAATAGTCTCGCCACCTATTACGTGGGACTGATACATACTTGGCGAAATGTGGGTGCAGAAATGCACCTCTGCCTAACCCTTAAGGGAATACAGGCGTGAGTTTATGTATGTATGTATTAAAAACTAAGCGATTAAAAAGCACCGAACGAACGGATCAGCATTTAGTTCACGTACCTAATTAATTTATGTTGCAACTAAATGATAACACTAAACCTGATGGTAACTATGATACTGTCCAAATAGAGCATCAGGTGGCGACTGGTCCCATCTATCACTCGATACCCTCACGTCAACCTGCTGATGGTCTAAACAACAGCATGACCATACCGCCTAAATCTCCCGCCCAGAATCGGATCGCCTCAAAAACCAAGGTTGAAATGAGACGTTGCCAGCAAATAAATATAGCTATGTTGTTCGCACGCGTCTATCGTACTGTCCGCACATGCGTGTTTTTGCACGCGCGCTGTGTGCATGAATGGCGTATGGGCTTCATTGATAACAGTCGCTAATTTTACTCGTTTATTGAATGCATTGTACGGAAATCTATGTAAGATTTGGCTAGGAACGTTTTCGTACCCTCTCAGTTGTAGAGGAGGCCCGTGCCCAGCAGTGGGACGTATTTGGGCTGATGATGATGATGATAATGATGATGTTTTAGTACGTAGTTAAAATCATAATATAGATAGATAAAACACTTTATTGTACAGAAAACTAGTTATTAGTGGAGAAATTGGCGATCTTATCGCTTATAGTGATCTCTTTCAGACAACCAGGCATAATGGAATATTCAACTAGTATTCAAGGAGATTCTTTTGTATTATATCTAATATTATGAAAGTAGTGATAGCCTCGAGGTTTAGGCGCGCGGTCAATAATCGTGGCGGTAGCCGGTTCAAACCCTTAGGCACACACCTTTTCGAAGTTATGCGTGTATTCATTAACATGCTTCAATTGTGAAGGAAAACGTCTTGAGGAAATCTGCATATTTAAAAAATCTTAGAAATTTCTTAGATGTTTTTATGAAATTTGGTATGGAGGTAGTTGATAACCTGTATTAAAACTAAGGCTTCTTTTAACCTGAATAAATGAAGTGTTCCCGTGGAATGAGCAAGGAAATCATATATTAATGAGGTAGTACAAAAATTTATGGAAGCGCGAATTTATGTGACTTGAAGGAAAACATCGTGAATAAACCTGTACCTACACCTAAAAAGTTCTCAGGAATTTCTTAGGTGTGTAGTCCGCCAACCCGCACTAGGCCAGGTAGGTTGACTAAGGCCTAAACCCTCTCAGTTGTAGAGGAGGCTGATGATTATGAATTAATAATAATTGGCGAAATATTTATGTAGATGTACACATCTGACTACCACTCAAAAGAAACGGGTCCACACCCGTTTCACTGTATACCCACGTATACAGGGTGTATTCAGACCGTGATCGGAAACTAAGGCAGATAAAAGCTACGGTGATTACAAACCCATTGGCGTTTAAAAAATCGAGACAAAAAAATATTTGACGTTTTCCTAACAATCATAGATATAAAATGGATGTGGTTGTAAGGAAAACGTATTTTATTTTATTTTTTTGTCGGGATTTTTTTTAATGTCACGGTGTTTGTAATCACCGCAGCTATTATCTGCCTTAGTGTCCGATTACGGTCTGTATACACCCTGTATACGGGTTAAAGAAAATAGTTATAAATGTCTGCCGTCGACGCACATTCGCGATTTTGAACGCGCCCGCATTGCATGAATGGCGATTATGTTTCATTGATAAGTGCGCGATAGATTGTGATATCAACGTGTTGCATGCCCGTGTATGTAAAATTCTAGAATATTCTATTAATAATAAATTATATTTATTTCCACATCTCGTTATCATTATTTGTTGTCACAGCAAATTAATCAGAGAATCAAGTAAACTTTCTAAATTAATTTGTGTAAGTACAACACAAACGATGTTTGCATGAAGTTAAGCATTTCGCCGTACTAGTATAATGCATTTCGTACTAGAATTATGAAGGAAAAGAGAACCAAAAAAACACGCGAATTTAGTTTTGTTTTTCGGTAAACAATGTTTCACGGCATTATCAACGATTCCGGTTGTTTACAAAGGATTTTCCCGATGGAATTTTCTTTGTGAGTTTTATTGATTTTGTGAAACATGTTATTTCTAGGTTGTGACGTTTAATGTATTCACGCTTAATTTCTGGCTACAAGAAAATTCTTGTGGATATTGGAGAGACAGGAGTAAAGTATTAGTTAGGGACGCCGTATATTGGTACACACCTTTAATGGGACAAGAAATGAAATTTAATATTATATATTTTTATGGCAAAACAGCATCAAATATCATTGCAATTTTGATAGGCGAACATAACATATTTTAAAATATATTAATGGCATAATAAAAATAATTCGCCATCTTCCTCGTACAAACGGATTTTCAAGGCAGTGACGTCATTACGTTGTGCATCTTTTTCTAGCTCTTTGGAAATCACTCCATCCAAAAAAATCAAATAATACTTTCACTAGAATTTCAGCTTCAATTATTTCTAAAATAAAACTAAACTTGCAGACGAACTCGCGGCCAAGAAATAGTAAAGATAAATTTTGACATTGACGCAATCTGTATTGCAATCTTATTACGTCACGATGAGGTTAGTAAACTTTTATCGCACCATACAATTTTTTATCGCAGTCATTTCCGGCTCACAATTTGGCGTTACGATTATGTGCTCAATCAAATATGTATATCTTTTTATATACCTACTCTTCAAGTGGATTTAAGATGTCACACAAATGACAAGTGTCGGTGTTTGTCGCGTCATTATTACTAAGCTTTTGTCAGGTGATTGATCCGCGAGAGAGACTTTTCTGTTATAAGAACCAAAAAATCAAAAGTGCGATCCAAAATAGTTTTCGTTTCGATGCTTAGGAAAAAGGTATTTTTTGTCAGCTGTTTAGCATGAATATTTGTTATAAATTGTTTGGCAAATGTTTGTTTTAAATACGCTATACTTGTATTTGTCATTAACCTCTGCCGTCAGCTGTTTTTTTTATTACAGTGATATTTTATGGTACCAGCCCTTTTCGATAAAACAGACATTCTTTGGGAAGAGTTTTTTTAATAGTTCGTCACGCTGAACAAGTACGTTTTTCTGAAATTGGCGTGACAAATAAGTGGTGAATTCTCCGATTTGCGAAATTTACTAAAGACTTCTACACAGACAGACAGTTGGTTAGACGGTTGGATAAAATATTAAACAGATGTGCGTATTGTATCTATATAATGAAATTGCCTCAACAAATCGTTTGCTTTATGATCTAACCCGTCACGTATCATAAGCTAATTGTTAGATTTACATACATTGCGCGGTTTGAAAAGAGCACACTCAACACTAATCAAATTAAACCTCACTAGAATAGCAAATTATTCTTCTTTTCGAATAGAAGGCTAATTCATAGACTCGCTCGCTTCGAATCGCAATGTTTTATTCATCCGGACTACTTTTTAATGTCGTTTGTTTTTTCCATCTTTTTGCACGATCGAGCGCGACTAAGCTCGTGAGCCCTTTAATCAAAGCTTTCTGTTCGCTTCTGCTTTTTCATGCCCTTTGATTTTTTAAAAGCGTGTGTTTATAATCAGTTTGACTTTTCACCTTTTCATTAAACTTTTTGTATGTGTTACTTTTTGTATGTTTTAATCTAATCACATGCGGTAAATTTGCATAAGTTAAAAAGATAATTATGTTACTCTTTCTTCTTGTGTAGCAGAATTGTGATTTGAGATGAATATTCCTTGTTCCTGGATACTTTTAATGGAGAGCTTCTTTTCTTCATAAATAAACAGATGGGCTACCATATTTTGAGTGGTCATTGTTATCTTTAAGACCTTCAATATCAAAAGAATCGTCTTCGCTTGAAGCTGGTTGGGTCATATTAGGTCGATCTTGCCATTGGCTGCGATGTTTGACATTGCCGTGTCAATTATAAAAATGCTCTGTAATGTTAGATCATCGTCCACGATACCTGTGTGCATATTTATAGAAGCTGCTATTACTTACCGTTAGGCGCCACTCTCACATATTCGCCCGTCATGCTTACTAATATCGTAAGTACCAAACTGGTCTTGTCATATGTCTCACAAATCAAGCGTATGGTTGACATGTTTTTTTTGTTCGTGTAGATATAATTCATACGAAACGGGAAAAATCTAAGTTACCATTGAAAGTGTTGCGGATAATACATTTACTGGATAATTAAAAAATCATTGGACTAATGAAATACACCAGTGTCTCTAAGAAGATCCATCTCACGTAGTTCTCTAAAAATACGAATGATTTCGATTAACCCACAATAATTTTTTTAGAGGTGGTAATCTTAGTCCACAACGCTCACCAAATGTAGAAGACTTTTTCATAATGCCAAGCCAAACTTAGCACTAACTAGAAGTGGGGTAAAAAAAACATCAAGAATAGATTTCAACTCTTAAGGCATTAAAGTCCCTATAGAAATTCATGTTTCAGTTTATTCTATATTACTTTGACGACTGTAACTGCGAAATAAGCTTTGATATGTTATCACAGTAATTAACTGTTACTTTTAAGCACATTCACTATATTGTACGCGCCCAACCTTGCCACAGGAGCACTGCCAATCGGACGTGACTATTTTAGTTCAGTGGGTCATTAAACGTGCCGCGTCAAGCGTTCTATATGCGGCTGTGCGCGACACGGCTAGTGTAGGACGTCGCGTGTCTCGGCCTGATGGAAAAAAATGTTCTTTTTTTGCCGTTGCGACGGAATCGCCGACGATGGGAGTTTATGCCATAGGACGGGATGAAAAGCAAATGTTTAAGAGTGATAACATGTCGCGAGCTGCTTGGGTAAGGTTCAATAAGGAATATATCAGGGGTATAGTAGATGCGTTTCCTATAATCGAGCATGATTGGTAGGGGGTTAAGGAGAGTGGTTGGGTTTGTATACGGAAGACACACGATTGAAAATTGTGTTATTTTTACTTCGCCATAAAATATTTGACATATTTTTACTTATACTCTATAATGTGTATTATTGGATTTATACAAAGTGATAACACCGCACCTGTGAGTACTGTGGTCTAAATGAAAAGTCGGCAATTCTTCTTAAGTGACATATTTATGCGAGCCTGATCTATCCGGTTCATGGCAGAACGTCACTTGCATGTTTTTCTATGGCTTACTTACCCGTCCTAACGCTATCCAACCGGATTAGGATATCCTACCAACAGTAAACACCTCATGTGCGGTCATAATTAAAAAAGATACATACATATCTAGCAAATCTTCAATACAGACCTCATCATTTTTATTATTCAAAACAACTCGCTCGGTTCCCTAGCTTTGTTTCATCTTTATGGTCCCGTTATTGGACGCGAGAACAAAATTGACTTGAATTTCCTCAGTCAAACGATGTCGATTTATTTTGTCATTATACAAAGGAAATGTCCCGTACGGTAATGTTCTCGCATTATTCAGTGTGGGCAGTGAGGTGTAGTTTATTTTGCGATTCAAATTTGATGATTTACATTCAGGTAATTGACTGGGAAAAGTTTTACAGAGAGGTCGCAAGAAACCGTAAATTTTCTTATTACTGGTTTAGTACTAGACTAGACCAAGTACCTAAAGTGTTTTTAAATTCAGTGCTGCGGACCTTATTTTATTTTATATATACACAAAACAGCTGTGCTTCAGGCTATGTGATTTGAACAACTGTAGTAACAAAGATCGCAAAATGCTTTAGGTGACTACATAAACGCCACCACACACAGGCGCTTACCAAAGAATTCCAGGATTTGTAAGCTTAAGTCCATTTCTGCAGCCGTGTTTAGCCAAGTGTGTCTTAAGTCCAATGTTATAATTGGAGATGAGGAAAACCCACTAACACTGCTCAACCCCGGGACTCTATCTTTAGGAAGTCACAGTATAAATATGTACTCATTGTTGCCTTTGATCCCAACTTTCACACAACATCAACTGCGTCAATGCAAAGGTACCAGGAAAACAGAACAAATGAGTTTCTAAACTGTCCCCAACAGTTCCGCAGGGAATGACCGCGTGCGACCGACCACGTTGCAACGCTGTTTTAATCTATTTGCATTCGGAATGCGCTGAATAAGTATCACAGACGTATGTCGGGATGGAATGGGTATTATGGTATTTTGTCTTTACGATCGAGCAAACCCTCTCAGTTGTAGAGGAGGTCCGTGCCCAGCAGTGGGACGTATATGGGCTGAAGATGATGATCGAGCATTTTTATTTGCCCATGGATGATTTGAAATAGACACTTTATGTTTAACTAGCGGATCGTTTTCACACGGGTAAAGAGTAGACTGTCAATCCGGGTGTAAGTTACCTTTGTATACAATTTTATTTAAATTGGTCCAGCCCTTTAAGCGCAAAAAATTAACTACCAACAAACACATTTAAATACTTTCATATGTTTGCGTTTCAATTATTATTAGTGTGATTGTTTTTGTTTATTATAAACTAACGGAAGTCTTGTTGTGTAATGAGTAGGCGCTTAAAAAGTATGCCATATAGGTCATGGTTTCAGCCCAGTTGCCACGCCTACTCGGCATTTCTATCCCGATGTTACTGTGTGATGTATGTATGATGATAACAATAAATGTTCTCGTTTTGCATTTGAGTCCGACGGTCGTGTGAATGGTAGACAGTGGGTTTCAGTTAATTTTTGTCTTTTGCACGGATGTGGCTCTGATTCATGAGGATGTTGACTTATGATGGGTACTTTGTGTTAATGATTTTATTTATTTGCATGTCGGAATGTGAAGTTTTGTTAAATTGTGCTTGGAAGTTCGTAATAGTGTAAGTTTATGCCCTTGAATTATATTAGATAAAGAGCTCACTCTTGGGACTCCATTCCTATTGAAACAGTTAAATGTATGAAGACCTTCTCATAGATAACTTCACTCCTCACTGTTGAAATATTTTCATGTCGCAATGGTCCGAAGTATTCGGGAGTTGTTCAATAATAATAATTATAAAAGACACAGTCAACAATTAACTTGGACATCATCAGCCTCATGAAGCTCTCATTTGGTCACAGATAAAAGACATTAATTGTACGAAAATTTGAAATTCAAATTAATTTATTTGATCATCTCACTATATTATGTCTAGGATCTCGAAAATATACTAATTTCCAACTAATTTAATCAATTATAATCAATATTTAGTAATTACAACATGCAACATTAAAAAAATAAACATTCCACAAACGAGTTCAACACGCTATCGAGATCGGTGGGAGAGAAAAAAACACGTCCGGTGCGGTCGGCGGGCGGGCGTCATCTGCCCGACGCGCATCCGTCGCCACTCGTCACTTCCGGTCGACCATGTTGGATTTATGGTGTTACTGACGTGCTCGCATGTAACATGTGTCTGCGATGTGTTGAAGATTGGCAAGGCTACAAATGAGATATGTCAAACGGGACAGGTCGCGGAAATTGGCAGAACAGGATTTCCTAGTGCTGTGTTGGCAACGCTGATTTTTGGCGATTGTTGAATTAGAAAATTGTGATCTATTTGTTAGGAATGTAGGTGATATCGATAACGTACTGAACTGTGATAAGAAAACTGGTTAAAATAGAACAAGGTATAAAGATGAATGAATATAGATGGAGTATAAAGATCTTATAATCAGTGGCGGTATTTCCATAGAAGCCCAAAAGGCCAGCTTGCCTTACAAAATTCCGAATTAATAAGCTTTAAATTTTTAATTGTCTTTAATAAATGAGAATATACCAACCCCATAATAAAAAAATCCGCATTAACTAGACATTACGAAATAAATGTGAAACGGAAGCATGGAAGCACCGCCACTGCTTATTATTAAAATCACGTGTGCCCATGTAGGTACATTTACTATTAAATATTTTCTTTTATAAACTGGAGAGAAATAGGATTAATGTTTTATCGCTAAAAATGGATTATTTTGTATGTCTCACAATCACTGTAAATTCATCTTTCCTTCGAAGTATCTCCAAACGAAAATAATAGACCCAATTGAAATGAATGTACTTATTTCTTAAAGAGTTGCAGTGAGCTTAGAAAATCAGCTGAATGGTAACCTTGTTTATTTCCTGTGGATTTCTTTGTGATAAGGTTAGCAGGCTCCAGGTTGCTTCCAATAAAACGCTTTAGAAGTCTTTGACCTTCGTCCTCTACTGGACGTCTCATGGCTAATGATGACTGATGTAAAGAATAATTTCCATCAACACTAACCAAGGGTCGGATAAATACGTTGTGTTAATTAACCATTAATTAGCAAGAACAGCGTCCTTTTCGGTCCATTACACGTTCATTAATATTTTAATGTTTATTTTTTTCACAATTTTGCAAACTTCATCGCTTGCTAATTGCTCTTCTTGATACAGTTCGTTATAATTAATAACAAAAAGCCTTGGGTATTAATTAGCCTTCGTGTGCTCTAAATGGCGAGAATTGGCGATGATCAGTTGGAAGTAGACCGTATTGAAATAGCGTAGAAGACTAAAACCATTACAAAAGGCAAGGGTGGGATGCATGATTTGGAAGGCCTTTTTTGTCATGGGGAAAATCCTCTTAGATCCCCACTTACAGTAAACAAACGGGACTCTTACCGGCTAAATAGACCACGGTAGTCTCTCCTCTACACTTTGAAGCAGTGGCGGTACTTCCATAGAAGCCGAAAAGCGTTACACATTAATTGTGTAATGTCTAATTTATAATTGTTTATTGTGGGGGTCAGGATACCGTTATTTATATGTCAAAATACTTTTGTTAAATAAAGATTATTATTCGGAATTTTGAAAGGCAAACTGGGCTTTTGAACTTCTATGGAAGTACGGCCACTGCTATAAAAGTCTTCGGGAACTCAAAAATGAACGCGCCGAAATACCTCCAGTGTGTGGCTTATGAAGCACACATCGGCCTACACAGACTTACTAATAATATTAATTCCCACTTCGCATTTTTATTTATTTATATGGGTCTCTCACCTAAGAAATTTTGTGATTTATAATTTTTTGGGTCGTCGCTGGATGCAGGTTGCCTCCAACAGGTCACTATGGAAGTCATTGGGGAGGCCTATGTTCAGCAGTGGACTTCTTTGGGCTGATAATAATGATGATGATGATGATAATTTGTTAATTTCGTCATCAACTTTCAGACGTTTTTTTTTCATCGGAAATTATCATTGAATTAGCACGAATAATGATCCGCGTACTCGTTGGCGAATCGATGAATTAATGTCCGTGGGAACATGAATGTGTTAATTGTAAGTTTCCGGATCGACCGGTTCTTTGTTTGTACGTACGAAGGATAATATTGGTCTTCGCGAATAACAATAATGAATAAATAAAATATTTATTCTTTATTGTAAATGCGTCAGAGTAGTGTGCGGAAATAAGGGCTTAAAAAAATATTGAAACAAATTTTACTATAATTTCCGCAGCAAACTTAAGCAAAAAGAAGCCCTTTAAGATGTCCGGCAGATTATTACTAATAGTGTAAAGGGTTCAGCAGCAATCAACGTTGCGCCTGTTTTTAAGGAATGCAAATTTTACTCAGTACCACACTTCCCTTAGATGATTAAGTTGTAAATAGACTGTTCTACATCATGTCAATAAAAATATAAAGAAATAAAAAATAATTATCAGTTAATAATTTATACATTTTTTTGTTTCAGGTAAATACATCCAGATTATATCAGCTTTAATTAAGTTAATGTAAGTTTGGCATGTTTCATCCTTACTAATATTATAAATGCGATTGTAACTCTGTCTGTCTGTCTGTCTCGCTTTCCTGCTAAAACTACTAAACCGATTTAACTGAAATTTGGTACACAGATAGTTTGGAGCCTGAGAAAGAACATATTGTCACTTTTAAGCTAGAAACTTGAAACTTATTTTTTAGGCTGTTGATTAGATATAAATAAATATAACATTCAAAGTTTGTAAAAAATACCTTTAAGGGAGTAAAATAAAAATAGAGGATGAAAGTATGTTAAAAAAATTCCCTTAATCCTTACTAATATTATAAATGCAAGTAATATGTTATAAATGAGAAAATAACTATATGTCTGTTACGCTTTCACGCCTTAATCATTTGACCGATGTGAACGATTTTTGGTATGGACATAAATGGGACTCTGTGGAATAAAATAGACTACAATTTATTTTCTTTCTGAACCCAACCCTGTAGTCTACGTGTACGGAGTCGCGGGCAAAAGCTAGTAATGTATATTTGAAATCTAATGTTTTATTTTTTGCCTTAATTAATAACTACAGTAGGGCGAGAAACATATTATGATGATCCGATTATCATCATCATCAGCCCATATACGACCCACTGCTGGGCACGGGCCTCCCCTACAACTGAGAGGGTTTAGGCCTTAGTACACCACGCTAGCCTAGTGCGGGTTGGCGGACTACACACCTAAGAAATTCCTAAGAACTTTTAGGTGTGCATCACGATGTTTTCCTTCACCGTTAAAGCAAGTGATAATTCATTTTGAATACACACAACTTCGAAAAAGTCAGAGGTGTGTGTCTGGGGTTTGAACCTGCGACCGCCGAAATTCTCGACCGCGCGCCTAAACCTCGAGGCCATCACATACAATAAAAATATTAATTTATATTACTATTATAACATATCTATATTGATAGTTTATCTATTGACTTGTATAACCAAAAGTTGGCTTATTTGGCTAACTGACATTGTCTTGAAGACACTGCGCTTGCCATCTGGTCTTCTGACGTGGCTAGTCACTTTAACGTGTCAGGAATTACGAAAAATATATAAAAGTGAAAAAGAATATACGTATATATACATACTATAGTGTACAACGTACACTTATCTTCATAATCATCATTATGTAGGTCTCTTCTTACCTAACCGTTTCGGAGATCATCTATTTTGTTCTGATCATGTTCTCGTTTTCTTGTCCTTGAATCTAAATCAGCTCTATAAATATCTATAGTAACTCTTCTATCCATTCTCCCCACGTTTCCAAAACGTCTTATTTCTTAAGGTATAATAGAAAACTTGTTAAAAGCAAGTACACACAATACATCACAATGCCTGATATCCGTATCAGGCATTGTGATGTGAGGCGTGAACTGCAGTCACTCGACGTCCGAAAAGCCAGTGGTCCTGATGGTATCCCGGCGGTTGTCCTTAAAAAGTGCGCAGCCGAGTTGTCTCCTGCACTAACACGCTTGTACCGCGCGTCTTATCTTTCAGGTGTGGTGCCTCAATCTTGGAGAGAGGCTAATGTGCAACCGATTCCTAAGAAGGGTGATCGGTCAGACCCTGTCAATTATCGCCCAATCGCCATAACCTCAGTGATCTGCAAGGTGATGGAGCGGATCATTAACATCCAATTGGTCCGCTACCTGGAGGATCACTCGTTGATCAGTGATAGGCAATACGGCTTCCGCCGTAACCGGTCAACGGGTGATCTTCTAGCGTTTGCCTTGCATCACTGGGGGGAGGCGATTGATCGGCATGGCGAGGCTCTTGCCGTGAGTCTTGACATAGCCAAGGCATTTGATAGGGTCTGGCACCGTGGCCTTCTCTCCAAGCTTCCGGCATACGGTCTTCCCGGCAACTTGTGTTTGTGGATTTCGAGCTTTCTGCATGGGCGTAGAATGCGTGTCCTCGTCGACGGGCACGCTTCACAGCTCATGTCAGTTAGTGCCGGGGTTCCGCAAGGCTCTGTGCTATCGCCCACCCTGTTTCTTCTGCATATCAATGATATGTTGCCGCTTGGCAACATTCATTGCTATGCAGATGACAGCACGGTCCATGGGCGGTACTGCAGTAAGCCACCAGGTTGCCGGGCGGATACTGAGAGTAGACGCGTGGAGCTTGTCATTGAGCTCAATCGGACCCTGGAGCTCATTTCCACATGGGGTACCCAGAATCTGGTTGAGTTCAATGCCAAGAAAACCCAGGTCTGTGCGTTTTCGTGCAAAAAATCCCCGTTTTCTCCTCTCCCCAATTTTCAGGGCATTTCACTCGCAATGCGGAACGGCCTTAATATCCTAGGTGTGGATATCCGCTGCGATCTTAATCCAAGGACTCACATCGAGGGCATTATATCCGCCACTTCACGCAGGGTCGGAATCCTGAACAGGGTGCGCCGGTTTTTCACGCCCGGTCAGCTTTTCCGCTTATACAAAGCACAGGTTCGGCCGGGCATGGAATACTGCTCGCACCTCTGGGACGGTTCCGCCAAATACCTTCTCGATGCCTTGGATGGATTGCAGCGGCGTGCCATCCGCATTGTGGATGATGCAGACGTCACAGCCAACTTGGAGCCGCTACAGTTGCGCAGGGACATTGCCGCACTTAGCGTGTTCTACCGTCTGTATCATGGTGAATGCTCTGAAGAATTGTTTAAGCTTGTCCCATCCTCTCCTTTCCTCACCAGAACCACGCGTGCTGGCATGCGAAGCCACAGCTTTGTGGTCACAACATCCGCGGCTCGAACCAAAAAGTTCGCCAACTCTTACCTTTGCCGCACCATCAAGCTGTGGAATAGTTTGCCGGCTCACGTGTTCCCTCCTTCCTATGATCCTGGATCCTTTAAGCGAAGCGTGAAGAAGCATTTGTGCAGGCCGGCATGATTGTGTCGACCAGCGGGTGACCTTCGTTTCTCGCTGGTCGGTATTAATTTTTTGGACTCCACTGTGCTTACCATCAGGTACAGTGGAGTCACTTTGCCGTGCCAGTTTAAAAAAAAAAAAAAAAAAAAAAAAAAAACACAATAAAATTATTTAAACGCCAAGCCGTAGCGGAATATGGAAACGTCTGCGGAATAAATATTTGTGAGGCTTTACTCAGCGGAGATTAAAGATTATAATTAAAATCTTTTGATGTCTACCCGGCTATTGTTGCGATGTTTAAAAGGGAGAATGTCGACAAACCGAGCGCTTTTGTGAAGCCAACATCCTTGTTGATTTTGTGTATTATTATTTCTTATTGTGTGTGGCGAATTTGTTACGTTTTTTTCTATTGTACGGATGTTTGACCTCAGCAGCTTAATTTGAGAACGGGTTTTAGGTTTAGGCCTTTGTTTGTTTACGATAGTTCGTTGTGTGTGAGCGTTTTCCCATTTTCATTTACGTTCTGAAATTCATGTATGTATTAGTCTGTGTTATATATAATAGGCATGTAATGAGTGCACACTATTCGCTAGACCTCGGCTGTCGCGGGTTCAAACCCCAAGGCACACACCTCTGACTTTTCGAAGTTATATGAGTATTCGCGATTGCGATCTTTTCAAGACAACCGACCATAAGATGGATATTTTTAAGGATTTATTGGGAGGGCAGTGTGTAAAGAAGAGAGAATACATAAGGTTTTTGACTGACTAAGTGTCTCGGGAGTTGCAGATTCTAATCAAAGTTAACTTTTCCAAAAAAAAACTTACTTATGTGAAGTAGGTACATCACCCTAGACAGCTCGGTAAACTATATCCCAATTGCCAAGCCTTACATGACTTAGGGTATTTTAAGGTCCTCTAAAAAGCACATGCTGTAATACCAAGCAGAAAATGTATAGATAACTGCCATCAATTTTATACCGCCGGCTGTAAACCACCAACCTATAAGAATTCCATAATATTGCAACGTTTACTAGGCTACCATGAAACGGTTGAAGCGTGGCGGACGGTTGCGTGAGCGTGCGCGTCCGCCGATTAGTATCATCTCTTCGCTCGCTGTTTATGCATGGTGTAACTTGTAAGCGCCAAACGAAGTGTGACCGTGTTTGCCAATCACCAGCGCTCACGTTGGATGAGAAAAAAATGTAGATTTGTCATAGATAAGCGCGTTGTTTCGGGTAAATTGCTACATCGAAAAACATATCGTTGAGGTTGATGATGTAGTTTGCAAGCTGTTCAAGGAGAAGTGGTTTGGTTGTAGCAATCATTCGGAGTGATTTTGAGGGTGGGAAGCCGGCGCTGTCCCGGCGAATAAAAATTAAGCATTTTTTAATAGGTCGAATAGGAACGCTAATCGACTTTGTTTTTATATGATCAGATGTATCATATCTGTAGTAATATTACAAAATATTTCTTTCTGTTGGACTTATTTGGATGATCTTTGTCATGCCCATAGACGGGACCTTGGAAAATGATATAGACTACTTCTTTTAATAAAATTGTGCCCAGGCGAAGCAGAGCCCACCTGCTGGTTTTTAGTATTTTTACCGCTCAACGCCCCCAATCGACTCTTCCCTTACCGCCTTGAAACAGAACAATTAATCAAAGGTGTTCAATTAAACACAGCACTTCCGACCTCCGATGAAATTTTAATGAAACCCCGAACAGATTTACAAAGCTATTCTCGCCCTTTGAAGTGAGAATTTTATGTTTTTATGGAGTGAAATACTAAATTTATTCAAATCCTTTTACGTTATTCGAATTGAATTGAAAAGTATTTTTAATATTTTCTAAAGAGGCTTTTTACTTATCTTTTTTTGCCTTCATTTTTGTGGTTGATTTAATTATTGACTTCTTTACTTTTACAACATACCATGTTAGCTTGGGTATATCCCGGGTATCAATAAATCGCTTACCTAATTGTCTTTATTTTTAAATATGTTTCAAATAGATATACGTAATCGTTTCCCCAGCATTAAAACATTCCATTTCTTTTGATTTTATTTCTTTAGTATTTCACTGTTCTGTTGTCCTTTTGCTGTACCAGATTAAATACAGATGAATGAAGAACAATTTACCGATTTTCACTACGGTCACGTTCCAATGCCATTATAAAACCTTTTTCAAACTCGGTCAAATAAACATTTCCAACTTAAACAAACTGTGTCTGAACATAATATCAATTCGTTCGAATGTCTCCCGTTCAAACATCCCATGGGATTCGAACACAATTCTATTCCAATTCCTGGGCACACATCGGGAACGATCCGCGGTCCCTGGAGTCGCGCACGGCTGATTTCTCCCGAGAGCTCCGGCGCGATACTTTGAAATTTATACTTGAGCATCGGAATTGTACTTTTCCCGCTTGATTACATTCGAATGTACGTCATGTTTGTGATTGGGTATTAAGTCTTATTTCATCATCATCATCAGCAAGAAATTCCTAAGAGCTTTTAGGTGTGCAGGTTTCATCACGATGTTTTCCTTCACCGTTAAAGTACGTAATAATTCTCTGTGAATACACACATAACTTCGAAAAGTCAGAGGTGTGTGCCTGGGGGTTTGAACCCGCGACTGTCGAGATTCTCGACCGCGTGTCTAAACCTCGAGGCCATCACGACTTAAGTCTTATTTATATAAGCCCAAACAAGTCCTACTGCAGGCCACCGCTTAGTAAGGGTTGTGGAATTTTTTAATTCTATTATAGTTATAGTATCCATGGGTGTCTATTAGATATTGGTAATACTAGACCTTGCCCAATGGACCTCCACACTGAGGCAAAAAGCTGTTTCAATTTAAAAAAATATATTGCAAAAGTTTCAGACTCCTTGCTATAGATAAATTCCTCATGAGAAAATATAGAACTCGGGGATCTTTAGATCCCTCAACACACACCTGTGCAGCAATACCGCGAGGCAGCCCTTTAAGTAACTGATAACGTCAGCGTTATCTGATAGCGGTGAAGCTCTTACTTATCAACAGGTGCTAAAGCGACTGCATGCCGCGCTTTTATAAAAAACACAATATTTTTTATCTATTTCTTCAGCTTTAGCCGACGTCTTTGTATGCATAAGTAAATTTATGACTACATACCTCGTTGCATCTTGTAGATATATCGGTCGAGATGTCCCCGGTTTGATTCTCGAATTGGTCAGTGTTATTAGGTAGTCTTAACAAGTTCATATTAGCAGCACGGAATCTGAAGATGTGCCTAAAAATGCAAGCATGCTCGCTCCGTATATTGTTAGACTTAAAAATAGGGCTAGTGAAACACACTTAAATCTTTTTACCTCTTTACCTCTTCGGGGATACAAGCGTGAGTAGGTACATGTGTATTACTTTTTTTTCTTCAGCTGTATTAAGCTTATGCGGTATAATGTTCTTACCAGGACTTATCTCAAGACTCTGTAACGGTTTATCTCTTTATCGCTTCCGTCGCAGCCCGAACAAAACCAATATATCAACGGAATTACTTTCGCTTATTTCCTTTCATACCCGGCGGACGTGTTCACACGAGCCATTAGCAGGACCCAAAAGAACCGATAATTACTGAGGAATACTTTCACAAAAGTTCCTAGAAATGTACGTTATAGAAATGCTTGTACAACTCGCGTGGAGAGTTATTATTTCAGCGTAATTGTGTTAGTCGGCTGGCTCGGTATCTTATAGTATAACTCGGTCCAGAATTGGTGGAAATAATGGAAAAAGGATCTGTTCCATGACAGTCGTCATATTTATTAATTTAGTTGACGATACGCTGTATCGACCATACAATGTTTCATCATCATGATCATCAGCCCATATACGTCCCACTGCTGGGCACGGGCCTCCTCTACAACTGAGAGGGTTTAGGCCTTAGTCCACCACGCTGGCCTAGTGCGGGTTGGCGGATTACACACCTAAAAAAATACTAAGAACTTTTAGGTGTGCAGGTTTCATCACGATGTTTTCCTTCACCGTTAAAAACGTGATAATTCATTGTGAATACACACATAACTTGGAAAGTCAGAGGTGTGTGCCTGGGGCTTGAACCTGCGACCGTCAAGATTCTCGACCGCATGCCTAAACCTCGGGGCCATCACGATTTCACAACATACAATGATTACTTAAATGAAATCAGGCTAAAATCCAAATATTTCATTTCTCCTTAACTGTTTGATAGCTGGTTGCTTAATATCTTATAGCTTGCTAATGCTCATATAAATTAGGTTTTCACCTACCTCTTTAGCGATACACGCATGGGTATTTATGCAGTTCTTTTTCTTTACTTAAGCGATCTGAGTGCGACAGGAAAACAGTTTGTAACGTAAAACAAACTGTTACACCACACCATTGTAGATAACAGTGAGCGCATTTTAAAACAATTACTGTTGTGTTTCCGTTGCCAACTACTTTCCTCAGTAAAAAAACGATCTCATTGCATTTAACCCACTTCGGACTAATTGCATCGGTGCAAGTCGCTTTTTGTATGGTTTTGTATTACGCACCTTTTTGTATTGTGAACTTTATTGGGTTGTTGAGAAACGCGTGGAATTGTATCTAGATTAAATGAGGTATAGCAGTCACACGCATTCCAATATATGTAGTATTGCATGCCATTTATATTTGCAACGAACTTGTAATATTTTGATGGAAAATAAAATTGTAAATTTCACAAAAAATTGTTTAGAAAATCGAAATCTATAATTTCAACTTCTAGAAGATGACGCGTATTGGTCTTAGCGCACGTTACCCAAGGGATGCCTTGTTTGGCTTGTAACACCCTCATGGTACTGAGCAGAATTGATGAGATCCTAAGCAGTTTTTTTCAGTCTCAAGAATATATTTTTCTGATGATTTTGATACTCCATTAATCAGGTATATAGCAAAGCATGCTCATGCGATAGTGATTACAACTGGCAATGTATATATAATTTAAAGTTAATATAAAGTAATATAAATGTGGGTGCAGAAATGCACCTCTGCCTACCCCTTCGGGGAATACAGGCGTGAGTTTATGTATGTATGTTAATATAAAGTTTTATGTAATATGTTGTAAAAAGTGATAAGATACCTGACTATGATGTAAACATAGTAGAACCTCCAACTACATATATATATCTTCCATTCCAACTATATCTGGCGACAAAAGAAACTAACAAAACGAATGTATAATAATCGCTCAATTCTTGGCTGGTCAGTCAGGCATCAGGGCTCAATTTGTTTTATTGGATACTAATATGCATGGAGATTAAAGATATGTATCTGTCAAGCGTTATTTGCGAAGGCGTCAGTACAACGTATTATTATGTAGGTACACACCACTTGCGGATTTCCTACAATCGACTATCCTTCACCTTTTGGTAACTGGCGTGTCCGACTGTAATAAGGACTTTCAATTTGTGGACTATTCGTCGATATGTAGATAATTGTATCTATCAAATCTGTTTATTTGAAAATTGTTAAAACGAACCTTATTTATTTATTTAAAATTTTATTGTACACATTATAAAAATACAAGGGAGTACATTACATTAGACAAGTACAAAAGGCGGTCTTATCGCACGAGGCGATCTCTTACAGACAACCAAGAATGGAGATGTAAGAAAAGAGATGAAGGTAGTCGCAAGTGTATCTACAAGTTATGAAAAAGACATAAATATATATCCATACTTATGTACCTACACAATTATTTGTAATCCAAATAAATAAATAAAATACCATAACTGTTTTGGGAATTCGATGTACTTTCCGATGCAATGGACCAGCACACATCAAGTAGCAAATTTATTATTGTAACATAATTATCGATCGATTGACTGCCTCGTGGCATCGCGGCACAAGTATGTGTCGTGCGATCTAGAGGTCCTGGGTTCAATTCTCGGGTCGGGCAAAGTGTTATTGGGTTTTTCCATTAGGAAATTCTCAGTAGCAGCACAAGAGTCTGGAATTGTGCCCGTAAAACGGCAATAGGCTCGCCCCCTATTACGTGGGACTGATACATACCTGGCGAAATGTGGGTGCAGAAATGCACCTCTGCCTACCCCTTCGGGGAATACAGGCGTGAGTATATGTATGTATGTAATTATTGATCCCACGTTCATATGGGATTGGAAACCCACGTATCTGTGTGACATCTGATTCCGACAATATCCGGCTTTATGCAGAATATAACTAATAACACTCGTGCTGTCAAAACGGGGTCACTTGTATTGACAAACGCCCGCCATACATTTGCATATGTTAGAAATGCATTTACAGTGGGTCGCTGAATGCTTTGTGGTTAGGTTGTTAACTCGCTATGTGGGTGGGGATTGGAATTCATGATGGACAAATGCTACTAAATCCGAAGAGTGAAATGTCCGATAATTATTATCAGGCATCAGGGTGTAGTGGACAAGAAAAGTGATCGTTCCATGCTTTGAATGAAATATCGGTTCAAACTGTTAAACCGCACTTAAATACGCTTAATTTAATACGTTGAAACAAATAGTATGATTTGTACTATCTTGGTAGATCGTATCTCCCTACTTACGTATCACGCTGTTTATCAAAAAGCAAAAAAAAAAAACAAACAACCCCGTTAATAACTGTGGAACTTTCCAGAAAATTTCGAGTATTGTTAACCCCGAAAGAAGCCATATCCAATAGGCTAAACAATGGAAAACTTTCTGAATACATAACAAAGAGACGGGCTCACAAATAAAGTTAATTAAAAAACTGCCGTCAATGACGAAATCGTTTGGCGGGTCGAGATTGTGAACTGTGACAGAGGGACGCCGGGGGGTCAAAGGCGAAACGAGGGGGAGGAAAGGCAGCGATAGATTTGTAACGTAGAAATCCATTTTACAAGTCACGATAGGATTTACCGCGAACGACATGTTTTTTTTTAGACTTCTAGGAAAAAAATGTGGTCTACAGGAATCAGTTTTCAAAATTTATGTATCTTCGTAAGAGTGTAAGTTTCTTCACTTTTTTCTTCACCTTTACCGTTGATTGTAATGAAATCACACTCATAACTTGGAAGTCGTAAAGTTCGGTAAAATTGGAGGACCTGACTGTACAAGACTAAGTTCACACTATCTTATGCATTTACAGTCAATCAAAATATAATAATAAATACATGCGTAGAAAATATGAGATGAGTTCTTTATGAAACCGCAGAAAAATCGTATCGGATAGTGTAAAACATTAAGTAGCCTAAAAGTCTTATATAAGTATCTATTCACGGAACTATTTTCATGAGGTGAGGGTGAGGCTGAGTCAGGGGGCGGGTAGGGTGAGTTTAAATTGTCGTCTCAATATTTCTCTTTCACGTCCTGTGTAGATCTTTATGTTTTTCCATTTTATTGAGAAATTCATAAAATTTTCATCGTGTTTACTGTTTACGATATTTTGTTTGTAAGGAAAAAATCGTGACTTAGATTGATTTATGAATAAGGGCCGTTATTTATTTTACAGCCTTCGTTGAGAAAGTAAAAATATCTATACATTTTCAAAAAATCCATTAACTTAGTTATAAACTATCTGAGGTAACAAAAATTGTTTAGTGAATCATTTAATTATTAATGGCTGCAGTGTGTAATCGAATTCTTAGTTAAATATACCTATAAAAATGATAAAGGTGCCAAGTTTAGTCTCTCTTGTTATGCTTCAAATATGTCCCATTTAGTAGTAATGATAAATTGCATTTTGTACGTCATCGCAGGCTTTCAACTTGGTGAAAGTACGACAGCCTATTTGAGTTAAGAGTTATCGTCATTAACCCCGTTTTATTTTTTAATTTTTTATGATATCCAATGCGGTATGTTCAGCATTCTTGACAGCCCCGTGGCGCAGTTGGCTAGACACCAGCTTGCGAAACGAGAGGCCGCGGGTTCGATCCCCGCACCGAGACAGATGTTTGTGTGATCCAAAAATATTTGTTTCGGGTCTGGGTGTTTGTGAGACCGTAAAGTCTCTCGTAGTTTCTGATACCCATGACACAAGACTCGTATCTTAATGTGGGGTCAGAACTATGTATGTGACTGTTGGGTGTATTTATTTATTCTTGCCTGAATCATTTGGAAGGCAAGTGGAGATGGATAAATTTTAACGATATTTTTAAATATAAAATTAATATTGTTTTCCTGTTTAGGAGATAATGACAAAGATGATGTCAATAAGTGAACCAATAACTAAGTAACCGTCAAAGCCCAAGCATTTATATGAAATTGTCTTCACATGACGTTTATTCTTAGACATAGACTTCTCCCAAAGACATAGTGGTAAAAGGGATGAAGCTTGCATCCAGCGACAGACAGATACCGAACAGGGTAATCTTTCATCATCATCATCAGCCCATATACGTCCCACTGCTGGGCACGGGCCTCCTCTACAACTGAGAGGGTTTAGGCCTTAGTCCACCACGCTGGCCTAGTGCGGGTTGGCGGACTACACACCTAAGAAATTCCTAAGAACTTTTTGGGTGTGCAGGTTTTATCACGATGTTTTCCTTCAAAGTTAAAGCAAGTGATAATTCATTGTGAATACACATATAACTTCGAAAAGTCAGAGGTGTGTGCCTGGGGTTTGAACCTGCGACCGACGAAATTCTCGACCGCGTACCTTAACCTCGAGGCCATCACTGCTTAGGGGAACAAATCTTTATCTTTAGGGAAACAAAAATTACTGACCAAAGCACAAATACATAAGCAACTTGAACGGGCACTGGACACATAGGTCGCATATCGACAATCATTTAAGTAAAAAGGATTTTAGTTGTGATTGCAATGTCGAACACCCATAAACGACGTAAATGACAATCTTCGAAAAGTATAAATTGCGGTGTCAGTTTTTTTGGGACCATTCTAGTATTACGTATTTACTTGGTGTCTCTTCACTTTGCTAATATTTGATGATATGGGGCAGTTTGGATAATGATTGCGTTTTGCGTTCTTTAAAATTTGGTCCCAATTTTTTGAATAAATACCTGGAGTATATTAAATAAATCTGTCTACTATAGCTTATATGAGCAGGGGAGGTGGGAGTTATAGGATTGTTTTTTTTTTGCTGACATAGCGGAGGGATGTGGGTTAATATTACGGCCCTTTTATTGAGGTCCCCATCGGAAAACTATCACTTTTACATCGCGCTTATTATAGGTACCAACCTCTATACAGGTCCCGGAACGCGACATACTTGGGCAGTTAACAACAGTCACTTAGTTTCTTTAACACTTTTAACCGTGCAAATGTTTGAACGGAATTTGTTTTGGAAACCGGTTGAATGTGTAACAAATATTGAGGTCAGAGGCTCACCTTGCATGCGCGGTGCATTTCGTGTAACGGTGCAGAAATGACGTTGGGACAGGTGGTCGGAACAAATCGTTGAAGGCATCAGACCTTATTTTTATGTTATTTTATTGTTAAAGAATACAGGTTGCTACCTGCACTTAAACACACAATTATCCTAAAATACACCCATGCTAACCACCTTGAGCCCCGAATTCTGCATCAACTTTTTAACATTCATGTTATAAGTTCCGCAAAATAGAAAACTAGTCATCATCATAAGCCTTAATACGTCCCACTGCTGGGCACGGGCCTCCTCTACAACTGAGAGGGTTTGAAAACTAGTATATTACCGTTTTTCGTAGACATTTCAAGATTCCAAGCTACTAATGAGAATTTACCAATGAAAAAATCCATGACATTTTTCACTACCTAGAATTTGATCACGGGACCTCTAGATCGCACAGCACACCCATGTAACCGCGATACCAATAATGTAGCTAAAGTTATGCTTGTGATAATTAAGTTCAAAATTACCAACGTGATCGATTATATCGTATTCGATGTACCTACAATTGAAATATTGAATGCGTTCCGCTAAGACCTTTTAATATGTTTTAGCCGAATCAATTAGTAACACGTACAGAATCATTTTGATTGCCGTTCTCACCGTGAAATATTATAATTCAACAAAAACCGATAACATGTATCGTTTTTATACTTGGTTTGTTTTTGATTTAGTCTCGCTTGAAAATAACAAATGTTTTGTATTTGTTTTTCCGTTTGAGTTATTGCCTCGAGCTTACTTCTAAAAGCTTTTTGAATTTCTAGATTTACACTACTTCATATGTATCTTAGACTAGAACATTTAGCAGCAAAATAATAGAAAGTTAGTTAGTTGGTACTATAAGGACCTCTGACATTTCAAAGCTTACAGTACTTACCATTTCGTGTGGTGTTCTGACTTTTTTTCTTCCACTTTAAACCAAAATTCATGTTGAATTAGACTTAATACCTTTTGAAAGAAAATATAGTATAGCAATTGTAATTATATGTTCCTACATTAATATAAAGATATTTTAAAGAGCAACTGCATTGTTTTCTCTAAGATTCTGTTTTATTTCTTAATACTGAAAACTGAAGTAGTTTTTAACAAGATCTCACGCATAGTCAGTTTGTGCTACTGCTACTTCGAAATAAATTATCGCTGCGAAGAAAAGCAGCGTAAGAAACCAGGCGTAAACTATTACTGAAGGTCATGTATGTGCGTCCAACAGCACCGTAATTAAATTAATCCGGTTTATTAATCCACAAATAAACTACACGATTTCTATTCGAACCGTCGAGATGCGCCGGTGCCATCCTTCCAACAAACTAGTTCTTGCAATACCTGTTCCCATGGCTAACTGTGTCGTCTTGTACCGTTACACGCGACTGTGTAAAGTGCATTTTATGACTAATGCATTACGACTGTAAATCGTTTAAACAGTCAAAGATATAAATTGGCATGTATATGACATTTCGAATGATCTTTTATTGTATGTACACGACTAGTACATGCTCTTTATTTGTGTATGTCTGTGCAAATAGATGTTGCATTCTTGTTAAGAGTTTTTTTTTAGATATTTAAAGGCTTATAACATTGTATCTTTGTATTGCTGAATAGCGGCATTTCAGCTTCGCCAATACGAAAATGTTTTACCTACAATCCAACCGATCGATTTTACCCTTAATACGACACCTTACTTTAACACTCCACTTCACGCAGAAGAACAAAATAAGTATACACCTTTATATTTCTTTTTAATCTCTCTGTCTGTTGATGAAAACTGCATGAGAATCCGTTTACATAGATGGAGGGGTACTTTAACGGTGAAGGAAAACATCGTGATGAAACCTGCACACCTAAAAAGTTCTTAGGAATTTCTTAGGTGTGTAGTCCGCCAACCCGCACTAGGCCAGCGTGGTGGACTAAGGCCTAAACCCTCTCAATGGTAGAGGAGGCCCGTGCCCAGCAGTGGGACGTATATGGGCTGATGATGATGATGATGAGATGGAGGGGTAGGCAAAGGTTTGTTTCTGCATCCACGCTTCCGTCAGTTATTTTCTATATGGCATGTAGTTGAGACCGAGCTTACTGTCGATTACCTCGCACTTATCGTGACTCCGTGCTGTTTCTGAGAATTCCCTGATAGAAAAATCCAAAAGACCAGCCAAAGCAAGAATAAATCCCTAAGAGTAATGTGTTAAAATTGCACTATTCCACACTAGAATAGTCAATGCAAAACATTTTTCAGTAGCTAGTAAAGCAGCATAGCAGTTGATCATAAATGCACCAATTGACTATTAAAATCGCAAAAATACTCTCTCAAATTAATATAAGTAGAATTTGCTATATCTGTGGTAGTAGCGTATCCGCTTTCGTAATTAAGTTTTTCTCTTTATCCTCTGGGAACGGTGAAACTATTTAGGTTAAGTAGAATTTATATGCTCCCATTAAAGTAATACGTATTTGTAATACCCTATTACAAAAATATATGGTATCGATATTATCAAAGATAATTATAAATAATGATGTTCTAATTTTATTTACACTCGTACACGTTACTCCGAAGGGGTATGATGTAGAACTTTTTCCTTCATGTTTCGCCATCTATGTATTAATATATATACTCGTATATATACATTCATATTCGCGCACCTATATTCACGAAATGATAGTCAGACGTGTATGTTAACACCCAATTTTCGTAATTTAGTTTTAAGTACAGGTAGTAGACATATTTCAGGACTCCACGTAATCAGAGTATCGCTAGAGAAAACCCTTTATATCTGCTCGACCTGGGCAACCAACTGTTATGAATAAAATACTCGGGCAATATGTAATTTCTTTCTGCTTACATTGAGATATGTAACAGTAAAAACAGCTCTTCTGCCCTTTGCTAATCTAGTAAAGCCTATTCCCTCAAAGTTCTATCAATAACTAAATTTCATATGAAAAGAATCAACTAAACATTCTCGCTTTGAGTGTCATTTCGTTCATCGACCCGGTTAATGGTAACAAATATGTGACCGTAGCACACAATTGCAGTAATTAAAACAGCGGACGGCCGTCTGCAAACACAACTACGGGGTGAAACGAGAAGCGGAAGATTCGATACCTTTTTTGTGTGGTCTATTTAACCAGAACGGTTTAGGTGTCTGTAAGTCAAAATCTAGTGTAGGTTCTGATATAAAAGATTGTTGATACCCAAACGGTTGACATCGTCAAAAACATCATCAAAAGTTGCTCATAATTGGACTACAAAACTCAAACGAAGCGACATGCATTAAAATTAGTTCTGCAACATATATAAGGTCGTCTGTTTTATTATAATATCATTGGTTTAAACTACGCCATTCAAGGCCTAATCCTCAAGGCTGACACTAGTTTGGTCTTCTTCCACGCTAGCCTAGAGTGTTACAAATTATATCTATGTTTTTTTTTATTATGTATTCTTTGTACGTGAAGTCGTGATGGCCTCGAGGTTTTGGCACGCGGTTGAGAATCTCGACGGTCGCGGGTTCAAACCCCAGGCACACACCTCTGACTTTTCGAAGTTATGTGTGTATTCACAATGAATTATCACGTACGTTAACGTGAAAGGAAAACATCGTGATAAAACCTGCACACCTAAAAGTTCTTAGGAATTTCTTAGGTGTGTAATCCGCCAACCCGCACTAGGCCAGCGTGGCGGACTAAGGCCTTAAACCCTCTCAGTTGTAGAGGAGGCCCGTGCCCAGCAGTGGGACGTGTTTGGACTGATGATGATGATGATGACTGATGATTGATTCTTTGTACATTTTTTACACTTTATTATTATTATGGTAGAGAAGTTGCCGTGTCTGCGGTAGGCCATGATTCTGCACCGACCGTACAAAACAATTACTTCGTAATTTGCTGAGAATATTTTCGCTTACCGCCAAAATCCGGTGTCGTAACGTTTCTTTGTAAGAGTTAATTGTTATCGCGTATTAAGAAAACAATCAAGATTTCAATTCGCGTGTATTCGCGTTTGTTTTTTGTATTTTTAATGCGTCGTTGGATCAGTGGTTCGGTTTTTGGATCAGGCAAAGTATTATTATATATTAGCCTCTTCCGTAAAGAAATTTCCAAAAAATGCACCGAGTCTTGAAATGCACCTAGTAGACGGCAATAACTCTTTTCCGATTATTAAGGACTTAAAATCTGCCATAACGCGACCTCTGGGTAGACACTTGTGCTTACCCTCTTCAGGGATAAAAACCTAATATTTATCTATGCAACGATAAAGCTGACTGAAAACCATAATATTATCCCCTTTTATATTCTTCAAGGTTTTAATGTCAATACCAATGCTGGCAGTTCTCTAGTTAGGATTTCAAATACAGAGCTTATATCTGGTAGTCACACAGGCTTACAAAACGCTTGTTTTATTTTCGCGAACGCCGCACTCATTATTTTCGGGATTATTTTGTTTATTCTCTTCATATGGATGTTTTTCATCGTCTATCTTTTTTTGGCTCAAAGGATACTTAATTTTAGAGGGAGAAAGACGCCAACCGTTTCACATGTGTAATTCTGTAAGCTTTTACGATTACATTCGTATTAAAACAGTTCAGTTTATTGCTGTCGCACAACACAAGGCAACAAGTACAAGGCTACAAGGCTTTATGTGGATACTATGTTGCTGTAGGCTTTTACGTCTTTAACATATTCTATTAACTGATTAAAACATCATTTGAAAGTCTATTAATTATATAATCAAGTGTACAATACAATTTGAAATCTTTAGAGCCCTTCACAGACATTTGGGTGTGTAGAGCATGTTATCCATTACGACTAAAGCGCCTCATATTAGTTACTGCTGCCTCCAGACGCAGATGTTGGTTTCTGTCACGATTGCCGTATCGATGATAACAACTAATATATAATAATAATATAATAATAATAATAAATACACCCAACAGTCACATACATAGTTCTGACCCCACACTAGGATACAAGTCCTGTGTCGTGGGTATCAGAAACTACGAGAGACTTTTCGGTCTCACAAACACCCAGACCCGAAACAAATATTTGTGGATCACACAAACATTTGTCTCGGTGCGGGGATCGAACCCGCAGCCTCTCGTTTCGCAAGCTGGTGTCTAGCCAACTGCGCCACGGGGCTGTCGTGTATACATACTTCCCACTGCTGGCAAAGTGCCTCCTCTATAACCGAGTGGTTAGGCCTTGATACATCATGCTGGTTTAATGCGCGAGGTACCTAATAAATCCTTGTTAGTTGCGCAGGTTTCTTCGCGCTATTTTTGAAGTTATACTTCTTTTGGCGCGTTAGGGAAAAATTATGAGAGTGATTTTTTACGATGCGCGCGCACACCGACACCAAAGAGTTATTTAGAAAGTTTGTTTTAAATTTTAAGAATGTAGAATAGTGACAGTAATAAAAAGGGATTGACATATTTTTTTAAGTAGTTTTGATTACGTCACGTACGGTCAAGACTCGAGTCGAGAGAGGTATTTATTTCACCCCCCCTCTGTCTTACTCCCTCAATTTTAATCGTAGGATACCCGAGTTTGGTATCATTGGAACCGGCGTGACGTAAGCTATCGATTGGCCCCATTGGAATCGGGAATTTCGTTCATCCTAATTTTAAGATTAAGTAAAAAACTTATTGAAGTTATTACGATGCGCGCGCACACTGTCATGAAAAACCGACACCATGAAGTTATTAAAATATTATTTTATAATATATTATTATATTATTTAAGAAAATATATATTTACGAGGGCAGTCCGATAAGTACTTAGCCTCACCGCCCGATGGCACCACTATCGTAAGATAAATTTACCATCATGTAGCACATCTTCGTAGACGGCTATTGTCAAAATTTCAGCCGAATTGGATTTGTAGTTTTGTTTTGACCGCGTGTGTAAGCGGACGTGTCCGCGGATTTTCGAAAAATGGAAAAAGAGCAATATCGGCCGGTGATTTGATTCTTGTTTTTGGAAGGGAAATCGCGCAGCGATATCAAAAAGCGCTTGGATGCTGTTTACGGTGACTCTTCTCCTTCAATGGCGACCGTCAAAAATTGGTTTAACGAGTTTCAACGTGGTCGCACGTCAGTTTTTGATGAGCCACGCCCAGGTGCCCCAAAAACGGCTACCACGGAGGATAACGTGAGAAAAGTCCCGATCTTGTATTGGCAGACCGCCGATTGAAGGTGCGCGAGATAGCTGAGACAGTAGGCATCTTAAAAGACCGCGTGGGTCATATCCTGCATGAAATATTGGGCATGAGAAAGCTGTCGGCTCGATGGCTGCCGCGTTTGCTCACTTCGGACGACAAGCGCATCAGTGACACAACTTCAGAGCAGTGTTTGACACTGTTTAGGTGCAATCCGAAGGGGTTTCTGCGTCGTTTCGTGACCGTCGACGAAACATGGATTCACTGGTACACACCAGAGACCAATAAACAGTCGAAACAGTGGACTTTACCCGGCGAATGTGCTCCGAAGAAGGCGAACACTGTCCCATCGGCCGAAAAGGTGATGGCCACCGTTTTCTAGGTTTCACAAGGTGTGATTTACATCGACTACCTGGAGAAGGGCAAAACGGTCACAGGGCTCTACTATGCCGAACTATTGGGCCGATTCAACGCTGAATTGTAGAAAAAACGGCTCCATTTGGCGAAGAAAAAAGTGCTCTTCCACCATGACAACGCACCGGCTCACACCTCCGCCGTCGCAACGGCCAAATTGGTCACATTAGGCTACGAACAGCTGCTCCATCTACCGTATTCTCCAGATTAGGCCCCGTGTGACTTCTTTTTGTTTCCAAACTTGAAAAAGTCCGTCGCCGGACAGAAATTTGAGTCGAATGAGGAGGTTATCGCCGCCACGGAGGCCTACTTTGTAGACCTCCAGAAAACGTTCTTTTCAGACAGCTTAAAGAAGTTGGAGCATCGCTGGGTCAAGTGAATCGAGTTGAAAGAAGACTGTGATGAGAAATAAATCGCCACTTTTCCAAAATTTTCGTTTTTCTTTTGTAGGCTAAGTACTTATCGGACTGCCCTCGTATGTATGAAGTATAACTTCTAACGCGTGTACATAAGTACACATACACACTTTTCTTTGTAATTAAAGCGCGTGATAGTTCATTGCGAGCTAACTGTCATAAAAACCTGGATATTTTCTTAACGAGACGGATCTATAAACCATTTTAAATGTCTCCTCGGGTCACCTGTATTTAATTGGCCGTAATAAAGTCCCGTTATTTTGACGTTTCGCGTACCGTTAGCGAAATGCAATTTTGTCACTTGACTGGTTTTTATTTCTGCAAGTTTGTAAAATAATAATGTCAGACTTGTAGGTGATCTGTATCGGTGGACAGGGAACGTTCGAAAGTGAAGAAAGTGCGGGTTGGTGGCGTGCATAAAAAAATTATACAAGTAATATACACACTGCATATTCGAGTGTCCTGTTGGCCGATCGATCTAGAAGTCTTAGTTTGATTTCTGCGTCGATGTATTTCTCGATTAATTTAGTCCCGAAGTCACGTACACGAAGTTGCAAGCACAAGTTATTTAGATATGAAAGCGTTGCAAAACCAAACTGCTTTCGCGGTCTGTCTGCGGTTCCCTTGCGTCTCTTAACTTTTATGAATATATAACAATTTTACAAGTAGTTTGCATTGCGGCACTGCTCTAACTTTTCATAGCTGTGCATTCACAAGGGGTTACAAGTTACAACGAATTATTGATATTGTCGTGGAGAAATTTCATTTCATTTCACATGGCTTACTTGGAGGAGCTTCACAATCAGACCCGCTGGCATTAGAATCCCGCCACGGTAACAGCCCGTCATAAGAAGTTATCTAGACTGACAAAAGAGGGATCGAAATGGCTGGCATTTTTACGCGTAGCCTCAACCCTTCATTAATCGCTCATCTTTTAGAGCCAGTATCGATGAAGAGCATCGGCGCCTCTCATAATTAAAGATGGCGGAATCACCCCCCTTGCGCCAAGCGGTTGCATTGATTAATTCTAAATGATTGCGCCCAAAGATCGCAATCACGCAACACCTAACCTGTAACTATATGAAACAGAATTTCTTCAGTCCCGGTTAGTCTACAATCTACACCTAAGCCTGGACAGCTGTCGAGTCCATTATAGTCCATCTCGGTGCTCTAAATTGGTCTTAAGTCTGTCACCTCCTACTTATTAAGATTTTGTCATGACGTTTCTCTTTACCGTTTGTTTATGTCAATATTAATTCATGAATCCTTCTGTCTTCTGTCTAAAACTTGCAGAATAGGGATTCTATCATCATCATCAGCCCATATACGTCCCACTGCTGAGCAAGGGCCTCCTCTACCATTGAGAGGGTTTAGGCCTTAGTCCACCACGCTGGCCTAGTGCGGGTTGGCGGACTACACACCTAAGAAATTCCTAAGAACTTTTAAGGGTGTGTAGGTTTTCTCACGATGTTTTCCTTCACCGTTAAAGCAAGTGATAATTCATTGTGAATACACTCATAACTTCGAAAAGTCAGAGGTGTGTGCCTGGGGTTTGAACCTGCGACCGTCGAGATTCTCGACCGCGCGCCTAAACCTCGAGGCCGAGGGATTCTATACTACCAAATTAAACAAAATGTAACCTCAAGTAATTAAGTTCATCTCGTATGCATTACACGGTATTGTGGAATCGTCGAGAGAGCCGACGACAGATGTAACGGTATGCGCAATTAATTGATCCGTATAAACGGTGCCGAGAGACTTAACGGAACTCGGCTTGACGTTGTCTATCCGATAATGTTTGTGTTTGAAGATATAACTTTGGTTGTTTCTCGTTTAATGTGGTTCCGAAAATCGACAAGAAGCTCTCGTGATGTGTGGTTAACAACCTTTTATGAACGCCTAGAATGTTTGAAGATTGTAGCTTGATTGCCTTTTAGAACTGAAAGAAAAAATGGACGTATAAAACTGAAAATAGTAAAAAATATAATCATAATACTGTAAATAGTAATAAATATAATCATAGTTTAAAAAAATTAGGAAGTGTAAAATTGACGATCCAAAAGAATTTGTAAAAGTCTATTTGAATAAATATAATAGAAGTAAATATATATTGAAAGACTAAAACGTAATAGTAAAACTTGCAGCAGCATGAAGTTATTTAAAAAAAATATTACTATATATACTATGCACATCGTTGATATACATTCAAGTAGGTATATGCAACCCGTGATCAGCATAAACCTTTCAAATAGTAGGTATGGTAGTGTTATGACGTCGATCATTATATACTATCTATACTAGGAACGACAGGTATAATTGTCTTAAAGAACCAACTGTTTTGCTGTTTGTAGTAGATGGCGACTGTCGACCGATAAATCAAAACCTCATTCTTTTTGCCCTTTCGTATTCCTATTGTTTGGTGGCAACGCGCCGTCTATCTTCTAATTTCGTGGATTTTCATGGGCGGCCTTTATTTTTGTTTGGGCTAGACATAACGATACACCGGCACCCTTTGTGGATATATTACAGCAATTAAAAAGCTAGTCTTAAACAAATTATATAAATGCTGATCCCGTAAAGCCACACATCTTAATGAACAAAAATTCGTATATTTACCGTATCAGGAATTTGTGGAATAGTTTGTTAGCTCGAGTGTTTTCTCTTTATTATTATCCTGGGCCCTTCAAGATTACTGTAACAAACATCCCAGTTCGTTAGCTTGAAACAGAGTGACGATAGATGGTAGTCTCTCGCCTCTTGATGCTCTGATTGGACATCACTGTGATTGCATTCATTATAATATTGTCTTCTTGCAGTGTCAATGCAATCAAAAAAAATCCGTGGATCACTGTTCTCGACATCTTGAGCCCATATACGTCCCAGTGCTACTTTTCACGGACCTCTACAGCTGAGAGGGGTTAGGCCGTAGTCCATCACGCTGGCCGAGTGTGAGCTAGCGGACTAGATACCTACCTAAGAAATTCCTAAGAACTTTTGAAGTGTGCTAGTTTACTTACGATGCTTTTCCTTCACAGAACGTGAAAACTCATTATAAATACACAAATAACTTCCAAAAGTCAGAGTCAAAAAGTCTGGGATTTCGACTGACTCGTCAGTCTTTAACCTTGTATACGGTCTATTCAATTACTATTTGTTCGGCTGCATAGCAATAAAACACTTAACGAGTAGTTAAGAAAACAAATAAAATCGAAGTTTATGCAAATCTTATGTTTCGCAGTTACGCCTGTTGCGTTTGAAAGTGGTTTTCACTAGCAAAAAGTATCACGAGACTAGAGTTACGTGTGTGACGAAAATTATAGATCGTATTGTCATTCCTCATGACATTTATTACTTGGTAATTGGTGAGAATTGATTAAAATTATTGACTACTAACTTTGATGAGCGGGTTGTTCTCGTATTTCTTTGTTATTAAGACACGAATTACTATATTTTTCTAGTTTAAAACCAGATTTCATCATGTAGCAGAATTGCTGCTGGATATAGCCTCTCTCAAAAATATTCGGAGTAGGAAGTAGCATTCAAATGATGCAACCTTTATTGCATCGTCTGTCTACCTTGTTGGTGGGTGTTGCGTTAGCTGATACAGGACCTCTTTCTAAGACGTCTTTTCCCTTAACAGACATCGTGTTTTTAATTCATAAATAGTCATTTAGTAAGGAATAAATAAATACATTTTTGTATAATGTTTTTCTACCCCTTAGGTACTACCATAAATATGGCTTGTCGTGGTGACGAAAACTACATGCTTAATATGTATTTATATGCATTACACAAATATCTTTCACAATGTCCGCATTGTTTCAAGTCTTCGAATCTTTGGCTTTGGCCCTTCGTATCGCAATTCTAATTTCCTTTGTTTTGTTTCAGGTAAATATGCTGCTTGTTTTGGGAGCAATGCATCGGTGAATAACTTTACAGTTAATTTAATATTTATTACACTTTAAAGGAGTCAACATGGTTAAACAACGGTATCAAGGCAAAGAAGTGATATTTCTAAGTTTAACGGGAATTCGCTACTCGCAAATACCAATATGTGATTTATAATATTCTAAATACATACATATATACATAAACTCACGCCTGTATTTCCCGAAGGGGTAGGCAGAGGTGATTTTCTGCCCCACATTTCGCCAGGTATGTATCAATCCCACTTAATAGGGGGCGAAACTATTGCCGTTTTTCGGGCACATTTCCAGACTCCGTGCTGTTACTGAGAATTTCCTAATGAATAAACCCAATAACACTTTGCCCGACCCGGGAATCGAACCCAGGACCTCTAGATCGCACGGCACCTACTTGTACCGCGAGACCACGAGGCAGTCTATATAGTCTTTTAGTTGTACGGTAGGGAGTGGGTATTAAATGAGGACGCGATTTAACAAAATATTTTACAACAGCATTTCCTAATCTTTAACAATATGATACATAAAAAATACTTGTGATAAATTTTACAACTCGCAGATGTTTATGGTTAAACGTCTGCAGTCATAATTACAAAATAGAACAATGCCTGTTTATAAAGTTAAAAAATTACAAGAAATGGATAAAAACAATGCATGTTTAAATAAGGTTAAAAATACTAACAATTAGCAAGGAAATATTAAAAACTACATCTATGTTGGCGTGTTGCTACCGCCACAGTCTATATTAATTTGTGATATTCTAAATTGTAGAGCAAAATCATTATTATTAAATTGAATTGTATTATCCGTTATCCGAAACGCTATGATATAAAGTCCTTCACATGTGTATAACTACTCAAATATAATTACTTACTTATTTGTCTATTCTCTAAACATATAAGCGCGATAATACATCAAAATATAGGCGCAATTAACATTCAAATCTATCCCGCACTACGTTCCGCGTCCGAACCCCCCGGCCGACCGTAACAAATCGTTCCTTGTGACGTGATTTGTGTCTGCAAGTTTCAGTTTTCGCGAGCCGACCGCGACGGCAACGTCTCCTTTGAATAATGATGAGGGATATTTTTGTTATTACCTAAATAGGAGCCGTTTTCGTTGTTGGGGAAAATAATAAATACCAAACTATAGAGGTTGTGTATTTTATACATACCTATATAAGCCTTTATCCCCAAAGTGAGATAATGCCTTTGATATGCCTTTACCCACAATTGACTAATTGTGTTTTAATTTCAACATAATAGAAGAAGGACCTATTTGCAGTGTTTTATCACTGATTGTTTCATTCTCGACAAAGGCATTTGCATCTGATTGTGTTATAAGTTCATCATCATCATAATCTACAAGACGTCCACTGCTGAACATAGGCCTCCTCGAAAACTTTCAGTCTCCTGTTAGACATGGACTGAATTCTGTTAAATTGTAAATAGTGTGTCCATGAGTGTAGAACGCGTTTTTACAATAATAGGGATGTTGACAAATATTTGGAACTGTTTTCATTTTATAGATAAGAACGTAAATATTACGAAAAAATATACTTAATTTTTTTATTCATAAATTTTAAATAAAAAACGACTTTAATTAGTTTAGTGTTTAAATTTCGCGCCTAAACGCTCCAAGCTGTCACCTGGTCTTGATGACGAAACAGTGTATTAAATACAACAAACTTCTGTCAAACTAGGGATGAAACGATACCATTAAGGTATCGATACTTCTACTCAATACCGTATCGGTCGTCAAGTATCGATACTTACTCGGTATCGGTCGGCAAGTATCGACACTTACTCGTATCGAATCGTTTTTGGAAAATGTAGAATAAAAATCTTAAAATATATTGGTATTTTTTATCAATAAGTACAAAATTATAGGATTTTCAGCCCCGTGGCGCAATTTGCTAGACACCAGCTTGCGAAACGAGAGGCCGCGGGTTCGATCCCCGCACCGAGACAAATGTTTGTGTGATCCGCAAATATTTGATTCGGGTCTGGGTGTTTGGTAGACCGAAAAGTCTCTCGTAGTATCTTATACCCACGACACAAATCGGTTAAAAATATCTGCTTCAAAATTAAGTTGCAAGATTTAATCCAAACAAACATACATACATACATTACAAGTTAAATAAAAGCTTGTAAAAAGTGTAAAGTACCGATTTATCGAAACGAAAAAAACATCGATGTTTTTTCAAAGTGGACAGTGGACACCCCTAGGTTAGACAACTTGTCTGTGATTCTTCAAACATTGTAACGAAACGCGCTCCGATTGGCGTTTGCAGTTACGTGATATTTGGAATTATTTTAAACATTTTTATAATTAATTTATTACTCATATTTACATTTACAAAATATGATTTTCAGCATTCTAATATTCCCTGCTATAGCAAAAAATTACTTTTCATACATTCGCTATTTATGTCAACATCCCTATTGTTGGAACTGTTTCGTACCATTCATTATGTTGTACTCTGAACGCGACAACTTAGGGATTTCTTAATGAGATCGGTATCCTAGTAGATCCGAATATCTCGTCATCAGCATATATGTGCAAATAATAATTTTTGATATTGAAATACACCTCGTGTATGGGTGGGAAAGATCCCAGTATTGGAACAATAATAGTTGCGATCCCGCATTAATATATAAAACTTAATCTCAACAACACCCACTCCCGAAACAAATATTTGAGTCAAAAACATAAACTACTGAGAAATGTAATAAACAACATACCAGTTAGTGAAGTCCCTCGGCAACTCGAAATGTGCGCCTGAAAGTTCATTTGAAGCAATAAATGTTTCGTAAAAGGAAATTGGATCGCCAAGTTCTAAAGTGCAGCGTACACTATTCATACTAACGTCCAAATTATTGCTATTTCGATGTTAGGACGAGCTAACCTATTTTGTCAGCCTTTTGCATCACAAACCTACCACGGCAACTCCTGTCCGCCATAATTGATACCAGTGTGGTTCAAAATCATAGGAATTTCTTAGCTCAGAGTGTTATACTAAGGTCATCCTCCCCCCTCCCCTCCCTCAGTTTAACATGTGCCCGACCGTCGGGTGTATATGGTATAATAATTCAGCCAGTTAACATTTCACAGCCTGTCAATTTCTATAAACAAAAACACCACGGAGATTGATAAAATGATCCAAAAACTACGATCAATATTTTAATTTGTTCATTGTCCATCGTAATCAAGTATATCAAATAAATCTACGTATAATAAACGATTCTTGGTCCGGTCTCGTCCAAATTTATTCCAAGATAAATTGAACAACAAAAACTTAGTCCAAGTTTGATCTTCTTAACTTGAACTCGGTGTTCTGTTTACATTTGCATCGGCTGTTGAGGAATTCGTTTAAATCCACGCCTATTTAGCATATCGAATTTTATTGTTAATGGATTCCACTTCAATAATACGCCAGTGTTGGTAAATGTTTATTTATTAAACTGCGAAGGTTTTTACTAATTTTTTTTCGAAATAAAAAATTCTAAATAAAAAAAGGTTCCTTCATGTTTGTGATTTGTTAAGACTCCATGGCTTGAAAACTAAAACTCCTACAAAATAAAATGCATTTTTATCATTTATATCTTCTAAGTGTAGGTACTTTTATACGGGATACGAACCAAGTTCAACATTTCGTTTCATATTTAATATACCCTCTCAGTTGTAGAGGAGGCCCGTGCCCAGCAGTGGGACGTATATGGGCTGATGATGATGATGATTTAATATAATAATTTTTGTCAAAATCTTAAATTACATAGATTCATTTTCAACAAGAATGTAGGCATAAGAATGACTGTAAGTAACCCGCCTTATGATTTTTTTTTCTCTGAGCTGTTACCCTTACTATCAGATCTAATTGAGGCTACATTGCCGTGAATTTGAAAATTAAACTACCAAAGACAATCGCATAAAAACTCTTCACAATTGTTAACCAAAAAACGACACACCAACGACAAACCCAGCCAGTATCACAAGCAAAAAAAAAATCTCATACATGGATATTAAATCTACCCTCCGAAATAGCCCAGCCAACTCGGTTTAATCTGCCTTCTGTGCTAAATGCGAGCCTTGGGGCCCTAATGAACCGTAGCGTTTCGCTCGCAACATAATTACTTGCTTGTTTGACAAAAATACGTAAGAACGCAATAGTACAAAATGAAACGCGGCTAACTTTATTAAATGTGAGAGAATGGGTGTTGAATTTGTTCTTTCATTCGTATCAGTATACGTGTGCCACAGAGAAATTCTTTCGTGTATTTAAATAAATAAATAAATACACCCAACAGTCACATACATAGTTCTGACCCCACATTAAGATACGAGTCTTGTGTCATGAGTATCAGAAACTACGAATTTACTTTTCTACGAAATTATAATTGACTTACGAGAGACTTTTCGGTCTCACAAACACCCAGACCCGAAACAAATATTTGTGGATCACACACACATTTGTCTCGGTGCGGGGATCGAACCCGCGGCCTCTCGTTTCGCAAGCTGGTGTCTAGCCAACTGCGCCGCGGGGCAGTCGAGGTTAAAGAATTGCTTTTGGAAAACTCAGGTTTTTAGGTGAGTTTGCTTTCAAAGTTTCGTTTATTTTAAAACCTAGCATAAGTACAATTCATTGGTCGGTTGAAGTGTTATTAGGAAATTCTCAATAAAATAACTGACTCTCCAAATATGCCCGAAAAATGGCAACATAGCTGGCAACGTTTTATCAGAAAAGCATTTCTGTTCACCTCTTTGGTGAAACCGGCCTAAGTGTATGTACGTAACATATATAAATTTGACGTCGTCACTACGACACATATTTAGTGTCGAACTCGCTTCATACATATAAAGTACTCGACCTATAAATTAAATACTTTGAATGTATGCTAACGAAACCCTTGTAAATGACACTTCTACTGTACTCTTGACACAGTTCACTCCCAACTGCGATATCTCGTTACCGACTCCATTTTTAGATACACAACACTATGTTTTTATTTAGAAAACGTTTCCCTCAAAAACCAGTCAGAAATCTGTACGTCGTTAAAGTTTTAATTAATACGACAGATTTTTCTGGGTGCATATCATTCGGTTCAGCTTTGTTTTTTAGCAAAACAATGCTGTGATTTGTAGAGTCGTAGTGTCAATATGTGACATTGCTCTGAAGACAATATGTCAACTGGCTTTAAAAGCTTTTTACCTCGCCCCATTTGAACAACGAGCAAGTTATCATCTTTACACGAGGCCAATTGAAATGTAATGAAATTATTATTTATTATGTAGGCAATAATATAACACTTATGATACCTCAATACATGTTTATAAAAAAAGAAAAAAATATTGAAATATAACTGGCGTAAAATGTACTGGTCAATATGTTGTATTTTTATTAAAAAGACGCATTACAACAACATTGACAGCCCCGTGGCGCAGTTGGCTAGACACCAGCTTGCGAAACGAGAGGCCGCGGGTTCGATCCCCGCACCGAGACAAATGTTTGTGTGATCCACAAATATTTGTTTCGGGTCTTGGTGTATAATGATACCGAAAAGTCTCTCGTAGTTTCTGATACCCACGACACAAGACTTGTATCTTAGTGTGGGATCAGAACTATGTATGTGACTGTTGGGTGTATTTATTATTATTTATTTTAACATTAATAAACTCTTGTTTTTTACGAAGCACTAACATAACTGGCGAAAAGTACATAGTAGGGAAAAAATATGTCTGCGACTACCCCATGAGCATACAGGAGGAAATGTCGGAATATTTTTCGCAAGCCCATTTAGATCGCAATGCGTTTACCACTCACTATTATTGTCGCTTTACTCGTATAAAAAAGAACAGGCGCTCCTTTAAAAATAACGGTTGCTTTCATACAATTTAATCTACCGTACCTTAATAGGGATTAGTCTCAAGGGCTCACAGAACGCAACGTTTTGTCCCCGAGAAAATTATTTGCTTAGTCGACAAACGAAATAGGTATCTAAACAACTCCACTGAGACGTGGTTTAAATTTTATCATATCAACCACAAAAGGATGTGCTGCTTTTACTAGTAATCGATATATTTACAAAGTTTACTGCATAGAATTCGTGCAGTTTTTCATGTGTACTCGGATAAAATGAAAGGAAGAAAAATGTTTTAGTGCCTCGTTTGTTAGTTTTCTAATACGAGTAGGACACAGAATAGAAACGACCTAAATTTAGACATAGTTTCGAACCCTGCATCGAGAAATACGGGTAGTGTGGTAAATTTCCGATAAATAACATTTTTCTATTCTTTTTCATTTCTCGTCCATTTAAGTGGGTCGGAACCACGTCTAAGATCTCTGTAATAATGGTATCCCATAAAAAACAAAACTTGTAAAAAACCCCAAGTCTCGCAACTCAGTTCTTTTGCCGTAAAAAGTTGTGAGATCTATATGATACCAAGTCGATGACACCATCTTATAGTGACCATATCAATGTTTAAAATCTTTTATGTTTTAAATAAAATAGTTTTGACTTGGCAATCGCACTAAAAGTGAGATACATTGTGTTTTCATGCGATTGCCAAGTCTAACTATTTTATTTTAAACATAAAAGATTTTAAACATTGATATGGTCACTATAAGATGGTGTGATGTGATGATGGTGAGACAGAAGTTCCCTTAAACGGGGACTGAATAAATTCATCGACTTGGTATCATATAGATCTCACAACTTTTTACGGCAAAAGAACTGAGTTGCGAGACTTGGGGTTTTTTACAAGTTTTGTTTTTTATGGGATCTCATTTCTTTTTGTAGATAGTCCTACTTTTTTCTTTTCGGTATCTTCTACTTCTTGAGTACTAACAACGGATTTTCTTAAAGCCCACTGTACTTTGCTTACTTTTGTAGGTAGTCTTCCTCCTCTACATACGAGACGAGAGCGGCCGCGTCGTGATCTTTATTTTAAAATAATTATTATTTTTTGCGTTAGTTCGAAATATTTAGGGCCGCACGCGTCATACGTCAGTTGGAGTTAATCCTATTTTAAAGTTTTTATCTCTCTTTCACTATAAATTGGTACTGTCAATGTACCTAACAGAAATTTAAGCTTATTAGAGGTATAACTTGAACTAATTTACGGTATTAACTGCCGCACTCAGTTTTTTTAAATGAATAAATTACTTGACCCTATTAATCAGATTTCCTCACGATATTTTCCTTCCCCGTTAAAGTACGCGATAATTCATTGCTACATACATACATAAACTCACGCCTATATTCCCTGATGGGGTAGGCAGAGGTACATTTCGCCAGGTATGTTGATACATACCTGTCAGTCCCACGTAATAGGGGGCGAGCCTATTGCCGTTTTTCGGGCACATTTCCAGACTCCCTGCTGCTATTGAGAATTTCCTAATGGAAAAACCCAATAACACGTTGCTCGACCCGGAAATCGAATCCAGGACCTCTAGATCGCACGGCACATACATGTAACGCGAGACCACGAGACAGTCCTTAATTTAAAGACCTTACTTCATAAATGATAAATAAATAAATAAATACATCCAACAGTCACATACATAGTTCTGATCCCACACTAAGATACAAGTCTTGTGTCGTGGGTATCAGAAACTACGAGAGACTTTTCGGTCTCACATACACCCAGACCCGAAACAAATATTTGTGTATCACACAAACATTTGTCTCGGTGCGGGGATCGAACCCACGGCCTCTCGTTTTGCAAGCTGGTGTCTAGCCAATTGCGCCACGGGTCATTTCTATAGTAAGCTCTTCCCGAATACTAATTCATTGCTAATACACACATAACTTCGAAAAGTCAGATAAGTGTGCCTAGGGTGTGTACCCGCGACCGCCGGGATTCTCGACCTCACGCCTAAACCTCAATACCATCCCTACTTATCTAGCTACACCTATTATTCCATTATTTTATACTATACAGGAACACTAATTTATTTACTGCAAATGTATCTTTGTAATCGTATATATTTATATGGGATTACAAAGTTATTTATGCAGTTTGTGTATCTAGAAAACTAGACCGAAATTGCAAGATATTATAATTTTTCCTTAAGTCATACACTAAAACCTAATTGTGTTCCAAATTTGAAGCTTCTATGTCGGCTAGAAGTGCCTTAGAGTTTTGATGATCGGTCAGTGAGTGACCAAAACTGCGAAGTTTGACTAGTTATAATTCTTAAACTACTGGTTCAAATTGAATGAAATTTGAAATATACAGAGTTTATACCATTCTTGCTTGGTAACTAAAAATTCAGGTTTCTAGGTTTATCCACAACGAAGTTATAGGGTGTCGAAAATGGCCTGAGTTGCTTCGAGAAAAGTATAGTACGGCCGTGCCGCTTTTTCGCTCGACTTGGCGGGGGCACTGCCGTGCCCCCAGATTCATTAATGGCCGCGATCCTTTATAATGGACTTTCTTTTGTCTGCAACTCTACAAATTGAGTTCAGAATGAAATTTAAAATGTGTAAGTAATGAGAAAACAGTGAACATATCTATTCGTTCTGGCGAAACGTGGGTGCAGAAATATACTTCCACCCACCACCTTGGGAATAGAGGTGTGTGTAACCTTCTGCGTGGCTCCGTCTACCACAGTATCAAAATCATTAAATCTGCGAATATTTATAAGTAAAAGCGTAACAAGCCATTTGGATTTCGCATTCATTATATTAGAAGTTTTACTTAGACTGGCAGCTTGTAAACCTTCTTTTTTATTTACTGCCAGTACTAAGTGATAACACATCTGATGATAAATTTGAGGCGGTCAATAAAGAGCCCTGTCTGGCAATAAATGACCACGATCATCCTTCGTTAGTAGACCTATGCAAAACAAGTTAACTTTCATGTTTATATTTGTCGACTTTGCACTATTCCAACACTAACTCACAGGGTGCTGTCTCCGGGCTAATAAGGGCCGGGCACCGTAGATTAGTTGAGTTGACCCACTTCCACGCAACCGCGGCCAAGATGTGCGCAATTTTACACCACCGCCTCCAAGATAGGTACTATGTGCTATGTAATTCAACAACGTATCCGACGCTAAGTGGCGTCATTTTACTTTCTGTTTTCAATGTTAATTATTTTAGGAATACAGATTAAATTGAGGCAATTTTTCCCACGCATTTTTTTTCATGCCGGTTTAAAAGTGGCTATCATCGGTTTTCCCCAAGATTAATCAAGGTAGTCATACTTCTTCATGCCCTACATAGATGGTAGAGATTTTCTTGAAAAATCTGGTGTCTCTATGGTTTTTGATTTTCTAGAGCCTATTTCAAGCGACTAATAATTATGCACGAAGTTTTGAAAAGCACAATTGTATATTTAGAACTCGAGACCAGGACGATTTTACGACCAGGTTCGCTACTCACAACAAAATAATTTCTTTTAATAATTCCACAAACATTAAAATACGTAAGATGTTCGTTTACTATGCACTATTCAGTAATGACATCCGACGAAAAGAGCGGTATTCTCGGGTGAAATCCCTGAAAAGACTCCGGAGATAGTCAATGGCACGAACTGGGTCGCGGCTCTCGCAACGCAGTGTGCGCTTTCTTATAAATTAAATGGGGGTAGATAGAATACGTGATTCGGTCTATGACAATGGATATTATGCGGTAGACTTTTCCCAACGTTTTGGGTGAAATTTGTTCATACTTTTGTACATAACCATGTTTTAGTAATGGCCGTCTGAAGTTCACTGATCTAGAGTGATTGTTTTACCATCAAAACGGATTTTGAATGGTCAAGGAAGATGATGTGAGAAAAATGCTACCCTAAGACTTCGTAAGAAAAAGTATTTAAAATACTAATTAATGTTAAAACACTTAAGGCTGTTAATATGCGAGATCGGTAAATATCTTTGCTTGCCAAGTCAACAGATTTTGGACATCCTAATTATTTCAATGTCTGGTGACGAAAACGAATCAGACTTCATAGCTTAATTACAGATCCGTAACAGATATTTGTGTATCATACAGATATTACTCCAGAAATTCTAAGCAATATAAAAGAGCTTCTACTTCCACTTAGCTTCTCGCTCACTCTACCGTAAAAGCTGGCAACAAAGATTATTCCTAACAAAACAGCAACCCAAAACAGAATACAAAATATTTTCTACCAAAGTAAAATCTGCATTTCGTAATAAGACGTCGCACAGGCGCGCACTACTCGCCCCGACTCCTTATTATGTAAATTCGAAGCCTAGATCCGCGCAGCTCGAGTCTCACCCGCTTCCCTTTTCACGATGCATTATGCGCTGCATTTCTTGACAATTTGTTATTTCCATTCAGTTTTGTATGATGACGAATGTTTGTTATTTATGTGGGTTATATCTTGTATTCCTTTTGTTACGTCTCTTGGTTTGTATGCAAAAAAATCAAGTATATTTCTAAGCAGCAGAACAGTTTTATAGTTAGCGTTGATTATTAATTAAAGTATGAATTGTCCAGATTGACTGGCATAGATTGAAGGAACAACTTAACATTCGCGTCTCATTTGATGAATTGAAATTGTCGGACATCCGATAAAAGATCTTTTACCTTTCATTGCACAGTCTAAAAGTTACGACGTGTTGGTAGTAATTTTGTACCATTTGACCGGTTAATGTTATTGTCTTCCTCTACCTTTAAGTTACTTAGTAATTAATTCAACACCATTTTCTTGTTAACGTCTTGACGACCTATCTACATATATTTGGTAGCTAGGTTAGTTATAACATCGTCGCACATTTGAAGACTGTGATTTTACCTATAAAAAGGCTTCCTATGCTATGAAACTTTACCACAACAAAACTTCGTAGAAAATCAATAAGCATTAAACGCGAAAATACATTTCAACGTAAATTCTCATTTAAGGTGATGTAAGGCGGTCGTTGATTGTTTTTCCATTAATATAAAAGCAGTAACAAGCAATACACTAGGCTTAGTGGTCTGATGGCGTGTAACACAACAATAAAATTTGTTACTACCCTCCGCGCGATAGCATCGGTGTTTCACAGAATTTTAACGCAACGCGCCTGTCTAGCTTATATTGTCTGGGAGTGATTCATGATGATTAGTTCCTCATTTAGATTTCAGAACGTGGATGTTGTTGAGTCATTACCTACAAGACTTAATTAAACTAGCTTGACAAACTAAAACAGTAAAACATTCGAGAAAGTGATAAAACTACAAATGATTGTATTTTACAGCTGAAATAGTGCATGTTTCACTGAAATATTCCAGTCTGCGGGAAAAGCTGCAAAGGAGTGGAACGCCCTGCCCGCTGAAGTGTTTCCCGTACGATATAATCTGGACAAATTTAAATCAAACGTGAATAGGCTGCTACTAGGCAGGCATGCTCCATCGTCGACCGCATCGTCGCTTAACATCAGATGAGATCGTGGTCAAATGCCTGCACTAGATTTTTAAATAAAAAAAAAAATAAATAAAATAAAAATAAAAGCTGCTTTCGTATGTCGCCGGATTACCTAAACAATGAACTTGAATTTACTTTGAAAGATAAAAAGTTAACTACTAATTGAGCTTTGTCTATTTCAGTCACTGACTGAAACACGGAAGCAATTGCTATTTAAGCTAGATTCTCTAGACTATAAAGCCACTTCAATAATGAAACCAGGTCGAGTTGTTTAGAGATCGAACACGAAATCGGAAATTAGTGACGGCTTCTCTCCACCTATAGTCTATTCAACCATCGACAAAAGTAAACCTTGTACACGTCAACGGTTTCAACGCGCCATTCATCCAACTTGAACATGCAATTATACAGATCTTGTACGACCGATCGTTTGTTTCCCTATCCAGAGTTGAGTTTATCGATATCTCGCCGATCGCGATTGTCTATTGTGTCGATAGCTGCCAGGGTTTCCAGATCGAAAGACAATAATTTGCGAAGTATATTCCATCTGCTGTTTCATGCAAGAGGTTTAGATTATATTGGAGAAGTATGTTTAAAAATTAGGTTGATTTTTTAAACCATTGTGAATCTTTTGGAATGAATTTCATTGTTGTTTCTGTCTGACAAACAGCTTTAGATTTTTCTCCTGTCTATGAATACCCGCTATATTTAACAATCGTCTGGGACATAAGTAGGTATCCCATACTTGTCTCCAGGCTACGTTTATCGCTGTGTCCAAATAGTCTAAGGTGCGAAAAAATAGCAATTTTGCATTTACAATATTACATCATCAGCCCAATACGTCCCACTGCTGGGCACGGGCCTCCTCTACAACTGAGAGGGTTTAGGCCTTAGTCCACCACGCTGGCCTAGTGCGGGTTGGCGGACCACACACCTAAGAAATTCCTAAGAACTTTTAGGTGTGCAGGTTTTATCACGATGTTTTCCTTCACCGTTAAAGCAAGTGATAATTCATTGTGAATACACACATAACTTCGAAAAGTCAGAGGTGTGTGCCTGGGGTTTGAACCTGCGACCGCCGAAATTCTCGACCACGCGCCTAAACCTCGAGGCCATCACTGCTTCCAATATTAGTCAGGATTTAATTATTTAAATAAAGCCAGTCTGTTTCCTAACCCTAAATCCTCAAGTACCGAAACGGTCCGCAACACCGCAACGCATATATGGGCCGTAGATACCATTGTGCGAATACTAAACGACTGTAAGGCGAAACGCGACATAGATCCATTTGCGTGACTCACTGTTGATGTATTCGATTTCGAAAGATCCAAGGTGGATGATTGTGTGTGCATGGTGGGCGGATTTGGGCAATGGAATGCGAATTCGTACAGTGGGATTATTATATACTTGCTGACGGTATCCGTGCCGTAGTTGGAATAGAGAAAAAGCGTGTAAAATACGTTAGATCCTCGTACATAGGTCAATGTTTGCCTAACACTGTTTATAAATTCTGCTTGGTATCATAGTTTACAGTCAGGGCTATGGGTGCGACTGTTGAGTGTGGGTAACTGTTGAGTGAGACTGGGTGAAGGATTCCGCCAGCAGGAGTAGAACTTATTATTTACCTATTTGTGAATCGTGTAGCTTGTTAATACTGCCATAATGTTTTCTACCGTGTATTAATGTATATGTATGTAATTCTCGGTAATGTAAATAAACAGGTACCCAAGACACGGGCTTGCTTATATTGGGACCTGTCGATACTCAAAAATGTACATGTATTACGAAATAAATTTCATTTCATTTCAAACTTACGTGCCATTGCACAGTGATTCTGTAAATTAGAGAGGGGTTAGGCTTTAGCTTACAATATTCTGCAAGATTGTTTTACATTAAAAAGCAAATACATTTCTTCAGAAGTGTTGTTTTCCTTCCACATGGAATAATCCTCCATCATGGAATAGCATTTAGCATAACACTTGAATTAAACCTCTCGAACGCTAAACAGAAATTCATGTCAATTTATCGTAATTGATTATTGAAGTGTCCTAGGCATAGAAAGCCACGTGTTTAGATCCTAGACGCGATAAAAGCGACTTGCGCAGGTGCTTCAATATTCAATATCAATCCTTAGATAAACGGGGTGCCATTTCAAAGGCAGGAATGCAAGTGGAGATTACGGGCGCGGTATCATTTTCGCGCGTTTCAGGACGCTGTTATACACGTTGATATTGGGTATCTAGTATTTATTGAAGTTAAAATAAATATAGTCAAAATACACTACTTTATTTATCACACTCTAGTCCGCCAAACCGCAGTAGGCCTGCGTGGTGGATTAAGGCCTAAACCCTTTCAGTTGTAGAGGAGGCCCTGATGATGATAAATCACTCTAATAACTATTATCAAAGCAGTAGTTTGAATGGATGTCTGTTACTCTTTCACGTGAAAAGTATGGATATTTATAAAATTTAGTATGGGGGTAGTTGACACTCTGTATTAATAATCATCAGCCCAAATACGTCCCACTGCTGGGCACGGGCCTCCTCTACAACTGAGAGGGTTTAGGCCTTAGTCCACCACGCTGGCCTTGTGCGGGTTGGCGGACTACATACCTAAGAAATTCTTAAATTAAAATTTTTATGTGTGCAGGTTTTATCACGATGTTTTCCTTCACCGATAAAGCAAGTGATAATTCATTGTGAATACACACATAACTTCAAAAAGTCAGGCTGTGTGCCTGGGGTTTGAACCTGCGACCGCCGAAATTCTCAACCGCGCGCCTAAACCTCGAGGCCATCACTGCTTAATTAATGTATTAATACTTAGACAATTTTTTATCCCGGAGAAAGATGTTCCCGTGGGATGAGCACGGAATACAAGATTGCGCTTTGGCGGAGCTGAGCCTCACTCCTAGTCAGTTACAAATATTTTGAAATATCATGAAATATTTCGTTTAGCCTAGTGTAAACTTTGCATAATTAAAACTGCATGAAATTCTGAACAGCTAATAATAAGGGCTTTTTTATTCCGATGAACTTACTCTTACAAAACTTCATTTCTGTGTCCATGTAATGTCGATATTTCTGAAAGACATATATCACCGCATCCAAGTCCATAAAATTTGCTAAATTCAAATGATAATCCGACGTCCTAAATGGTGCTCAAAATGTGCTGATAACCGCAGTACATGGCGTGCTGTGTCAGCGCTCACAGACTTTGCAGAGCTCGTCCGAATCGATAGCCCGCCCGCTTACATTCTATATTTTGTGCTAAAACATCCGCGAATGAACAACCACGCCGCTGTGGAACGTACTGGCAGTGAATATTCGTTGAATAGACTACTTAGTCGGCCATGCAGCATTATTCATACAACATCCCTATTGAGAAGTGTCTAGGTTTTCTATCTATTTCTATATCAGGTCGTAAATACCCCTATGCTGGACATCCTGTACTATTGACAGAGGTTTGTTTATACAATAATATTTTTTATTTATATTTTTGTGTTTTGTGAAAACCGCAACGGAGTTGGTTGAGAAATAAGGTAGTAAATAATGTTTTAATGTTAGTAATGGGATCGTACTTAGTACTTTAAAATAGTAAGAACATTTTCTTATTATTCTCTTATACACTTCCATTGCTATTAGTCAGTGTCGTCACCGTGGCACAAAATGCTCTCCTTACACTGCTTAAGAATAACTTGAGAAGCAGTGTGTTCTTCACTCTCCTCTCAAATTCCCAGTTCGTTTTTCATCATGCACAAATTGAGTTAGAAATAAGTATCTGTGCGAAAAGAAATAATTTTAGTAATATTTCATTGGAAAAAGCCGTTGAGTCTAATAACGTCTCCAAAGTTTCCTATTATCTTTTATGTGGACTTTGTGATGACTCTGGGCATACTTCGTTTAGACAGCACTGTATTTACCAACAAACGTTGTCACTATGCAGTACCAATACAAAAAGGTTCTGAATATTACCTATTAATAATTATCACCCGGTAGACACACTAATGAGGCGCCCCGCCGCTTTGTGTCTACGAGCTGCCGGTGGCAAGCGCTCAGCCCCATTGAATATAGGCAATTAATATGGATAATTGGTGCACGCACGCATTCACACGCGCCATGTTGCCAACGAACAGTGAGGCATAATAAAAAAAAAACATAGCTTTATGTCAAAGTCGAAATCACCTTTATTGAAATAGACTTTTACAAGTGCTTTTGAATCGTCACTATTAAAAGTTTTTTTTTTGCTATTGCCGCTTCGAAACGTAGAGACAACATGATTGATATTATCCATCCTTCGATTAAGATATGCATTTTTACGAAGTTATGTGTGTAATGAATTATCATGTACTTTAACGGTGAAAGAAAACATCGTGAGGAAACCTGCACACCTAAAAGTTCTTAAAAATTTATTTGATGTGTACTCCGCCAATCCGTACTAGTGTACTGGACTAAGGCCTAAACCCTCTCAGTTGTAGAGGAGGCCCGTGCCAGTTGTAGGCATAAAGGCGTAACAGACAGACAAAGTTACTTTTATAACTTTTAGTAACAGATCTTGAAAAGATCGCCATTTGTATCTTTTTTCTATATTTTTTTATAATTCAAAAATGTATCCTAGTGTACAAAGAGTTATAAATAAATATTATTTGACTACCCACACCTCGTTAAAAACCTGCCTACCGTGCATATGTAAAGTATTCATTAATTAATGGCCAAGATGCCCCACTGTTCCTTGAGCGTACACGGCGGCGGCACACGCGCCCAATTAACATTTTACGACATCGTCCCGCCCGTCATATTGGCACGTTCCACTTTATCGATTGGAAAATATGCCTGGACTCGTATATTCAAATGTTTGGACAAACGCACCCAACGCTGGTCCACTTTACGAGCTTGTTTTTGTATGTGATCGCCAATGTTTTACATCAATCAATCTGTGATATTTTTTACATCTTAGTGAGGTCATTTTGTTTTTCTTGCATAATTTAATTTCAGTTCTTTTCATTGAATTAATTTAAAACATTTTAATTTTTCACCTAATAGAATGTTGTCGTTTTTATAGTTTATTTTAAACGTAAAGCGATTCAGTACTTAAAAACAACTATAATTAGCATTTATGTAAAGATGGGCTTCGATTTGAAGACTCTCGGTAACGGATACTAATGAAACAGAAATTTAATCTCAACGTTTAGTCGACACTATATGACCCACATGTTGAATATACATCCATAATCCATGAATGTACACTGTCGGCTAAAACTTTGAAACTACCTATATATGTATAATAAGTATTTCATTAAGTTATTTAGTATGACCAATTAATGTATTTATTAAATTCCCGCAATATTTGTTATCTTGGATATGTTTTATTTTTTCCTAATTTTCTTTATTCCAGTACCCTGGTGCCTTGGAAGATATTCCGCGAGGAGTTGAACAACGTCCACCCGATATCGTCGGGGCTGGAGACGATGGCGTTGAAGACCACGATAGACCTAACGTGCAACGACTTCATCTCCAACTTCGAGTTTGATGTTTTCACGAGGTGAGCCTCTTTTAATATTCATTCCTTCAGCTAACCCAGATCTAACTGTTATAGCTGTATCACAATGCTGATTTGAATTGAAAAGAACTAGGTTAAGGAAAAGAACTTACCAGTGGCGGTACTTCCATAGAAGCCAGAAAACCCAGTTTGCCTTTTAAAATTCCTAATAATATTTATTAGGGTTGAAATCTTTATTTAACTAAAGTAATTTGTTGAATAAAGACCCCATAATAAAAAAAAATATAAACAAGACATTACACAATTAACGTTTAATGCTTATGGGCTTCTATGGAAGTCCCGCCACTGGTTCTTACCTGTCCTTCTCTTTTGAAAACTGTCTTCTGGTCTGGCTAGTAAATAAATACACCCAACAATCATCATAGTTCTGACCCCACACTAACATACAAGTCTTGTGCCGTGGGTGTTCTGACACGGGAGACTTTTCGGTCTCACACATACCCAGTAAACAGTAAATAAAATTATTATTAATGACTTAGTCGAATAATGTATTTTACATTTAATCGATTCAATGAGCTATATTTATTTCATTTCATTCTTCTGTTTAGTCTCATTAGAATAGACAATTAAAGGTTCGGCAACGTTCAAGATGTCTTCTAACAATTTTCTTCTACATATTCAGTTCATAATGGTTTCACTTAGTCTACCAAGTTGGATTGGCAAGATGTATGAATACACACGATTATATGATTTTAACGTTTAGTGGCAGACTATCCCCATATGGATTGTAGATATAAACGTCTGTGAATTATAAGAGATATCCTCGTCTTTTTTCCAGATTATTCCAACCATGGAGTACCCTACTCCGCAACTGGCAGTTACTGGCGGTCACGCATCCAGGCTACGTGGCGTTTCTAACATACGACGAGGTCAAGGCGAGGCTCCAGAAGTACATACACAAGGCGGGCAGTTATGTGTTCAGGTATTATTTGTGTTTATTGACAATTATGTTCTTCTTAAAAAGACTGATATGGGCGATGAGACAGCCCATTATACAAAGTTTTGCTGTGTGAAAAGTAAAGAATATGTAAGTTGTTCCATCTGGCTGTGTAGAGAAAGGTTCTAGAACATTTTTTTTTTTCTTTGCAAAGCAAAATAAGGGGATCGAATTAGGACATTTTTTTAATTGACAATAATGTCGTCAGCATACTTGTACCTTCCTCGACATATAAACTACTAGCTTTTGCCCGCGACTCCGTCCGCGTAGACTACAGGGTTGGGTTCAGAAAGAAAATAAATTGTAGTCTATTTTACTCCACAGAGTCCCATTTATGTCCATAGCAAAAAACGTTTATATCGGTCAAATGATTTAGGCGTATAACAGACATATAGTAACATATAGGTACATAGTTTTAGTCGTCTACACAACATACCATCTTTCATCCCCCCTTTCAATCCCTTAAAACCCCTTTTCCGGATAAAAAGTAGCCTATGTCCTTTCTCAGGGTCTAAAGTATCTGTGTACCAAATTTCATTTAAATCGGTTCAGTAGTTTTAGCAGGAAAGCGAGACAGACAGACAGACAGACGGACAGACAGACAGAGTTACTTTCGCATTTATAATATTAGTAAGGATTACCATTCAATATAATCTTACTAATATTATAAACGCGAAAGTTTGTAATAATGTATGGAAGTCTGGATGTCTGGATGTCTGGATATTTATTGCTCTTTCACGTTAAAACTACCGAATGGATTGTAATGAAAGTTTACAATAATATAGCTTATACATCAGAATAGTTAATAGTTTTGCAGACAAAAACAAATGCTGTCGTTATTCAAGAGTTTTCAACCTAAACGACAATTGTTCCGATTATGGGGACGTTTTCGGTTCTGAGAAAAAGTCTGAATGGCAGCACGGAGTAAGGGAACTGTTTCTCTCCGAAAACAGTCTATCCTCTTACTATGTATGAATCAGTGGCGGTACTTCCATAGAAGCCCAAAAGCCTTACAAAATTCCGAAATATAATCTTTTAAGCTTTAAATCTTTATTTAACAATAGCAATTTGACATGTAAATGAGAATATTTGGCTCCAGAATAAACAATTATAAACTAGACATTACACAATTAAGGTATAGGTAACGATTTTGGGCTTCTATGGAAGTACCGCCACTGGTATGAATAATCACGTGGGTAATAAAACCTGGGTGCTGAAATTCACCTCTACCTATCTTCGGTGTTAGAAACTTCTGAGTATAGTATTGTACTCTATGAATACATAATAAAAAATTAAAAAAATATGCTTAGCACCAACAATAGGCGGTCTTATAACTGCGATCTCTTTTAGACAACCTAATTTACAAATGTATGTATGTTTTTCGAAGTAATGTGTGTATTCACAATGAATTATTTACATTAACGGTGAAGGAAAACGTCGTGAGAAAACCTGCACACCTGAAAGTTCTTAGGAATTTCTTAGGTGTGTAGTCCGCCAACCCGCACTAAGCCTGCATTATGGATTAAGGACTAAACCCTCGCAGGTGTAGAGGAGGCCCGTGCCCAGCAGTGGGAAGTAAATGGGCTGATGATGATGATAGTGCTGATGATGTATGTTTTACAATTTTCAGGTTATCATGTACGCGACTAGGACAATGGGCGATAGGTTACGTGACGGTAGACGGCGAAATACTGCAAACGATACCGCAGAACAAGAGTTTGGTGCAGGCGTTACTCGACGGGTATAGAGAAGGATTGTAAGTACATATCTACGTGGATTTTTTTAATATTTATCATATTTAATGAACTGAATTAGTACACAATTTGATTCTTATCCGTCTTTGTTGTCTTTTCCTTCGTTAACTCTCTCTTTCACACACATTGCTACTCTTCTCTAACCCATTACTTCCCGAGCATCGTAAACATTGGATTTTTTAAATGAAATGTATAAATTAAGTTCTTAGTACATTAAAAAAATATGAGAAATAAAGTATGTAAATTTTTTTTCGCGATATATGAAGTCGGATCATAATAGGTACTTAGCCGTCTAAAATTATCACATACATACATACATAAACTCACGTCTGTATTCCCCAAAGGGGTAGGCAGAGGTGCATTTCTGCACCTCATTTCGCCAGGTAGGTATGTATCAGTCCCACGTAATAAGGGGCGAGCCTATTGCCGTTTTACGGGCACAATTCCAGACTCCGTGCTGCTACTGAGAATTTCCTAATGGAAAAACCCAATAACACTTTGCCCGACCCGGGAATCGAACCCAGGACCTCTAGATCGCTCGGCACATACTTGTACCGCGAGACCACGAGGCATTATCAATTTGAAAAATTGACATTAACCCTTATGTGAGTGACAAATAAAACACCTTTACCAGAGTGACGAGGTACCCGGGTACCTTCATACAGTTTATACGTAATGTAGACAATCAAGATCTGTTTTTACGTTGTATTTACATAATTGGAATATTATTATTTTAGTTAAGATAAAAAGTTAATAATCTGTAGCGATCAAAGCGGAGGAAGGGTGGACAACACAACAAGGGTGGACAACGGTACATGGTTATCGGCGCGCAAGAAACACTTTCAATGCATCGTGCTTGACATGGATACTTGACTGTATACGTTTGTTTGCATTGTACGAGGTTATTTACCTATATTTTGTGAATTTATAATTATTTCATAATGAAATTGGAGTGAGTACTTCTAAGGAATGACCACGTGTTCGAAGATATAATTCAACAGAATTACTAGCGATATTAGCAGAATCTTCTAGTGGCGAAGGTGAGATTGTTGCTTCTGATAATGAACATGATTATATTCCTTTGGTTGAAGAGGATAGATTGGAAATTTCGAATGTTGAGCCAAAAGCTGGAACGGAAATTGACATTGACTCTTACGATTCCAATGCGTTTTTACAGGGGTATCGTTTGAATGTTTGTTAGCTGATAAATATTTGGACTAAGTTCATTTAAAATTTGAATAAAATCTACAGGCCTCGTAAATGTATTAGTGTTGACGAACAGGAATGTGGATATCGTGGGCGGAAGTGCTTTACTCAATACATGCCATCGAAATCTGAAAAGTATGACATAAAAATATTCTGGGCTTGTGGTGCAAATAATTCCTACCCCCTAAATAGACAAACATATACAGGAAAGTCAAGTGATGGCAATCGTCAAATAAATGTTGGAGAATGCACTGTATTAGATCTCGTGGCTTAATATAAAATTCAGGACTCAATACATCAAGTACCTATGTGCCGTCCTGAGTCCTGCTCGAAAAAAAACGCCTATAGGCTCGCCCCCTATTACGTGGGACTGATACATACCTGACGAAATGTGGGTGCAGAAATGTACCTCTGCCTACCCCTTAGGGGAATACAGGCGTGAGGTTATGTTTGTATGTGTGTTAATTAATTTATGTACGAAAATAATAAAATAACTTTTTTCATAGTCATACAAAACACAAGGAGGTACCCGGGTACCTTGTCACTCTATTGTGAGTTTAAAATGAGTTTTGGTGTCCACAAAACATTGTAAATAATTGACTGGGTCAAAACATTAAAAAATATAAAATTTATAAACAGTTAAGAGCTCTCAAGAAATCACAGCTACCTACAGGGCGTAAAACATACTTTTATTTAAATTTGAAAATGCTAAAGGTACCCAGGTACCTCGTCACTCACATAAGGGTTAATATCACCTTACGTCTTTTACAGCGAAAAAAGAAAGACTTTTTTTTTAGAAAAATTGTGTGAAATTACGAATTTCATCAGAAAATATAAAAGTAAGAGCCCTAACAACTAAAAAAAATGTTGAATATAGTGTCCTAAAAATAGGACAGTAGGAGGAATGGACTAATGTATTCCACACTGCAAACATTAACTACAATTTCCATTTATTTTGATTTAGATTTTTTTTATCTTGCATGGATTGATTAAAAAATAAGTTGCAAATAACAATTTATCTATGACATTCATAGAAATTAATTTGAAACTACTACTCGATTTTGTTTCGCAGCTACTTGTATCCAGACGGGCGGGATGTGAACCCGGACCTCAGCAGCGCCATAATATCGCCGGCGGAGGATCACATCACCGTGACGCAGGAACAGTACGAGTTGTACTGTGAAATGGGTATGTTTTGCAATTTTAAATACATCCCAACGGTCACATGTCCAGTTCTGACCCCACACTAGGATACAAGTCTCAAACACCCGAAACAAATACTTGTGGATCAGACAAACATTTGGTTCGGTGCGGGGATCGAAACCGCGGCCTCTCGTTTCGCAAGCCGGTATCTAGCCAACTGCGCCACGGGGCTGACAAATTTTTAATAGTATATTTTACATAATTTAATCAACAACAATATATATATATATAATTACATCACATTGTATAGAGGTATATGTGTATATATTCTAGCCTAAATATACCACATGAATATAAATGTATCTTAAATGACTCAAATACTACTGTTTAACACAAAATAATGACATTTACATACATACATAAACTCACGCCTGTATTCCCCGAAGAGGTAGGCAGAGGTGCATTTCTGCACCCACATTTCGCCAAGTATGTATCAGTCCCACGAAATAGGGGGCGAGCCTATTGCCGTTTTTCGGGCACATTTCCAGACTCCGTGCTGTTACCGAGAATTTCCTAATGGAAAAACTCCAATAACACTTTGCCCGACCCGGGAATCGAACCCAGGACCTCTAGATCGCACGGCACATACTACATTTATAAGTACTTAATTGTCTTATGATAAAAGTGATAATTTATTAAAGTATTTTTTTAACAATTACTTACAGGTAGCACATTCCAGTTATGCAAGATATGTGCGGAGAACGACAAGGACATTAGGATAGAGCCGTGCGGACACTTGTTGTGCACGCCGTGCCTTACTGCGTGGCAGATTGTGAGTACGCAGCCTTACATATTTAACAATAATTAATATCGATTTTAATTTTATCCAAACGTATAACGAAGAACACTGTACATAAACAACAACATGTAAAATACAGCGATAGTAAATAACTTTAGACTCTAGTGTAGTCTTTCTCAAAATGGGGGATAACGCCGCCTTACAAAATTCCGAATCTTTAAGCTTTTAGTTTTTATTTAACAAAAGCAACTTGGAGCGTAGGGATCGGGCCTTGGCAAAATTCAGGAGACGCCGCACGGAGGAAACCTGGACATCATTTAAGGTTGCAAGGAATCGGTGTAATCAGATGGTACGGATGAGAATGCCTATGGCATTAAGTCCGCCTTTATACTGTTAAGTATAGAAAGTTATAAATAAATAAAAAAAATGACATATCGACGGCGGAAAGCGAAAACGTCGTAGTCCACAAAGTATGATTTTTTTTTATTGCACTGTTCGAAACAGAAAAAAAGCTGCGTTAAATGGTCCTGGTCACGTAAATCTACGATGAATAGTTCATAAATTAACAATTTGAAAAATCAGGATTTAACTTAAATGTCTGCATACAAAAACGCTGTAAGTTACAGAAAAAACAGTAATAATTTATACTATGTTGATTACGACATTTTTCGTTTTTCGTAAATATGATGCATGTTAGCAGGAATGTTGGCTCCAGTGCGGACCCACTACTTTTTTTTTTGCTCGTGTTTTTATACTTTTTAAATTTTCTATCGAATTTAAGTCACAATTCGTGTAACACAATTTGTATTGCCCCAAACCAGGAATAATTTTAGTTAACAGCATATCTAAGAGATGGGATTCATTGAATAACTACGTTTATAAAGTACAGTTGAACAATCCTAGTTCAAGTATTGCATTTGACTCAACCCCATACAACTCAATAGTGCAATTACAGCTTTTTAACGTTCTGTAGAAATAGTTCAAAATGTCGTAATTTTTGGCAAATATTTTTTTAAATGATATTTAAGAGTAAGAATTACATTTAGTAAAAAATAACAAGTCTACTATCCAAAAATCGTGAGTCTGAGTTTAAAAACACGCTAGTTATGATTTTTTGAAAAATCATGCAAAAGTTTTTTTTGGCTCTGGTGAACATTTAAATTTTTGTGGATTACTACGTTTTCGCTTTCTGCCGTCGATACGTATAAATGAGAATATCCTGACCCCACAATAAACAATTGTAAACTAGACATTACACAATTCACGTGTAACGCTTTTGGGTTACCATGGTATTACTGGCACACTGTATGTGTGTACACAGGGTGGTCCACTTACTAATGATATTATGATATTACTTTTATGGTATGTTGTGGCAGGACTCGGAGGGCCAAGGCTGTCCGTTCTGTCGCGCGGAGATCAAGGGCACGGAGCAGGTGGTGGTGGACGCCTTCGTGCCGCCGCGCCCGCCCGCCGCCGCAGACAAGTCAGTCACCATTCATCATCATTCGTCATCATCAGACCATACACGTCCCGCTGCTGCCCACGGGCCAGAGTCCACCACGCTGGCCTAGTGCGGGTTGGCGGACTACACACCTAACAAATTCCTAAGAACTTTAGGTGTGCAGGTTTCCTCACGATGTTTTCCTTCACCGTTAAAGTACGTGATGATTCATTGTGAATACGCACATAACTTCGAAAAGTCAGAGGTGTGTGCCTGGGTCTTGAACCCGCGACCTCTGACATTCTCGACCGCGTGTCTAAACCTCGAGGCCATCACAACTTCATCATGATTAAACATTGCTATTTCCTAATTGCTAAATTTAATTAAAAGACCCCTGTCTTTTTGAAATTTTTATTTTTCCTGAATTTTATGAGATTGTGTGTTTGGACCCTGGCATTTACCGCTCTATAACCTCTGCCTACCCCAACGGGAGACAGGGGTGAGTTTATGAATGTATGTTATGAAATTAAAGTGTCTCCCATACTTTCTGACACCGACAAAGCAAGAAACACAATTTAATTTATAACAAGGACTATAACTATGATGGTTGAGTGTGTTTAAATAATTAATCAAATGTTTCTAAATATATTGAATCAATTGCAGGAACACGAAAACGACAGTGAAAGCGGTCTCGTCAAATTCATCCGGATCGTCTGGCTCGTCCGGTTGTAACGGTTCAAGTGAGTATGTTTTATATAATAAATAAATACACCCAACAGTCACATACATAGTTCTGACCCCACACTAGGATATAAGTCCTGTGTCGTGGGTATCAGAAACTACGAGAGACTTTTCGGTCTCACAAACACCCAGACCCGAAACAAATATTTATGGATCACACAAACATTTGTCTCGGTGCGGGGATCGAACCCGCAGCCTCTCGTTTCGCAAGCTGGTGTCTAGCCAACTGCGCCACGGGGCTGTCAATAGCAAATATGTTATGCATTTCAAGAGGTTTATTTCAATCCATCATAGATAGATAGATAGATAACTCTTTATTGATACCCACATTTAAAAACATGCAAATATGTGCCGTGCGCTCTAGAGGTCCCGTGTTCGATATACGGGTCGGGCAAAGTGTTATTGGATTTTTCCATTAGGAAATTCTCAGTAACAGCACGAAGTCTGGAAATGTGCCCGAAAAACGGCAATAGGCTCGCCCTCTATTACGTGGGACTGATCCATACCTGGCGAAATGTGGGTGCAGAAATGCACCTTTGCCTACCCCTTCAGGGAATACAGGCGTGAGGTTTTGTATGTGTGTAACTGTTATATCCATAGAAATATAACACCCAACAACATATGTTTCAGGTGCGGACGTGACGATTTCGAGCAACGCAAACGGTTGGGCGTCCAGAAATACAACATTCAACGGGCTCACAGACGACATAGACGACGCAGAGGTAAATCCATTGGGTTTTCTGTTAATGTTCGTACTAAAACGCATAATATACTCTATTTGTTTGGAAATAACGTAGTAATTCCTTTGGCATGTTATGATTGACAGTAAGGGGAATTTATTAGCCTATATAAACTATGTAGAGCATGTTTCCACTAAAAATGAACTATAAGACACGATTAAATCACATTTAACTGATATAAAATTTAAGATTAAGTTGAGAAATAGAACATTTATAAAAATAGCTAAATCGCTCCACAATTTATGGGGAATAAATGAGATCTAATAGCTATTATGTATAATTTTTATGAACACGAGACAAAATGTGTAAGAAATCTAAGAAGTAAGTGTTCGCACTAATTTACTACTAAGTTGCTAAAATTTTATCATCATTTTCTAGTGATAAAAGCCGTTGTATCTTATACCATCAACTATTCTATAAATTTACTAAATAAGTGTGTATTATACGTTTTATAACGAACTGTCGACTGGTTCTCATACAATCATCAATATACATAGTGTTTCGATGTGTGTTGTCCATGCTTATGGCATGTTTTGTTGAGCATGATCGTTTTGTCAGCGCCACATGAGTAAGGGGCCGTTCAAGCGTTACGTAACCAAATTTTTCATAATTATTACACCCCCCCTCCCCCCCCCCCCCCCGTGTCAGCAAAAGTAAGCAAATATCGTACTCCCCGTCATCTGCTTACGTAAGCATTATTTTACTTATTTTTTTATCTGTTCTAGTTTATTCATAAAATCGGGACAAAAATTGTAGAAAATCCGCAAAAGAAAAATAAACATTGTTTACGTAATCACCGTCCAGAGAAACCCCCCCCCCCCCTTTTTCATAAAAAAATTAGCAATGGGAATAACCCCTCCCCATTAAGTGCTTACGTAATACTTGAATGGCCCCTAACTGTTACAGCTTGGACTGTTAGATGTTTTTATTCTTTTTGTTTGTTTGTTTTTGTTTCATCTGGTTGATTTTATATGTGCATTGGTTTTGCTAATGATTTACTGTTTTTAGTGTATTATTAATAAGGATTTATTAAAGAAAGACAAATTGTAAATCCTTTTTAATTGTGACTTATTTGTCTGTTGGTAATCAATTACCTGAAACAATGGTTTCATTCACCATAATGTTGATTTATTTTGTGGTGAATGTTTTGGTTCGATAATGTCAGATATTCAGAGTCTTAAAATTTTAAGCCAATTGACTCTATTACAAATTATATGATGAACTAATATTTGATCAGATAAGTAAAAAAAACTTTTAATATTTTCAATAATAAACTCATGCAACAATCTTGTATGTATAATTTGTACTCGATACTATGACTTCGAGTCTTGTGACACAAGTATAGTAAAGCGCGAGACACTTTTCTCCCTTGCAAAAAGCCAAAACCTGATTCCCAGTTCAAAGTCAGTTTATTCTAAACCCATTATAAATTTATTGTGACCTAGGAACATAAGTAAATAAATTTTCGAATGCACATATCAAACCAACCAATAGTTATGCATGTCCATACATGTTAAATCGTGTCATTGTTTATTTGCAGAGACATCAGCGAAAATCACCGCATGCTTAGTATTGCACGTGCGTAGTAACATTGTGCATTTGTGACGACGCGATCTGCGTACCGACACCCAAACGTTATCGATAACGGTGCATCCCTAGCGAATTTCTATCGATATCCTTATCGAATATTCGAGAAATTGATGTATGAGATCTTCTTTCTCATCGAATCGGGAAGTTGTGTCTTTGTGCGATGGATTTTCGTTGAATAGAGCTCGTATTGTCATTTCATTGTGTTTGGATTTATCGTCGATAAGTAATAAATTCGTGTTATTGTAGTTTAAATAGTTTCTTGTGTCCGACTGAAATAATCTGCTTAGAAGGATCATGATATAAAGTTTTTTTTTTTTTAATTGATATGTTCGGTGATTAATCATGATAAAGTATATTTACACATTTAATTTCTTTGAATAACAAGACTCTCACAAAACAAGCCTTGAACGAAATACACTATTTGTATTTAGTATAGAGAAGATTATCCAAACAGATGATTTTTATTTAAAATTTACGTCATTATTATATTTTAGAAAGACACAGAAATATTTTTATCAATAACACCACAATACGAGCTCAGTGCACTACGTGTGTATTTTCGTGTATAAAAAACGTTGTAAAATAGTATTTTTGAAAGTATTTCCTTTGCGAGAATAATAATTTATGGATTCATTATTTTTAGTGTTACAATTAAGTACGCATTATGTTTTAAGACGATTCTCTTGTCGTCATAACTTATTTGAAAGGAAAGTCCAATTTACAATAGATTTTAATGTAGGGACAACAAAAAAATCATTGATGAATTATACAATCTGATATTTAATTTCAAATAGTGTAGGATTAAAAAGTGATATCTTATGTCTTTAGCTATATAAAATTGACCACCAAAAAACACCGTACTTGCCAGGAAGTGTAATTTTAACACTAATATGTAGTATATATAGTACTAATATAGTATTACTTTTCCATAAAAGTCTCAATTTTAACGGATTATAAAAGGTTTCAATACTTTGACTTCACTTCATAAAAATGGCATGGATGGATCTTAAATATTTTGTACAAGCTTCATCGTTTACCCAGTAATAGATTTTCTTCGTTTCGCCATTATAAATTTTGACAATCTCCGTGGTGCCTCAGGTTCGATCCTATGTACATCACATACAAACTCACAAATATTTTTACATCCCAAAACCATTCAACAGCTTAACTACCCTCTCTAATTTTAATATCAACAATCTATGAATACAATTGAGCCTTCTATATCATTGTAGCAAATTTATTGTAATAATATAACAACCGGCAGACTTCTATAAATATTAGACTGTATAATTCATCTACAAAGGGCATTTATAAAAGCTTGATTTTTATTTATTATCGAATATTTTGTTTTGCAGTTGGTAAGTCGCTTTTTAGTGCTCATTTTTCAGTTTTCACAAAACTGGTAGTGAAATTTTAGCTTACTATCGTTGATTGTCGTGGTGTAGAACTTTTTTGTTCAGAATCATGTCAATATTAATTAATTATTATATTGTTTAATCTCTTATGTAGATAAATTCAGTATCTCCTGTAATAAGAGAATAAATCCCAATTTGTTCTACTTTTTTCATAAAACGGAAGGAAAATACATTAAAACTTTTCTTATTACATATTAATTCATAGTCAGTATCATTCTGATTCATTTTCAATACTTTAGGTTATAAAAGAAATACTTTAATATTATTAAATTACTTATCATTAAATCGAATCATGAAACGATAAATTTATTTCGAATTTTTAAATCAACTTTTTTGCTGCCACTACAATCAATGAAAATAAACAAATTTATTTATTAGTCATATCATAATAGAATGATTTGAAGTCTTTATTGATCTATGAGTTATATTTTTAAGTATACGAGTTCTGAAACATTGGTCCAAATAATTGAACCAGTATTTGATGAAATGGATTGTTTTTTGTTTTCGTGCAAGTAAACTCGATGCGTATAATGCAATGTTTTTTTTAAATTATATTAATTAATTTATGGTTATTGAATATTTCGATTTGTTATGCGCGTTTTTATGGATAGGAACGTGTCAAACTTTCGAGAAACAAAAAAATATTCTAAAATCACTAACACCGGGAAAAATTCAAACAAATATTTAAAGACCACGATTTTTTTTTGGACTAAGGCCTTAACCCTCTCAGTTGTAGAGGAGGCCCGTGCCCAGCAGTAGGACGTATATGAGGTGATGTTTTTTTTTTTACCAAAATCATATAAATAAAGGACATATTTTTGTTCGGCCATAGGTGCTATCCGATCCATAGTAACGCGCATGGTGTATTGTTTACGCTTAGACCGTATCACACGTACAGCTCGTGCAATTAAAAACTTTTTTTTTATTATCAAGGCATAGACTTAATATGCTGTCGGTACAAGTAAATTGAGGTAACGTTAGAAAAAAGTTTTTTTATGTTATGATTTTAGCTTTCTTTTTTGCATACTGTACTTTTAGTGTGACCAGGACATGCTTTGAATGTGCGGGTTGTACGTGATGCGTTGGCGGGTGCCTATTTTATTTATTTTCTAAGTTTTTAACGTTGACAATACAATGCTTGGTGAAATGTGCATCGTGTTTTTTTTAAGCCTTTTTCTTTTGCATGTTTGTGGTTTGTTTTGTCATTTGGGATATCATCTGTTTGTTTGTTTGTTTGTGGGGCTTATGAAGTTAAATTGGTTGGGAAGTGATGTATGAAGGATAATATATAAAAGGGGACCTTGTGTATAATCAGAATATGGAATCTCATATTAATGAATCAGTTATTCAGATATTTCAATTAAAGTCAAAGTAATATATCGAATAAATTTAATTAATTAATGCAACTTTTAAGTGAGAGAAAATTAAGTTAATCTTTTTTTGTTAACTTACATTATTACGTGAATATTTAAAATAAAGTCACTAAAATATATTATAAGTACTTTATACAAAAAGGAGACTTAAAAGGTAAGCAATTTTTTCAATTAGTAACATTTTAAATCAATTTAATTTTCCTAAGTTTTCATGACAGGGAGGCTAATAAGTTATCCAATATTGAGTAGATAAATTCAACAATAAAAACATTAACTATCTTGTAACCCTAAAATATATTTGGCATTTTATAGGCTTGAAATACTTATAGAGACATTAATAGATATTTATAGACATTTAAAGACCACAAGCCCATGGAAAAAAATTACCTGTGAAATGAACCACCGTGAATAACGCTTAGAAGGCCGTTACTATATCATAAAATAACTCTTGAGCGCTATGCCGTCATTTCTGACCGGTACAGGTGAGTACGAAAGTAAATGGAATTTCTCTGGTAGAGGGGAGGAATTACGACTAATATTAATGTACGGCTTTTATTATAGCTTATAGATGATTAAAAATAAATGTCGAAAAACCTAGTGCCGTACAAAAGTGGTGGTGCCGGAAGTTAGTGCAAATTTTTAATTCGCCAGTAATTTTAGAAGCAATATAGGTCATTTATAACTGTACGCCATTTGTGTAATTCTTTTTGTATACATAATCATATACAGATACTTTACCCATGAACGCCGTACATATTTTCAGGGCAGGGGTCCATTTACTCTCGTACTCACCTGTACCGCTCAGAAATGATGGCATAGCGCTCAGAGTTATTTTATGATATAGTAACAGCCTTCTAAGCGTTATTCACGGTGGTTCATTCCACAGGTTAATTTTTTCCATGGGCTTGTGGTCTATTAGTCCTTACTCCATTTGAGGTAACGTAGTCTACCTTTTTAGTATCCATATTCATATTGACTTGTCTATTATTTTGCTTTTTTTGTCTAGTTATTTGTGTGCTTTTACATACATACACAAAAATGTACTGATATGGTTTTCAGTCAAAATTACCTTATATTTAAACCCACCTCCTAAATGTTTACCAATAAAAGCGAATACTACTGGACTACTACAAGTATGTGCCGTGCGATCTAGAGGTCCTGAGTTCGATTCCCGGGTCGGTTAAAGTGTTATTGGGTTTTTCCATTAGGAAATTCTCAGTAGCAGCACGGCGTCTGGAATTGTCCTGGAAAAGCGGCAATAGGCTCGCCCCCTATTACGTGGGACTGATACTGCAGAAATGCACCTATGCCTACTCCTTCGGGGAATACAGGCGTGAGGTTATGTATGTATGTACTACACAGGACTGGGCAGAATTCAACGCGGCGACGTCTACAATAGACGCGCTCCGTCCGTCCGTGCGCTCCCCCGCCGCGTCCCCGCGCCACTCCCCGCGACACTCCCCCCGCGCCGCGCGCCGCGCCCCCGCGCCCGCCGAGAACGCGTACGGGGAACTGCGGGCCCCCCCTCTACCGCCCAGGAAGAGCCTCTCACCCGCAGAACCCGCCATGGCCTCAGCCTCTAGTGTGCAGGATATCGCCTCCGCGTCTATACATGGTGAGTGAACATTAATATACTTTGTTTGAAACGATCACGGAAAAGTAAAAACATCTCGTGATGGTAAGTAAATTACCTACAGTAACTAAAATTTTCCAGTACCATAGGTTGTCTGGAAGAAATCGCAGTTGGCGATAAACTGCCTGTAGTATCTATTTGTTCATCTCATTGTTGTTTATCTCATTTATGTTGTATATACTTGTATAGTGTACAAGAAAGTATATTAAATAAATAAATATAAGTCGGCACTGGGCACCAAATGTTATTCTAAGTTCAGAAACCAGGATATTTTTACAGGCACGATAATGAACGCTGATAACGCACCCGGTAAAAATAGTATTTCAATGATATTTTACCTCTACAACTGAGAGGGTTTGTTGAGGAGACCCGTGCCCAGCAGTGGGACGTATTTGGGCTGATGATGATGATATTTTACCAGTCGAACCAATAATGTCTGTTCGAAACTGGATACTCACAAGCTCATGCTTGCAACTGACACGCATGATTCGTGTGCATGGAAGGTTGGTGGTAGGTGATAACAAGCCCGGTGGTCGCTTTTCCCCGGATATGATATCACACAATCCATTTGAGATCACCAAACTTACTCAGCAAATAAAACTTATTTTGGTCAAAATTCTATGAGACAGAAACTACCGTTCAATTTGACTCATTTGTACTTAAATTCGTTTTGACGGCGTTACTCTACCATTTGCTATATATACATAAAGCCGTAGCCGAATCGATAAAGAGAAGAGATAGAAGAGACACCTTTGATAAAATAATTACATTTAGGAGTAATCGTGAATTTACAACATTTTTCAGAACCGAGACGAAGATCGTCACTAGAACCAGAACCGGATTCTCGACATCGGTTAACTTCAGTGATAACTGGCTCCACAGAAACTATTACTGGCATTATAGATACTCGACATGAGGTAAGACAATCATATTATTGCAAAAATAAAGAACATATTTGTTTTTCCTCATCTGCATACATCTAATGATTGATGCTATGCTCTGCAACAACAATTCTTGCCATGTTTAAATTATATCAAACGATAAGTTGATTTCACAATTTTATTTCAATTTATAAGTTTACATGTCATACAAAAACTAACCCTTTAACCTAGACATTATTGGGTTACATCCCTACGCTATCAAATAACCATGAACAAAGGCTATATCAATCAATAAAAAAACAAAAACACTAATATATTAGTAGTATAAAAACTAAAAACATTATTACAGGTACCACCAGACCCTCGAGCATTTGAGAAACCGCGCCGAGCCTGCACTCCACAATCAAACAGTAGACCGCTCCCCGCCCCGCCCTCCGAAAGACCGGCAGAAGACCGCCCCACCCCCACTGAACCTAAACACGTGAACATCGACAGTAGACTGGAAAGACCGGAAAGACACCCTCCAGATACTCGGCAAGAAAGACCTGTCATAGAAAGTAGACAGGAAAGACCCATCCCACTCAGTGATAACAGACAGGATAGACATATTCCAGACTCTAGACACATCCCTAATTTAGATAGGGAACGACACGTCATCATCCCAGAGAGGCAAGATCGTATCCCGAATATAGAACGGCATCCTTATCCAGAAAGCACTAGACATGTACCCTATCCAGAAAGACATGACCGGCATGTCCCAATCGACAGGCACATTATCGATAACAATCGACACTTAGAGAGAAGCCATCCGTCAGTTATCGATACTCGACAAGATCGGTTATCGAATATCGACAGATTGCCAGAAAAGCCAGATAGGTTAGCCAATGATTCTAGAACTTTCGATAGGGAGAGTAGAGCGCCGCCTAGGCAGAGATCTTTGCCGTCATCGACCAGTGGTAATGTAGAACAGCCTACAAAGTCGACAACTATGCCCAAATTTCCTTCAGAAGATGTGAAAGATCCGCCGTATGAAAATGTTGGCATGGAGAAGAGCGAGATAGCCATAGCACGTAAGTTTCGTTTAAGAAAATTATAAATTGCTTTCTAAATTTCTAAATTTTATACACTCATGCTTGTCTTTAAAGGGCTGGCAGACATGGATTAATACACGTCCGTTTTGCGTTTCGTTAGTATGTTCGACATATCAATTAGAGCATTTCATTTTGCTACTGATAATTTTTCATCATCATCATCAGCCCATATACGTCCCATTGCTGAGCACGGGCCTCCTCTACGATTGAGAGGGTTTAGGCCTTAGTCCACCACGCTGGATTAGTGCGGGTTGGCGGACTACACACTTAAGAAATTCCTAAGAACTTTTAGGTGGGCAGGTTTCATCACTATGTTTTCCTCCGCCGTTAAAGTACGTGATAATTCATTGTGAATACACACATAATTTCGAAAAGTCAGAGGTGTGTGCCTGAGATTTGAACCCGCGACCGTAGAAGTTCTCGACCGAGTGCCTAAGCCGCGAGGCCATCACGACGACGAACACTTTGTTAGACTGGAAATCGAACCGGGGACCTCATTCGCCCGCCGCACCCTTATTTCGCAAGAGCAACAAGATTATGTGCTATGAATTCTAAATGATATTTATATTTCTTTGCAATGACTTGATAACATTGCTCTTTTAGCGACTTATTTATTGCTATTAGATATACCAATTATATGAAATACTTTAACCATTTATTATTCCCTTTTTCAGCCAAGAAAATTAACCCTTTAACGCACGACAAGCACGGCAGGAAGTACGGCGACAACGTGTCATACGAAAACATCAATTTGGACTACATAGCGCGACTGGTTGGGGAGGGTTACCCCAAAGATATCGTGGTCAGGGCCTTAGGCATCACGAGAAACGACTTAGAAATGGCCTGCGACATCCTCCATGAGTTCGGGTCTAAAGTACCCAACAAGTGTTAGAAGGGTTAAATTAATTGGATTGCGCATTGAACACTGATTTATGGTGCGGTCTAAAGTACTCTAATACGGGTTGGATTTGTTAAAGAAGAGATGATGGAATAAAAAATGAGAATAATTAGCTAAATTATTTAGTTTTAGAACCGGTTAACGGTTAAGAAACTACGGGTTTGGTCAAAAGTACCCCAAAGAGGGTACGCGATCTAGGAAAATTTAAAATGAATTAAATTATGTAACCGAATAGGTGACTACGAAACTTTCATTAACGGGTTCGTGACCTTAGCTGCATACTGAAAAAAATAATTAAAATAGGGTTTTAAATTCCCTGTATTCCAAATGGCAAATACAATATTAAAAACTAACTTATAAAACGGAGGATACCTTAATAAGGTTGTCAATCATTTACCGATGAAGAAAAGCATCGTGGAACGCCATCCATAAGTGTAAGTAACCTACAAAATTTTATGGCTGTCCACAAAATGTTCAAAAAATTATCTTTGACTTCTAGAAAAATGAAACACTTACACCAGTAAATATGTACCTTAACGTAATTATAAGTCTGACGCACGTGTATATTGGCACTTTATTATTGAAATAAAAAATAAACAAATTAATCGATATAAAATCGGTTAGTATAAAACAATCGATTCAAAATGTTTTAACCAACTATTGCTATTGCCAGATACATTAATTCAATTTGCAATTTAAAAGTGAATTTTGGTTCCAAATTCAAATTTACTACAGTGCCGTGAAACTGGCAAAGGCCTATAATGCCGACATAAGTTAAAAAGTTCATAAATTGCTAATAAAATCTAAGCGGCTTCTAACAAATATTTATTTAATACATATTTTTTTGTAACGAAACGGAAATTTAGATATGAAAATAATTCCCAAGTTGTATGTAGTAGAAAAAGGACGCACAATGAGTATAGTGACGTCATCACCTTTTAAGTGCATGCGTGCGAGAGAGAGCTATGTATACCCAATACGCCTTTATAATAATAAATTATTGCCTTAATTCCTACTCATTGCTACTATTTAAGTACCTTATTAGTCCTCTTATAAAATGCACGAAATATACTTGAAAGACTATTTAAAAACTAGGTCTTGGCCTTTTCGTACAAATATGGCACAACATATCTTGTTAAAAAAACAGCTAATTCAAAGCCCACACTGACACTAGTATGTGAATGTGGATATTGTGGGTTTGGGATTGATTATGACCTCATGAGAGATATAAAATTTTGAAAATCATGCCCTTCCTAGGGAAAATGGAATAAAACTTACAAATATTATATAATACTTGAATCGAATAATAAGTGCATATAGGTGACATATTTCTAGATGTCACATATATGTGCTTATTATGCATATCTATGTATAAAAATCGATTACCTTAAATTGATTTTCAACTTAAAGATCTATTTTACAATTATCAAAAACTCAAATAAATTTTATAATCGATTCATCGAAATTATTGGAATCCATTATTAAAATTCGCATTACTACCTCGAACTATAAAACCCAAAACATTAAATGGGAAAACAACTATCCAACGTAATATATAGACACAAAATGAGGAAAATAACAAATTGTCGACAACGATAAAAATAATGGTGCATTTACACTTTCGTATAATTCGCGATTCCCTTTCTGTTTTGACGGATTTGAACGTTCTACATTTCACATTTGACGCGTCATTTTGTATCGGCAACGAAATGACGAGAATCTGCCATTACTGACTTATCTAGAAAGGATTCTGACATGCATAAAGTAAATCGCAAGACCCGACGGGTTTAAACGAACGTGTGATAGTATTATAGATTAAATATAAACTTTAAAACTAGTTAATATAAGGCACATTTTTCTATAACGTATTTATTTCACGTAATATTATTCCAAGTTCTTTCTTTATCAGTATTCACACGATATTTTGTATAATTAAAATAGCATATTGTAAATAGTTGTATTATAAATACTTATATTTTCATATAAATTAGCTTCCTCATACATAGTTTGGATAGACATATATTTTTTCATTATGCGCGGGAGACTTTGACACTTACTTATGACATTTGCAATATTTAATATAGCATAATCAACATTGTTAATGTATATATAGAACCGTTATTTCTACGTACTTGTTCTAACGACTGTTTTTAAATATTAAAATTAATCAAAATTGTGTAATTCGTTTAATGAGCTTAAAAACAGTACTAAATTCTACAATTTTTTGGTAACTTTCTAAACAATGATTTCGTTCACTAATTTCGTATGCGTCTACACTATCGCAAAAACCGGTACATTTCTTTTTTATTTTTGTATAAAATGCTTTAATTAATTATAAATAAGGTTATTTAAATTAGTACTAGCTTGGTAATTATTTTGCAACTGGTGTATTCTTGAGTGTTTAACGTGCTTTACTAAATGACCTGACTGATTTTTAGGTTTATAATATATCTAGTCCTAATGATTTGCTGAATTCAATATGTTATATTACAATTGTAATGCATATAGCGTGTAGCCACGATGCGTTCGCGCATTTGAGACATATCCACCTTAGTCCCAAAATTCTAAAATGTGAAAATGGTTATATAATGTTAGCATCTAGATTCAGATTTAAGCTAATATACTGAAATGGCAGGCTTCATAAAGTGGCAAAATAAGGAAAAGCATTAAAATTGTGCAATAACGAGGCTTCCATGATATAATGGATTATAAAATAATTGATCAAGTGTATGGATTGTATGATGTACGTATATAAAAATAACCTCAAATATTTTTGGCATAAGTGTATACTGTATACAACAGATTGGTTATAATTTAGATCGTCCTTGGACTACACGCACGTCGCTTTTTAATCTTAGTTATATAAAAATAAAATGTTAATCGTAGTAATTATTTATATTTAGTGCAATTGATTATAATCTCACCGAGAATATTTTGTGAATGAAAAAGTCAAATGAAATACATGCCAATCTGTGTTAAAAAGGTTCGATGAAATGATTTCAACTCGAAGGTAAAGAAAAAAACAATTTATATTCAGTATCGTTTATTGTCGAATTAACATTAACTTGCTATCTATCGATGAGATCTATGTCAATGGTTTCTAGTTTCTGACAAAAACATAAAGACCTATCTCAATGTGGGGTACAGAATATGAAAAAAATGGGATAACTTTAATCTTTTTGGTTTTAAATAACTAAATAAAAGCACAGATTGGCATTGTTTAATTTATGAAAAGCCCTAATGAATAATCGATTAATCGGTGAAAATAATTTTAATGGAGTTGAGAGAGACAAGTTTAGCTGAATTTCATATCAACTGACAATATTCTTCGCAAACTGTAATGGCGCTGATGCTTGCGCAAGTAATTGCACATTTTTATTTATAAAATTATAAATCTAATTACTTGTGCGTTGTATCTAATGACTATACAAGCTGCTATACAAAGGTTAGTCGTTACTGGCATTAGTTTTTGGGCGTGATGCATGTTGTGACATGGCAGTGGATTGTTCTCAATTTTATCGAGGTGTTTATTGACCATTTCTGGAGATAATCTGGATTCAGTATGCGGTACTCTCATACTTTATATTAAACAAGCCCGCATTGAAAAGCGAAATTCATTGACAACTTATAATTTTTATTTGAATTACATTGCCTTATCTAAACTTAAATTGTGGTTTTTTTTATTGTATCTTTGCCAGCAGATTTTTTTCAGGAACAGTCCAAAAACACTTTGTATTATCCATGGCATTACTTAAAGCTATCAGAGGGGTAATAGTTTATAAAGTAAAACAATAATTTAGGAACACGATTGAGATTCCTTTCTATTCTAATGCCAAGGATTATGCTGTCAATTGAACGCCATTATATTTATTTCAACGTTATTTTTTTCTATGGACTGTATGAAAAGAAAAGTATATATTTTTACACATTGAAACAATTATCTAACTTTTTTAAGGTCAATAAAGTGAATGTATATAATTAATGTTAATAAATATTTTCCAATTGTATAAAAGCAAGAAAGTATCGGAAGTAGAACAATACTGTGGCCACTATTTGTCATTATCTGAAAATTTATTGGACGGCTCGACGTCTACAAAATGGGAAGGCTTATTAAGCAAATTACTTCTCTGTGATAATCGGAAAATAATTTAAAATAGAAAATAAATGAAAAATATTTATTCAAATATTATTTCAAATGTAGGTTTTTTTTTAAACAATTTAATTAGAATCTGCTTTAAGGTGGTAATTTAATTTGTTTTTTTAAAGGTGTTTTTTTGAGTATCCAAGACTTATTTTTACCTCAATAAAATACACAATAATGGCGTTCAATGTATATTATTTTTATTTAAGACACAAACAATTTACAAAGCCTATCGCGGCTAGTAATAATACTGTATATTTGAATATTTCAGTTAAATTTAAAACGGTGCAATTTTTGGTGATCTATGTACAATTATATTCAGTGACATTATGAAACCATCGAATACGTTGGTCGGAGAGTTGGGGAGGTTAGGTCTTGTTTTACGCTTTAGCAAAATACGTTGCAAATATATTTAAGTATAATACTTGTTTGTATTTTTTTCTCCCTCGTTTGTCTCATTAATGACCTAAATCCCGCAGCAGACTACTAAGAAATTTCAGTGGTCTTAGAATAGCCTTCCTTTATGAACTATTTAACACAAAAATAATTTTCGAAATAGAATCAATAATGCTTAATATAATGCCTCAACGCTTCGGCGTCGCGACGCCTTACATTACGACGCCACGGCGTCGCGACGCAACTTAACCTCAACATTAACCATAACTATGCCTCTACGCAGCGGCGTCGCGACGCCTTACATTACGACGCCACGGCGTCGCGACGCAACTTAACCTCAACATTAAACACAACTATGCCTCTACGCAGCGGCGTCGCGACGCCTTACATTACGACGCCACGGCGTCGCGACGCAACTTAACCTCAACATTAAACACAACTATGCCTCTACGCAGCGGCGTCGCGATGCCTTACATTACGACGCCACGGCGTCGCGACGCAACTTAACCTCAACATTAACCATAACTATGCCTCGACGCATGGGCGTCGTGACGCCTTACATTACGAGGCCACGGCGTTGCGACGCAACTTAACCTCAACATTAAACACAACTATGCCTCTACGCAGCGGCGTCGCGACGCCTTACATTACGACGTCACGGCGTCGCGACGCAACTTAACCTCAACATTAACCATAACTATGCCTCTACGCAGCGGCGTCGCGACGCCTTAAATTACGAGGCCACGGCGTTGCGACGCAACTTAACCTCAACATTAAACACAACTATGCCTCTACGCAGCGGCGTCGCGACGCCTTACATTACGACGCCACGGCGTCGCGACGCAACTTAACCTCAACATTAAACACAACTATGCCTCTACGCAGCGGCGTCGCGACGCCTTACATAACGACGCCACGGCGTCGCGACGCAACTTAACCTCAACATTAAACACAACTATGCCTCTACGCAGCGGCGTCGCGACGCCTTACATTACGACGCCACGGCGTCGCGACGCAACTTAACCTCAACATTAAACACAACTATGCCTCTACGCAGCGGCGTCGCGACGCCTTACATTACGACGCCACGGCGTCGCGACGCAACTTAACCTCAACATTAAACACAACTATGCCTCTACGCAGCGGCGTCGCGACGCCTTACATTACGACGCCACGGCGTCGCGACGCAACTTAACCTCATCATTAAACACAACTATGCCTCTACGCAGCGGCGTCGCGACGCCTTACGTTACGACGCCACGGCGTCGCGACGCAACATAACCTCAACATTAACCATAACTATGCCTCGACGCATGGGCGTCGTGACGCCTTACATTACGAGGCCACGGCGTTGCGACGCAACTTAACCTCAACATTAAACACAACTATGCCTCTACGCAGCGGCGTCGCGACGCCTTACATTACGACGCCACGGCGTCGCGACGCAACTTAACCTCAACATTAACCATAACTATGCCTCGACGCATGGGCGTCGTGACGCCTTACATTACGAGGCCACGGCGTTGCGACGCAACTTAACCTCAACATTAAACACAACTATGCCTCTACGCAGCGGCGTCGCGACGCCTTACATTACGAGGCCACGGCGTTGCGACGCAACTTAACCTCAACATTAAACACAACTATGCCTCTACGCAGCGGCGTCGCGACGCCTTACATTACGACGCCACGGCGTCGCGACGCAACTTAACCTCAACATTAAACACAACTATGCCTCTACGCAGCGGCGTCGCGACGCCTTACGTTACGACGCCACGGCGTCGCGACGCAACTTAACCTCAACATTAACCATAACTATGCCTCGACGCATGGGCGTCGTGACGCCTTACATTACGAGGCCACGGCGTTGCAACGCAACTTAACTTCAACATTAAACACAACTATGCCTCTACGCAGCGGCGTCGCGACGCCTTACATTACGACGCCACGGCGTCGCGACGCAACTTAACCTCAACATTAACCATAACTATGCCTCGACGCATGGGCGTCGTGACGCCTTACATTACGAGGCCACGGCGTTGCGACGCAACTTAACCTCAACATTAACCATAACTATGCCTCGACGCATGGGCGTCGTGACGCCTTACATTACGAGGCCACGGCGTTGCGACGCAACTTAACCTCAATATTAAACACAACTATGCCTCTACGCAGCGGCGTCGCGACGCCTTACATTACGACGTCACGGCGTCGCGACGCAACTTAACCTCAACATTAACCATAACTATGCCTCTACGCAGCGGCGTCGCGACGCCTTAAATTACGAGGCCACGGCGTTGCGACGCAACTTAACCTCAACATTAAACACAACTATGCCTCTACGCAGCGGCGTCGCGACGCCTTACATTACGACGCCACGGCGTCGCGACGCAACTTAACCTCAACATTAAACACAACTATGCCTCTACGCAGCGGCGTCGCGACGCCTTACATAACGACGCCACGGCGTCGCGACGCAACTTAACCTCAACATTAAACACAACTATGCCTCTACGCAGCGGCGTCGCGACGCCTTACATTACGACGCCACGGCGTCGCGACGCAACTTAACCTCAACATTAAACACAACTATGCCTCTACGCAGCGGCGTCGCGACGCCTTACATTACGACGCCACGGCGTCGCGACGCAACTTAACCTCAACATTAAACACAACTATGCCTCTACGCAGCGGCGTCGCGACGCCTTACATTACGACGCCACGGCGTCGCGACGCAACTTAACCTCATCATTAAACACAACTATGCCTCTACGCAGCGGCGTCGCGACGCCTTACGTTACGACGCCACGGCGTCGCGACGCAACATAACCTCAACATTAACCATAACTATGCCTCGACGCATGGGCGTCGTGACGCCTTACATTACGAGGCCACGGCGTTGCGACGCAACTTAACCTCAACATTAAACACAACTATGCCTCTACGCAGCGGCGTCGCGACGCCTTACATTACGACGCCACGGCGTCGCGACGCAACTTAACCTCAACATTAACCATAACTATGCCTCGACGCATGGGCGTCGTGACGCCTTACATTACGAGGCCACGGCGTTGCGACGCAACTTAACCTCAACATTAAACACAACTATGCCTCTACGCAGCGGCGTCGCGACGCCTTACATTACGAGGCCACGGCGTTGCGACGCAACTTAACCTCAACATTAAACACAACTATGCCTCTACGCAGCGGCGTCGCGACGCCTTACATTACGACGCCACGGCGTCGCGACGCAACTTAACCTCAACATTAAACACAACTATGCCTCTACGCAGCGGCGTCGCGACGCCTTACGTTACGACGCCACGGCGTCGCGACGCAACTTAACCTCAACATTAACCATAACTATGCCTCGACGCATGGGCGTCGTGACGCCTTACATTACGAGGCCACGGCGTTGCAACGCAACTTAACTTCAACATTAAACACAACTATGCCTCTACGCAGCGGCGTCGCGACGCCTTACATTACGACGCCACGGCGTCGCGACGCAACTTAACCTCAACATTAACCATAACTATGCCTCGACGCATGGGCGTCGTGACGCCTTACATTACGAGGCCACGGCGTTGCGACGCAACTTAACCTCAACATTAACCATAACTATGCCTCGACGCATGGGCGTCGTGACGCCTTACATTACGAGGCCACGGCGTTGCGACGCAACTTAACCTCAATATTAAACACAACTATGCCTCTACGCAGCGGCGTCGCGACGCCTTACATTACGACGCCACGGCGTCGCGACGCAATTTAACCTCAACATTAAACACAACTATGCCTCTACGCAGCGGCGTCGCGACGCCTTACATTACGACGCCACGGCGTCGCGACGCAACTTAACCTCAACATTAACACAACTATGCCTCTACGCAGCGGCGTCGCGACGCCTTACATTACGAGGCCACGGCGTCGCGACGCAACTTAACCTCAACATTAACCATAACTATGCCTCGACGCATGGGCGTCGTGACGCCTTACATTACGAGGCCACGGCGTCGCGACGCAACTTAACCTCAACATTAAACACAACTATGCCTCTACGCAGCGGCGTCGCGACGCCTTACATTACGACGCCACGGCGTCGCGACGCAACTTAACCTCAACATTAAACACAACTATGCCTCTACGCAGCGGCGTCGCGACGCCTTACATTACGACGCCATGGCGTCGCGACGCAACTTAACCTCAACATTAACACAACTATGCCTCTACGCAGCGGCGTCGCGACGCCTTACATTACGACGCCACGGCGTCGCGACGCAACTTAACCTCAACATTAAACACAACTATGCCTCTACGCAGCGGCGTCGCGACGCCTTACATTACGACGCCACGGCGTCGCGACGCAACTTAACCTCAACATTAAACACAACTATGCCTCTACGCAGCGGCGTCGCGACGCCTTACATTACGACGCCACGGCGTCGCGACGCAACTTAACCTCAACATTAACCATAACTATGCCTCGACGCATGGGCGTCGTGACGCCTTACATTACGAGGCCACGGCGTTGCGACGCAACTTAACCTCAACATTAAACACAACTATGCCTCTACGCAGCGGCGTCGCGACGCCTTACATTACGAGGCCACGGCGTTGCGACGCAACTTAACCTCAACATTAACACAACTATGCCTCTACGCAGCGGCGTCGCGACGCCTTACATTACGACGCCACGGCGTCGCGACGCAACTTAACCTCAACATTAAACACAACTATGCCTCTACGCAGCGGCGTCGCGACGCCTTACATTACGACGCCACGGCGTCGCGACGCAACTTAACCTCAACATTAAACACAACTATGCCTCTACGCAGCGGCGTCGCGACGCCTTACGTTACGACGCCACGGCGTCGCGACGCAACTTAACCTCAACATTAACCATAACTATGCCTCGACGCATGGGCGTCGTGACGCCTTACATTACGAGGCCACGGCGTTGCGACGCAACTTAACCTCAACATTAAACACAACAATGCCTCTACGCAGCGGCGTCGCGTCGTCTTTCATTAGGACGCCACGGCGTTAGCATCATGGTCGTCGTCGTAGCTCTCAGGAATTTTGCCGGATTTTTGGAAGGAATGAACTAATGTGAAGAAGCATTTCAGCAGGCTGGCATGAGGGCATCGAGGAACGACAGATGAGTGTCTCTCGCCAATTGATGCTCTCTTTGGACAACATCAGGTAAAGTATTGTCAATTCCTCGTGCCGGTAAAAAAAACAAACCTTATTTCAGGGTGATCCGTGATCACCATACTGACAAGACTTCACCTCAATGTGCTTTATTTAATATCCCTCTAGTTACATCAGAAATGTTCCTGTGAAAGTCCTGCCGAAATCTGTCCAGCCGATTCGAGGATCAGCGCAAACAAACTGAAAGACAGATTTTTAAAGGGCGTTTTCGTCTGTAGTATATTATATATTTCTGTTTTGTATTGTATTTATTTGCAGACAACATATTTCTTTTATACCGATGCGGTGAAAGAATTGTAATTGCACCTGATGGCAAGTATAGTGCGGTCCAAATGATATAAAGTCAAACTTGTTAGGGTAGCTTCCAATTTAGTTATTTTGCTATAAAGTAAAACAGCCCTGTGGCAGTTGGTAACTAACTCGCGAAACGAGAAGACGCGGGTTCGATCCCCGAACAAACGTCTGTGTGATCAACAAATATTTTTTCGGGTTAAGGTGTTTGTGAGACCGAAAAGTCTCTCGTAGTTTGTGATACCCACGACACAAGACTTGTATCCTAAAAATAGTGCTTCGTTGATCACCATTCGATTTCCGTGCTGGATAGTGATGCAGAGCACTTAATATACCTACATATGTAGAAGTAACGTGGTGTGCCAGTAAATAATTAAATATTTTTTTATAACAGACGTTCCTCATAAAACTACACATTAAACAGGCAAAATAATTAAGTTTGAACTGAAAAACAATTAAAAGTCTAATTAATTACCATTCTTACGACTTTTCTTTAAGATTTCAAAGTTATCATGAAGTCAACTGCTAGAAATGATTGATGTAAAAATTTTGTCCGTGTCATTATTTTTACTTTTGTTTGAAGTAAGTTTTTTAGTTATTATATTTTATCTTATGTTTTGCTACGTTGAAATAATATCAAGATTTATATATACCTACGATTAAAATGTATCAGTACATATTGAAAATATAGTGTCGAAGATTAACCAACAAATTCCAAATACTGTAGTAGGTAGTAAAAAATCACGCAGTACTTAAAGGCTGCCCTAAATTAAAAAGTCCTTTAGAAACTTTCTCACTTACCACAAACCACGCTAGATTCGTGGTTCGGTCTTTTTCTGTTACTAAAAACATAACGGCGTAAAACCACATATACTTACTGAGAGCTACGTCATCGCTCTGGCATAAAAAAGAATGACTTACGGGCGGTCACCCCTCTGCGGTGTCGATTGCCCCCATTATTCTGTCTATAAAAGGCCGCCCGCTGCAGCGGAGCGAGCATTCATCGGTCTACGCGCGGACAGCAAACATCCGATTTATTGGGAAATAAAAGGAACTTTGATTGAAGTTGGTTGTTAAAATTACTTCTCAAAATGGATCCTCCAGTAATAACGATGTTACTGCTATTCATAACAATACAGGGCTATCTGCCTCGTCAGTAATTGTGAATGTTTACTAAAGAAAACTCAAAGTATGAGTTATCACGATAAACCAACATTTATGACGTCGGCAATGTGACGTCACATATCTTAAAGACACTTCGAAGCCACACCTGCTCCGACAAACTCATTAGTACCTTTTACCGATGTTGGATAGTGGTTAATCCACTGAATTGAGAAGTTCACAGAATGAATTTTGCATAAACAATTTCCTCGTCCACTTTGTATTTTACTATATCAATATTCAATAATACTAATTACTAATCCCTTTTATTTTTAGTTACAAACCACAAATTCGCAGTTTCCACCGCACATGGACATGAATAAAGTCGGCGAATTTGTTTTAAATGGACAGAAATACAATTTATTAAAACCAACAAAACATATAATAACTGATTACTTCAAAAGTTTCATGCTCGGAGAAGTGAGAAGGAATCCCAACGAAAAAGTTTACATTGACGACAACGGTTTTAGACATCATTGGAGCAATTTGGAATACAACAAATCCAGGAAACATTATATTAAGCAGGATACTCACACATACAACAAAATACCTTTTGATATACATACTAAGGTAAATAAAACAAAAGAAATTAAAGAACATGCATCAAGAAAAAAGCCTAGAAGAAAGAAAAAGGTTATCGAGGAAGAGGTTGTAACCGAACCTTCAAAGGAAGTAGAAAAACCATTAAGAGAAGGGTCTAGGACTATCGCTACGACTACATTCTTTTGCCCGTTCTTTGGAGTCATTACAATGAGATCTTACCTCGACTAGCTTGAGGAACAGGAGTAGTTTCTTAGTGTCTTTTATCACGGCATGAAATATATCCAAGTGTGTAACAACAATTTTATAACCATAGTTTTAATGTTGAAATTTACCATTGATTTTCTAAAGTATGAATTCATATGGATTATACATTTATCACATGAATCAAAATTTAAGAGCTCGCATAACGCTTGTGTCTTTAAGTTGAACAGGAATAAGACGATGTTTTGCTTAATTTGACAGCCCCGTGGCGCAGTTGGCTAGACACCAGCTTGCGAAACGAGAGACCGCGGGTTCGATCCCCGCACCGAGACAAATGTTTGTGTGATCCACAAATATTTGTTTCGGGTCTGGGTGTATGTGAGACCGAAAAGTCTCTCGTAGTTTCTGATACTCACGACACAAGACTTGTATCTTAGTGTGGGAACAGAACTATGTATGTGACTGTTGGGTATAATAATAATAGTAATTTAATTACGTATTTTTGTTAGTTTTTTTGCAAATTTTCATATGCTCTCTGTTTTAAACGCCAATAATATCTGCGTTAAAGGTTGTAAATTTGTACAATGTTACAAAAAAGGCCTAGTTAATATTTGACTTCATGACGAAAGAAATAAAACAAAAATTAAAACAGTTTATTCTTCTTAATCCTTCTTATCCTTTTCTCTAGAATCATAATTAAGTCTCCTGTTGAACCTCCTTGTCATGTAAGGATCGTCGTCAACTTTATACTTATCAAATGTACTTAGGAAAGAGTTCATTGCTGTCTTGAAAGCCCTTCTGTAGCTAGTCACCGGCATTTTCTCCTTCAACATCACAACTGGCTCGAAAGGTATCACCATGCCTGCAGCAGACGCTATCAATGGTATGAAAGGAGCGGGAAAATAGTATGAAACGATTTCCATTGCTCCGTTTACTATGCAAGTTCCAATATTCCTTAGAACAGTAGTGACTTTAGGTGCTGAAACGAATCTTACTATCGGGGCGCTCAGTGCGTGGTACAGTCTTGTAGTGATACTTATTTGGGGTAAAGCGTTTCTTCGCAAAGTAACATTGGTTACTTTAGTTTCAATTACATTGTCTTCTTCTTTTTTGGTGACTTTGTTTGTAATATTAGGTTCTGTGTTTTCGAATTGATCATTAATTTCAGGTTGCTGTGGCTGAGAAATTGAATGGATTTAAGACTTTATTGAATATTTCCTTAAAGTAGTCAAAAGTATAAATCTAAATTTTAATAAGGATGTAGAAATTACAATATTTAAAGATAGTTAATTCTAGTTAATTATTTAAAAAAATAACTGAATATTAAGTCGTGATGGCCTCGAGGTTTAAGCACGCGGTCGAGAATCTCGACGGTCGCGGGTTCAAAACCCAGGCACACACCTCTGAATTTTCGAAGTTATGTGAGTATTCACAAAGAATTATCACGTACTTTAACGGTGAAGGAAAACATCGTGAGGAAACCTTCACACCTAAAAGTTATTAGGAATTTCTAAGGTGTGTTTTCCACCAACCCTCACTAGGCCAGCGTGGTGGACTAAGGCCTAAACCCTCTCAGTTGTAATAGAGGCCCGTGCCCAGCAATGAGACGTATAAGAGCTGATGAAGAACCACAAAAAGTAAGAAATAATAACTAAAATAACTCACTGCGGTCTCTATAGAATAAATTAGCAAAAGTCCAACAAACACATTTACTAATAATGTCATTTTAAAACATTCCTCTCGGGCGAGGCACGATTTCATCACCCGAAAATCGTAACAACATATTGTAATAAAATATTACGAACATTTTATGTTTTTTGATAAACAATTCACGCTTAAACTAGAATAAAAGTAGGATACGATATGAACGGTACCGCCCTCGGGTTTAAAAAGTGGACTGTATTTTAAGAGACTATTGCTATTCGCACCGATAGCGTGCGTACGTGGCTCAAGAGCCCCCGGGGCGGTGTGTTCCTCGAGAAGTGCCGGACTGCGAGTGACAGAAATGCAAAACACAGGTACCAGTGAGTAGGCAGTTTATTAGTACAAAAAGTGAAGAGTCTTAAAAACTATAGAAAACAACAAGTAGAAACAAATATTAAAATCTATACAAATCTGTAAAACACGAATTCACAAAAGACAGTTTAAAGATAAATGACAATATACAATAAAAGGGAAATTTCACAAAGTTATCACAATTACACAAATCAATTAAGTAACACAAAGGCAAAACTAAAGGCGTTCCAAATAACTATACTACTATGTGAAAACGATATACGCTGGTGGTCCCGGTGCGTGGCTCAGCAATCGGGTCCGGTGTCCGGTGGCACAGGTGCGTCGTGGCCGGGCGCGGTGCTCGGTGCGTTGGACGCGGCGCTCGAGGTGGCGATGTGCGGCGCTGGATGCGGCGGAGCGTAGCACGAGGCGTAGCGTGGAGCGCGGCGTCACCTCCTCGATGCTGGCGATGCGTGGTCAGCGCGTTGGCGGCGCGCTGAGGTAGCGGGGGGGTGCCCGCCTCGACAGGCGGCGCAGGCGGCGAGAGGCGTGTGCTGCGGCAGGCGCCGTGGACGCCGACGTGTACCGGAGGGAGCCGGCACAGGCGGCGGCGTGGCCACGGCAGGGGGGGGCGCTGCGAGCGGCGGCCGGGGAAGCCGCAGGCTACGATGTATGTAGCGACGTGCCGCAGGTGCAGCACGCAGCGAATGGCTCGCAGGCCTACAGTCCACACGGTGCCCCTGTAGGGATTTCTTCCTTAATCCCTGCAGAGGTTCTTCTCTCTTGATGGAGCCTTCCTTTTCTTGAGGTTTCCTTTTCTTGAGGCTTCTTTCTTGTTCGAAGGGCTCCCGACGACTGGATGAAATCCCTCGAAATTGTACGCCTTATATACAATTCCGAGGGTGAAACAGGGGAATTCCCCAATGTCGGTTCGTTTCATGTAGCCGACCGCGTGATTGTGAAACAGGGGAATTCCCCCAATGTCGGTTCGATTTGTGAAACAGGGGAATTCCCTTAATGTCGGTTCTTTTCATGTAGCCGACCGCGTGATTGTGGAACAGGGGAATCCCCTTAACGTAGGTTCGATTTGTGAAACAGGGGAATTCCCTTAATGTCGGTTCGTTTCATGTAGCCGACCGCCTGATTGTGAAACAGGGGAATTCCCTTATTGTCGGCTCGTTTGATGTAACCGACCGCGTGATTTAACAGCTATCTCTGTCTTTCATGTCACAGAGTACTATAAATTATCAATGTTAATTATTTTAATTATCTTTGTCCTATATTTACGCACTTTCTTAGTCCCGTACACTGTTTATTAACTATCACTATTTACAGATTTACTTCGTCCTGCACATCCTCCCGCCGTGCATCACCCAAGTCCTACGTTTGGTGATGCATAATCTGTGGTGCAGGCGGAGTGACCACCTTCTGTGGTCAAACGAATCACACTATCTATTTGGAGTCTTCAGCGGCGCAGACCACAACTAGTTTCTTCACTGGCCTGCGCAGTGTTCCACCCTTAGTGTCTACATCGACGGTCCTGGTGATTCCGTCGGGTCCCGGGTATGTGGCGCGGACCCTAGCCTGGATCCATACATTTCGGGGTAGTGTTCCGTCTACTATGCGCACGACGTCTCCTATTCGGACCTCCGGGCCCTTGTTGTGCGGCTCCCGCCGGTTGCGGAGCTCGGGGAGGTATTCCCGGAGCCAGCGCGTCCAGAAGGCGTCCGCAAGACGCTGGGCGGCCCGAAGGTTGGCGTGCGGTCCATGTGCCGGTTCTGACGGGTAGTGTGGCGCGTCGAATGGTCCTTGGTTTCCCAGTAGGAAGTGGTTCGGCGTGAGGGCCTCCGGGTCCTCGGGGCTCACGGATACGTGTGTCAACGGGCGGCTATTCAAGGTGTATTCTATTTCGGCGAGTAGCGTCTGGAGCGTCTCTTCACTCGGGCTCCTCTCGTTGAGCACGGTGGTGAGTGCGACCTTTACCGACCGCACCAGACGTTCCCATGCACCTCCCGTGTCTTCTATTCGATGTTCTTCATCCCGTGGCCAGGTTGTCGGGTCGTTCCAAAGGAACTCTGGACCCCGGAACCACCGATGGTGTGGCCCGAAGTCCTCTGGGACGTCTCTTGTGGCGTCGTCGGCGACGTTCATCTTCGTGGGTGCTTCGTTGTTCAATATGGCCGGTGGGATGCGAGCAAGATTCAGGTCGAACGTCAATACGTCCAGCTGTGGCTTCCATATCAGGCCGAGCACTCTTTCGGCTTTGTCCTCCAGTGAGACCGAAGTGCTTCCTAATGTTTCCCCTAAGGCGGTCAACAATTCCGGTGAATTGGAGGACCATTTCCTCAACTCGAAGTGTGCACTGCTATGAATGTGGCGTACCTCGTTGGTGATCCGCACGGCTTCTTCGAGATTCTTGAAGCTGTCTAGGTAATCATCCATGTAATGTTTTTTGAAGACTGCGGCCACTGCGTCCGGGATTCTATCTTCAAATTCTTCGGCATTCTTGTTCATAGTGAAGATTGCCGCTGCGGGTGAGCATGATGCTCCGAATATGAGCACCCTCATTCTATACTCTTCCGGCGGAGCGTTGTCCCTGCGGTTCCCCCGCCAAAGGTACCGCAGGGCATCTCGGTCTTCTTCACGCAGCTCCACCTGCATGAACATTTCTTGAATGTCCGCCGTCACCGCCACCGGGTGTTCCCTGAAACGCATCAGTACTCCAGGTAGAGGCTGGAGTAGGTCTGGCCCCGACAATAATTCGTCGTTCAGTGAGATGCCCGATGTCTTGGCAGCTGCGTCGTGCACAACTCGCAGCTTGTCCGGCTTGAGTGGGTTTACAACCCCAAAGTGCGGGAGGTACCATTTCTTAGGACTTGAAGTTGGGGGTGCCGGTTCCGCGTACCCCTTCCTGACGAGGGCTTCCATTTGCTCTTCGTACTTGAGCTTCATGCCTGGATCCTTGTCCAGTCTCCTTTCAATGCCATGCAGCCTGTTCAATGTGCTTCTATAGTTATCTGGCATCACTATGTTGTCCCTCTTCCATAGCAGGGCAGTTTGATATCTGCCCTCCGAAGTCCGCTTCGTGTGGGTCCGAAGTATGCCGACCGCCTGCTCCGTTGGGTCGCTCGTTGGTCGCCTTGGGTTGATGTATGTGTCGTCTTCAGCTATGTACTTCCGCACCATTCGATCAGTTTCTTCCTCGAGACTCGTCTGGCCCACGAAGTTGATGACATGTCCCAGGATCCGGGTTCGACTCCCGTGGATGACCCATCCCAGTGGGGTTAGTGAGGCGACTGGCTGGTGCTTTTTCCCGGTCCTTGTTGTCCTGGAAATCAGGAGATGCCAGTTGTCCTGGCCTATTAATAGTTGTGGCCTCACTTCTCGTGTATCTATTTTATTTGCGATCCCTCGCAGGTGGTGGCAGCCCTTAATTGCCTCTTCGGGGATCCTTTGTGCCGTCAACCGAAGATTGTTGACGGTGCGCGCCTCTATTTTCCTTACTTGGGGCCCATCTCCACGTAGATGGACCGTCACCCTCTTTGATGACGTGTCGGTCCTGGTCTCCCCGTTGTAAGTACTGATGTGGAGAGATTCCTTGGGTCCCTTGGCGCCTATCCTATTCGCCAATCCTTCATCGATTAGCGTGGTGGTGCTGCCGTCATCCAGTAGCGCATGGGTGTCTACTATTCCCACCGGGCCCTTCACCCGGACTGCTATTACCTTGAGGAAGGCCAGTCGTGAAGTCCAGGCGGAGTTGACTTGCTCTTCCTGAGGTCTCTCGGGTTCTTCTCTGGGGACCGCTTCAGGTTCCTTGCGTGTCGCGTGCAGTTTTCTATGATGGTATCGCTGGCAGCCATCTATCTCGCAGTACTGGGGCTTGCATCTATGTTCCTTGCCCTTAAATTTGAGGCACCGGAAGCAAAGACGGTACTTCTTTGCTGCCTCCCAACGTGCCTCTACAGTGCCTGCCTTAAACCTTGGGCAGTCGGCGACCACGTGTCCCCCTTTGGTGCACATGTCGCACCTCACTATCTTTCCTTCTATCGTTGTATGCACTCGTTGTGTTCTGCGTGGTGCATCGGGGACAGTCCTCCGCGGTGGTGTGTGGTCCGTAACTATTTCCGCGGGAGCAAAGGGACTGCATAATTCCGCCTCCCGGGAGATGAATCTGCTGAATTTCCATAAGTCGGGTTCCTCCCTGGGACGCGTGGCGGCGAACTCATACCACGACCTCTTCGTGGTCGGCGTCAGCTTCTCTATAAGCCCTTTGGTGACTTCCGGATTGTACAAATACATGGTGCAGTTAAGTGCCTGCAGAGTGGCCACGGCGTTCTCTATGTGCGTGGCAAATGTGCACAATTCACGCGGTGAATCAGTGAGACGTGGCAATGTCCTCAGCTTTTCTATTTCGGTGGACGCGATGGCGTCCGGTCGCCCGAATCGCGTCTCCAGTGTCCGCATGACGTTGTTGGGGTCCGCGTTGGTGATTAGCAGGCCTTGCACGGCCTCCTTTGCCGTGCGTCGAAGGCTCCTCCTAAGCCGGGCCAGGTTCTCCAGGGGCGAGAAGCGGTGTGCCGTCTCTATATAGGCGGCGCGGAATGTTAACCACTCTTGTACCATTCCACTAAAGTTGGGTAGTTCCGCGAATCTATTATGTGCCTGTGCGGATTGTACAGCTGTGGTGATCGCTGAGGCCAGGTTATCTATGTCTGACCTACTCCTCAGCATCGTGGTACCTCCCGGGTCTCGAACGTCGGGCGGTTGTGGCGGCGGTGAGGCGGTGCGATCCTGTCCCCAGGGCTGGGCGTTGATTCCTGGAGGGGGTTGCTTTGTTGCCTCTTCTTGCCTCCGGTGCCATGCTGCGACGACCGGGGGCGGCTGCACTCTATCTGTGTTCGGCTGCCAGGACGCGGCGTTGGTCTCTGGCAAGTGTTGTGCAGCTTCTTCCTGTTGCCGGTGCCAGACGGCGGCAACCGGCGGTGGCAGCATACTACGTGGGTCTGGTCGCCAGGACGCGGCGTTGGTCTCTGGCGGGGCGGGTCCGACCTCCTGTGTCGGAGCCGTGTCTATGCAGCGGGGTGGCGGGGGTGCGGCAGTGACTCCCGCCGGTACAGACGCCGGCGCGTCCCGGGCCGCGGGCGCGGCTTCCAGCGGGGCGGGCTCGGCCTGCTGCTGCGTGTGGTGACCCTCTATCGTGAGCACCCTGCTATGCCTGAGCCAGGTGTGCACACGTTCCTCTTGTTCGACGTCGGATGCCTCAGTGTCGACGTCGTCCTCTGATCCGTTGTCGTTCTCTATCATATCTATTTTAGCCTGCGCCAGCTCTGCCCTGGCCTGTGCCAACCGGAACGCCCTTGAAGTCTTCTTGCTCCTTCTTGTTGACGGGGGGCGACTCTTCCTTGGTGTGTTCTGCCGAGGGTCCATCGTTGTGGCGGCAAGCTGCTCCTCCACGGTGGCGACGGATGGCACGTTGGATTCCTCCGTTGTCCCGGCTACCGTTGTGCCCGTCTCCGTCGTGACCATTGATGTCCCTGGTGTGGTAGACACCACCCGCCTCCCCACTGACCGTGTTACTGGCATTTCCGTCGATCGCTAAATCCGGCTCGAAGGACCAGAATGAACGGCGGGGGGGTGCCCGCCTCGACAGGCGGCGCAGGCGGCGAGAGACTTGTGCTGCGGCAGGCGCCGTGGACGCCGACGTGTACCGGAGGGAGCCGGCACAGGCGGCGGCGTGGCCACGGCAGGGGGGGGGGGGCGCTGCGAGTGGCGGCCGGGGGAGCCGCAGGCTACGATGTATGTAGCGACGTGCCGCAGGTGCAGCACGCAGCGAATGGCTCGCAGGCCTACAGTCCACACGGTGCCCCTGTAGGGATTTCTTCCTTAATCCCTGCAGAGGTTCTTCTCTCTTGATGGAGCCTTCCTTTTCTTGAGGTTTCCTTTTCTTGAGGCTTCTTTCTTGTTCGAAGGGCTCCCGACGACTGGATGAAATCCCTCGAAATTGTACGCCTTATATACAATTCCGAGGGTGAAACAGGGGAATTCCCCAATGTCGGTTCGTTTCATGTAGCCGACCGCGTGATTGTGAAACAGGGGAATTCCCCCAATGTCGGTTCGATTTGTGAAACAGGGGAATTCCCTTAATGTCGGTTCTTTTCATGTAGCCGACCGCGTGATTGTGGAACAGGGGAATCCCCTTAACGTAGGTTCGATTTGTGAAACAGGGGAATTCCCTTAATGTCGGTTCGTTTCATGTAGCCGACCGCCTGATTGTGAAACAGGGGAATTCCCTTATTGTCGGCTCGTTTGATGTAACCGACCGCGTGATTTAACAGCTATCTCTGTCTTTCATGTCACAGAGTACTATAAATTATCAATGTTAATTATTTTAATTATCTTTGTCCTATATTTACGCACTTTCTTAGTCCCGTACACTGTTTATTAACTATCACTATTTACAGATTTACTTCGTCCTGCACACGATATATTTTGAAATAGAAATTACAACCTTTGTAGTTTTAAAAATAGTTCACACTCGACTGCACGTGAAGCATTTAAAATGAGAATTCCAGAACTGGTTCTCAAGGAATTATCAGAGTCAACTCGCCGAGTTTTATTTGTGTAAACCTATATAAATGTACGATTATATACATATAAATCATCATCATCAGCCCATATGCGTCCCACTGCTGGGCACGGGGCTCCTCTATAACCCTCTCATATAGAAAGAAAATAAATAAGAATATTTTATTTATCTATTTTATCCAATTAGAACGTTTATTATTACACTAATCGATAGAAACTTTATTGTACAATCTATAAAAAAAAAACAAAATCAAAAGAAAAAAAAAGAACAGCGGAAAAGAAAAGAAAATTAACATTACATAAAATATAGTAGAATTTACAATATAAACTTTCTATAAAATTCAATTAATAAATGTATTTATGTATAAATATTATGTACCTATGTTGTATATATGTGTACATATGTGTATGTGTATGTAACAAAAGTATCACAATAAACTACGTTACCACGTTTCATTTCTGCATCCCCCAAAGGTAGATTGGCAGAGAATGCCTATGGCATTAAGTCCGTCTTTCATTTTTCTTACATTTCAAAGGCACAATTTCACTTTTTCTGCTCCAAAAAGTTTTCAGACAAGCCTAAATCATACATTGAATGATATTAATATTCACACGAGCTTCAACGCGGCTGATATTAAAATCTGCGTGAAAAATTGAACATGAAACTAGGTCGCTCTCAATATTAACATCTCCTGCAAATATCCTACGTGTAATTTGAAAGATTTTTATCGGGATTTTCAGAGATATTAAATAAACATTTTGTAGACTTATCTGCGTATCTTGGAGATATTGATGGCCCTATCCCACCACACACCTGCCACTGTAGCTCCTGTGCTCCAGGATCAACAGCGGCACGCACAGTATCGACGCCGAGCAATGCAGCTCAGCGAATCTTAGGAGAACTAATCTTATATCTTTAAATGAGCAATTCTTGTATATATATAATTGGAATCTCGGAATCGGCTCCAACGATTTTCATAAAATTTAGTATATAGGAGGTTTCGGGGGCGATAAATCGATCTAGCTAGGAGTCATTTTTAGAAAATGTCATTTGGAAGAAAAATAACAAAAAGGAGGCGTTTGAGTAGACTCTTCCTGACATCTATTGGCGAATTGGCGAATAATAATACTATTTTTTGTGAGCAACTAATTGCTTTAACGACAAACCAGCAGATGGCGTTGTTAAGTAACATTATTCATATTTCATCATTTTATTAGTAATTCGTACTTAAATATAATTTCCAAAAAACATAATTAAAAAAAAAAATTCCGAGCAAAGCTCGGTCATCCAGGTACTTTGTCATAATCCCGCAACGAAGTTAATCAGAAAGACAAATAAAGGAGGAGTTGGAAAACAAAGAGTTGTCCACTTTCTTCCAAAGCAAAGCGAGGGACAAAACATTGAACTACGAGGTTTCACGGTTCACCCTCACATAAAAAAATACAATGAGTGAAATTAGACGCAATTAACGCACCACGGGAAAATAACTATATGAGATCTATTGAATAAATTGGTCCTAAAATGCGAGCTGTTATGTAGACTTCCAATAATACGGCAAAAACGCTGAAAAGCCCGGAAATTCTTCCTAGAGTCAACGAGGTCTGTATAATAAACTTCAAGAGACGTTACACGCATACTATTGAGCATAATGTTACGCTCATTCGACTAAAGATTGCACTCTCAAAGGATATGATGTGCGGACTATTCATATTCGCAATCATGTGTTGAACAATGACACATAGGAGAATCAACCACCTTAAATGAGATTTTTTTTGAGAATAACGAAAATTGCCGTGACCCGTTAAAAATTGCGACACGTAATTATTAATCTCAAGCCAAGTTTTTGCCAAGCGATCGCTAACCGAAGGAAAATATTGATAAAGATGACGTCCCTTTATAGACAGGCTCCATCGGTTTTGCCATTCTTCTATTAATTCCGAGTCATCTTGGAGATATTATCAGCAGTGCCGTAAATGGCATTTTCTGCGCCCTGTGCGAGCTTCTATAAGTGCGCCTTTATTTTTTTTTCTACATATTATAGGTACTCGATACTAGTTCTTAGGAGTTCAGCGTGGTGGACTAAGGCCTAAACCCTCTCAGTTGTCGAGGATGCCCGGGCCCAACAATGGGACGTATATGCGCTGATGATGATGTCATAAAAACGTATTAAGCAATGTCAATGTATTTTAACACAGATTTATTTTACGTGAAAATTGATTACGATCTCTCGTCAAATTAAAAAAGCAATTTCATCACCACATTAATCTTGCTAAAAATACCACTACTATTGACTTCCTATAGTTTTGACGGTACTTCTATAGCAGTCGATTGCAGAACGATGACAATGTTATTGATGACGATACAATTCTGCTTCCCCTGTTAGGGTTTTAAGCGTGAGTGTATATCGAACTACAAGAAGCTATTGTCTTAGATCTTAATGTTATTTACCTCCTCATATAACAAAAAAGAATAATTAGAATAGACTGCCTCGTGGTCTCGAAGCACATGAATCTGCCGAACGATTTAGAGGTCCTGGGTTCGATTCCCGAGTCGGACAAAGTGTTATTGGGTCTTTCCGTTAGGAAATTCTCAGTAACAGCACGGAGTCTGGAAATATGTCCGAATAACGGCCATAGGCTCGCCCCCTATTACGTGGGACTGATACATGCTTGGCAAAATTTGGGAGCAGAAATGCGCCTCTGCCTACTCCATCGCGGAATACAGACGTAAGGTTATGTATGTATGTATGTAATTACAATTTTTTGAATGTATCATAAATGTTTGACTTCTAAATTACATAAAAAATCTCTTTTGATACTGTCTTTCTGGGGTTATATGAGGGATTGTCATTCAGTGTTTATGATGTTTTTATTACGGGCTGTAGCCGTTTTTATATTAACCACGTTTATTTTTTATGCGGCACTCAAAGAGTCCGATGTTCTGGGAGCTACTTTTAATAAAATCCAAAACATTCTTTGTTGTAAGTCTTAAAAAGTAAAAAAAAATCAAACTGTAATGATTCTTTTTATTTAGACAGCTTCGATATAATATATAATAATAATAATAAATAATAAATACACCCAACAGTCACATACATAGTTCTGACCCCACACTAGGATACAAGTCCTGTGTCGTGGGTATCAGAGACTACGAGAGACTTTTCGGTCTCACAAACACCCAGACCCGAAACAAATATTTGTGGATCACACAAACATTTGTCTCGGTGCGGGGATCGAACCCGCGGCCTCTCGTTTCGCAAGCTGGTGTCTAGCCATCTACGCCACGGGGCTGTATATATATATTTTTAGTTATTTTTCGCTAAAATCATGGTAAGGTGTCGTGGTTGGGAAGTAGAAAATACATCAACACAGCTAAATCTCTTGTTTTGCCTAAATAAACTAATATTATAAAGCTGTAGAATTTGTTCGCTTAAACGCGTTAATCTCAGGAACTAATGGGTCGATTTGAAAAATTATTTCAGTGTTAGATAGCCCATTTATCGAGGACTAGGCTATATATCATCAAGCTACGATCAAGTCGGTAGTAACCGCATTTGGTACCTATTTCATTATTAGGTTCTATCATGTCGATTTTGTTTTTGTTATTTTAATTTTAAATGAATATATTTAAAACAAGACTGTCAATTATTCGGGTGCAACTATAATAGATAAGATATATTTTTTTATTAACAATTTTTTTTACGACCCAAAAACAAAATTTTATTCCATATTATGTTACTATCCCCTCTATAATTTAGTTGTCTACGAAAAGTTATCTACCCACAAGCTACAAATTACATTTGAGATAACAATATACTCTGGGTAAAATTATTTTCTTTACACATAAATCTGGCATTTTACGAGTTGTACTGAGTTTATGACATTCGTGTTATTTCACGTCTAACGTCAATTGTAAAAATGGTTAAATTACACGTAGTAGGGGCAGATTAGATTGAAAAGCTAAAAGCCGTGAAGATACCACAGTTAGAAAGTTAATCGTACGATATGTATCCGTTTCTAGTGTTTATATTTCTGTTTCTAGCAATGACTGTGAATGCGATACCACAGGTAAAGTTAATATTTTATAATAGACTAGCTGACCTGGCGAACTTCGTTGCAACAGTCGATTCTTTAATTATTATTTTTATTATGATACCTACTTAATTTCATTTTTTCTACAATAAACGATTGTTTTCTAAAATAAACGTAGCCTAAGTTACTCCTTATCACATCAGCTATCTGCCAGTGAAAGTCCCTTTCAAATTAGTCCAACCGTTTCAGAGATTAGCCGGAACAAACACGACAGACAGACAAAAATTGTAAAAAACGTTATTTTAGTATATGTACCGTGTATACATCCATATGCATTTATTAAAAAGCTGTTATTTCAATATTACAAACTGACACTCCAATTTTATTTATTTGTATAGATATAGATTTTTTAGTCGAATCCAAGGCTCAGCTGTAGTGGCGGCCCGTGCCCAGCAGTGGGACGTACCGACGTATATGGGCTGATGATAATAATAATAAAACGTTCTAATCTGAAGCACATCTTATCTTATCTTACAAATAAATACAATTGGAGTGTCTGTTTGAAATATTGAAATAACAGCTTTTTAATAAATGCATATGGATGTATACACGGTACATATACCAAAATAACGTTTTTTACAATTTTTGTCTGTCTGTCTGTCTGTTTGTTCCGGCTAATCTCTATACGTACGTGATAATTCGTTGTGCATACGCACATAACTTTGAAAGTCAGAGGTGGGTTTTGGACCCGCGACCGCTGAGATTCTCGGCCGCGCGCCTAAACCTTGAGGCCTTCACTACTTCCACCGATATATAATCTATAATTGAAGTATTTTACAGTCCCGTGGCGCAGTTGGCTAGACACCAGTATGCGAAACGAGAGAAGGCGGGTTCGATGACCGCACCGAGACAAATGTTTGTGTGATCCACAAATATTTGTTTCTAGTCTAGGTGTTTGTGAGACCGAAGTCTCTCTTAGTTTCTGATACCCACGACACAAGACTCGTATCTTAATGTGGGGTCAGAACTATGTATATGACTGTTGGGTGTTTATTTATTTATATATTTTTTTCAGGTACCCTACGACTACGTCCCGATAGGTAGGGTGGCTAGACGCCAAGCGCCCTACTCCCCCCATCCATCAGACATCAACCTCAACTACGAGAAACTCTTCCCATCTAGGCGTAAATGGGTTGACTAAAAATGATAAAAGTGATCTCATTAAATTGTGTTTTATTAATAGTCATTATAAAATAATAAATACACCCAACAGTCACATACATAGTTCTGACCCCACACTAGAATACAAGTCCTGTGTCGTGGGTATCAGAAACTACGAGAGACTTTTCGGTCTCACAAACACCCAGACCCGAAACGAATATTTGTGAATCATACAAACATTTGTGTCGGCGCGGGGATCGAACCCGCGGCCTCTCGTTTCGCAAGCTAGTATCTAGCCAATTGTACCACAGGGCTGTCATAAAGGCTTCGAGGTTTAAATGCGAGACCAAATATCGGTGGTCGTGAGTTTAAATTCCAGACATTTAAAACATTCTGAACTTACCATATGTGTATATATAAATATTTCTTTCTTTCTTTTTATTCAGAATGGATTGTTGCGTACTATGACGGTAAAGGAAAACATCGTGAACCTGAACAACTGAAAAATCATCGAAAGGAATTTCTTACGTATACATATGTCAAATTACCCACACTCGGCCATCAGGGTGAAAAAAATCTATTTGAAAAATAAAATTGTAGGAAAAAAATAACAAACCACAAATAGACAAAAACACACTTCATCACTTTAATAAACTAAACACATATTTAAATATATAGTAAAATTTCTACCGAAAGTCATTTAGTGGGGTTCTGGCTCATGTTGAATCGAAAATTACATGTAAACTGCTGGCCAAAATAAATGGACGCGTTGTGTGGTTTACAGTCGCGCTGCAGATGCCAATCTGGCGACCAATTCGGTGACATTGACGTTTTCGGGAACCGGGGACGCCAGCTCGGCGTACCGGCTTGTGTAGTCCACTGGATCTAGTGCGTCTGCACACTACAAGCAAAGGTTTAGTTAGCATTTTCGGTGCCTGAAATCAATTAACTGCATCGTGGTCTCACGGCAAAAAAGGGTCCGGGAGGAGTGGGATATGTAACAACTACATCGGTACTTTGCCATGTGCTTATAACAATTTTTATTTATCAATTTTGAATTTCATGCTCTCATGGAACACTTAATACAAAAATATAAACCAATCCTGTTTATAAAACTCTTTATAATATTAGAATAAATTAAAAACTTTTTGAGCAATGTTTCCAGATTCCGTGCTGCTATTGAGAATTTCCTCATGGAAATATCCAATTACACTTTGCCCGACCCGGGAATCGAACCCAGGACCACTAGATCGTAAACTAATCTAATAAATAAGTAAATGTTACAAAACTCACCAGACCCAAGCAGAAGATGGCTAGAAAAACGCACAACATTAATACGAACTTCATGGTTCCGTTGCCACCGCCGATTTGGTAACGAGTCCAAATATTTTCACTTATATAAGCCGTCTTGTTGACATCCATAACGATGGATTTAATTAAATTCTATATGTTTATGTGGGTGACCAATTGATTTGGCCAGAAATGCTTTGTATTAAAATATTACGTCACTTAATTACATTGGCTTTTTACTTGGAATAATAAAATACTTGTGTTGCATTTTATGACTTGAATTCAGGGCATTTATAAAAGTGATAAATAAATAAATAGTTAATTAAAAATAATACAATGTCACACGAAACACTTAAAATTAGAATGAAGAGCTTAAAAATCTTATATTATTTATAGTAACGAATCTTAAGTGTTTTAGAGAATTCTGGTGCCCAAATAAAGATTTAACCTGTGTATTGGGCCGGGAATTACAAGGTATTGCCCGTGTTACCTATGAATGGGTACAAATAACTATATAAAAAACCAAAAATAATAAAATATATTTTTAAGGATTACAATTGATGATTACTTGATACTTAACTAAGCAATATGTTATCTTGTCTGTGAGATTAAAAGAAAAAATAAAGCTCTGACTTAAGTAAAAACTCAAAATCATATGACGCGTGAGACCGACACGTTGTAAATTCTGTTCCCGAGTTGGGCAAAGGGTTTATCTATCAAGAAATCAGCAGCAGCCAGGGGTCTTAAAAAAGCCTGGCAAGTGACATTAAGCCTAAAATAGTCCTTGAAAACTTAGTAGAATTGTATCTCCTATATACAGGGTGTATATACAGGGTGTATAAAGTCCGTGATCGAAAACTAAGACAGGCAATATACATGGTGTTTACAAACACCGTGACATTAAAAAATCCCGAAAAAAATGCGTTGTTAGGAAAACGTATTTATTTTTTTATTTTTATATCACGGTATTTTTAATCACCGTGGCCCGTCTTAGTTTTAGATCACGATCTTTATACATCGTGTATAATTGTATACAGGCTTAACATTATTTACGATTTATGACATTTTTTAAAAAAGAAACATTATTTAAAACATTTTTTTTATTCTCAACTCTCCGAATAACTTTCCACGAAATAAAGAACAATTTCGACGGCGGCCGACAAAGCGAGAACGACGCAGGCGATCACCCGGCTGTACCGCTTCACTTGTTCCGCTAAGCTCGTGTTGCCGGGCGACAGTTCCGCGAAGCGACGTTGCCTCGCGACAGGCATCACCGCACGCCAAGGTTCATCCTGAAGGGGGAGCATTATAAATATCTTAATTTTGATTTTATTTTGCCGGCTCACGTGTTCCCTCCTTCCTATGATCCTGGAACCTTTAAGCGGAGCGTGAAGAAGCATTTGTGCAGGCCGGCATGATTGTGTCGACCAGCGGGTGACCATTATCGTTTCTCGCTGGTCGGTATTATTTTTTTGGACTCCACTGTGCTTACCATCAGGTACAGTGGAGTGACTTTGCCGTGCCAGAATAAAAAAATAATAAAAAAATTGAATCAACGAAACAGTCTTTCATATTCTTCTTAATCCTCTTGGCAGAGGGGTCGTGGACTTTTCTCAGGAAATAATAGCGCCATATCTTATATGCCTTTTTTAATCATCATCATCCGATATACGTCCCTGTACTAGGCACGGGCTTCCTCTACAACTGGAAACCTTACAACCTTAGTCCACCACGCTGGTCTGGTGCGAGTTGCCAGACTGCACACCCAAAAGATTACTAAGAACTGTTATGTGTGCAGATTTCCCAATGATATTTTGTTTCACCGTTAAAGTAAGTGGTAATTCATTGTGAATATACACATATTCTCGACCGCGCGCCTAAACCTCGAGGTCATCACTACTTCATCATCATCATAGTCAGCCCACATACGACCCACTGCTGGGCACGGGCCTCCTCTACAACTGAGATGGTTTAGACCTTAGTCCACCACGCTGGCCTAGTGCGGGTTGGCGGACTACACACCTAAGAAATTCCTAAGAACTTTTAGGTGTGCAGGTTTCATCACGATGTTTTCCTTCACCGTTAAAGTACGTGATAATTCATTGTGAATACACACATAACTTCGAAAAGTCAGAGGTGTGTGCCTGGGGTTTGAACCCGCGACCGTCGAGATTCTCGACTGCGTGCCTAAACCTCGAGGCCATCCCGACTTCCATCACTACTTAACTTGACATTATTAATTTATAATGAATTTTAGTTAAATGTTATATTGTTAATTGAAATTTTTTAGTCATGTGAAATCGACCAAACAACTCCCCCCCTCTAAACTTTAGAAGAACCATAAAAAATACTTTTGCTCCACGGTAACCCTCTTCAAGCCAAAGAGACCACATAAAGCCACAAGTAAATTGCAATAAGTTTTTTTATCTCACTTTGCTAGGTACGAAAGCTGGATTCAGCTCTTGGGGCATCAGGGCTGACTGCATATCTGCATCTGGACTCTGTAGAAAAACATAGAAACTAAAATAAAATTGGTAGTAACTGCTTCTTTGGTCCTACGGCATAAGTTGATAACATGCGATCAAGTTGTTACGGGTTCGATTTTGAGTTGGACTACGTGTTATGGGGATTTTCATTAGTAAATACTTGATTGCAGACTGAATTTGGTTATGCTTCCAAAAAAGACAGTCATCATCATCAGCCCATATAAGTCCCACTGGGCACGGGCCTCCTCTACCATTGAGAGGGTTTAGGCCTTAGTCCACCACGCTGGCGTAGTGCGGGTTGGCGGACTACGCACCTAAGAAATTCCTAATAACTTTTAGGTGTATAGGTTTCATAACGATGTTTTCCTTCACCGGTAAAGTGATAATTCAATGTGAATACATAACTTCGAAAAGTCAGAGGTGTGTCTGGGGTTGGACTCGCGACCGCCGAGATTCTCGACCGCGCTCCTAAACCTCGAGGCCACATCATCAAAGCCAATAATCCGGTGTTATTTTACAATGCACTTAAAACAATGCTGATAAAACATTAGTGTACAAATGATACTATGCCCACCCCTTAGGCTAAAAAGGCAAAACTGCTGTTTTTCACAAAACATTTATTACACAAATACCAACTCACTTATTTCAATGTCCGTGCTCTACATAAGACTGCCTTGTGGTCTCGCGGTACAAGTATGTGCCGTGCGATCTAGAGGTCCTGGGTTCGATTCCCGGGTCGGGCAAAGTTTTATTGGGTTTTTCCATTAGGAAATTCTCAGTAACAGCACGGAGTCTGGAAATGTGCCCGAAAAACGGCAAGAGGCTCGCCCCCAATTACGTGGGACTGATACATACCTGGCGAAATGTGGGTGCAGAAATGCACCTCTGCCTACCCCTTCGGGGAATACAGGCGTGAGTTTATGTATGCATTTTTATACAAACACCAACTCACTTATTTCAATGTCCGTGCTCTACATAACCAGGTAAGCTTTGACAACATTGAACATTACCGGAGCTAATTAATTGGTTATGTGGTTAGCCTCGAAATTGCTGCGGGTAATGCTTTGGCAAAACATTTGGACAAATATTTGTTTTGAACATCATTATTATACACAGTGGAATCAAAATTGTTGTTTTAAACGACAAATAGTGTTGGTATAACAAAACACAATAATAAATGGGTTATTTGGTGTTAGTATGTTTGTTACTTCTTTACGCTTAAACTGTTTGACCAATTTTTATGAAATTTGGTATGGAGGTAGTTGATAACCTGTATTAAAACTAAGGCTTCTAGTAACCTGAATAAATGAAGTGTTTCCGTGGAATGAGCAAGGAAATCATATATTAATGAGTCAGTAAAAAAAAATTGGAAGCGCGAATTTATGTGACTTGAAGGAAAACATCGTGAGTAAACCTGTACACCTAAAAAGTTATCAGGAATTTCTTAGGTGTGTAGTCCGCCAGCCCGCACTAGGCCAGCGTGAAGGCCTAAGGCTTAAACCCTCTCAGTTGTACAGGCGGTCCGTGTCCAGCAGTGGGGCGAATATGGGCTGATGATGATGATGAGTTATATGACTCCCAATGTTCTTAAAAACATACATCCTATATGTAAAAAAGCTATTTAAAAATTAGATTAGCGGCAATAGTTTAATAGTTTAAAAAAATATTAAAAAGTGTAAAATTGACGATTCAAAAGAACTTGTCTATTTGAATAAAGATAATTTGACTTTGACTTTGATTAACCACGTCATTCTCATCCCTATTCTAAGTAATCTTGGAAAATTGTTTTTTTTAGAAAAATTAAATTAAAAGCACTCATTAGAGTATGATAAATAGCTTTGACGGTATTCTAATCATCTGATGATGATTCATCATCAGCCCTAATACGTCCCACTGTTGGGCACGGGCCTCCTCTACAACTGAGAGGGTTTAGGCCTTAGTCCACCACGCTGGCATAGTGCGGGTTGGCGTACTACACACCTAAGAAATTCCTAAGAGCTTTTTAGGTGTGCAGGTTTTATCACGATGTTTTCCTTCACCGTTAAAGCAAGTGATAATTCATTGTGAATACACACATAACTTCGAAAAGTCAGAGGTGTGTGCCTGGGGTTTGAACCTGGGACCGTCGAAATTCTCGACCGCGCGCCTAAACCTCGAGGCCATCACTGCTCTCATAATCATTTCACTTGAAAAAGGAACATAAAACAAAAACCCTCAAGAATCCATCAAAGCATATGATTGTTCCAATTACTGTGAATTATTCCGAGGTCGCCGCGAGCGCTGTGTCAGCCACCGACTAGATTTGTTTCATGAATAGCTATCAATCGATACGGCTGCGTCGATACATGCATAAACATTAACCTGTATACGATACTCTAGTAATTTATGACTGCCTGGTACAATTGCGTCGTGTGTTTTAAAAGCTGGGCCGATTCCCGTTTTTGGTAATGTTTTGGGGTTTCTTAATAGTTTTAGTCTGGAAAATGTGACCTAAAAACTCATGGTAAAACTATGCCTATCCTAGGGATGTCGGAAATCCAAAAAAATATCGATATATTAGTATCGATATATAAAATATATAGGTATGATTTGAGTACGTACCCAAGAATACGCGCGCGTTGAGAGTTGTCGACCAAAAAAGTACAATGTTAATTGTTACAAAGAAGGATTCCTTTTTCAAGATTTATAATCATAAAAAAATATCGATTTTGATACCTTTTCGATACTTGGAATTTTATACCGATATTTTTTCAACAAGCCTAGCCTACCCCTTCTTGAATACGCCATGGCGGAGGTGCTACGTTCGAAAGTCATAGAATAAATTTTGGAGTTGATGTGTTTATTCTTAAAACTAGTTCATCATCATAAACTCACGCCTGCATTCCCCGAAGGGGTAGGCAAAGGTGCATTTCTGCACTCACATTTCGCCAGGTATGTATCAGTCCCACGTAATAGGGGGCGAGCCTATTGCCATTTTTCGGGCACAATTCCAGACTCCGTGGTGCTACTGAGAATTTCCTAATAGAAAAACCCAATAACACTTTGCCCGACCCGGGAATCGAACCCAGGACCTCTAGATCGCTCGGCGCATACTTGTACCGCGAGACCACGAGGCAGTAATACTAGTTACACTTAGTTATACTAAATCATTGTTATAATACCTAATTATTGTTTGTATACTGTTGTAAATTGGCCAGTAATAAAATCTTTTTCTTTCTTTCTAATAAGGTAGTCCATTCACGATGAAGGTTTTACATACATACGAGGTCTCATTTAAGAATTTTTCAGAAATGTAATCTACCAACTCACACTTTGCCATGCCTAGTAATTAGACGTTAATCGTTCGTATCGAAGGAATACTTACATTACTATGACCTTCAACCGCCACCAAGAGAACAGCAAAAAGCATCAGCATTTTGTTATATTTACATAACACTACCAAGCGTTATACAAACTTTCCTATGTCTCCAAATAATAAATAACATAGTTTATTGTACTTGATAAAGTGGAAATAACTTTTTATGATTATGACATGAGGAAAGCGTTGAATTGTGGCAAAAAATGCTTCGCACACAATATGAAAATACATATATTGTTGATTTTATTCGGTGTTGTAGGCAGTGTACTAAATGTGAGTATGCTTCTTAAAAAAACTTCTTCATTCTTTTCTAAGTAGTTCATTAGGACTATTTCAACGTTTGAGGAAACATAAAGAGTTAAATTGCAGGAGTTTTTGATAAGTAATTAGCATATCCGTTGGATGGCCTCAAGGTTTAGGCGCGCGGTTGAGCGAAGAGTCTCTGCGGTCGCGGGTTCAAACCTCAGGCTGTGTTCACAATGAATTGTCACTTTAGTGGCGAAGTAAAATATCGCGAGGAAACCTGAAAAGATCTAAATAATTTCATGGGTGTGTGATCTGCCAACCCGCACTAGGTAAGCATTGTAAAGTATGGCCTCCTATGGAAGAGGCCCGTACCTTAGAATGGGAGATATGTGGGCGGATATAAATTCATAATATTATTTTAGGAATAGAAGTCGTGATGGCCTCGAGGTTTAGGCACGCGGTCGAGAATCTCGACGGTCGCGGATTCAAACACCAGGCACACACCTCTGACTTTTCGAAGTTATGTGTGTATTCACAAATAATTATCACGTACTTTACCGGTGAAGGAAAACATCGTGATAAAACCTGCATACCTAAAAGTTCTTAGGAATTTCTTAGGTGTGTAGTCTGCCAACCCGCACTAGGCCAGCGTGGTGGACTAAGGCCTAAACCCTCTCAGCTGTAGAGGAGGCCCTTGCCCAGCACGGGGGCGTATATGGGCTGATGATGATTTTAGGAATCATCCAATCCTCACACCAGAATAAAAAGAGACACGTCAGGAGCTCTGCACATCTTAACAAATCATGCTCAACCTATACATGCGGATGTTAAGCAGGAGTCGACCGGCGATACTACTGAAAAGGTAAATGGAATCTTATGATGTACTTTCTTAGGTGTATAGTCCGTTAGCCCGCACTGCGCCAGCGTAGTGGACTAAAGCCGAAATCCTCTCAGTTATAGAGGAGGTCTGTGCGCAGCAGTGGATCGTATAAGGCCTGATGATGATGATGATGATGACGTAGCCATAAAAGTCTTCGTCAAAAAATATGATTTTATAATGATGATTTTATGACCGGCCTGCGTGTCAATTTATCGGAAATTACTTTATTTTCCATTTTTCTTATTGACTAACCAAACATGGCCAAAATGTTGTTTAAATGTCCTCGTTTGTATCTGATCTTTAATTCAATGACAACAAACAAAACAAATTATATAGACTGTTTCCCGATATGCAGTAATACTTGTCTATTCTGCACTTTAGACACTTCCATTATTATGAAAAAACAGTATACTTCAGTAGGTTCTGCCAACCATCCTCCAAAGCATAGGTAAATTGATATTTCAGCGGTGCAATGGTAAGCCCCAACCCTCTGCAATAGAGCCAGGAGTGGTTTTTCAGGTAATAGTATAAGAAATTAAAATAAAAACCAATGACCTGAAAAATGGTACATTTTAATGTAAGGGCTAGAAGGAGGAGAATAAAATTGATGGACCCATAATAATTGCAAAGAATATGCAGTGTATTAATAACAAAATTAAAAAATATATAGAATCAAATGGATATAAGTAATGATAGATGATCATTTTAAACCTGAAGAAATTGCTTTTATTAGTCGAAAAAATTCTTAACGAACCTGTAAAGAATATGTTTCTACTCGTAATTTAGGACCGAGTCCAAATATATTATATTTGTACTAAACGTGGTGGACTAAGGTCTAAATCCTCTCAGTTGTAGAAGAGGCCTGTGCCCAGCAGTGGGACATATATAGGCTTATGATGATATATTTGTACAAGAACTACCTTGAGGAGATTCTAGAAGAAATGCAAAGGAGGTGTAATAATTTCTGACTACCCGAAAATAACACAGAAAACAAAAATGTTATTTAAACGCATTTGTTTCTCAGGTATTACCACCAAATAACGCTGATTATGAGTTGAAATCCCTCAGAAAGTCATCGCCCCTTACAAATAAGCTGGATTTAATTCGGAGTATTAGTAGGGTGGCAACACTGACTGTGCTACTCGTTTCTGCCATTGTGGAGTTTTATCCAATGTTGCAACATTTATACTACACCATATATAGCTTTATGTATTTGAAATAAAGGAAATGTAAAATACTGTAACACGTTCGTTTTCTTTTGGAATACAATAAGTCTTTCTGTAAATCCAAATCTAATTTATCCTATTTCAAATCGAAATTTGAATAGTATTTTCAAAATTTTAAGCTTATTAATATGTGCTATAAACAAGTAAATATTAAGGTTTTAACATTAGATGGCTAAGTGACTGAATTTCGTACTTGTGACCTCCAAGTTCGGGTTTCGTTAGACCACCAGCCCAATCCTCGACACCCAGTGGCGGTACTTCCATAGAAGCCCAAAAACGTTTGACTTTAATTTGTAATGTCTAGTTTGAGACTGCCTCGTGGTCTCGCGGTACAAGCATGTGCCGAGCGATCTAGAGGTCCTGGGTTCGATTCCCGGGTCGGGCAAAGTGTTATTGGGTTTTTCCATTAGGAAATTCTCAGTAGCAGCACGGAGTCTGGAATTGTGCCCAAAAAACGGCAATAGGCTCGCCCCCTATTACGTGGGACTGATACATACCTGGCGAAATGTGGGTGCAGAAATGCACCTCTGCCTACCCCTTCGGGGAATACAGGCGTGAGTTTATGTATGTATGTATGTCTAGTTTATACTTTTTTATTGAGGGGTCATAATATGCTCATTTATACGTCAAATTGCTTTTGTTAAATAAATATTTAAAGCTTAAACATTGTTATTCGGAATTTTGTAAGGCAACCTGGGCTTTTGGGCTTCTATGGAAGTACCGCCACTGTCGACACCACCATACATTGGTCATAGTCACAGATTTTAATAATGACGTCATATTAACCAGTACGTGGAAATTCACAATGCCAATGATAAACATCGTTCCATTTAAAATCAATTACCAAAAATTTAAAAACATCGGATAAAAATATTTTTAACTATTAGTTGTGTGTTGTATGAAGCAGAAACACGTCATGGTGATGTAAAAGTTGATGGGTAACATGGAGTTTTATAGAATAATAATATATTTACTGCTATTCCTGACGAATTACTCGCTGGGTGAAAATGTAAGTATTTGTTTTTGTATACTGTTAAATTGTGTCGGAAATGAGAGTAGATTTTTTCTAACCAGCTTAAATACTGTAATGAAGCAAATAATATCATGATAGCGGTACACAACAGACATGGTTATGGTCTAAGGTCAGGCAGGGTGATTGTGACTTTTGCTAGAAGTCTCTTTTCCTAATATCAAAATACTACTAAACATATACACTACCGACAAAAAGTTTGGAAGCACCTATAATTTTTGTAAAAACAAATAACAAATTGATAATAATAAATTTTATCGATGTTGTAAGAAAATATAATATTATTTTAGTAATAAGAATATGGTTTTGTTTCATAGTTAAATTGTTGTTTTAATTAAGTACCTAATCATTCTTCATTAAATAATACTATATCTTATATTATTTCTAAAGTAATTGAGAGTATTAAAAGTGCTTCCAAACTTTTTGTCGGTAGTGTATATGTCACGAATATTTTTTGTTTTTTTTTCCTAAAAAGCTAGAAGTATTTGGTCTTCCATAATGAATTATCTTTGACTTCTTAATTACGGACTCTTATAACAACTTTTCGTTAAAAAATTTCATTTAAAGATTTTTAAAGTACGGTCTTTATTAATTGAGCAAATTTCTCAAATGTGTTTTGATAAATTAATTGTTCCAGACCGAAACATTGGCTATCAAGAGTAAACAAAAACAAGATTTTATCCTTAATGAGTTAATTCCACAACATCTGTATGCCATACCTAATGTACCGAATATACGTCCTGTCTTAAACCTCAGACTTGGCAATGAACTTAATAATATTCCTAAAATAATAGTCCCAGTGACGACTGAACAGAAAATTACCTTACCATCCAGTTCTCAAACATCTACTGCAATTCAACCTAAAAAACCGGACTCAAATGCCAAGCCTATTCAAATTGCACCTAAGGAAGAAAAATCAAAAGAAAATACACAAGAAATTAAAAACAATAAAGCTAAGACTAACTCCTGTGAAGGCATTGTTAAAGACGATTTGAAGATAGACCTTCTCCTAAAGAATGAAACAAAAAAAGTAGTTAAGCAAAATGTTGGGACACAGAAAAAAGACCCTGCAAAGAATACGAGCAATCCGCCAATTAGTAACCAAAAACCTTCTGAACAAGAAAAACCTAAACCAAAGCCACCGCAAACAAATAAAAATGACAAATTAGAACCTCCAAAAGAAAATATTGAAATTCCGTCGAATAAAATTGAATCTGTTGAAAAAGAAAATAAACGAGAAAATGATTTTGAACTGGAGAATAATAACGAAGATTCACCTACTATAGCTATTTACAAAATAGACGATGAATATTCAAAAGCTCCTAATAGTGGACCTAATTCTTACAAATATGAGAATCACTATTTAAGTAATCGTAAGTATGTAGTTAAATGTAGAAATTGTTGATTCAGAAATTGTTGATTTAATCTCGCGGCATGAGCATGTGCCGTGCGATCTGGAGGTCCTGGGTTCGATTCCCGGGTTGAGCAGTGTTATCGAGATTTTCAGTAGCAGATGCGAGTCTGGATATGTGCCCGAAAAACTGCAATTGGCTTGCCCCATATTAGGTGGGACAACAAGCCAATTAGTGAAATGTATTATAAAAAAAGTGGATGCTGAAATGCATCTCTGCCTACCCCTCCAGAAAACACAGGCGTATGCAAGTATGTATCATTGATTTTTGCTTTTTGGTTTAAAATGAAGCAAATGTTAAAGTACCTTATGTTAAAAAGCAGTGGATTTAGGTTTGGAATTCAGCCAAACCTCTGTCTGGAATAAACCCAACTATATTATATGATAAATTAACAAATTTATGAAATTTAATGTTATTTGATTTGTTTATATAATATGTATTTTTAATATACTATTAATTATGGTCCAGGTATCCTTCGTAGGACATAAAGTTGGATAGTTTACTTTGTATTTCGACACCGTTTAGGGCTATTTGAGTCATCATATCAGTTCGAGCCGTCATACTTTGAAAAGACTTGGGCTATGACAGCCATAAAGGTGGTCTTGAAGTTGTTAATAGACTTTCAAGTCAAATATTTTGTTATGCTTAATGTTATTGAGTGACTCAAAAATTTCAAGTAATTTTAATATCTATTCGACCCCGATATGATACTATTATTTTACTCATCATCATCATCATCAGCCCAAATACGTCCCACTGCTGGGCACGGGCCTCCTCTACAACTGAGGGGGTTTAGGCCTTAGTCCACCACGCTGGCCTAGTGCGGGTTGGCGGACTACACACCTTAGAAATTCCTAAGAACTTTTAGGTGTGCAGGTTTTATCACGATGTTTTCCTTCACCGTTATAGCAAGTGATAATTCATTGTGAATACACACATAACTTCGAAAAGTCAGAGGTGTGTGCCTGGGGTTTGAACCTGCGACCGTCGAAATTCTCGACCGTGCGCCTAAACCTCGAGGCCATCACTGCTTCTTATTTTACTACTGCACATTATTTTACTACGGTATCATAATTATGTATATTACTATTAATTTGTGGTATGGGTATGTTATGAGAAGAGATAAACCATACGTAGATAAAAAGGTGATGAATATGAAAGTTGAAGGTATGTATGTATATTGTATTATTTCCTTAGCTGACACCGCCTCCAAGAATACATACATACATACATAAACTCACGCCTGTATTCCCCGAAGGGGTAGGCAGAGGTGCATTTCTGCACCCACATTTCGCCAGGTATGTATCAGTCCCACGTAATAGGGGGCGAGCCTATTGCCGTTTTTCGGGCACATTTCCAGACTCCGTGCTGTTACTGAGAATTTCCTAATGGAATAACCTAATAAAACTTTGCCCGACGCGGGAATCGAACCCAGGACCTCTAGATCGCACGGCACATACTTGTACCGCGAGACCACGAGGCAAGAATAACAATAATTAAAACTACATTATATTGTCGTAATAATTTGATTGACTGTTTAGTAATCTAGTCTAATCTATGATCGTACCTAGGTATATATTGACACATACATACATAAATTCACGCCTGTATTCCCCGAAGGGGTAGGCAGAGGTGCATTTCTGCACCCACATTTCGCCAGGTATGTATCAGTCTCACGTAATAGGGGGCGAGCCTATTGCCGTTTTTCGGGCACAATTCCAGACTCCGTGCTGCTACTGAGAATTTCCTAATGGAAAAACCCAATAACACTTTGCCCGACCCGGGAATCGAACCCAGGACCTCTAGATCGCTCGGCACATACTTGTACCGCGAGACCACGAGGCAGTATATATTGATGAAGAGAAATAGTAAGTTGAATATTAAGTTATAGAAGAATACGCATTTTTTTTTTACTTTTAAGTGCATTTTAATTAGTTTTTTTATTATTTCAGAACCGATAAGCAACTTCGTGATCAAGAACCAAAACATCCAAGAAGTTTGTGAAAGAGCTCAAGATAACTCCTTCATAACAGACGTCCCAACTGAACAATACTTTTTACCATCCAACTATTACGAACCTTATACAAATCCAGACTCATCAACAACAGCCTTTCTTAGGTCCACTGCTGGGCATAGGCCTCTCCTATGGCACGCCACTGGGCTCGATCTTCGGCCCTCCTCATCCAATCACTGCCAGCTACCCTGCGAATATCGTCACTTTCTATGGCCAAATCCAGACTTACAAAATCAAAACAATTATTTAGCTTTAAATTACGACATGCTGCCGAAATACCATCGTCAGAATATTGGAAACCTTTCCCCAATGGAAAATAATAAAGATAAAATTTGGAGGAATTGGAGATGTACAGAAATTTGCATATCGCAATATGATCCGAGTAAATCTAGATTTAATCATGTATATGCTGATGGAAATAATGGATTCATCACGCCTTTTATTAATGGTGGTTTTTACGATTATGGAAATCAAAACGTACCGTTCCCGTATCAATGTTACTCATACCCAATGTATAAATATCACAGATTAGAAACGGATACTGAGTAAATTCAATTAAAAATGGTTTTAATCAATGTTTCTTTGTATTATCGCTTTATATATTTTACTATCGGTGGATCCAGCTTCGCCCGGGTGCAATTTTGAATCCTGTGCTCATTCTATGAAAAAAATTATTACAAAAAATACAAAACGCCTGTCATAACTCTCTGAGCAATATGTTTCGTAACTGTCTTTCATATCATTGTGTTTTGACAGCCCCGTGGCGCAGTTGGCTAGACACCAGCTTGCGAAACGAGAGGCCGCGGGTCGAATCCCGCACCGAGACAAATGTTTGTGTGATCCACAAATATTTGGTTCGAGTCTGGGTGTTTGTGAGATCGAAAAGTCTCTCGTAGTTTCTGATACCCACGACACAAGACTTGTATCTTAATGTGGGATCGGAACTATGTATGTGACTGTTGGGTGTATTTATTTACTTGCACAACGTTTGATTGGCAAAACCCGAATTGATCGGGTAGAACAATATTTTGTATGGTGGATATTTTTTATTTCTTTTTTACCATGCTCGACCCGGGCGTAATTTTATAAAAAAATAGCCTGTTACTTCGGAACTTCTCATCTATCCATATAAAAAAATATATACAAAAATACAATCCTTTCGTCTTTATAATATAAGTATGGAATAGCAAGGTGATGTGACAACGCTACTCCTGTTAGGTGTATTCGGGTCTACATATTATGATATACAATATACATATATATTAGTAAGTAAGTGTAAGTCTCGAGGTTTAGGCGTGCGGTCGCAAATCTCGGCGATCCCGGGCTTAAACTAGGCACACACCTCTAGACTTTTATATGTTTTGTGTATATTCACAATTATTATAACGTGAAAGTCGTGATGGCCTCGAAGTATGGGCACGCGGTCGAGAATCGCGAGTCGCGACAGTCGCGGGTTCAATACCCAGGCACACACCTCTGACTTTTCGAAGTTATGTGTTTCTTCACAATGAATTATCACGTACTTTAACGGTGAAGGAAAACATCGTGATGAAGGAATTTCGTAGGTGTACAGCAGTGGCGGCACGTAAATTTTGTAATGTCTAGTTTACAATAATTGTTTATTCAGGATATTCTCATTTATAAATAATAAATAATAATAAATAAATACACCCAACAGTCACATACATAGTTCTGACCCCACACTAGGATACAAGTCCTGTGTCGTGGGTATCAGAGACTACGAGAGACTTTTCGGTCTCACAAACACCCAGACCCGAAACAAATATTTGTGGATCACACAAACATTTGTCTCGGTGCGGGGATTGAACCCGCGGCCTCTCGTTTCGCAAGCTGGTGTCTAGCCATCTGCGTCACGGGGCTGTCGATTTATATGTCAAATTGCTTTTGTTAAAGCTTAAAGATTATTATTTGGAATTTTGTAAGGCAAATTGGGCTTTTGGGCTTCTATGAACACCGCCATTGGTGTGTAGTCCGCCAACCCGCACTAGTGTGACTAAGGCCTAATCCCTCTCAATGGTGGAGGAGGCCCGTGCCCACCCGTGGGACGTATTTGGGCTGATGATGATGATGAATTAATAAGACACAGATTCACATCAATATTAATAACGCTAATTAGGCCCCTAGACTTGGATCAAACTCATCTTTATTTCCACGACACCATTAATGTCTGACCTTTTCATTCCCAGTAATAAAGAAGTAGATACATTTAACACAACGAAGTACAGTTACTTTGATCATCATTAAAAGCCTTCCATGCATATGCCTTGTCATACAAACTCATCCATAATTTGCAATATATTCCTCTATGATGTACGTTTAACGACTTTATTGTTAAAACCATAAGGTTTGAATTGCATTGTATGGCATGTGCTAATTCCACATAATCAACCCTCGTTCTGGTTAACTGCTGACTTTGATGGGGGACGGTATGTTGCGCAAAGCGTATCTTGGAAATGAGTGGGGCGATTTTTTTCAATTGCATAAAAAAACTTTACAGGCCACGAAAGTGATAATCTAAAGGGTTTCGGAGTTGTCTAAGGTACATACATAATCTCACGCCTGTATTCCCCGAAGAGGTAGGCAAAGGTGCATTTCTGCACCCACGTTTCGCCAGGTATGTATCAGTCCCACGTAATAGGGGGCGAGCCTATTGCCGTTTTTCGGGTACAATTCCAGACTCCGTGCTGATACTGAGAATTTCCTAATGGAAAAACCCAATAACACTTTGCCCGACCCGGGAATCGAACCCAGGACCTCTAGATCGCACGGCACATACCTGTGCTGCGAGACCACAAGGCAGTCAAGGTAATATCAGGCAATTTGACAGAAAAATATTGAGAGGAAACCTGCGTATCTAAATGCTTTCCTTAAGTTTGTTACGACCGCCTGACGGCGGGAACAAATAAGGACACAGTTACGAAGATTGTAACTGTTATTAAATATTTTAATTGATTTCCGAAGATTTTTGTATACAGTCAAGAATTTCGCTTTATAATCATCATTAGCAACTATCGGACGCCCATTGTTGAATATAAGCTTTTTTTAAAGGTTCCCATTGCCTTTAACAGCCGTACCCTTTAACTTTACAACTGAATTAATCTTTTAGACGTTACAAGACCAATGCAAAAAGTCAATTTGTTATCGTCTTTTTATATTCTTTTTTTTTACGGCACAACAATAATTATAAATGGGTATAAAATGAACTTTACTTTCAATAATCTGAGGGCGACTTATATTTATGTGGCTGTTATAATTTAAGCGGTATATACTTAAAGAAAATGTTGCGTGGTTTTATGAAACCACGGTAAAAGTGAAACTTTTTTTCACACTATAGACATTTAACTAAAAAAAAAATATAGCGTGGAGCACTGGCACAAATGAGTAATAGTCTATACACTACACGGTCAGCTGCTGCAAACTATATTGTCCTTAGCTGCACTGACAAGCGCCTTTTACTTTATACCTACTCGGCGGCCGACCGTCACGCACATACCAAAAAGTTTGAGACGATGTAATAAAAGTTTCACTTTAAAAATAAATAAAAATAAATAAACTATAATAATGACTACACCCGGGGTGTGGATTCGTGGCACAGGGAAGTCTTCTGGTCTGAATAAAACCTATGTGCGCTGGGGACTTACCTTGGTCTTTCGATCCCGTGACGCGTGGCTGGTCTTCGGTGATACTTCGGAAGGCCCTCAGCCGCAGAGGTCAGTTGACGTCGACGGGCAGAAGTGTTGCCTGTCGGATTCAATCCATACTTGTACGTGCAGCCGTCGTTCACAAACCGTACGGTAGACTTGCAGGCCGTAGTTCACTATCCGTACGGTGGACCCCCAGTTTCCAAGGGTTTGAAAAATGACGCAATCCGCTTTTAATTTCCTTCGTTTTTATTTTAGTATAGCACTGATTTTACTACTTTTCAAAATGAGAACAAATAATCACAAATATGAATCACATATAGTTGTCGTGCGAACGTGCGCCAGAGCGTCAAAAATTTGTTTATCGTGTCGGCCGATTTCTAGATTGTCCCGTATGAGACGAGATAGAGATATAGAAAGAACGGTACAACCGAAGCAAGTCACGCCCCGAACTACCCTCTATATTCTAGTAAATTCTTGTGGGACCGAGATAGCAATTATCGAACCGAGCGAGATGGAATCATTCGCAGAAAGTTGACCCGTCGTTCGCTATTGTATTTTTTTCTCGAAATTTCTAGTTGTAGGCGTCTGTTATCCTATGTTCTAGAAACAATTTGATTTCTGGTACCAACGAATACCTTATATGGTTGTTATGATCTATCACTAGTTAAAGAACGCGGCTTCCATTCAATTGTAACAACAAGTTATTTTGTTTGTTTGTTGTTTTTTGTGATTTTTTGTATTTCTTTTGTTTTTAAAACTATGTCACAACTCACAACGCAACAAGTTCTTCCTTAAATGTAGAGAAGGCCTGTGTCTCGTAGTATTCGGGCTGATAACAATAATGGCTACATAACGATAAGCCCTAAGAATATTCATAAGACATCTCATAAATGCGTGTACTCTTTGTAATTTATTTGAAGAAAGATCAGTCAAAATTCGTGACCACGCATTAATAGATGGACAGTAAGATCATTATAGAATTAAATAGATCATTATAGAATCAGGTATTATAGAATTAAATTTCCCCAGAACTTACATGAAAACCTGTTTCTTTGTGTGTATTCGTACTAATATTATGAATCCCAAATTGAGTTGTTAACAAAGAAGTTGCGAATTTACGTTTAAAATATTGTACTTGTCACCGCGAAGATTATTAATTACTAATATTTAAGTTAACTTTAGAAATATTTAATTACCATTCATTGGTTAATTTAAATATCACCAAAAATCTTTTTATTCAATATAGTAATTTAGAGATGTATCATTAACGTAATTAAATAATCTTTTGGTTTTATTAGTCTTTATGTTGACACTTGTTTGTTGAAATAAATCTGAAATAATTCTAATCAATAGGTATTTCATAACTTTAGGACACTGAAATATAAAAAAATAAGGTATAAAAATATCAAAATTAATTATCATGATTTGTGACATTATCAATTTGTTGTTAAAATACTTTGCTGATGACGTTCGCCAATGGAGGGGAGACCGAACCTTTGCTCTCTCGCCGCTGGTATTGCGAAGGAAACATTGTGAGTAGAACCACTGTTGGTTTTATTAAAAATTAGTACCTGGATGACCGAGCTTTGCTCGGATTTTTTTTAATTGTGTTTTTTGGAAATTATATTTAAGTACGAATTACTAATAAAATGATGAAATATGAATAATGTTACTTAACAACGCCATCTGCTGTTGTGTCGTTAAAGCAATTAGTTTCTCACAAAAAATAGTATTATTATTCGCCAATTCGCCAATAGATGTCAGAAAGAGTCTACTCAAACGCCTCCTTTTAAATTTCTTCCAAATGACATTTTCTAAAAATGATTCCTAGCTAGATCGATTTATCGCCCCCGAAACCCCCTGTATACTAAATTTTATGAAAATCGTTGGAGCCGATTCCGAGATTCCAATTATATATATATATATATATATTGTCAGAAATAAGTTGGTGTGGGTGGCAGCACTGCATTGGCGACTAGAGAGCAAGCGCGGGAAAACGACACAGATCGTATATTTTCTTGATCGTCCTGACAGTTTTTACGCGTCTTATTATTTGGTTACTATAGTTACGACATCAGAACGAATAACAGTAATTTTTTAAAAGATTTTAATAATTAAGTTTTTAGTTTCTAACATCAGAAGTGGGATTCGAACTTACGTCATACTAATGAGGATATAAGTTCCAGGTCGAGCGCAACGAGTGTCGTTGGCGGAAGACCGCTGACGGATAGTGGCGTTGTGGTGCCCTGTGTGGCCCCCACACCTACAAGGAGCTCGACTACCCCTTTAACTCCTGCCACAAGTCATCAGTGTCACAAACTCCGTACGACTGCATTAGTACAATTCGTAACACATATAAGTGCTTCGAACCCGGTAAGATCTAACTACATTTATATTTCAACTTTTGATCGGTCTTTAAATGATTTTTATGTTTGGTGCGATGAGTTCGACCACGTGATCGACAATATACGCACGTGCGTATTGCTAATCAGTGTAATGATGAGAAGGGCTATGAGCAATGGTCAGAATAGGCCAAGCGCGTATAAAATTAAAGCATTAATAAAGGCCTCTAACCCTGGCAATGTAAAACAAGCGAGACAATTTTTGATTACCCGTTTGACTAGTAAACCTGTTCTCGATATTTTAATACCACTTTACTTACTGATACCGTCTCAATGGTGGGGATGGTGATGATGACGGTGATTATTATTATTACTTACTGAAGTGCATACTAATGCTTCATACATGATGTTGTGGAAGGGCAAATAGACGCCCATTTGAGCTGCATTTTTTAAGATGTCATACCGATGTTTTAATTATTTGTGTACGCAGATAATTCAGTTTTAGTTTTTTTAAATTAGCTTGTGAGTGTGTGTATTGCCTTTGACGTCATGGGAAATGTGTTCAGTGGAAGAGACCCACGTAAAACCTGTGTGCGCATGGTATTGGGTTGACCCTGACACATGGGAAGGTATCGGGTTGCGTTGGTTGCGCCGCCGACAAAAGACCTGTGTAAAGCCTAACCCACCTAGGTATCTAGGGTGACCTACAAAAGACTGGTGTAAGACCTGTTCAAACGAAACATGGGCGTCTGGTTGCGTGGGAAAAGACCTGTGTAAATCCTAACGCCTACCTAGTTTTCTGGGGTGACTTACAAAAGACTGGTGTAAGACCTGTGCAAGCGAACATGGGCGTCTGGTTGCGTGGGAACAGACCTGTGAGAATCCTATTCCTAGTCCTAATCATATGATGAATCTAACATTTTATCTACTATCCGAGTCTATACGAGTGTTGTTAAATAATGTAGCAAGGTACTTTGTCTCTGGTGTAGTGTGTGTTCACAGATGGGGCGGAGGACCATGACAACGAACCAGTAGCCCAGGTAATATACCCGGGCCATTGACGATGTCCGGCTAAGGGCTTCACGGGCCTGAAAAGGGCTTCGAGGACGTAGCCCCGTCAGGAGAGGCCGTGTCAGAAATAAGTTGGTGTGGGTGGCAGCACTGCATTGGCGACTAGAGAGCAAGCGCGGGAAAACGACACAGATCGTATATTTTCTTGATCGTCCTGACAGTTTTTACGCGTCTTATTATTTGGTTACTATAGTTACGACATCAGAACGAATAACAGTAATTTTTTAAAAGATTTTAATAATTAAGTTTTTAGTTTCTAACAATATATATATATACAAGAATTGCTCATTTAAAGATATAAGATAAGATTTGTTGTTTGTGGTTGTTTGCTTATTTCGCTTTGATTATATTTCCCATAGTTTGCAATAAATCTAATTACAAATAGCAATCATAGTGTCAAGCATATTGCATGAATATTGCTGCATAATAAGTATTAGGCGTAGTGTAGTAAAGCAGAGCTGATGACCAAACAAAGGTCAACGGTTGGTTTTGGTCACAAATGGCCACCGGGGGGTTTTGGTCGGTATGCCGGCATAGGGATTTTGTTAGGGACCCAGCCCGGCACTAACATCTACGCGGGCGTGACGTCACCGCGCGCCGTACTGGAAGGCCGGTGACCCCGACATACGTTTCTCGCCCCCCGCCCCCAGGTCTGGCGGGAAGTAGAGCCATAACCAGCTTTCCCCTCGAGAAAAAAATATGTGTGTAGTCCGCCAACCCACACTAGGCCAGCTTGAAGGACTAAGGCCTAAACCCTCTCAGTTGTAGAGGAGGCCCGTGCCCGGCAGTGGAATGTGTATGCGCTGATGATAGTATAGAGATCAAACAGACCTTGGTGATGGTATTAATTATGCTGTATTATCCCTACGTTTCTGAATGTTTCTAAAACGGTAAAAAACCGCAAAAAAATTTAACATTGATTTCACTCTGGATACAATTATGACGTGTAGGTACCCCAAATAACAATCGCCCCACTCAATTCGCAGTGCGTTAGGATCGTTGTACCACGGGGGCCGGCTAACGGGCGTCCGTTACCGCCGTCATTTCGTCCCTATTGTTTGTAACAGTTTATGTTGGCTGAATCCAACATGTGATTTCACTTAGTCATATATCACAATATTAAGTTCCAATGTATTTGGAACGACCTGACAAGTTTTAGGGTTTAGCTGGCTAGACACCAGCTTTTGAAATGTAAGACTGCGAGCTCGATCGTATGTATTGAGACAAATTTTTGTTTGATCCGTAGGTGTATCTTCACAGTCATCCATACTCCATAAAGTTCATCGTGTTTGAGGATCAACCAGTGTGTTGGTTGATGGAACATTTTTTTCCCATTCAGCACTCTTTTTAGATTGCACTGCACTAACCATCAGGTGCCAGTATGCTTGACTTTGGCTTGTGATTTTTATATATCGTCATTATTTGGCATTTGGTAAAAAAATATTTACTTTTTAATTATATTATACAAAAAGCTTCGTTCTCTAAAAATTACTAAGCATAAAGTAAAATAGAGTCATTTATGATATTGATAGCCAGGCCACAAGGTAGCATTGAAACCTTTAATCATGATCAGTCCATATACGTCCAAATGCTGGGCAAGGTCCTCTTTAAAACTTAGATGGTTTACACCTCAGTCCATGATGCTGGCCTGGTGCGGATTAGTGGACTAAACACCTAAGAAATTCCTGAGAACTTTTTGGTGTGCAGGTTTCCTTACGATGTTTTCCTTCACCGTTATAGAACGTGATAATTTATTGTAATCCGCAACCTCTTAGACACGCAACCTCTTAGAACTATTTATTTTTATACTTGCACGAGAAAGTTTGCCTCACTTGATAGTTAGCAAGGTGATAAGCTTATTTCACCGTATTGCTTTCTGTTGATATTCAGCTTAATTTTACGAAACATTTTTTTTATAGATCGGGAAAATGATCATAATGGTGTCTGTTGGTATAGTAAATGCAATGCGGTAGAATGTCGACTGACAAGAAACGACTGCAATCAATCCTCTGCTGTCGGCAGAATTGCAACTTCTTGATGCTATCAGATAGAGAATAAATAGAGATATAGCACCCTGGAAGTCTTTAGGGATGCCTATTTCCAATGAACGTCTTTCAGCTGATGATTATGATGCTAACCCGATATACACCGATTCCAGATTGTGCTATTCTTCAATGATTCCCGACTTTTGGAGTTGAATATTGCGAAGTCTGACACTCGGGTCTCAGACTTTTACATTCGGTACGTTTGAAGTAATTGAAAGTTTGGGATCGATATTTGAGTATTTTTGAATAAAAATAAAACAAGTTTTTGGTACAGGCGATTATTAAATGTATTTAATTTAATATAAATTCTAAAATTATTCAGCAAAATGTACAGGAAAAATTCAGCAGAAATTGCGTGGTAATAATTCAATTATATTTGTTTGACAAACCATATGTGTAGAATAATCCATAGAGAAACTGCATTGAACATAGATTAAATATAAATTAAGCTTCTTGTTTATGGCCACTAATCTACAATAATCATCTTAACGCTACGTTTAATCTAAAATAAATTCTTACATATTCAACAAACATTGAAAGAAGAAATGGAATGCTGATAAATTAATTATGAGAAGTTGCTCAGTGGACATTTAATCCGCCATCTTGTTTTAAATGACATTAGCTTTGCATTTTTAACATTCAAAGTATTTTTAACTTGTAGCCAGTATTTAATTTTGAAAAAAAAAAATAAAAAAAAATATAAAAAGCAAAAGAACATTTTTTTAGATAATTAAAATTGAATTCTTACAAATATTCTTCACTGAGCGACTGTATATGAGTTACACGAAATATTGTGACCAATTTTAAATAGAAAACGGGATAAATATTATTTAATATTTCATATCAGTTACTCTACTATGTATTCATGAGTTACGTCAATCCGATGCTTTACAACGTGCTTGATGGAATTGACTGACATTAATTCAGTAAAGAATTGACATATCCACGATTACATTTTTAACTATACGACATTGCTGACTTCATGTGCAATTGATATTTAATTGTTACAAATTAAAATTACTAGTACGAAAATGAAATAAACTAATAAAAAAATCCTAGTTAAAATTGAATGCAAAATGTAGTCATAATACTTTTAAAACTGATGTAAAGATATATACCTTATATCTAAATGTGATGTTTGATGTTTTCTAAAGTTTAAATGGATAAATTGATCTTTGCTAACATTGGCATTTTTCAAGATAAATAATTATAAATGGTAATTAATTAAATAATCATTATTTATGCCAATACCAACTTGACACATCCGGTAGAAACACAAAATATACACTTTTTTCCGTATGATTGTAGTATACACCTACAACACTGTTTTCTTTCTGTATATCTCTATATACAAAATAGTAACAATAAAACAACAAATAAATTGATACACATCTTACATAAAAACACAACAGAAATATACAATATCTATTATTTATTCCAGTTATAATACAAAGTCAACTTAAAATGTAAAATAAAATGACTTAAAAAACATTCCACATGAAGTCAGGACCCATTGCCACCTTAGTTGGTGACGTCCTTGCGAACTTTGTGTCCGCGGAACGAAGCTTGAATCTTGGTAGCGGCTTTGTTCAACTCCGGGTCGGTCAAATCAATATTCTCGATGTCCTCCTGTGGGCGGAAAGGGTGTTAGGACTTTTGTTATAATAGAAGTGGGTGTTATGGTTATTTTCGTCAGATATCTTTGCAGTCATAGTTGGTTGGATGTGTTGTTGGGCTAATGATCATATTAGGTGATGAGTCTTCATCATCATCATCATCATCGATGGTAAATTTATGTTGTATAGAAAATGAAATTGTCCCGCACCTGCACCTGGGGGGGCACCTGGTTCAATTCGCGGTTCGGACAAAGCGCTATTAAGTTTTATTTAACAAATTGTCAATACCATTCTGAAAATGTGACCAAAAACTGTAATATGCGCGCTCTCGTTTACTAGAGACTTCAAGATATCTCGCAAAACAAGGATGTAAAAATACAGTTATATCCAATCTTTCAGGGATAAAAACGTCAGTATAAGTATGTAACCATTTCTTTCGTATATATGGTAAGTAATGGAAATCCAATAAATCAGACAGATATTATAATTGTATTTACGTATAGATTAACCTTGAATGCCCTACTTATTAGGTTATATTTAAACTTATTGACTAAATGACGTCACCTTATCCTGCTGCTCCTTGTCTTTCTGGGCTTGGGCGTCCTTGCGGGCCTGATGGCCTCGGAACGACGCCTGGATCTTGGTGGCGGCGTTGCAAAGCTCTGGAAAGAACAAAAAAAACATTCAGGTGGATTGTTTCAAAATATTTTTCATGAAGTCTCACTTCCGACTTAATTCTCTGGAGTACAAAAAAATATAGTCGTGAAAGAGTTGTGATCGAGATCAGTGGCGGTACTTCTATAGAAGCCCAAAAGCGTTACACGCTAATTGTGTAATGTCTAGTTTATAATTGTTTATTGTGGGGTCAGGGTATTCTCATTTTTATATCAAATTGCTTTTGTTAAATAAAGATTTAAAGATTATTATTTGGAATTTTGTAAGGCAACCTGGACTTTGGGCTTCTATGGAAGTACCGTCACTGATCGAGATTGGTAGTAGGTATAACTGTCATAAAGTAAACCCGCGATATAAGCTCTGTCCAAGTGTTATTCCATCAAAATTTAAATTTAAAATGGGTGCCAAGTTCAGTATTACGAATAAAACGTGCATCATTGGTTATTTTCCGGCAAAACAATTGATATCTATAGGATGCCGAGTTCTGTGTAGTTTACAAAGCTATTAGTAAATACAAGAATATCATCATCATCATCATCATCATCATCAGCCCATATACGTCCCACTGCTGGGCACGGGCCTCCTCTACAACTGAGAGGGTTTAGACCTTAGTCCACCACGCTGGCCTAGTGCGAGTTGGCGGACTACACACCTAAGAAATTTCTAAGAACTTTTAGGTGTGCAGGTTTTATCACGATGTTTTCCTTCACCGTTAAAGCAAGTGATAATTCATTGTGAATACACACATAACTTCGGAAAGACAGAGGTGTGTGCCTGGGGTTTGAACCTGCGACCGCCGAAATTCTCGACCGCGCGCCTAAACCTCGAGGCCATCACTGCTGAATATGCATAATTCTATAATAGATTTATGATTTTTTGTCACTTAAAATGCAATTCAAGCTGAAGATTTGACTAGGCTAGTTTTCAAATGCAGGCTACTTAATATTTGTCTTACCAAGATAAACAAATAAGTACACACAGTCACATACAAAGCTTTGACCCCACACCAGGATACAAGTCCTGTGTCGTGGGTATCTGAACTACGAGAGACTTATCGGTCTCACAAACAACCAGACCCGAAACAAATATTTGTTGATCACACAAACATTTGTCTCGGGGATCGAACCCGCGGTCTCCCGTTTTGCAAGCTGGTATCTAGCCAACTGCGATACGGGGCTCTCAACGATATACATACATATAATTACATGATGTGCAAATTAGAGTAAGTCACTGGCTCTAAGTCCTGCTTGTTTTGTACTTATAACGCTAATTTTATTAAATTTGTTGATAAAAATCATCCCGTGAAACTACGGGAGACTTTTCAGTCTCACAAACACCCAGACCAGAAATTGTGGATCACAGAAACATTTGTCTCGCTTCGGGGATCGGACCTGTGACTTCTTGTTAAGAAAGAAAGAAAAGAAATAAAGAAGTATTTATTGCTAGCATAATTTACATGTAAATTAATTTAATGTAAGAAAGCTTGTGTTTAGCCAACTGCGCCTCTGACACTGTCAAATACTTAATTTTTTTTAAATTTAAATATATATATTTTTTGAATTTTTTTATATATATATTTTGAAGTCGTGATGGCCTTGAGGTTTGGGCATGCGGTCGAGAATCTCGACGGTCGCAGGTTCAAACCCCAGGCACACACCTCTGACTTTTCGAAGTTATGTGTGTATTCACAATGAATTATCACGTACTTTAACGGTGAAGGAAAACATCGTGATGCAGCCTGCACACCTAAGAGTTCTTAGGAATTTCTTAGGTGTGTAGTCCGCCAACCCGCACTAGGCCAGCGTGGTGGACTGAGGCCTAAACCCTCTCAGTTGTAGAGGAGGCCCGTGCCAAGCAGTGGGACGTCTGTGGGCTGATGATGATGATGATATATTTTTTAAATTTATTTAAGCAAAATTTCTGACAAAAACAATGAACTATGAGCTATCTTATAAACTAACTTAAAGACTAAAAATTGAGCGCCGGTACTTAAAAAAGGTAACCCTGAAGCAGCATTATAGCTATTAGAAACTATGGATCGCACTTCGTTTCCAATTATAAGACCACAGTTTACTGCCGGTATAAAGATTATCGAGACCAAAATCTAAAGTTATCTCCAATCTTTTATCCTTCATCTTTATCTTATACTTTTATAGGGCTCTCGTACCCCTTTCCATTAGCCGTAACAATTTGGGAGTCTCATAACGTTGAGCGCATTCCCGTAATGGCTTTTATCATAATAACATCTTGATTCTTTCGTTTAAACGAAGGTATGGGAGGAAAAATTTGGCTGAGAAAGGTTCTGCATAGTCAAATGGACTGTTAGAACCGTTGTTCAAGATGTGATCTTAATGTTCCGGGTTCTATACCAGGTTCGGGCGACATTTTTTTTTAATAACACGGAGGTTGCATACATTCTAATGTATCTTTTATAATAAACGTTGTTAGTCCAGAATTCTTATTCTAGTAGATAAATTTAAACATGGACTTAATCTCCACTGCGTGCAGTTGAAATTCATTCAAGCTTTAATTTCGCAATAAATATGCTAAAGTTAGTTAACAATTTAATTTTATACTTATGTATATTTGGTTTGTTTGAAAAGTTATTGTAGTATGGTAAATAATGTTAGTTTGTATGCCCAGTCCGTACATAGTCCCACTGGGGTGGGCAGTTACTGTTACAGGAAACTCAGGGATTGGGATGTAGTCCACTACGCTGAACATGTCCTGTCTATACTAATATTAAAAATTGATTTTGTTTGGTTGAACGCGCTAATCTCAAGAGCCATTGGTTGGATTTAAAAAAAAACTCTTTTTTAAACTTTTTATTTTTCGAAACTTTTGACGTAAACAAGGAGGTGACGTCACGCCGCCAGCCTTTAAAATGAAATGCAAGGCTAGCGAGACGGACGTGCCACTTATCCATTGTCGTGCATGTATTGATTATGAAAATAAAGTGTTAATTAGGGTAATATTTAATTAATGTGTTTTTTTTAAATTTCAATTCTATAAATATAAATATTATCTTAACAAAAATGAGACTGCTTTAGAAAACTTTTCATAGAAGCAAGGAGCTATATCCAACAAGAGTTGACCGCTCGTTATAATGATAAATGGCTTCCCTTGACCGCGGCTAATCCTACTTGGCAGAATTCACTGCCCGAATTTTATCTTGTAAGAAATAATTTCAGTATATATTCTTTTCGGTAGGATATATTTACGTTTCATAATAAGTCTTATGTATAAAGTAAAAGCAGTTATTTTTTGATGTCTTAACAGTGACAAACACTTTTGCCATTTGAAAAAATGTCTTGCTTCGGACAAAACTTCAGCTATTCGTTTCTTAGCCCACGTTTAATCAACTTCGTATTGACTAGTCTGTCCCACCACACACCCGCCACTGTAACTCCTGTGCTCCAGGATCAACAGCGGCACGCACAGTATTGACGCCGAGCAATGAAGCTCAGCGGATCTAACGGGACCTAATTTGTCATAATCCCGCAACGAAGTTAATCATTACGACAATATAAAGGAGGTGTTGGTGTTGTCCACTTCCCTTCACAACAAAGCGGAAGACAAAACATTGAGCTATGAGGCTTCACCCTCACATAAAAAGAAAGACAATTACAATTAGTGAAATTAGTTGCAATTAACGCACCACGTCGTAAGTCGTGATGGCCTCGAGGTTTAGGCACGCGGTCGAGAATCTCGACGGTCGCGTGTTCAAACCCCAGGCACACACCTCTGACTTCTCGAAGTTATGTGTGTATTCACAATGAATAATCACGCACTTTAACGGCGAAGGAAAACATCGTGATGAAACCTGCACACCTAAAACTTCTTAGGAATTTCTTAGGTTTGTAGTCCGCCAACCCGCACTAGGCCAGCGTGGTGGACTAAGGCCTATGCCCTCTCAATGGTAGAGGAGGCCCGCGCCCAGCAGTGGGACGTATATGGGCTGATGATGATGATGACACTGAAATATTCTTCACATCAACAATATATAAAATTTTCCAATCACCCCATTTTCAACATCACTTAAGTACATATACCAGGAAGAAGCGAAAAATTTGTTAAGCGCCGAAGTTTTCGCGTCTCAAAGTAAATTAGTGATTGTCTACACGGCTTAAACGCGCGGTAATTGGCAAACTTATGACTCGTTTGAGGGAGAGGAATTTTAATATGAAATTGCGTGAAGTGCCTTCTGTATCGCTGTCAAAGGCCTTTTAAGTAGTCATGTAGAGCATTGTGCTAAGATTATGTATCAAGTAAATATTTAAAGCAATTACATCTACCCATTCTATTGCATTGCATATTCAGTCAGGCTAATTTTAACTTTAAGATTTCATTTATTTACATTACGGTATAATTATATAAGTCGTGATGACCTCGAGGTTTAGGCGCGTGGTCGAGTATATCTCAGTGTTAGCGGATTCAAACCCCAGGCATATTGATTATCATGTACTTTAACGGAAGACATCATGAGGAATCCTGCACACCTAAAAAGTTCTTAGTAATTTCTTAGATGTGTAGTCCATCACTGCTTATTTATAACTGCTATTAATAAGCAGTGATGGCCTCGAGGTTTAGGCGCGCGGTCGAGAATTTCGGCGGTCGCATGTTCAAGCCCCAGGCACACTTCTCTCACTTTTCGAAGTTATGTGTGTATTCACAATGAATTATCACTTGCTTTAACGGTGAAGAAAAACATCGTGATAAAACCTGCACACCTAAAAGTTCTTAGGAATTTCTTAGGTGTCTAGTCCGCCAACCCGCACTAGGCCAGCGTGGTGGACTAAGGCCTAAACCCTCTCAGTTGTAGAGGAGGCCCGTGCTCAGCAGTAGGACGTATTTGCGCTGATGACGATGATGACGATGACGTAGTCCATCAACCACACTAGGCTAGCGCGGTGGACTAATCCCTCTCAATTGCAGAGAAGCTTCTTAACATTGTGACATAGGTTGATGATGATGATAATAAATAAATAAAAATAAATAAATACACCCAACAGTCACATACATAGTTCTGACCCCACACTAGGATACGATCCTGTGTCGTGGGTATCAGAAACTACGAGAGACTTTTCGGTCTCACAAACACCCAGACCCGAAACAAATATTTGTGGATCACACAAACATTTGTTTCGGTGCGGGGATCGAACCCGCAGCCTCTCGTTTCGCAAGCTGGTGTCTAGCCAACTGCGCCACGGGACTGTCATAATGATGAATAATATTCACAAACAGAAAGAAACAAACGCTTAAGATCGCACGCGATATAATATCGACAGAAAGTGTCTTAAAACACAAAATACACTTTCATTATAATCTCACAAAGAAAAAATGATGCATTGCATGAACCCGGCCTGTCAGTTTATAAAAAACTGTCTGCCTTTGTCCCTATCCCACCACACACCCGCCACTGTAACCCCTGAGCTCCAGGATGAACAGCGGCACGCACAGTATTGACGCCGAGCAATGAAGCTCAGCAAATATATGGGGTGCTAATTTATCATAAACTGAATTTTGATTTATTTTCATTTCATTGAATTTTCATTTACCATAAACGAAGTTAATCAGAAAGAAAATGTAAAGGAAAATCTAAATATAATTTGTCTGCCTGTTAAAAAATAAAATATAAAAAAGAACCTTCGCCTAAACTATGTGATAATTTATTATTTAATTTCATATATAATCTTTTTTCTTTGGATCTACTTCAACAATTTTTATACAAGTCGTACGAAAACTATTGCGTAATAAAATTAAAATTTATGCCGAAATATACTATTTGAAGTAATTGAATATACAAATCGGTATCCATAAATTCAATTGTAGTTTTACGAGGGTTTCGTCCGTCCTAAGGTTGTCTGGAAGGCGTTTTCTATTTGTATATATTTCTAAGGCAATATTTTTTTCTAAATTTTACATACAAATACGCCTGTACTTATATACATAATTATTATATTTATATATTTACTATTATAACTACTGTTACATCGTATTCATTACTACTTTTCTTTTCCAAAAATATATAGGTTTGTGTATCTGTGTAAGTTTATAAATTATTTTATTTGCAGTAGTGTATCATATCTGCATCACCCTAGGTTCGACTGGCAGATAATGCCTTAGGCATTATCGACTTTTACAATTATTGTATTGTATGAAGTGTAAATCAATAAACAAATCTCAAACGTTAAGCAGTGTTTCTACAGCACTGTGTCATCAGAAATGTTCAAGTCCCGCGTAATAGGGGCGAGTTTTTTTGCTGTTTTTCTGGCACATTTCCCAATTCCTTGCTTCTACTGAGGATTCAAATTTCTGTTAAAGTCATACTTAAAGCTTAAAATTTTAGTATTTAATAAAAAACGTTGGTCTTCAAGTTACTAGCGACTATTTATTCGAAGTGTAAAATTCGCCAGTGGCATTTTACTTGTCTTCCCTAATGTTATTAGAGAAAAGATTTGTATCATTCATCATCATCAGCTGAGAGGATTTAGGCCTTAGTCCACCACGATGGCCTAGTGCGGGTTGACGGGCTGCACACCTAAAAAAATCATAAGAACTTTTAGGTCTGCAGGTTTCCTTACGTTTTCCATCATCATGAAAGTACGTGATTATTCTTTATGAATACACACATAACCTCGAAAAGTCAGTTACGTGTGGGGGTTTGAACGGGCGACCGTCGAGATTCTCGACCGCGTGCCTAAACCTCGAGGTCATCAATACATTTAATCGTGAAGAATAAACTCAAAAATTATTTTCCTTTTTCTTCTTTTCCAATAAAGAAGGTTTCAATACGATGTTATTCTTGACAATCTTACCGCAATCTTCAATGTCAAAGTCAAATTATCTTTATTCAAATAGACTTTTACAAGTTCTTTTGAGTCGTCAATTTTACACTTTTTAATATTTTTTTAAACTATTAAACTATTGCCGCTTCGAAACGTGTTATAGCTGTGGAGAAGAAACGGCAAGAAACTCCCTCAGCAACACGAAATGTCAATTAACAGTACTTCCTAATGCAATTACCCCAATCTTAGTGAAGATGGTAAATATTTTCTACATACATTTGTACTAATCGATCAACGTCACCCAATATTTAGGCTGAACAATAAAAGTCTTGGAACAGTAAGTCGTGATTTGTATCGCGTGCTGGTATATTTACGTTCCTCGTAAAATGGATTTCTAACGTCCGTTGGATTGAAAGTTAAATAATAGTGTACCTATAGGCACTATATATTGGGGCATGAAGGTCGTCTGAAGCAGTGATGGCCTCGAGGTTTAGGCGCACGGTCGAGAATTTCGGCGGTCGCAGGTTCAAGCCCCAGGCACACACCTCTCACTTTTCGAAGTTATGTGTGTATTCACAATGAATTATCACTTGCTTTAACGGTGAAGGAAAACATCGTGATAAAACCTGCACACCTAAAAGTTCTTAGGAATTTCTTAGGTGTGTGGTCCGCCAACCCGCACTAGGCCAGCGTGGTGGACTAAGGCCTAAAACCCTCTCTGTTGTAGAGGAGGCCCGTGCCCAGCAGTGGGACGTATTTGGGCTAATGATGATGATGATGAAGGTCGTCTCTTGGCATTGGTTTCTTTAAAATATTGCCGAGATGATCAAGGACTATGGAGTTACTTTAACACTCCTTTTTAACGAGAAGAGGGCATAAGCTTTCCTTTCAGTACCTTGGGGCTTGAAGGGGTATGTCGAGGTTTGCGGTCTCCCAACTCGGAGCGCGGAACCATACACTTAACTGAGTTGGGTCCCTAACCAAAATCCTAATTATTCAAAACGTACAAAAAATACTATAAAACAATATATGGTATTAAAAGAGTTATATTGTGACCAAATGGTTTTTCCGTTAGGTAATTCTCCATGATACAAAAATAAAAAAATATTTTTAAAAACACACTTTTTTTGAAACTTTGATCCCGTGGCATATACATATAAGATGTATTGGAAATTTGATGATGTTGGATGGGAGGGTCAAATTTTTTTTTTTTTACATCATGGAACCTGGATCTGGACTCAAATCAACAAGCCCTCATTACATAAGACTTAAACACAGCTGGCTTATAAATTTTATAGATACACCCTACCTATTCAAAATACAAGCGTGAGCATATGTTCCTTAAAGTATACTCGTATAGACTTATCAAATCCGCGCAGCAATCTACATGCTCTCCAGTCTTCATATGCCAACATTACTCTCTACATGTACTGCGATTTTCATATTCCAACATGTACTAACAAGTTTTAACAAGCAGGTTCCTGTTTGGAGTTTGGCGTAACTATAACCACAGTTTGATTGAACGGTAAACTTTGTATGGCTTGTTTAACCGACGTAAGTTACTTTAAAGGTCACTTAGTAACAGCTTGGTATATTTATGGGGAATATATGGAACGAGCTAACTATTAATAAGAAATAAGTAATGATGGCCTCGAGGTTTAGGCGCGCGATCGAGAATCTCGGCGGTCGCGGGTTCAAACCCCAGGTACACACCTCTGACTTTTCGAAGTTATTTTTCGAAGTTAATTTAACGGTAAAGGAAAACATCGTGAGGAAACCTGCACACCTAAAAGTTCTTAGGAATTTCTTAGGTGTGTAGTCCGCCAATCCGCACTAGGCAAGGGTGGTGGACTAAGGCCTTAACCCTCTCAATGGTAGAGGAGGCCGTGCCTAGCAGTGGGACGTATATGGGTTGATGATGAAGAAGTGTTACTGAGTTTTTCCATTAGGAAATTCTCAGTAGCAGCACGGAGTCTGAAGTGCCTGAAAAATGGCAATAGACCCTATTACGTGGGACAAAACAAAATTGGCAAAATGTGGGTGCAGAAATTCACCTCCGCCTACCCTTTGGGAAATGTATGTGTGTACATGTATGTATGTTTGCTACGATCACATACATTACTTTATTAAGTTATATATCATGTAGCACTAACAATACATTATCATCATTAACAGCCGAAAGGCTTCCACTGCTAGATATAGGTCTCCCCCAAATAAATGCTAATAATACATGTGTTCAAGATCATAATATGTCGAATGTGAAACAACTTGATTATCCGTTATTTTAGTAGCAATTAGTAAATAGTCATGATGTCTTTGAATCTGCCGCAAGGTCTCGCGGTTCAAGTATGTGCCGTGCGACCTAGAGGTCCTGGGTTCGATTCCCGAGTCGGGCAAAGTGTTATTGGGTTTTTCCATTAGGAAATTCTCGGTAACAGCACGGAGTCTGGAAATGTGCCCGAAAAACGGCAATAGGCTCGCCCCCTATTACGTGGGACTGATACATACCTGGCGGAATGTGGATGTAGAAATGCACCTCTGCCTACCCCTTCGGGGAATACAGGCGTGAGTTTATGTATGTATGTATGTGTCTTTGAATCTATAAATATATACTGCATGGTGTCTAATTAAAGGTGAAAATTTGTTTGAAGAACTGTGGCTACATACTCGGCAATGTCACGTTTATGGGCCGGTCTATAAATTGGCAATAAGCTACTTTGACAAAATCTATATCGACGTTAAGCCACAGCATATTATAACACACAATTTCAACGGTCAACGCCCCCGAATATTCATGTGAGCTACGAATCGCAACGTCAGCGCCCCCTGCTGACAAACTGTTGGGCGGGAGCCAACATTTTCATAAAAGTTATAAATCAAGCGACGCACTCCTAACCTCAGATGCTTCAAGTCTGCCAACAAATTGCTGCAACGGGTTTTGGGAGATGCATTTATTTGTAACTAAAGTAAACATCGGGCCTCTTCTATATATAAGAGGGTTGAGGCCTTAGTCCACCACGCTGGCCTAGTGCGGGTTGGTGGACTACACAGTACACACCTAACAAACTCCTAAGAACTTTTAGGTGTGCAGGTGTCCTCACGATGTTTTCCTTCACGCGTAATTTACGTGATAATTAATGAATTATCAACTTATGAATTATCAATAAATATAATTATATATTATATTAATGTGCATACACACATAACTTCTAAAAGTTAAAGGTTTGTCTGGGGTTTGTACCCGCAATTGCCGAGATTCTCGACCGTCCGTCTAAAACTCGAGGCCATACTTATATGCTACTACAGGCTGTTATTAATGAGCCAATATATATTTATTACATCAGTAATATTATAAGGCGGCAAACATCGTAAATCATGACGCTAATCGATAATTTATTGCCATTCGCGTATACCCACCATATTGCTAATCCTCGGGCTTAGGTGGAAAATTGGGGTTATTAGGGAAAAATAGCATCTGAATGGAGGAGATTTATTGGTCCATTTGAGATGTTTGTATTTTTAAATCATCAGCCCATATACGTCCCACTGTTGGGCACGGTGTATAGTCCACCAACCCGCATAAGGCCAGCGTGGTGGATTAAGGACTAAACCCTCTCAGTTGTAGAGGAGGCCCTTGCCCAGCAGTGGTCCGTATATGGGATGACGGTGAAGTGACTTTAGATTAAAACAGACTTGGTAAACTAAGATGTCTTCTCACATATGTATACATATAGTATGTAGTATAATATATACATGTGTATTATGTTAGTGGTCTATTTTATAGTGTTTTTACCAACATGTTATTTATGCGCTTACTTTTCCTTTATTTCAGCTTCAACCTAAGATTGACTGGTTGAAAATGCCTAAGGCATCCGCCTTTATACAAACTATATATGAAGCATAAAAAACATACACATCACGCCTTACCCCGTAGGGTTAAGCAATGGTGCATTTCTGCACCCTCATTTCACCAGCAATGTAGATTACGAGGCGGTGAACCTATTTCAATTTTTGGACACAATTCTAGACTCCATGCTTATTATGAGGATTTCCTATTGGAAAAACCATATAACAATTTACCCCTAGATCAAAATCTTATTTATTTATTTACACTTTCTCTCTTGGAGAAAAAAAAAAAACAAAACAAGAGGCGGTCTTATCGCTCGAGACAATATCTTCCAGACAACCTTTGGATGGATAAATAGAACAGTAAAACGCCAAACAGTAAAAATCTTACACCTACACCAAAATCCCCCGGCCCCTTTTTTGTGTTCTGAATATAGTACACTAGAAAAACGGCAATTAGTTTGCTCATTAGGTACCAAAAATCACAGCTATCGAAATCATCATCATCATCATCATCATCATCAGCCCACGTACGTCCCACTGCTGGGCACGGGCCTCCTCTACAACTGAGAGGGTTTAGGCCTTAGTCCACCACGCTGGCCTAGTGCGGGTTGGCGGACTACACACCTAAGAAATTCCTAATAACTTTTTAAGTGTGCAGGTTTTATAACGATGTTTCCTTCACCGTTAAAGCAAGTGATAATTCATTGTGAATACACACATAACTTCGAAAAGTCAGAGGTGTGTGCCTGGGATTTGAACCTGCGACCGCCGAAATTAGCGACCGCGCGCCTAAACCTCGAGGTCATCACTGCTTACGAGCTTACTTTTGCTTACATAAAATACGAGTGTGAAAATCCACCAATACATGGTGGATATTGGACTTCAGGAATATAAGCGTGAATATAGGAAGCACTCGACTCGATTGCATCTAAGCTTAGAGATACTATTGTGCTGCGGCTATTGAAGTTAGGATTATACGCGGGAACACAGTGCCAAGATTATATCATTGTATCGCACAACGATGCTTCATGTATCACAATCGGTATCTATTGTACAAAATGTCTAGTATTACTGAAGTTCTTTGAAATGTTTTGTCAAAGTCGAAATCATCATCATCATCATCATCAGCCCATATAGGTCCCACTGCTAAGCACGGGCCTCCTTTACCATTAAGAGGGTTTAGGCCTTAGTCCACCACACTGGCCTAGTGCGGGTTGGCGGACTACACACTTAAGAAATTTCTAAGAATTTTTTAGGTGTGGAGGTTTTATCACGATGTTTTCCTTCACCGTTAAAGCAAGTGATAATTCATTGTGAATACACACATAACTTCGAAAAGTCAGAGGTGTGTGCCTGGGGTTTTGTAGTGCTTTATAGTCGAAATCACCTTTATTCAAATAGACTTTTACAAGTGCTTTTGAATCGTCTTTTAGTAATTACTAATTTATTTTCTTCTTTTACTATTTTTTTTTCTTAAACTATTGCCGCTTCGTACGTCGTTGTTCGTATGTTTGTAATTCCAAGTACATTATCAGCCCATATAGGTCCCACTACTGCTCGAGCCTCTTTTACAACTAAGAGAGGCCTTAGTCCTAAGCTGGAGCAGTGCGGGTTGGCGGACTACGCACTTAAGGAATTCCTAAGAATTTTGATGTGTGCCGGTTTCCTTATATTTTTCTTCACCGTTAAAATGATAATTCATAGTGAATACACACATAGCGACGAAAAGTCAGAGGTGTGTTTCTGAGTGTGGTGGTGTCTGAACCCGCAAACGATTCGTTTTAAGCACACCCTTATAAGTAAAACTACGGTACCCATTTAACTGTCTAACCTTTGTCTATTTAAGTGTTATTTATTTACAGATCATCAGTGCGAATGCAATATACAGTCTGCATGTACAAAACCACTTAACCTAAACGACCTTAACAAAGGTCAAAGTCACTTTTGACCAACAAAAACCCCATAAAGCCGCGACTCGACAATTCATTTTCCCCAAACCACCTGACATTAAAAGGGTGGGGTCCAAATTGAATTTCGGCAAACCTTGACCCGCCTCGTGCCGCCAAAGTAATGGATGGGTTTCCATTTCGTCACAGTACCCATTTCTTTTGTAAGTTTTCATGTATTGATACTGGATAAGTTTTGTGTAGTTGATTGAATTTCTTGGTAATTTCCTATACTGTTGTGTATTGAGCGTGGTTTTTTATGTGTGTTAAGAACAAACGTATCTTTCCCTGAAGAGTATATATCCGTGTATCCCTGGAGGATACTAATATTGGATATTGGAAATCAGCAGTGTTATATTAAAGGCGTCAACCCGCACTAGGCCAGCGTGGTGGACTAAGGCCTAAACCCTCTTAATGGTAGAGGAGGCCCGTGCCCAGCTGTGGGACGTATATGGGCTGATGATGATGATGATGATATTAAAGGCAGAGGTGCATTTCAGCACCCACATTTCGCCGGGTATGTATCAGTCCCACACTACAATTTTTCCATTATAGATGTCTCTATGTTATTCCCATATTCAATACAATAGTTTGTGATTGAATTAATGAGCTGCTCTAATTCGAAAAAAATAATTTTTGTATCAATATTGTAAACTATTTCTTGATTGGAAAAGAGCAACACTAGAGTTTCTTGCCCGTTCTTCTTTAGTGATGACTGTCTTACGAACAGGGTGGTAAACTTAATTTTGAAATTACTGAACCTAAATAATTTATTTGACATTTTATAGATTCAATAAATTTTCATTTCATAGATGAGCATATTGCCTAACCCTTCGGGGAATACAGGCGTAAGGTTATGTATGTATGTTATATTAAAATATAGGAACATGTAGTTCATGAAAGGACTTTCTCGTGCAACAAAAATTAACAAGAAAATTTCTACTATGGTGAGCTCTCATAGAAAGCAATATCGAGAGGCATAGAGTGGGTGTGGTCCCGTGACGGTATCATTTCCTCTGTGCGTCCTAAATAGAGTTAAATATTAGACCCCTAAATTCGGCAGTTAAATCTACGACATATAACATTAAACGAAAGTATATTAAAAAAATAAGAGCAATATCGTACTTCTTAAAAATTGTGGTGCAAAATATATTAACCAATGATTTATTCGAAGTAGAAAAAAGTGAAACTTTAGTTTTAAGGAAACGGTTATACCCAATGAACAATTAAAATCAGCAATTTAGATTTTAATCATTCACCCTTCCAACCCTTGTCACACCCTTTTATTTAATTTACGTTTATCACAAAACAACCCTTGAATAAATAAAGTCAGGGTTATTTTAAGTATATTCCAAAGTAGTTTTAACGAACCGCTTAGGCCAGCGTGGTGGACTAAGACAAAATTGATAAAATAGTGAAATTGGATTTGAACCCAGGGCCCTTTAAATTTTAATGTTGTGTATATTTATCTCGTGACGTCACAGCCTAGTATTAAAATTTAGGTCCAAAATCCGATATGCCAATCCAGAATTTTTTAATGCTGGCATGACCAAGTGACAACACTGTACATGTTGTAAATGCAATCAGTCTATCTAAATATTATTTGAGAGAATCGAATCAAAGTAACTAGTAAAATAATCTCCTACTAGTCGACAATATTTTGACCTCACACTAAGATACAAGTGTTGTGTCGTGGGTATAAGAAATTACGAGAGACTTTTCGGTCTCAAACACCCAATCCCGAAACAAATATTTGTGGATCACACAAACATTTGTCTCGGTGCGGATTCGAACCCACGGCCTCTAGTTTCACAAGCTTGTGTCTGTCTACTGTGCCACTAGACTGTCAAACTCTGCCTGATGCTAGCCCAGTTATTGTACTATCCAAGAGAATACAAATATCGTACTAAAATAACTACATTTCTACTCCCCTACATACAAAATAGTTTTAATTTATAGTTTCCAATTGTATATTTCCGAAGTATAATTAAATTCAGTACACAAGGCTCGGATAAAGTACAGTTAGCATAAACAGGCTTACACGCTTCGGAATACTAATCTATACGGTACAAAAGTGGATAAGTTGGAATTACTAGCATCCGAACTAGCTCTATCGTTTAGCGTTTATTGGAGAAACACGAGAAGTAAGGACAGCAGGAAAATCCTTCTTAAATAATACTTAAGTTGCTAAATAAACATATATGCCGAAGTATTTATTTCTGACTGCCTCGTGGTCTCGCGGTACAAGTATGTGCCGTGCGATCTAGAGGTCCTGGGTTCGATTCCCGGGTCGGGTAAAGTGTTATTGGGTTTTTCCTTTAGGAAATTCTCAGTAGCAGCACGGAGTCTGGAAATGTTCCCGAAAAACGGCAATAGGCTCGCCCCCAATTACGTGGGACTGATACATACCTGGCGAAATGTGGGTGCAGAAATGCACCTCTGCCTACCCCTTCGGGGAATACAGGCATGAGGTTATGTATGTATTGTATGTATGTAAAATAAAAAACAATGATTCTGCCGACGGTACACTTGTAAGTCTACCCGTGTAAGGTCTGTGGCCCGGGGCCAAACTAATGAAGCCGCCTGCAGTTGTGACTGGCTGTAATAAATTCAGCTTCGATTAAGCCGCTCCACATTCAAATAAACCCGAGGAATTGCTGAGTTTCCTTGCAAATTGCTTAATTGAAGCATAAATTATGTATATGTGGTAGAACCACAGTTTTGACACTTATTTTTGGGTGGACCGGCCTATTAGACTGGTGAAGCACCACTGTCTCACGATCTTTTCCTTCACCGTTAAAGTACGTGATAATTAATTGTGAATACACAAATAACTTCGAAAAGTCAGAGGTGTGTGCCAGGGGTTTGAACCCGCGCCCGCCAAGATTCTCGACAGCGTCCTAAATCTCGAGGCACCACTACTTTTTCTGTAGTAAAGGTTACTAAAATTTTTTAAACGTTGTTTAATCTAGACTTAATTAAAGTAGAACGTGGATAGGCTTTTGTTGCTAATTAGTTAGAGTTACGTAACACACAAAAATGCCCAAGTCTAGACTCTAGTTTAATGAAATGGTCCAGACTATTGTCCGAAAAACAACAGTTGGTGTTACTTGAAAATAAGCCTTGTCTATTGTATTTTATGAGTCTCACGTTAAAATTGTTTATTCTGTCTAAACACCGGTTTATTTATTAAGTCCTAGACAATAATTATAGTGTACAAGATTAGGCTTATTGAAGTTATACTTCTTTTGGCGCGTTAGGGAAAAATGATGAGAGTGATTTTTTACGATGCGCGCGCACACCGACACCAAAAAGTTATTCAGAAAAAGTTGTTTTAAATTTTAAGAATGTAGAATAGTGACAGTACTAAAAAGGGATTGACATATTTTTTTAAGTAGTTTTGATTACGTCACGTACGGTCAAGACAGAGTCGAGAGAGGTATTTATTTTATTTTATTTATTTACCTACGTTTAAGCTTATAATATTTTCTTAAAATATTCCGCCTGCATTGAGCAAACATAAAAATTACCAATAAAATATATTAATCGATGTGGATCTACATCTCTGCCTACTACTTAGAGGATACGAGCATGTACATATGTAGATAAATCAATGCACCCAATAGCCAAATAAATAGCCCAGACTCCACATAAAGACACAAATCTTATTTTTTCACTATTATTTTGTCCTATACACTTTATGCTACCCCTCTTTTTTTTCTGTTCTATAATTATCCATCCAAAGGTTGTCTGGAAGTTATTGCCTAGAGCGATAAGACCGCCTCTTGTTTTTTTTTTCTTCATATATTTTTGTTCAAGCAAGAAAGTGTAAATAAATAAATAAAAAAATCTTGTGTCGTATAAAAAACTACGAAAGACTTCTCGGTCCTACAAACACCCAAATCTGAATCAAATATTTGTAGTCTATATTACAAGCTCTCGGTGCGAAGATCGAACCCGTGACTTCCCGTTTACACTTATCTTTTTTTTTTTGTTCTCGAGGGGAAAGCTATTTATGGCTCTACTTCCCGCCAGCCCCGGGGAAGGGAGGGCGGGAAGCGTATGTCGGGGTCACCGGTCTTCCAGCCCGGCGCGCGGCGACGTCATGTCCACGCAGATGTTAGTGCCGGGCTGGGTCCCTAACAAAATTCCCTAAACCAGCATACCGACCAAAACCCCCCGGTGGCCATCTCCGCGCCGAGTTGGGCGACCACGGTACGTTAGCGAGAAGCGCCAACCGTAATGCCGCAGCCGCCCGGTGCGCCTCCGGGACGTAAACGTCCCGGCCGTCTCGGAGTTTTAGGGGGCGCAGTTGCACCCCCACTAGCTTGGTTCGGGCGCCCCGGTTGTGGATGGGCGCCCGCGACGTACACAGGCCACAGTGCCGCCATCCCACTCGGGGTCGCTTTCAGTGAGGACGCGCCGACCCCGCAGCGCGCCCAACGGCCCCAAAGGCCCCTTTGAGTCGACTTTTACGACAGGCAGGGGATACCGTGGTGGGATTCTAACGCCCCCTTGCCACAGGGCAGCGTTTACACTTATCTAGCTAACTGCGCCATGGAGGCTGTCAAACAGAATTAAATTACATAGAATCTAAACCGCACAACTCCTTTCTAGTGACCTCTCTATATGTCAACATCACCCTTATTTAAGCCAATCAAAAGCGTATTCAAAGAAATACACTTGGAATTCCACACACAAGCGCGAATACCCTACGCAATTTGTCAGCGTACAAATAGAAGCAAATGACAATGTAAATCGTCTCCGTAATTGGAGGGAAATCACTCGAGCGCCGACTGATATCAATCCTACATTCTAAATTAGATTTTCGCTAGAGACGCGATAGATGTTTGCGTACTCGCGAAATCGATTAATGTTTGGCGATTTTTAATCGACGTGTTTTTGGTTTTAATTTATTTTTACGTCAGAGAAATCTTGTTTTACATTACGATGCTATAATTGTCGGCTAGTAATGCCTGATGGTAGTAATGCGCAGTGTACTTAATAATAAAAATAATGCATCTTTTTTATAAACAGAAATCACCATACTAGGAAGCTTCTTGATAACTTGAAGGTGATTACAGACCGCATACAAAATTAACTAAGTCTTTAGGCTGATGATGACGATGACAGTACAAATATTTCAAAGCGGTATTGATCCATGCGGAATTAAGTACGCAACTTTTCTGTAAAGCTAACTTATAACCGTTTTAACCAATTCGGTCTTCAATTTATAAAGATATACAGATTGAGTAACGCATGCCTGATTCCATAATAAAATAATTCGTATTTTTTTTTAACATTTTATATTTAGAAGACAGATGACCGTAATAGTTTATTTGGACTGCATTGCACAAACCATTAAAGTGCTTAACGCAAAAAAAAACGTCTCTCAACTATCAACATTATACATTCGTTAAGAGGATTATCACATAAGTCATTTTCTACGTCAATCCTTATTTTAACCCAGTAAAAAGGCCACGTGATACAATATTTTATTTTTTATTCCGTTTTACTCAGAAATACGTGATTAAAATTTCGTGTTATTAAAATGCAAACACTTTTTGCTAGAATGCATCGTTTAAAATTAAAGAGCAGTTTATGACGACACGCAACGCGTCGGCTTTTTCAATGTTACTTTTATATCATGCTGTTTAAAACATTCAGTAATTTCGAGCACGGAAAAAAAATTTTTGTCAAGATAATTTACGCGAGGAGGTTAGTACTCGTAACAATATATTAATGATATAAATAATACATGAACTGGGCAGAAATTATCTATACATACAAATACATACATACATACTACACACAAATAAATAAAATTGGAGTGTCTGTTTGTAATATTGAAATAACCGCTTTTTAATAAATGCATATGGATGTATACATGGTACATATACCAAAATAACGTCTTTTACTATTTTTGTCTGTCTTTCTGTTTGTTCCGGCTAATCTCTGAAACGGGTGAACCGATTATGACGGGACTTTTATTGGCAGGTAGCTGATGTAATAAGGAGTAACTTAGACTAAAAAAATAATATTTTTTTAAAGAATCGGCTGTTAGGCCGGAACGAAGTTCGCCGGGTCAGGTAGTAATAAATATATCAGATGAAATACATACATATAGACACATTAAAGAGGTATTTTTTTTATACTGGCACGACAAAGTGGCAATTGTGATGGTAAGAACTATGCTACTCTACTACTCTACTCATACTCACGCCTGTATTCCCCGAAGGGGTAGGCAAAGGTGCATTTCTGCACCCACATTTCACCAGGTATCTGTCCCACGTAATAGGAGGCGAGCCTATTGCCGTTTTTCGAGCACAATTCCAGACTCCGTGCTGCTACTGAGAATTTCCTAATGGAAAAACCCAATAACACTTTGCCCAACCCGGGAATCGAACCCAGGACCCCTAGATCGCACATACTTCACTTCTGATAAATAAAAATATCTAAACTAATAATTTTTAAAGTATCGTCGTCTGTCGGTTACGCTTTCACACCTATACCAATCAGTAATGAGAACTGGAGAAAAAATTAAGGGCAATTTTCATAAAACTTTTGATCTAAATAAATTCGAATTTTACTAAAAGAAACGAAATAGCCACATCACTAGTAAGGCCGGGTGTAACGTTATCTGTCAATTGTCAGGTTCCTTCACGCAATCTGTCTTCTTATCCTCCTATTCATCGACAAGGATGTCCATTGTCTGGTAAAATGTCATTGGTGACACTTTCAGTTGTAAAAGGGAACAGAGGCTTAGACAAAGTGACGTTTTATTGCGGAGATGCTGTTAAATAAATAGTAATTTCCAAAGTCATGTGAACAAATTCGGTTCTTGTATTTATGTGTAAAAATTAAATGAAGAAACTCACTGACGCACATATAATCATCATCATCAGCCCATGTACGTCCCACTGCTGGCCTCCTCTACAACTGAGAGGGTTTAGGCCTTAGTCCACCACGCTGACCTAATGCGGATAAGCGGACTACCCACCTAAGAAATTCCTAAGAACTTTGCAGGTTTCATCACGATGTTCTCCTCCACCGTTAAAGTTCGTGATAACCATTTGTGGATACACACATAACTTCGAACTGTCAGAGGTGTGTGCCTGGGGTTTGAACCCACGACCGTCGAGATTCTCGATCGCGTGCCTAAACCTCGAGGGCAACAGGACTACAATACAATAAATAATCCATTTTAAAACTAATCCAAGATAACTGATAGACAATTTAACGCTCGGAATCACAAGTAACTTGCCAACTGAACTGTACGGAATCAGAGAATCTAGTTTTACGCACATTAACAGGGGAGGTATTCAGGGCGTAAACTCGGCCTCGCTCGATCTAACGAGGCCTATAAATATTCCATGCTTAATAAGGGTAAATGTAAACGCATCTCTTTTACTATTCGCTATAATCATTCTACAAATTCACATGTTTATTTACGTACGACAAACATTAGTATTGGAAAAATAAATAAATAATTAAAATACACTCAACAGTCACAACTCACATACATAGTTCTGACCTCACACTAGGCTACAAGTCCTGTGTTGTGGGTATCAGAAACTACGAGGGACTTTTCGGTCTCACAAACACCCAGACCCGAAATTGTGGATTGAAAATGATTTTCTTGGATTGGCCAACAATAAAATCGTTTTGTTTTTCTTTCTTTTTTCTTACTAAGTCTACACAAAGATCTTGTTTTACACATAGTGAAAAAGACCACGCACCCATTGGTCTTCCTATTGCGCAACTTGCCGCATTGTCATCTTTTGGACATGCTATTAATTATTAATCATCCATGCTATTAAGAACTGCCTAATAATAAATTTCAATAATATTATACCCGACTCATGACTGCCTGTGCTGCTAGTATATGCAGTTGGTCCTGTGGTGCTAGTATATGCCGTGCGACCTAGAGGTCCTGGGTTCGATTCCCGGGTCGGGCATAGTGCTATTGGGTTTTTCCATTAGGAAATTCTCAGTAGCAGCAGTAGCGGAATTTGGAAACGTGCTCGAAAAACGGCCATTAGCTCGCCCCCTATTACGTGTGACGAAAATACAATTAGCAAAATGTGGGTGCAGAAATGCCTACCTCTTCGGGGAATACAGGCGTGAGGTTATATATTATTTTTCGCCATTTCGGCCGCATTCTCATTTTTAGAGTGCATTTCCAGATTTACTGTTACTAAGCATTTCTTTACTTACTCCAATATACCCTATGAGAATCAAAGACCTCTCCCGCAAAAACCCAGGACCTCTAGATCGCACGGCACATACTTGTACCGCGAGACCACGAGGCAGTCCGTTCCGGTTCAGTTCAGTTTGTTTGTTTTCAGCTGTTCAGTTCCCGGGTCGGGCAAAGTGTTATTGGGTTTTTCCATTAGGAAATTCTCGGTAACAGCACGGAGTCTGGAAATGTGCCCGAAAAACGGCAATAGGCTCGCCCCCTATTACGTGGGACTGATACATACTTGGCGAAATGTGGGTGCAGAAATGCACCTCTGCCTACCCCTTCGGGGAATACAGGCGTGAGTTTATGTATGTATGTATGTATGTCTCGTATAAACTTTTCCACGGGACCATAAAGGTTAAGAATAAAAAATAAACCTTTATAACACAATATTCAAATTAACTAATAAAACTAACACTAGAGTTTTAAATCCACATTTTCCAGTACACGAAAGCAATTTGAAACGTGAAAATTCGTTTACGACACTCCCGAGTTGGGGCACAATTTAGTGGTCCCGGCGGGCCGTTCAAATATACTCAAGAGCAATTCAACGAGCGAACGACACGATAATTTAAAAAATAACACCAATTTAGAATGGGAATGTTGGGACTCTTATTTTACTTTTTATACACTTACTTTATACAAAAAAAGACTACTAAGAATACTAAGACAGGTAATAGTAACGGTGATTACAACACATTGACGTTAAAAAAACGAGACAAAATCGAAATAAAAAAATATTAGAATTTCCTAAAAACAATCAGTGACGGTACTTCCATATAAGCCCAAAAGCGTTCGTCATCAGCCCAAATACGTCATTGCTGGGCACGGGCCTTCTCTACAATTGAGAGGGTTTAGGCCTTAGTCTACCACGCTGGCCTAGTGCGGGTTGGTGGACTACATACCTAAGAAATTCCTAAGAACTTTTAGGTGTGCAGGTTTTATCACGATGTTTTCCTTCACGTGATAATTCATTGTGAATACACACATAACTTCGAAAAGTCAGAGGTGTGTGCCTGGGGTTTGAACCTGCGACCGCTGAAATTCTCGACCGCGCGCCTAAATCTCGAGGCCATCACTGTTTTTTTTAAAACAATCAGTGGCGGTAATAATAATAATATATAAATACACCCAACAGTCACATACATAGTTCTGACCCCACACTAGGATACATGTCCTGTGTCGTGGCTATCAGAAACTACGAGAGACTTTTTCGGTCTCACAAACACCCAGACCCGAAACAAATACTTGTGGATCACACAAACATTTGTCTCAGTGCGGGGATCGAACCCGCGGCCTCTCGTTTCGCAAGCTGGTGTCTATCCAACTGCGCCACGGGGCTGTCAGGGCGGTATTCCATAGAAGCCCAAAAGCGTTACACGTTAATTATGTAATGTCTATTTTATAATAATTGTTTATTGTGGAGTCGGGATATTCTCGTTTGTATGTCCAATTGCTTTTTTTTAACTGGGCTTTTGGGCTTCTATGGAAGTACCGCCACTGAAAACAATACGTATTAAAATTATACAGTGGTTAGTAAAAAGATTTTTTTTGTCTTAGTTACTATTAGTAATGCGAACGTAACTCTGTATTTATGTTACGCTTTCACGCTTAAAACGCTTGACGGATTTGAATGCTTTTTGGTATGGAGATATAGATATAGAAGATGGGAAGTCGTGGTGGCCTCGAGGTTTAGGCGCGCGGTCGAGAATCTCGACGGTCGCGGATTAAAACCCCAGGCACACACCTCTGACTTTTCGAAGTTATTATCACGTACTTTAACAGTGAAGGGAAACATCGTGATGAAACCTGCACACCTAAAAAATTCTTAGCAATTTCTTAGGGGTGTAGTCCGCCAACCCGCACTAGGCCAACGTGGGGGACTAAACCCTCTCAGTTGTAGAGGAGGCCCGTGCCCAGCAGTGGGGCGTATATAGGCTGATGATGATGATGATGATAGGACCTCAGGGAATAAGGTCCTTTAATCCCGGAAAAGGTAAGTGTTCCCGTGGAATAAGCACGGCATTCGAAACTGCGCCCGGGCGGAGCTGACCCCCTCTGTTAATAATACATAAATATGTGTTAATATTGATAAAGACTTCTGATCTGGCCAGCATGATTGCGTCGACTAGTTTTTGATAATTGTATTTTGGTAACACTGCACTTAACATCAAATGGAATGTTGTCACTTTGCCTTACCAGTATATAAAAATACATAAACATCCATGGCAATAGAGGATTAAATCTGACTTTTGCTCCTGAAATTTGAATTTCGAGCGGCGCCATTTTCTACTACGCTATTCGTGGCCGTATTGACTGTTAAATTTAGAAGCGACCGTTAAGATTTTGACCCCACCACGCGCCTTATCAAAAGTCAAAGTCAAAATACTCTTTACTCAAATGGACTTTTACCAGTTCTTTTGAATCATCAATTTTAAAATTTAGTCCTCCTTATCCTCCGTGCCGACATGACTTTATATTTTTTTTATGTACTTCTAAATATTTTATATATACTACTTAAAACAAAATATCTGAAAGGCCAGGAAATAACCTAAATATAGTGTTGGCGACATCTCCGTGTTCCGTGTTCCCTCGAAAACATAAACTCGGCGGGAATACGAGAAAATACAGCGAGCTGAGTGCTTTTTGCCGCTGTGTTTTTAGAAGCTGACATTGCTAACCTATTTGTCTTAGTCTTGGAAGCGTGGAAAAATTGCGATAAACAACTTTATAAAAGACACAAAGACTTAATTTCAGTGATATATTCTGTTGAAAACGAGGTTCTTAGTAAAATTCTACAATTTTTATCTTCGGATTTATTTAAAGTGTGATTTAGAAGTAAAAAATATAGATGCATAAAATTAAGAAAAATAAAATAAAATAATATAAAATTCTACAATTTTTTCCTTCGGATTTATTTAAACTAAACACACACCTTTGACTTTTAGAAGTTATGTGTGTATTCACAATGAATTCACAATTTACGGTGAAGGAAAACATCGTGGGGAAACCTGCACACCTAAAATATCATAGGTGTGTAGTCCGCCAACCCGCATTAGGCTAGTGCGGTGGACTAAGGCTTAAACCCTCTCAGTTGTAGAGGAGGCCCGTGCCCAGCAGTGGGACGTATACGGGCTGATGATGAAAAGTAATGTTTAGTAAGACTGAGTGTTGTGTATATAAAGAGATACACACATATGTGTATACAACACACGCCTGTTTCCCCAAAGGGGTAGGCAGAGGTGCGTTCCTGCATCCACGTTTTGCTAACTTTGTTTTAGTCCCACCTGACAGGGGGCGAGGCTTTTGCCATTTTTTCAAGCATAATTAGACTCTATGCTTTTACTGAAAACACATTTTTAATTTTCACTGTCTCTGCAAAGTGATCATTCAAACACAACTTAAAAGTACGTTTTTCTAAGTAAACAGCTTGCTTAATAAGTTACCCCTATCTCCTCAAGCATTTTTCAAGTCTATCACTCCGAATTAGCATCAAAAGGAAAAAATCAGCGTATTCAGCGCTTTCTCCGCTGTATTTTCAGGGCTGTCATTGCACGAGATATTTATCTTACTTTTGTTCGAAACTAGCGGCAGCTAATGGTGGTGGATTTGGAAATGGAACTCCTGGTATGTAGGTCACGAGATGTTTATTTACATCGGGACTTGTTGTCGGGGTTGTTTGTCCGCTTCATGGAAGTTTGAGTGTCGAAATTATTCTGTTTTGACGGTAACACGGTTATTGGATTGTTTGCTTGTCTATGGAATAGCGAGCAAATATGTACTTAAATTTGGCAAAAAAGGTGTAAAAATCACTTTAAAAAGAAAATCTGCGGACTACTCATAGGCGACTGTCATTTTTAAGCAATTTTTTTTTTTAGATATTTCGATAGAGGTCAAGAATACTACTATCCAAGTTCAGTTTTAGGTTACACTAATAAGCTTTTATTAAATATTAAAGTGTGGAAATTTCATCACTAAATTTTCCAGGAAAGTAAACAATCATCATCATCATCATCAGCTCAAATACGTCCCCACTGCTGGGCACGGGCCTCCTCTACAACTGAGAGGGTTTAGGCCTTAGTCCACCACGCTGGCCTAGTGCGGGTTGGCGGACTACACACCTAAGAAATTTCTAAGAACTTTTAGGTGTGCAGGTTTTATCACGATGTTTTCCTTCACCGTTAAAGCAAGTGATAATTCATTGTGAATACACACATAACTTCGAAAAGTCAGAAGTGTGTGCCTGGGGTTTGAACCTGCGAGCGCCGAAATTCTCGACCGCGCGCCTAAACCTCGAAGCCATCACATAAACAATACCTACATAATAAAATAGTTAAACAAAAGTAACATAAAGTTTCATACAAAACACCTTCTTGTAACTTCATTCCCCACTTATAACTTCTGGAATTCTATTTCACGCAAAACTTTTAAAACTAACGTGACATGTCAAAATAAAGCCAAAACACAATAGTTTGGGAATTATTTCGCCCCACTAAACCAAACAGGGACGAAACGACGGGAAAGTTGAAATGTTGCCAGCGAAAAGAAATATTTGACAATACATCCCGTTTTATTTGTGTGGCGTCGCCGTGTCTGGCGGGAAGCTCGTTCGAAGCCCGCCATTTTTCATTACAGTTCGTATTTGGAACACAACTTTGAAGATCGATAAAATGAAGGTGACGTACATGTCTTATTTTTTTAATATTTTTTTTTTGTCTAAGTAAACGTGATATATACAGCCGTAATTGTCAAGTAATCTGACAAAAATAATTCCTTTCATTATTATATAATTTATTAATGTTTGTGATATTACACTGCATTTATGACAACAGATTTTTCATTCAATTTGAGTTTTTTTTGGTTGATTTTAACATATTTTAAAGTTCAAGACAAATAAAGCATACACTATCAAAAACTTACTACTTCTACTATTTCAAAAACTTTTAAATGGCAGTACGCTGAACTTTTTGTGTTCCCTAAAAATATTTTTCGGTCTTGTGCATTGAATTTCAAAGAGATCCATCAAATGTAGGGTAACGAACTATCGACGAAATATATACCGTAGACCGTCTTTATAAGGTTTATTTTTACACGTTGTGTATTTTTATTGATACCCCCAAGGACTGTTGTTTTCGAGCAGGTTTTTTTATTAATAATAGTTTTTAAACTCAAAGCCTTTATTTTTTTTACAAATCTATTCTTTTGTGGATTTTCCTTAGTATATAAACGCTGTTTGATTTAAAGTTAAACAATGAAATATATGTTTGGATTGAGGTACAAACAAAAACCGGGAATAAGCTCAAAATACTTAGCGTAACGTAGTTCTAGTGTATCTACCCAACCCTTTGGCAATACAGGCGTATATTATTTAATTTCAACACATATACGCTGCTACGGAGAATTTCCTAAATGAAAAACCCAATTGATACTTTGCCCGAACCGGGAATTTATCCCGGAACCCCCCACGTCAAAACGCACGGCACTTACTTGAGCCGCAAGACCACGAGGCAGTCAATATTACAATTATAATTAATCAAACAAAAAAAAGCAAAAGTCCCTGTCAAAAATAGCAATTTCATTTCTTTCTAAAAGTCTTCTAATATTTTATGAAGACTACAAAGGAACGAACAAAGCCCCTTAAATACGCCGCGTCAGAATACAACACGACCCTGAGCCCTTTTAGACAGACACTACATACGGCTATTTAAAAATAGAAAGAAAGCAAAAATATATTGTACATATTTTTTAAGGATTTATTAGATTACATGCAATTACATTATTGTTGTAATTGTTGTTACAAGACAAAAAAGTTTTCAAACTCCTCCTTTATATTGCCTTTCTGATTAACTTCGTTGCGGGATTATATCTTTTAAAGATAATATGACAAGAGAGCTTTTCTAGTAAAATCTTGCTGTAAATAATGTAAAATTTCACTGGTTCAACAATTTTTTATTACAAGCAGACATACGACAGCTCCACACAGCCACACCATCTTGGGAAACGAGACGCCGCGGGTTCGATCCCCGCACGAGACTAGACTATTTGTTTCGAGTCTGGGTGTTTCTGAGACCTACAGTCTCTCGTAATTTCTGATACCCACGACACATGACTTGTATCTTAGTGTGGGGTCAGAACTATGTATGTGACTGTTAGTTGTATTTATCACGTACTTTAACGGTGAAGGAAAACATCGTGATGAAACCTGAACACCTAAAAAGTTCTTAGGAATTTCTTAGGTGTGTAGTCCGCCAGCGTGGTGGACTAAGGCCTAAGAACCTCTTAATGGTAGAGGAGGCCCGTGCCCAGCAGTGGGACGTATATGGGCTGATGATGACGATGATGATTCATATAAAATTGTCCGTTTGTACTGTCAGTGTGTCGCGTAACCACAAAAATTCCACGACTATACCTAAGCTTGCGCTCTAACGAGGGTCTAATACTTGAGTACAAAGGTACTGGCAAAACTTTCAAGATGGCGTATCACTAACCTCGATTTAGTTACAAGTTTGTGAGCTCGAAAACAAAACAAGCCGTTTGGGAATTCGCGTTCTTGTTGACTAGATATATCTATGGTTTGCGGTTATTTTGTACTATGCATACTACATATATACACATCGCCTGTACCCAAGAAGAGGCCATCATCATCATCACCACCCCATATATGTACGTCCCACTGCTGGCCTTGTCTACAACTGAGAGGGTTAAGGCCTGACTCCACCACGCTGGCCTAGTGCGGGTTAGCGGATTACACAGCAAACAAATTCCTAAGAACTTTTAAGTGTTCAGGTTTCATCACGATGTTTTCCTTCACCGTTAAAGTACGTGATAATTCTTTGCGAGTACACACATAAGTTCGAAAAGTCAGAGGTGTGCGCCTGTTGAACCCGCGACCGTCGAGATTCTCGACCGCGTGCCTAAAGCTCAAGGCCATTACGACTACTCAACAAGATTTCAATAAGAAAAAAAGACGGCCAAAATTCTACATTATACTCTGACCATAATTATTCTGATATATATCTATAGTACCACGGAATAGGGGCGAGCCTTTAGGCAGTTTTTCAGGCACTATTCAATAAATTATGTTTTACTACAAACGTCCGAAATAAATTACCTCATTTCACTTTGCCCGACCTGAAAATCGGTCACGAAACCTCCCTATCAAATTATGTCGTTGGACTTAGTCTCTATACGACATACGATACTCACTATAATAATATAATATTAATGTCGGTATACTCAAGTCTATATGTACATACAAGAAGAGCTGGATAAAAACTGAATAGTACCTAATGAAAATTATCAAGATTATAGAGAAGCTTGAATTGAATTCGGTCACGGTCGTACTTACGTCATAAAATATTGTATCATAGGGGATTTACTGAAGATTATTTCATGGCTTATGATGTAGTTGCCTCGACATGTCAAGATTTTTGGGATAAACTCTTAGTGATGAGCTGAAAGAAGTGACCTATTTGTCATAACAGTTTTCATAAAGTCACTATCTAATGAAAATATTACTTAGAAATTTGAGTAATAGTTTTTCTTATATAATACAAGTCACGTTTCTTAAATTCTAAAACTTGAAAGAATTTCGTATAACATGCATCACAAAGTTATTAAAAGTTTTATTTTGCACGAAAAATTTCACAACCAGTACGCAGTACCGTTATTTTTTCAAAATTATTATTCAACCAATCGTGCTGATTATATATTTATAGGAATTAGATAATAATATTTTTTTATTTATATTATTTAGAAAATTAATTATAAAATTGTTAATAAAAAGGTACCCAAATATCGTAAATTGTCCCTCGTCACAAATATGCCGGCGTGCGGTTAATCTTAATTCAACATTTGTTCTTCTGGCCGTAATTTACGAGTTTAAGTACCTTAAATTATTATATTTTGCATATAAATATGTTAGAGGTACACAAACAGTGTCCGGGCATCAAGTCGACATTTTGCGGGCACATAATCCGCTTTACGAAGATCAAAGCGTAATTGTAATCAGCTTAGCCGCACTGGCCAGCTCACTTTGAACTTTGTCATACGTGGAATATCATATTTCTTTTATATTTTTGACGCTAAAATTTGAAATTTCAAGCTGGATTTGATAAAAAGCCCTTTTTTATGGAAAAGGAGGCAAACGAGCAAGTGAGCCTGATGTTTTGTGGTCAACACCGCCCATGAACACCCATAATACCAGAGGAATCATCGGTACGTTGCCGGCCTTTGAGGAAAATATAGGCTCTCTTCTTGAAGGGTCCTAAGTCATTGTCTATTTGTTGAGGCAGTAAATAGGTTATCCAACATCACGCTGTGAAAATTAAAAAGTGAAGTAGTGAAGTAGTGAAAAAGTAAAAATAAAGCCCGAAATTTGTTCTTCTTTCCTAATCCATCATAATATAAAATTTGGCAGTCTCATCCTTCAGACGGTAAACAGGTCAATTACTTTCTATATTGTTTGCGACAGCACATGTATTATTCAGGTCAATTTCACTAGTTAAGGGTTCAAATAAAATAATTATGAGAATAACGCAAACATAAATTACATCACTTCAAAATCCATAGCGGATAAAGTGACTTTAAAAATGACCTTAATATATATTTTACCAATATACCCACCAGAAGTCACATATGGATGTGCGAGTACATGTAGTTTCGACCCCACATTAAAATACTAGTCTTGTGTCATAATTATAAGATAATCTCTCAATTTTGCGGTGCCATAAATACCCAGACACGAAATAAATATTCGTGGATCACTCAAACGTTTGTCTCGATGCGGAGTCGAAACCGCGTTTTCTCGTTTCGTAAGCTAGTGTCTAGCCAAATGCGCCAAGAAGATAAATACAAAAATGATGCATGTCTTCTCTCCGAACGAAACGCAAAAGTATTCATCATCATCATGCTCAGTCCGTATACGTCCCACTGCTCCACTGGGCCTCCATTGAGAGGGTTTAGGCCTTAGTCCACCGCCAATCCGCACTAGGCAAAAGTATTGCTTCACGACAATTGTCATCTCATCATAATATCGGTGGCGATACTTCCATAAAAGCCCAAAAGCCCAGCTAGCCTTACAAAATTCCGAATAAACTTTAATCTTCATTTAACAAAAGCAATTTGATATATAATTGGGAATATCCTGACTCCACAATAAACAATTATGAACTAGACATTACACAATAACCGTGCTACGCTTTAGGGCTTCTATGGAAGTATTGCCATTGCATAATATAACCTAAATGTCTCAAAAACAAAACAATAAATATTGGAAACAATAATACAATATACTGTAGTGTGATTAGCGCAAAGGATTTGTGCCAACACTTGGAAATAATCCATTGCCTGTCTACGGAGATTAAGAATTCGATAGTGGGAGAGTTGTGTTGTTTTTGTCTATTGATCTCGGCGTGGGGAATGTTACGAATAGTATTTTCTAGAGAAAAGGCAGACTTCTCGGAGATGAACAAATAAAATTAAAAATTAAGTGAAATAATTTACATAAATAACAAAATTTCTACGGAAAATTAAAAAAAATGTAAAAAAGAATTTAATTTAAAATTATGTAAATTTAATTTGTCTCTTAGGTATTCCCTTGCAGCAAAATATGCAGCATATTGTCTCAAGTGACGATAGAAAATCGTTATTTAATACCCTTTTTATTTATGTTCCATAAAGTATGTACATTAATTGGACAGCCCCGTGGCGCAGATGGCTAGACACCAGCTTGCGAAACGAGAGGCCGCGGGTTCGATCCCCGCGCCGAGACAAATGTTTGTGTGATTCACATATATTCGTTTCGGGTCTGGGTGTTTGTGAGACCGAAAAGTCTCTCGTAGTTTCTGATACCCACGACACAGGACTTGTATCCTAGTGTGGGGTCAGAACTATGTATGTGACTGTTGGGTGTATTTATTTATTATATTATTATTATATAATAAGTACGCACATTAACGCCTTTATTACCCGAAGGCGTAGGCAGAGGTCCTACTTAATAGGGGGTGACCGTGAACCTATTGCCGTTTTCGCGCACATTTCCAGACTCTGTGCGTCTACTGAGAAACATGGAAAAACCCAATAACGCTTTGCCCGACCCGGGACCTCTAGGTCGCACGGCACATACATACTTGTACCGAGAGACCGCGGGCTGTCAAACAGGCACAGTCGAAGCACGAAGCAGTAGTGCAGTGTACATTAACTTACGTATGTGGGGACTTGCTTACGCAGCTATTGTATGCCAGCGTAATAATGCAGGTAACGTAAGTCAGTCCTTAGTGAACCGTGGTAGTGTGAACACGCGAAATAAATAATCATAGTAAACGCAGTGACTTTCAATGATCCTTTACACAAGCCACACACACCCAGACACCACGCTCCTGAAGAAAACTCCAAATTTAGTTCAACATGGCCGGTCTGTAATACAGGCTACATTAAAGAAGGCCTTAGTAATGGAATTTATCCAAGGTGCAGCAAAATCCAAGAAATTCCCTGCATTAATAATAAATGCTCCTGAAATATTAAAACATCCTGAAACGGGATCGCTACTTCAAATATTTACCCTACTTTTTTATTCTTAGGTCTGCAGATGAAGTAGACGGTGAATTGCCTCCGACGGCAACATAGACTGGGAATAATTTACAAATAAGTGCGGGTAGGAACATAAAATAGGTGTATTTTTGGAAAGGTGTATGAAATTTGCAGCAAGCAAATGCAAGCAGTGATGGCCTCGAGGTTTAGGCGCGCGGTCGAGAATTTCGGCGGTCGCAGGTTCAAACCCTAGGCACACACCTCTGACTTTTCAAAGTTATGTGTGTATTCACAATGAATTATCACTTGCTTTAACGGTGAAGGAAAACATCGTGATAAAACCTGCACACCTAAAAGTTCTTAGGAATTTCTTAGGTGTGTAGTCCGCCAACCCGCGCTAGGCCAGCGTGGTGGACTAAGGCCTAAACCCTCTCAGTTGTAGAGGAGGCCCATGCCCAGCAGTGGGACGTATTTAGGCTGATGATGATGAAATTCAGCTTATTTAGAGTTATAGGCTAGTATACTATACAGTAACTAGCTTTAGTGTTTAGCAGCATGGTTCTCGTTTATATATACAAGAGGGCCTTCATTACAAATCATCTTCGATAGCGTAGGTGTCTTCGGGAATGGAAGCCAAATGAATGATCTTACTTTTGTTACAAATCAGTTTTAATTAAAAGAATACATACTTTACTTTTACATGTACCTAATTCGAATTAGGTAGAAAAACAAGTTTATTAACTTCTGATTAAAAGCGATTCGTCGCAAGTACGGTGCGCGAAGGCCCTTTTTCTTCGAATGTTCGAATATGGGCAATGTAAATTAATTAAATATATACATATGTACATACATACATAAACTCACGCCTGTATTCCCTGAAGGGGTAGGCAGAGGTGCATATCTGCACCCACATTTCGCCAAGTATGTATCAGTCTCACGTAATAGGTGGCGAGCCTATTGCCGTTTTTCGGGCACATTTCCAGGCTCCGTGCTGCTATTGGGAATTTCCTAATGGAAAACCCAATAACACTATGCCCGACCCGGGAATCGAACCCAGGACCTCTAGATCGCACGGCACATACTTGTACCGCGAGACCACGAGGCAGTATACATATGTATTTATTTTTCTTATTAATTATTGTATTGTACACATCAACTACCCTCCCTTCTATCACTTGTCTATTGTCCATCTAATGGTTGTCTCTAAAAGATCGCCTTGAGCGATAGGACCGCCAATTGTACTTCATTCTATTTGTGTATTGTTTTGTTCATTATTTCTTAGTGTACAATAAAGAGTTTATAAATAAATAACGTCCCGCCACAAGATGGCCGCTCCACTGCCATAGATGCGATGCTCCGCTACAGTGACGATGACCATCGAGTCACTCTTCAATTTAACAAAAAGGTTTCCCGCACCGTCATATAGATTCAAACTCTCTTCATTCAAATTTTGGACTTCCGTTTCAACCCATTTGTAGGTGAATTATGGAAAATACTTTCTTAGTGGTAATTTCAGCGCAATCCGTTTAGTGCTTTAAGCTATGTGGTTATAGAATGGTCAGTTAGTAACTTAATAATTTAAAATTCTTGTTAGCAGCACGGGTCTGGTAATATGCGCGAAAACTGCAATAAATTATTATGTGGGACTTCGAAACAGCTACTGAAAAGTGGATGTAGAAATACACCTTTGTCCACACTACAGGAAAACAGGTGTGAATATATGTATGTTTCTAATAATACAAGTCCATATATATTACACTAATTGGTCTCCAGTTGAAAAGGTCTTATGAAATAAGAGCCAGAGTCCCCAGACAAAACTTGGTGCCTAATTAGCGAAAATACGGCATGCAATGTTTCTAGTGGACTTGAACAGCAAAGTAGCTAGTTAACGTAGTCGGCCAATTTTCGGATACTCAAGTTCTGTAAAAGTGTAGCTTCATCATCAGCCCATATACGTCCCACTGCCGGGCACGGGCCTCCTCTATAACTGAGAAGGTTTAGGCCTTAGTCCACCACGCTGGCCTAGTGCGGGTTGGCGGACTACGCACTTAAAAAATCCTAAGAACTTTTAGGTGTGCAGGTTTCATCACGATGTTTTCCTTCACCGTTAAAATACGTGATAATTCAATGTGAATACACACATAACTTCGAAAAGTCAGAGGTGGGTGTCTGAGGTTTGAACCTGCAACCGTCGAAATTCTCGTCCAACCTCGAGGCCATCACGACTTTTTAGTGTAGGTTACTTTTTAAAAATTCTGAATTCCGATTTTTGTGTATAGTAGTAAAGAACATTGTTTCAAAATTAATTTCAACGCTCACAGACACTCCTTGAGGATTTTTTAGCGTAAGTGGGTACACGCAACAACACGCAGAGTCAAAAGTCAAAGTCAAATCTTCAATTGGTATTCATAGCAGCCTGTATAATATATAATGGTTATGAGCGAGCATAGCCTTCTAGCACAAGTACCTATAGAAATACTTAAAAGAAGGCCCTAACATTGTAATATTTTTTTTAGAAAATGAATAAACATTTATTTGTTATCATTATTGCCTTTTATAACCTGTAAGTCCAAATTCCAATTGGCAACCATCCATAAAACGACTGTATAACCCTATAACACGAATGTACCCGTACAGTATACACCTTTATAGACCAGTGTAAACACATTAATAATCAGGGTATAAGGTGCTCATTAAGTCGAACCACTCAATGGTGACAAATAATATATGCCCTTTGAGCCTTTGTAAATAATAACACGCTTAATGGATAGTCCGCTTAATGTACACAGCTGAGTGCATGCACTGCTTGGTACACAGTTAATGTACCAACAGTAATTTAATCGTAGTTTAGTAGACGCAGAGGTGTGTGCCTGGGGGTTTGAACCTGCGACCGCCGAAATTCTCGACCGCACGCCTAAACCTCGAGGCCATCACTGCTTTGCGAACACACCTCTGACTTTTCGAAGTTATGTGTGTATTTAAAATGAATCATCACTTGCTTTAACGGTGAAGGAAAACATCGTGATAAAACCTGCACACCTAAAAGTTCTTAGGAATTTCTTATGTTTGTAGTCCGCCAACCCGCACTAGCCCAGCATGGTGAACTAAGGCCTAAACCCTCTCAGTTGTAGAGGAGGCCCGTGCCCAGCAGTGGGACGTAATTGGGCTGATGATGATGATGATGATAGTAGACGCATTTTAAATTGAGTCGTTGGGTAATAAATGTCACTGAGAGTAGGAATGTGCACGCAATGTTACCCGTTATCGATACTTAGCTACCTGCGCACGCGGTATCGATGCGTCATCGTGACCTTTATTAGCACTCTGACTCCTGATTGGTCGTTACGAGTAAGGGTTGTCGATCGTACCTATCCCGTTATCGATATGCACCTCTACAATTCTTACGCATATCACTACACCTCTTCATAAGACCAGCAAGTGCGAGACAGATAAATATGATTTATGACCCGAAGCCTCAGTTTAAAATACGTCTACTATAAATATATGAATGCCTTATGGTCTCGTTCTGTGTGATTTAGAAGTCAAGATTTGGATTCCATGGTGAGTTATAGTGTTGCTGGTTTTTATTTATTACAAAATTCTTAAAACCAGTAGCTCGTTTATTTCTGATTGTGAATTAAACTTAGAAATAAAATATTTTTTAGAAGACTCTTAAATAAATTAAAATACGAGATTTCTAACCTGTTTACCGAGAGAGTGTCTAAACAGACCAAAGGTCGTAGACAAAGTTACTTTTTATAATAGTAATCGCATATAAATAACATCAAAAAGTATAAAGTGGTCATAACGTAAACGAAAATCACGTAATCATTTATCAAGTAAATGTAAATTGGTTCAAATACTTGTATTTTAGTTTACTTGAGAGTTGTTTCAATAGACTGAATTGCTATGATTACGATTGCCAACTTGTTTAGGCCTCAGACATGGTTATACGGTAACTATTATGGTTACTTGACAAAATATTTTCGTACAATTTAACCTACTGTTACCCTGCAACTGTGCCACTGTGTCAATGACACAGTCATTTTCACGTCAATACACAGAATTGACTATGATCAATATGATGTTAATATCGTCCTGTCACGCTCTATGATTTGTAGATATGGTTTAGTCGAATAAATAGGGTTATTTATAACTCCTGTATACTACTTTCTTGTATAATAGGTGTATATTTAAGTTATTGTTTGTATGGTAGAAAGAGTTTCAATGGGTAGGTAGACAACAAAAAATTGGATAGACTACGTGAATTTTTGAAGTGAAAGCTTTTTTAGTGGCGCCGTACACTTTTTTTGGGATGGGTAAAAAATGTTGAACTCGCGTCAGATGACGTGACCCTGATCTAAAATGCGTAAGACACATTATGTAATAAGTTGTCATGTTTGTGTATGATAGCGCAATAAATATTGTATTTTACCATGTAAATGATAGTACTTTTATACTGATATATAAAGCAATTCGCGCGAAATTTTTCCCCTTACCATTCCAAAATATTCAAAAATACACAACGTAAATGATGAAGTTTTCACTTCTGCCGGCACTCCCGGAGTACCATCCCTATTTTTTTTATAAAAGAAAGTAGGTATTTTATCTACTCTTAGACTAAATTAGAGCTGATGCAAAATACTAAGAAATTTCCACACCCAATGAGGTTTAAAAGTTGTACTACATCTTATTTTTTATTTAACCTATATTAAACCTGTATTATATTAATTTGAATAAGAAGATTAAAATCCATGTTTCACTAGTACTTTATGATCATATTTTTGGAGCTTATATTTTCCTTCAGTCAAAAAAGTACCTAAGCAAAATATTACCAGCCCAACTTGAAAAGAACTTAAATATTCATACTCAAAGTCGTGTTACTTTAATTAAACTTGATGCCGACAAAGTTTTTTCGTTACAATAATTTACAAGGTTCCGCGCCACTGGCTTGGGACGGCGCTGTTTTTCGTCTGAATATCTTAAAATGTTAATTTATTGATCACGTTGTGAGACTTTGAAAATGTAATGCTAACAGTCTCAATTTCGGTGGCGTGATGGTACTCTCAATGGTTAAGGAAGGTAACTAGAAAGGATAGATAGAATGTAAGTAATTCCATTGGTAGCCTTTAGTTTGAACCACCACACTGATCATTAGGTTACAGTACACGTTATATTGCGTAAAAATATATATGCAATCACTTATTTTATCAGATAAGCAAAAACAAGTAGTAATTTTTCTAAATGAAACTTAGATTAACCGCAAACATCTGCAATACAGCGGCGGCAACATCGAATCATTATATACAGACGGGCGGAGCGCCCCGCGATGTGGATAAAGAAAAGAAATTTTTGAAATGTTTGTATTGAAGTTTGCGAAAACTATAGCTGCATGCTTTTGCACCATGTTTAAATAAATTACATGATGTGGGATATCAATGCTAACAACATATATTTTTTATATCTTCCACTGGTACTATTTCCTGTGAATTCCAAATGACTGTGTGACCTAGGAGAAACCTACCTTTATCATCAGCTCGGAACTCCGCCTCGAGCTCGGCCTTGCTAGGTTCAGGCTCAGGTTTCTTGGTAGCCGCCTTCATGCTCATTGATTTCCTCGTCCTGTGCCCGCGGAACGCTGCCTGGATCTTGGTCGCCGCCTGCTCTTCTGACGCTTGGTCTTCTCCTTTCTGCTTCTCTTCTGAAAAAGAAGATTAAAATTAATTAATGATATCCAGATGATTTAATTTATTGATCTGTATGCATCCTGCTTTTTGCACGGGTCTGTACCATTTGTAGAGGGAGAGGGAATATGAGCTGGATTGGGCCACAGCCTACCACGCTGGCTTATTGAGGGTTGGCTGACACTTACATTACAATGTTTTCTTTCTCCATTTATGAGCTCCGTTAATAATTGTGAGTACACACATAACATAAGTCGTGATGGCCTCGAGGTTTAAGCACACGGTCGAGAATCAGTCGCGGGTTCAAACCCCAGGCGCACACCTCTGACTTCTCAAAGGTATGTGTGTATTCACAAAGAATTATCACGGACGTTAACCGTGAAGGAAAACATAATGATTAAACTTGCACTGTATTTCTTAGGTGTGTAGTCCGCCAACCCGCACAAGGCCAGCGTGGTGGACTAAGACCTAAACCCTCTCAGTTGTAGAGGAGGCTCGTGCCCTGCAGTGGGACGTATATGGGCTGATGATGATAATGATGATGATGACACACATAACTTCGAAAACTCTTTGAATTAATTACAGGAACGTTCGAGTATGCAGGTAGCCTCACGATGATAGTATTCTCTCCTACAAAAACATGGCTTACTTGTGTTAGTAAAGATAATAAGAAATTATGCGACGTAATTTCCAAACCTTCAACTTTTGTAATTGGCTAACTTTGCCAGCAATTCCACGGGGACTTTACGATAATCACCAAGGATTTTTAGGGTACCGGATGAAATATATACTGAAAGAAATCGTAATAAAATTTGCTGTAGGATTTTTTTGTGTCTGTATATGTTTGGTACACAGCGTGTTTCTCAAGGGTATTTTAGTGATACTACAGCTTACGGAATTAATAATAAATAAATAATAAATAAACACACCCAACAGTCACATACATAGTTCTGACCCCACACTAGGATACAAGTCCTGTGTCGTGGGTATCAGAGACTACGAGAGAATTTTTCGGTCTCACAAACACCCAGACCCGAAACAAATATTTGTGGATCACACAAACATTTGTCTCGGTGCGGGGATCGAACCCGCGGCCTCTCGTTTCGCAAGCTGGTGTCTAGCCAACTGCGCCACGGGGCTGTCATCAATTGATGATAATAATGTCCGCCAACCCGCACTAGGCCAGCGTGGTGGACTAAGGCCTAAACCCTCTCAGTTGTAGAAGAGGCCCGTGCCCAGCAGTGGGACGTATATGGGCTCATGATGATGATGATGAAATAATGTTTTTAAACAGCGTTGACTTTTAAAATACAAATATTTAACTGATATATACATATAAATATACGTGCGAGGTTTAAATGAATTAATTTAAATTCTAAATAAAATGAAAGTAATCTGGAACCCACATTAGTATACATCATCATCATCAGCCCATACATGTCCCACTGCTGGGCACGGGCCTTCTCTACAATTGAGAGGGTTTAGGCCTTAGTCTACCACGCTTAGTATAGGTAGGTACCCATATTGTGTAGTAAATAAAAAAGAGTAATAGCTTCAATGCCTGGTGGGGGAATCAAATACGCGGTCTTTTGTTTTAAAGTCCATTTCGCCACGCTGTGTAAAATAAAGCCTGGCTCTTAGATACATAAGATCTACAATTTTATCACACCAAGATAACTTTGAGATACAAGCTATGGAGACATCCCTCAGGAAAACATTTCCTATGTATCATAAACAATCAGATATATATAAAGTATTTCGTAAGAATAATAAAAACTTACATACATACATAAACTGACGCCTGTATTCCCCGAAGGGGTAGGCAGAGGTGCATTTCTGCACCCACATTTCGCCAGGTATGTATCAGTCCCACGTAATAGGGGGCGAGCCTATTACCGTTTATCGAGCACATTTCCAGACTCCGTGCTGTTACCGAGAATTTCCTAATGGAAAAACCCAATAACACTTTGCTCGACCCGGTAATCGAACCCAGGACCTCTAGATCGCACGGCACATACTTGTACCGCGAGACCACAAGGCAAACGAACAAAACATTTACTATCTGATCATAAACAATCAGATATAAAAAGTTAAAGTACGTGATAATTCATTATGAATACACACATAACTTAAAAAAAATTAGTTGTGTGCCTGGGGTTTGAACCCGCGACCGCCAAGATTCTCGATCGCGTGCCTAAACCTCGAGGCCATCACGACTTGATTATAGTGACATGTTCCATTGTTCAAATAACGTATCCTAAAGTGAATAAGCCGGCATAGTTGTAACGACTAGCGACTAAAATTTGTTACTCGTCAGTCGGCGAATTTTCCTACCGCATTGCACCTACAAATTTAAAAAAATGCAGCAACTCCAAAGACTTTTCAATCAGAACATTTTATTATAAAGCTTTTCATTCCGAAAGTGCATTGCTTTCCATAAAAGAAAATGTTTTTCACTTACATCGGCATTTTCCCAGCCATTACCCACCGGTACGGTTACTGACTGTGAAATAGCTTTTCTTTCGTACACTTATTTCAATGCAATGTCTTAATGGTTCAGTGGAGTAAATGAGGTTTTAATTTGAATATTGGGTGTTCTATTCCCGGCTTTATGTTTATAAGACTTAAAAAACAATATAAAATATTATTTTCATATAAAAATATAAATAAAAATGTAAGTCGAACGCTCGTGACGGCAAACGGCATGACATTTTATATCGTCACCTCTCTTCGTGAACACATAAGTAGTAGTGAAATATTAGTAAGGAGTAAATTAGCTAAAGCAATTTATTTTCTAGAAAATTTCTTATAAACTTAAGAGGAGATGTAATTTCTGTATATATACCTAATTGTGTATAGGTTTGTTTGTATGTCTTTTAATTTGAGTTAATCTCACTTGTTAATCAAATTAAAAAAAAACCTTTCATATCAATTTTCCAACAAAAAAAATTAATACAATACGACGTTTAGTCCTTCAACCATAAACCGTTAAAATCAATTCAGAGGTTTAAGCATGAAGGCGTAGCAAAAACCAATTGGAATTTATAAAATCGCTTCACATTTTTTAATTGAATAAAAGATATTCCGTTCCCCATTCATTCATAACAAAATATTACGTCCAGAAACAAAAATATCACTCAGATCAGACGGACATTCGTCACGGCGGAATTTCGAGAGCGATACGCTTCAGATCCGATGAATGATTCACGTTGTAACTCGAGTTTCCTTTGAAAAATGATATTTACTTACGTCCTTCCCTTCTATTTGTCTCTGTGTCCAGATAAATTGATGGATTGTTATATTTAGGAAATATTTTAGTGAGATACACATCTGTTTCTAGTTGCGGGCTCAGTCCGTTCATATCTGTTGAAGATAATATGCCCTGGGAGTAAGTAAATTGAGCAGAGTTTTGATTTGTTGACTGTTTGTATCGTTACGACATTTATAATGTAAAATTGAAATAAAGAAAATTAAAACAAATGTGTGTATTGCAATTTTCTATAGAATAAAAAAAATACATGTCGTGTTGCTGAGGGAGTTTCTTGCCGTTTCTTCTCCACAGCGATAACACGTTTCGAAGCGACAACAGTTAAAAATCGTGTAAAATTGACGATTCAAAATAAATTAAAAGTCTATTTGAATAAAGATAATTTGACTTTGAATTTGACATATTCGGTGTACATATGAGCCCTACCAAAACCCAGTTAGTGGGGACTAGGGCCTAAACCCAGCATTGGGACGTGTATGGGCACATACCATCGGCATATCCAGAAAAATATTTAAAAAAATTCTCGATCATGGCATTCGAAAACACGGGTCTTCATCATCGGCCCATAAACGTTCCCCTGCTGGGCCCGAGCCTCCTCTACAACTAAGAGGGTTTAGGCCTTAGTCCACCACGCTGGCCTTGTGCGGGTTGGCGGACTACACACCTAAGAAATCACAAGGGTCTTAATATAACTTAATTGGTAAAGTAAATTGAATGGCAATTTCTATGCGTACTTGGTATTAGGGTTGCCAAAAAATATATTTCAATATTAACGGTAACAACGCCATAGTTATTGTCAAAACTGTTAATTTTTCTATTAGCTAGTTTAAGATTTTAAGAGCAAATTATTTTCAATGAAAAAAATGTTGAGTAATACTTATCGTTTTATTCACTCTGTTATGATGAACAATCACATACATAGTTCTGATCCCACAATAAGATACAAGTCCTGCGGGTATCCGCAACTATGACACACTTTTCGGTCCTACAAACACCCAGACGCGAAACAAATATTTGTGGATCACACAAACATTTGTCTCGGTGCAGGGATCGAACCCGCGGCCTCTCGTTTTGCAAGCTGGTATCTAGCTAACTGCGGCACGGGGCTGTCTATTATATATGAAAAAGAAGCGTCATTTTTCCTAATATTTCCACAAAATTTGAAGTTGGCAACCCTAAAGCCAAAATGCTTCCGTTATTACAGTTCTCACAGTAAATTGGTTGGGGGAGTGTTACGATATTTTTGTATTATGTTTTCACACGCCATTGTTCGTTCCTTGTCGGGAAGCCTTCGGGATAATTGATTTTTTGTATCAGACTTTTCAGGCAGTATTTTTTTTTAAGATAAAGGAATGAACGGAAACTCTGGACGTTAATAACTGACAATATAACGAAGACCTATATAATTTTGACTATTATCTGGGGGAAAACCGTTAAGCAATGACCTCTACCATCCTCTTCAACCACCAAACCGCACTAGGCCAGTGTGGTGGACTAAGGCCTAAAATCTCTCAGTTGTAGAGGAGGCCCGAGCTTAGACGTATATGGGCTGATGATGATCCCTTTCAAGGTACACATGTCAGTTTTATTTATTTAAAACTTTATTGTATACATAAGATAAAAACTATGGAGTAAAGAGACTAAATCAGTACAAAAGGCGGTGTTATCGCACAAGGCGATCTCTTACAGACAACTAAGGATGGAGATGTAGGAAGAAAAATAAAAGGCAGCAGTAATTTAAGTAATTTTCAGTTGTTCAACCATTTTTCTAATCTCAAATTATTTAATAAAATAAATTTTGCTTTTATATATCTTAAGGATTAATATGGTTACTGACTATTTGACTATTTATAGTTTAATCGCCAGATGCGAATATCTCAGTCTAAGTTTGACTAATTCACGATTTACCTATAATCATATATCCTTAAAATTTTAACACAAAACAAACAACAATGACCTTCAAACTGAGCGTAGTAAGTTAGCCGATAATATTTCAAGTATAAACTTAGCCAGCCAACTTGCCCGACAACTTGACCGTTAAGTTCCAAAGCCTATGAGAGCGGCCGTTAAGTTCAATACTATTAATAAGCTGTTAAATATTTGCTTCATTGATCTAAGTGAACAACTTAAGTACTAAACCAAACGAACCTATGGTTGTGTGTTGTTAGGCTTGTATTTTGATTAGGCAGGTTAGTTTCTACATATAATAAAATGATTATGATCGTTTGAAAGGCGGACTTAAATTAAATTAGTTGTTCTATTAAGAACATACGTATGCCTTGTTGATCCTGTGGCTGTTAGGAAGGATCGAGTGGTCCAGGGTTCTATTTTCGAATTAAGCCGTGTAAAACCGTGTAAACCGTGTGCCTCGTGGCGCAGTTGGCTAGATACCAGCTTGCGAAACGAGAGGCCGCGGGTTCGATCCCCGCACCGAGACAAATGTTTGTGTGGTCCACAAATATTTGTTTCGGGTCTGGGTGTTTGTGAGACCGAAAAGTCTCTCGTAGTTTCTGATACCCACGATACAGGGCTTGTATCCTAGTGTGGGGTCAGAACTATGTATGTGACTGTTGGGTGTATTTTTTATTTTAAATGGATTCCCCATAAGATAGTTCTAGGTGGCAAAAGAAAATATAACAACCATGCATCTAATAGAGGTAGATATTTCCCTTATTATGTGGAATTCTTAAGTGCGTAGTCCGAAAACACGCACTAGGCCAGCGTGGTGGACTAAGACCTAAAAACTCTCAGTTGTAAGGAGGCCCGTGCCCAGACGTGGCACGTATATGGGCTGATGATGAAAACTGGTATTTAACAATAAAACTATAACTACACCTTCATGAATACAGTCAAAGTATTTGATATCTTATTTTTTCCATCATTAGCCGTTCTATTTCATTCTACCCCATCAAACACATATTCAAACGTACCTTAAATAAACAGGTCTCCTAATTAAGCCGTTTATAATGTTTTGGGCTGTCCCTAACTATTTTGGTAAACTCGCTTTATAGAGGGTGGGAACGACCGTGTGTCCCCAGTTTCATATTGCCTTCGACAATTCGGCGAAATTAGAAAGATAACGTTTATAGGTAAGGCTATTAAGCCTAAATACTTTTTATACAAGTTTACTGCCTCCTTGGTCGAAGTATCTTGCTCAAATGTCCTTAGCTATTAAGTTTTACGTATTAAGGGATGAGCTAATTGCCGTTTACCTAGAAAATTTTCAGACTCCGAACTCCCATAGAATTCATAAATCTATATGGGCTCAAAATATCAATATCAATAAATCTGTATTCCCCGAAGGGTTAGGCAGAGGTGCATTTCTGCACCCACATTTCGCTAGGTATGTATCTGTCCCACGTAATAAGTGGCGAGCCTATTGCCGTTTTTCGGGCACATTTCTAGACTCCGTGCTGCTACTGAGAATTTCCTAATGGAAAAACCCAATAACACTTTGCCCTACCATCGCACGGCACATACTTGTGCAGTTAGACCACTAGGCAGCTCATAGTATAGTATAATCATTATAGACTTTCTCAAGTCCGTTGCTGGAAATATGCCTCTCCTATGGGACGTCACTGGGCTCGATCTTCTGCCTTCCTCATCAAACCGCTGCCAGCCACCTTGCATATAGCTCACCTTGCTAGAGACCGTCCTTCGTTTGCCGAGCCGCGATTTCAATTCCAGAACACATTTCCCGAATCCAATCAAATACATGTCATGTATATACTGAGCTGATTACATACATATTTATATATGTACATTGTACATATATCAACTTAATAACGACTCGCTGCTTGACACGGGTTCAAGAAATGCCTTGGCAGGATTTTTTAGGTGTGCAGGTTTTTTCAAGATATTTTGCGTATTACTAAATTTTACTTTGCTGATAATTCATTACCTACCCACATAAGGCCAGCGTGCTGGACCTTGGTAGGCCTTGGCCTAACCCCTCTCAGTTGTAGAGTAGGCCCATGCCCAGTAGTGGGACGTATTAGGTACTAGTACATTACTAAGAAAAGCTATAAGAATGCCTGTAACTATATTACCTTTTTATCAAGAAGTAAGCGCTTTAAGCTACTATTTCGATACATCGGCAGAGGCCGACGGGGTATGTTGGGATCTCTGGCCTTCAAAGCGCGCGGAACAATTGAACTATATTACCTATAACCACCTAGAACCTAAACATCGCGACCACCAAGTCTTCAAAATTTGAGTAATTATTTTACTCAAATAAAATAAAGCTGAAAATCCAGACATTTTACAACTTAGAGAATTTCCAGTGCAAATTCTGAATTTCTGCGGCATGTCACACGGCACAGCGGGGCGAAGGAAATTGTGCGCCAATTTCGGTGGGAGCCGCTCTTTGTTCCGTTAGCGTAACGACGTCGCGTGTCACAATGTGTTTAACACTCTTGTGTTGTGTCTACGTTTGGGGAATGTGGTGGACTTATCCAGTTTTAATCATTATATAAGTCTATGACTTCTATCTCGCAGTACAAGTATGTGCCTTGAGATCTAGATTCCTGGGTTGGATTCCCGGATCGGGCAAAGTGTTATTGGGTTTTCCATTAGGAAATTCTCAGTAGCAGCACGGAGTCTGGAAATGTGCCCAAAAAACGACAATAGGCTCGCCACTTATTACGTAGGACATCGTGGCGAAATGTGGGTGCAGGTGGCCTACCCCTTCAGGGAATAAAGGCGTGAGTTTATGTATGTATGTTATGTTCTTACGAGTATGTATATAAGTCTTATTTTTCTTTAACAAAATAACATTCTATGTTAGATGTAATCGCAATTGAAGACACAAACAACCAAGCCGGTTAGAGTATTTGTTGCCTTGGCTAATTGACGCATTTGGGTTTACATTTTTAATTTGTAATCTAGAGAAACTTTTCCAACTCAATAGCAAGTTCACCCCAAAAATTCAGGTTGATATCCTTTTAAACAATGTTTCGACGAATCAGTAAATGTAAATTAACAAATTAATTGCAAGTGATCAAAATTTAACGTTACTTTTAAAATAATTTAAATATCGTCAAATTTATTATCAAATGTAACTAATCCCTTTTATGGGTTCTGTCTGTGCTCAGCATACACTTATCATCATCATCAGCCCATAAACGTCCCACTGCTGGGCACGGGCCTCCTCTACAACTGAGAGGGTTTAGGCCTTAGTCCACCACGCTGGCCTAGTGCGGGTTGGCGGACTACACACCCAAGAAATTCCTAAGAAATTTTTGGTGTGCAGGTTTTATCACGATGTTTTCCTTCACCGTTAAAGTACGTGATAATTCAATGTGAATACACACATAACGTCGAAAAGTCAGAGGTGTGTGCCTGGGGTTTGAACCCGCGACCGTCGAGATTTTCGACCGCGTGCCTAAACCTCGAGGCCATCACGACTTCGTACACTTATCGATTTGCTACAATCATTAGTATGTTGTCTTCGCACTTAGTGTTATAATGAATCACACTCCATTATAGTGCTATTTACCTCTTCTAACTCCCATTTCACTTGCCTATAACGACTTCCTTCATTCTTCTACGGCTATTTCTAAGTCTCATTAAATTTCTCGGAAGAACACCAAGCCGTCTCCATAGAATACGCCAGAATTTATAATTGTCCCATATTCTCTTCTAAACGTGTTTACTCCAACCGCACTTTAGTTGGCTTTCTTATATTTTTATTTCCAAGCCGCACGGTAGAACAATGTGAAGTGGGGTATTGTTGGGCCCTTTTGTATTTGCTATAATAACTGGAATATTTAAGAATAATAGCTTAAACAAAAGACGACCTATTTGTAGTGAGCATAATTACTCCTCTAAACTTGATGCCACGAAGTAACTAAATTGGTTTAAATGAGTATGCCAAATTTGTCTAAACTTAGGTCTAGGTGTTTCTAGCGCATCAATATTTAGAGCTAAACTAAGATCTACCCTCACGGGGATATAACCGTGATGTCTATTTAATAACTAACTTATGCACATATGTAATGTTCAAGGTTTCTATGACTGTTGTAAGTGACGATATTATAGATGCTGACGAAAAAGCTATTTTTTTGTGCAGAATTTTCTTTGTAAAGTGATATTATATTATTACAGGCCAAAGGATGTGAAAATGAATATGATGTGGTTTAATTGAGATTATTTTGATGTCATTATTGAATAATTAATACTTACATAGAAATTAATTACAAAAACGGGAAAGTATAATAACATCGTTTTGTTTTGACTGGTTATGAAAAAAAACATACATAACCACACCCCTGTACTCCCCAAAGTGGTAGGCAGAGGTGCATTTCTGCACCCACATATTGCCAAGTATATATCAGTCCCACGTAATAAGGGCCAAACTTATTGCCATTTTTCAGGCACATTTCCAAACTCCTTACTGCTACTGAAAATTTCCTTATAGAAAAACCTAATAACAAACCAATGAACCTAATTATTCAACTACAAATTGCCTATTATACTTGCAAGCTTGAAAATGTAAATTAATTACCGTCTTAAATTATTGTGGACTGGGCATATTTTTTCCTCAAGCAAGTCCTCGAGTGACGCTATAGGACTTGCTGACAAAGCTAGTGCTCTTGTATGGAGGGCCCTCGCAGGGTGGGGACTAACTGAGTGAGGTACAGACAGCACTTCGAAAATGCGAAGATTTCCTGCCACAAAATATTTATTTTAAAAGTTGAACTCCGATATCTAGAATTATGTTATCATTATATTCATGGAGATACTACTTCGTAGAAGACGAAGGGAGATTTTAAAAGTGGAATTGAATGTATTTAATAATAGTATAATATAATTATACTAAAACTATTTTCACCTATATCTGCCTATACTCACTGTAGGATCTATGGCAAGCCAGGCTTTTCTCAAAGCTAGATTGCAATAGCATAAGTGAGGACTACTCAGTTGGTGCGTAAAGCGCAGAAGGTGAACAAGAGATCACGATATGATTTATTTTTCAAATCTTGATTTTTATATTTAGATTTATAATGACATATTCAATCCATATGAATAGTCTTCATATTATATTTAGTAACAAATTAATGGGTCATGCTGCAGATGCATGCCAATAAATAAAACCTGCACACTTAAAAATTCTTAGGAAGCATGGTAGACTAAGGCCTCAACCCTCTCAGTTGTAGAGGAGGCCCGTGCCAAGCAGTGGGATGTATATGGGCTGATGATAATGATGATGAAATGATACAAAGATTTTAAAAACTCATAATTTCTATTCCCCGAGCAAACTTAGAACCAACATACGCTTAGAACATGTAAAATAAACACTTGAAGAAACAAATGTTTGTGAATGCAAAGGGGTGAACAATGCATCACGCGTGAAATATGAATGGTGCGTGCCAAAGAACGACAGTTAACGTTCTGCCCGAGAAGACGATAAACGAGCGCTGTAACTGGGTCACACGATAAATACGTCACCAATTCACACGTTTGTTTAGAGAAGATTTAGGGACTAATTACCCATAAGAAAGAATCGTACGAAAGATTAACTCGATCCCGCACGCATACTTTCACCCAGACTCAGATCGAGATTTAGGGATTAATCTAAGTTTTTTAGCGTAGACATTTGTCCTACATAATATACGCTAGTGATGTTATACGTCACATAGATCGTTCTAACTCCACACTAAGATATAAATCTTGTGTCGTGGTTATCAGAAATTACGAGAGACTTTTCGGACTCACAAACATCCAGATCCGAAACAAATAGTTGTCAACACATTTCATCTTGAAAAAAAAATTAATCTTGTAAAAATTCTTAGGAATTTCTTAGTCATGTCGTCAGCCGACTCGCATTAGGTCAGCGTGGTGGTCTAAGGCCTAACTCCTCTCAGTTGTAGAGGAGGCCCGTGCCCAGCAGTTGTCTGATATAGATAAATTGTAATTGTGTATGAATTCCTCGTGGTCTCACGGCACAAGTATGAGCCGTGCGATCTAGAGTTCCTGGGTTCGATTCCCGGGTCGGGTGTGGTGTTATTGGGTTTTTTCATTAGGATATTCTCAGTAGCAGCACGGAGTCTGGAAATGTGCCCGAAAAACGGCAATAGGCTCGCCCCCTATTACGTGGGACTGATACATACCTGGCGAAATGTGGGTGCAGTAATGCACCTCTGCCTACCCCTTCGGGAACGCAGGCGTGAGGTTACCTATGTATGTAATTGTGTATATCTTTGTAAATGTAAATATGTTAATAATATATAATATAATATAACTCTTTATTTAGACACCACATGTACAGAGTAAGCAAAAGAAATAAATACAAGCAGGTGGCATAAATTGGCGGTCTTATCGCTAAAAGCGATCTACTTTATTATGTTAGTATACAAGTAATATTTATGACGGCGCGGGAGTGCGCAGTCAACACAAACCTTTTTGTTAAATTGAAGAGTGACTCGATGGTCATCGTCACTCTAGCGGAGCGTCTCGTCTATGGCAGCGGAGCGGCCATCTTGTGGCGGGACATTTGAACGAGAGAGCCCTCGCGCACCGTACTTGCGCCGAATCGTTTTTAATCATACATACATAAACTCACGCCTGTATTCCCCGAAGGGGTAGGCAGAGGTGCATTTCTGCACCCACATTTCGCCAGGTATGTATCAGTCCCACGTAATAGGGGGCGAGCCTATTGCCGTTTTTCGGGCACATTTCCAGACTTCGTGCTGTTACTGAGAATTTCCTAATGGAAAAACCCAATAACACTTTGCCCGACCCGGGAATCGAACCCAGGACCTCTTGATCCCACGGCACATACTTGTACCGCGAGACCACGAGGCAGTCGAGCAGTTTTTAATCAGAAGTTAATAAACTTGTTTGTCTACCTAATTCGAATAACATGTAAAAGTAAAGTTGTTTTCTGTCAATTAAAACTGATTTGTAACACAAATAAGATCATTCATTTGGCTCTGATTCCCGAAGACGCCTACGCTATTGAAGATGAGTTTTAATGAAGGCCCTCCTGTGCTTACTTGTATTTTGTTACTTGGTCTACTTATTACCATTTTTGTTTATATTATTTTCGTTATTTATTCACCTACTTTTTATCTAGCAAAGGTTGAATGTTAGAAAAAGCCTTAAGTATTAAGTCCACCCAGGCCCGCCGCTAGCTTCTTCAACGCCTGCGTGCAAACCCGATTTAACAACCTACACCTTACAACTAAAAAAAGGAGGCTACCTACAAAATTCTCGTATTAACTTTCTTGTATGCAAAATTTCATATTATTTCTTATACTTAAGGTGGGTGGGTATTATAACAATGAATTGAATTATATTATGAATCGCTCGATTTGCCTCCTGGACGTGCCACCCGCGTATGGTGCTCGCTTTGCATGCCCGCTTGCGGCAGGCCTGAGTCCGGCTTTTTACGTAACTGTATAAAACGCATTACATAATAAAATGTAAATTTCATTACATTCATTCATCATCAGCTCATATACGTCCCACTGCTGGGCACGGGCCTCCTTTACAACTGAGAGGGTTTAGGCCTAAGTCCACCAAGCAGGCCTAGTGCGGGTTGACGGACTACACACCTAAGAAATTCCTAAGAATTTTTAAGTGTGCAGGTTTCATCACGATGTTTTCCTTCACCGTTAAAGTACGTGATAATTATTTGTGAATACACACATAACTTCGAAAAGTTAGAGGTGTGTGGTTCGGTTTGAACCCACGACCGCCGAGATTCGCGACCGCGTGTCTAAACCTCGAGGCCATCACGACTTAAATGTTTACATTGGTAAACATTTAGTTCGTTTGCCAGTGTGTTTGCATGATGTAGGTACCTATGTGCAAGTAGGTGACTTTTCTAACCCGTTATACAATAATAACAAGCAAATCAGGGTCTACTTGACCATTATTTTTTTAATAATTCACCCCTACCCTAAACAGAATAATTAAACGACCTTCCACGTATGGAGCAAACAAAGCATGTATTTTTAAAAGTTCATCGCGGTACTTGATGGAATCCAATAATGTGTTGTGTTTTCGTGGAATAATTTATCAACTTCATATAATTGTACTCTGCAGGTGGTGATAATGTATTTTTAACTATGTCTTAAGGTCGAATATACGTACATAAGCTCACGCCTGTTGTGGAGGGAAGTGGGCAACTCCTTGTTTTCCAACTCCTGTATATTATTTCTGATTAATTTCGTTGCGGGATCATGACAAATTAGGTTCCCTTAGATCCGCTGAGCTTCAGTGCTCAGCGTCAATACTGTGCGTGCCGCTGTTGATCCTGGAGCACAGGAGTTACAGTGGCGGGTGTGTGGTGGGATAGGGAAAAAATTAACCTCACGCCTGTATTTCCTGAAGGGGTAGGCAGGGGTGCATTTCTGTACTACTACTACTACTGTCCGCCACACTGGCCTAGTGCGGTTTGGTGGACTACACACCTAAGAAACTCCTCAGAACTTTTTAGGTGTGCAGATTTCCTCGCGATGTTTTCTTTCACCGCTAAAGTAAGTGACAATTCAATGAGAATACACATATAACTTCGAAAAGTCAGAAGTGTGTGCCCGGGGTTTGAACCTGCGACCGCCGAGATTCTCGACCGCGCGCGTAAACCTCGAAGCCATCATTAATTTTCATTCTCATACATAATTGCACTGAACAAAAATCAAAAACTCTAACCCTAAGGTACAACTACGGAAATGAGTAAACAGAAACTAAATACTAATATGCCAACATAGTTCCACCGATAGTTAAAGACATTATCTAACACACGAGGCAAAACGGTATGTTCCGGCGCAAAAAGCCCCCCTCGCGGATATCCGGCTCGGCCCAGCGTCGCTCAAACAAATTGAAGACCTTATTTGCATTTTCTTGTGCTGTTTTGTTGCTATGGGGTTTTGTTTTAACTAATATTATACAGGAACACATTTGAACTTGTATTTCTGAAGAGATAGGCAGAGTTAGATTTTGCTTTTATATGTCTAAACTTTTAGGCTATATTACCATTATTTAGGCTGTTTTCCAGACTCCATGCTGGTACTAATAATTTCTAAATGGAAAGACCAAACAACTTGTCCGATCCGGGAATTGAATCCGAGACGTCTAGATTCGACGCTGCATTGAGAGTCCAATGCGATAGACAACGATACATAAATGAGTGTGAATTAGAGTTTGATATTCTTATCAGCCCAAATATTGAGTGCTGTACAAAATATTTAATCTCATCAAAAAATAACGACAATATCACTTTACTCGAATAGGGGGACTGCTTCATTATAAAATATTAAAAAGTTAAAAAATAATTTTCCAAAGAAAAAAAGACCGTATTACAATTTTTGAAACTATTCCACAAAAGCATATTATTTTATGCATAGCTAGTATTTCTCAATTCTCCGTTGTTTCATTTCGAAATATAACGTCATTTCGCGCGCTTCCCAAGCGAAAACAAAATGGCGGCCATCTCAGCCAACCTGCGATTTATACCTTTCTTTGTGTTTTGAAATTTGGATGTTTAGCGTTATCATAATTTGTGTGAATGTATTTTATCTTAACGAGTTCGGTTAGAGGTACACGAGATAAAGATATCGTCTCGGCAGTCGGATTTACATAACGTATTTTTAAATATTAGAAAAACAAAGTTTTAGATTTAAAAAGAGTGAAGTTAGTCCCGAAATATAACGAACATGATATATAATTTTCGACGTCTTTATCAGGCCATCTACTGCACCGCCGTGCAAAAGCGTTCACTTCTCTTAAAAGCTTTCAGGCCTTACCCTACCACACTAGCTTAGTTGTTGAAACTCACAAATCTACTCATATCTTTTAAAAAAAGTATTAGATGTGTATTAGATTATGCTTTCTCCCGACCTTTTCCTACACCGTTAAAGTACGTGACAGTTTATCTGTACCAATATTATAAGGCTGAAGAGTTTGTTTCTTTGCTTTAACACGCTTATCTCAGGAGCTACTGATTAAATAAATAAAAATATTTCAATATTAAATAGTCCATTTATCGAGAAAGGCTATACGATATATATCATCATGCTACGACCAATAGAAGTGGAGCAGCAAAGATAAATATGGCAAATAAATGCCTTATGTTTGGCATATGGAATTGCCAGGCTTGAATACACATTTAGCCGCGAGCCTAAATCTTCGAAGCCCTGAGGCTCGTCAACTCCCCATACTTTATCAATTTTATTTCAACCAGAATTAAACTTTCTATTAACACAAAATCTGAAGTTTCGTAGGATTTAAACCTGCGACTAGCCGTCTCAACAGACCGCGGCCCGCTAACATTACGCAAACGTACATTTGTATTTATGAGTCACGTTCCGAGTGAAGTGCTCGTTGTCCCCTCGAAGGGACTCGACTGGCCCTTACGAAACTCAAGGGCCATCAATGACCTTTCTACAAATGCTAAGAATGTAAATAAGGCCTCGTTCTTGGAATAGCGTAGGTATAGGGTAGCTATATAGGCTTTTTATTTTCTTTAGCTACAAATTTAATTACCCGAGACAAAATATAGCCTATGTTTCAATCCATGGTATTAGCAACCACCGCACTAAATGTAATCAAAATTGCTACAACCGTTTGAGCGTGAAGAAGTAACGAACATGCAGACACTAACAAACTTTTGACTTTATAATATTAGTTTATGGTGATTGTGGCTTCACTTAGCGACTATGATTTATAAATATACAGGTGTATTCAGACCGTGATCGGAAACTAAGGTAGGTAATAGCTACGGTCATTACAAACCCCCTGGCGTTAATGAAAATCCCGACAAAAAATAAAAAGAAATACGTTTTCCTAACAACCATAAGTATAAATAAATAAATAATAAATAAATACGCTCAACAGTCACATACATTCAGTTCTGACCCCACACTAGGATACAAGTCCTGTGTCGTGGGTATCAGAGACTACGAGAGACTTTTCGGTCTCACAAACACCCAGACCCGAAACAAATATTTGCGGATCACACAAACATTTGTCTCGGTGCGGGGATAGAACCCGCGGCCTCTCGTTTCGCAAGCTGGTGTCTAGCCATCTGCGCCACTGGGCTGTCATAAAATGTGTGCGGTTGTTAGGAAAACATAAAAAAAATATGTCGGGATTTTCTTTAACGCCAGGGGGTTTATATTGACCGTAGCTATTACCTGCCTTAGTTTCCGATCACGGTCTGAATACCCCCTGTATATGATAACATTCAATTCAACACTATAAATTTTCAATTCTAAAAATAATAACTTTGTTTTACTGCATATTTTTTCATACATTTTATACCATTCTGATTTGCAATTCCGCTTTTAGAATGTTACTTCCACTATCCTCGTACTATTCGCGCACTTTGAAGCTTAAAAACGCATACGAAAAACCAATATGCATAGCACGGGCCATTTCGAAATCCCTGTGTGTGCCAAAGGAAGCTTTTTTCAGGAGTCCGCACTACCGAGAATATGGGATTAATAATTCAGTCCAATATCTGTTAGTGGCTGTGCTAACATACGAAAGAGACATACATACATACGTATGTATGTACATACAAACATCATCAACATCAGCCCATATACGTCCCACTGCCTAGCACGGGTCTCCTCTGCAACTGAGAGGGTTTAGGCCTTAGTTCAACACACTGGCCTAGCGTGGCTTAGCGGATTACATACTTAAGAACTTCTAGGTGTGTAGGTTTGCTCACGATGTTTTCCTACAACATCCTTGTGTTCCAAAATCCTTGTCACCAAGTATTATTTTTCTCCAAAAATAATCTAGATATAGGTAGCCTAATCTTTAAACGTGAAGGCCTAAAATAGCCTATAGTACATTAAAAAGCCCGTATGAACTCCGCCATGCGAGGCGGCAGATTACAGGAACAAATTGCCGTTTTTTATTCCCGATCCGGTGCGGGTCAAATGTTCCGCGCTGATAAACGGGAATATTTTTTGCGCGTATTTTTGAAGGTCGTTAATAAATCCGTGATGAATTGGGGGTATTTGGTGAAATAATTGAATCGAAGATTAAAATGGTTTGTTGGAAACTGGATGTTGACTTTTGCTTCGTTTGTTTTGACGTTGTTTTCTGGAATCAATGTGACAGGAAATGTATCTGCAGCATTATCATATGCCTGGCGATTTAGAGGTCCTTGTTGTCCTTGTTTTTTTTTTCATTTGGAAATTCTAAGAGTAAAGAAATGTGTATGAAGACTGCATTAAGCTCGTCTCCCACTACAAAGAATTTAAACGAAGCTGGTTAAACGCGTCGTCTACTCTTGTCTTCCTCTTAGAATACAAGCCTGAGTATCTACAAGTTTAGCTTTATAATGAATGTATTAAATATAGCTCCGTGGCGCAGTTGGCTAGATACCAGCTTGCGAAACGAGAGGCTGCGGGTTCGATCCCCGCACCAAGACAAATGTTTGTGTGATCCACAAATATTTGTTTCGGGTCTGGGTGTTTGTGAGACCGAAAAGTCTCGTAGTCTCTGATACCCACGACACAGGACTTGTATCCTAGTGTGGGGTCAGAACTATGTATGTGACTGTTGGGTGTATTTATTTATTATTTATTAATTAAAATAGGTTATACATAAATAAAATCCTTGAGGCCTAACTTAGTATTCAGTGTAAAATACTGTGGACATGTTAATCCAATCTAAGTTGAAACCTGTCGATTTCGGTTACACGGTCCTATCGCGCCACCGCCTAAAGCATAATCCCACAGGACCGCGGCACAATTCAAAATTCTACGTGACTGTCATGTCAACGCGAACAAAAAGGTTTTGTTCCATAATTTATTCGTTTTATGTGATATTTTGAGATCATAAATATGAAGAGTAGCGGTTAGGCGACGCTTCGCCCAGGTAGAATTTTGATATAAAAGTAGCAGATGTCTTTTCTCAAGGTGTTATACATCTCCATACCAAAATCATCGAAAGTCCGGTAAAGAGAGACTATTGCTAACAATATTAAATTATAAAGTTGTTAAAAATCCACAACTTACTTGGGAAATATCTTAGCAACGTTTACAAAATTTACTTTATTTATTAAAGCATAGAATATAAATAGAACTTAAAGAATAGAATAGTAAAACAACTTGTTTGATTAAAAACATTTACGTTACGCATTAAAAAGTAAAAAGTTGAAACGTTACAAACAGAAGATTAAATTATAAAAACTTCCATATATTATTCAAATCGCAAAAAGAACTCCGCGAGTGTGAAACAAACGCAATTTAATTTCCCGCAGCGCCATCTCTTATTCATGGAACAAAACAAAAACCTACCTGAAAATGTCACAATGTAAAAAATGCACACTACGGAAACATCACTTGACCCGTATAGTTATTCCCTTCAAAAACACGGCGTAAAATGTAAATACAGTACTTATGTGGAACGCAAACCATGTCTATTCACCAAAGTTCACTTTTATTCAAATTGTAGTGAAAAAAAACTGCCAACGAGCGTTCCATTCGGGTTTACGTTCGGACAGATGTTTAACCGCGCGGCAGAACTTGAAATTACGTCGTGCGGATAAAAAAAGTATTTTACAGTGAAAAAGTTTGTATTTGCTTGCTCGGGTCAATTTAGCCTATTCATAGGGAAATGCGTCATAATGTTTGTGTTAGCTACTCAATTTGTATGTTACCTAAAATTTCGTTATTAGAAAGATCTGGAAGCGAGTCTACGTTTTTGTATAGTCTCCATTAAAATACTTTTATGTAACATTTTCTGATATCCGTTCGTGACAAACTCTTAAACTACTGACCCAATTCTCGTGCAGTTTTCACCTAACAGAGTAATTCATGGGCAAAATTTTGTTGTACCTATTAATACATACATACATACATAAACTCACGCCTGTATTCCCCGAAGGGGTAGGCAGAGGTGCATTTCTTCACCCACATTTCGCCAAGTATGTATCAGTCCCACGTAATAGGGGGCGAGCCTATTGCCGTTTTTCGGGCACATTCCCAGACTCCGTACTGTTACTGAGAATTTCCTAATGGAAAAACCCAATAACACTTTGCCCGGCCCGGGAATCGAACCCAGGACCTCAAGATCGCACGGCACATACTTGTACCGCGAGACCACGAGGCAGAGACCTTAATGTATGACATTAATGTAATTTATAAATGTTTTCTATAAAGTGATTGAATAATCACGACAATCTATACAAATAAATAAAATTGGAGTGTCTTTTTGTAATATTGAATTAACCGCTTTTTACGATAATACGGTACATATACCAAAATAACTTTTTTTACAATTTTTGTCTGTCTGTCTGTATGTTTGTTCCGGCTTATCTCTGAAACGGGTGGACCGATTTTAACGGGACTTTCACTGGCAGATAATAAGGAGTAACTTAGGCTAAAAAATAAATATATTAAAGAATCGGCTGTTAGGCGGAACGATGTTCGCCGGGTCAGCTAGTTTATTCATATAAAATAACTTCAGAATTCCAGGATGTGAAAAAAAAATTACATTAGTGAAATACAGAAAATAACGCAAGCTTGGACTAACCTCTAGTATTAAATACATCAACAAAACAAAACTTAAATTGCCGACAATAAACCGTCCAAATAAGCTCGCGACATGGTCCTATTGACCAAGAATCCGAGAGTCAACAAAGGCTAGACAAATGCCTATACAAATGGTTGTCTCGGTGCGGAAATAAGACCTCGCTCCTACTTATAAAAGAGACGGCACGAAACACTCGTAATGTTCAGTTCGGCGGAAATTGTTTATATTGTGACTCGGTTGTAGCTGTGAATGTGGATTGCTAGTATTAATTCTATGGCGTTTATGGTTGTATTTTTGTTCTTCTACGTCTCGTTTCGCTTCGCCGGGTCTTCTCAGTCAGGGTCGCGTTTGGATCCGATGGTAGCATTAAAATAATACGTGACGTTTCGGAAATACACAAGGTCCATCAGTTATTTTCTTTAAAATAATAATAATAAGATATTATGTATTTCCTGATGAAAATTAAAAATAAATTATAAAAAAAAACGTAAATATTTTTGTACAAATTATATAAAATGAACCATAGTTGAATTATAATGTAATAATAAAAGATTTTTCTTTTCTGTATTGACTTGTCATAAGTGCTATTTGATTGCCTACGTGACCAAATAAAGCAATTTCATTTCATTTCAATTTCATTTCATTTCTAACTGACAAAAAGTGTCTCGTTGTTTTTGGAATCCACGCCCAAGATTTGTATCTTAATTTAGGGTTAGAGTTGGGTATTTACAATTTTCCTAATATCTTAAATGTATACATATAAGTCTGCACACCTAACAGTTCTTAGGAATTTCTTAGGGTTTGAGTCCGCCAACCCGCACTAGGCCAGCGTGGTGGACTAAGGCCTAAACCCTCTCAGTTGTAGAGGTGGCCCGTGCCCACCAGTGGAACGTATATGGGCTGCAGTTGATGATGATCTAAATAAGTTACCGACGTGTAAGACAATTACAATTTATCATCTGATCTGCAATATTTTTTTTACACTAAGAAAAGGAGCGTAATAGTGGGGTAATAGCAATGATGGCCTCGGAGTTTAGGCGCGCGGTCGAGAATTTCGGCGGTCGCAGGTTCAAACCCCAGGCACACACCTCTGACTTTTCGAAGTTATGTGTGTATTCAAAATGAATTATCACTTGCTTTGACGGTGAAGGAAAACATTGTGATAAAACCTGCACACCTTAAAGTTCTTAGGAATTTCTTAGGTGTGTAGTCCGCCAACCCGCACTAGGCCAGCGTGGTGGACTAAGGCCTAAACCCTCTCAGTTGTAGAAGAGGCCCGTGCCCAGCAGTGGGACGTATTCGGGCTGATGTTGATGAAAGGAGCGTTATGAACAACTGATGTAAGTCAGATTTATAGATATACGAGTATGAACTGATCATGAATAGCGACATTCTTGTATGTGTTCCCTTTATGTAGTTTCGGGCGGCTTCGAGTAAACCAATAAAAACATTTTAATCTATAGAAAACTGACTCACTAAGCGATTACTTCTCTATTCCTTCGATTCATTACTTCAATCGAGCCATTTCATTACTACTGCAGTATCTAAATACAAATACCCATCCATTTACAATATGTACCGTTATATACGTTCAATAAGCCCTTTTTCAAATAAAAATAAAATTAACTTATATGTATGTATGGAAATTTTATATGTATTTTACGCCAGTTATATTTCAATCAATTTATTTTTATTTACGACTGCCCCGTGGTCTCGCGGTACAAGTATGTGCCGTGCGATCTAGAGGTCCTGGATTCGATTCCCGGGTCGGGCAAAGTGTTATTGGGTTTTTCCATTAGGTAATTCTCAGTAACAGCACGGAGTCTGGAAGTGTGCCCGAAAAGCGGCAATAAGCTCGCCCCCTATTACGTGGGACTGATACATACCTGGCTAAATGTGGGTGCAGAAATGCACCTCTGCCTACCCCTTCGGGGAATACAGGCGTGAGTGTATGTATGTATGTTATTTTTATTTTTATGAACAGTATTGACGAAAATGAAAATCATAAGCGCAATATTATTTCCCACATGATAAAAAAACGATCATTTCAATTCTTCTTACGATGTGGTTCTACCACTTATTTCTCATAAAACTTCACTAGAACTAACAGGCTTTGTAGTTTATTTATAAAAATCCCTCACCTACGTGCCTACATGCGCCCTTGGCCCAATTTCAGCCATTTTTTTACACGAACGCATTAGGTACGTGCCTCTGCATAATGACGTTGATATTTTTGGAGGCCTAAAGTGGAAGACTACATACGTTATACCACAAAATGCTAATTAAGAGTTTTACATGTTACATAACCCGACGTAAGGGGATATTATGTTCGGAAATATATATATTAAGGAGGCTTGTTTCTTTTGAATTTAAAACTTTAAAATAGAAGTGTTTTCATCATCATCATTTGCCCATATACCTCCCTCTGCTAGGCACGGGCCTCCTCTACAACTGAGAGCGGTGAAGCCTTAGTCTACCACGCTGGCTTAGTGCGGGTTCGCAATCTACACACCTAAGAAATTCCAAAGAATTTTTAGGTGTGCAGATTTCCTCACGGTTTTTTTTTTCACCGTTAGATTACGTGAAAAATTATTGTGAATACACACATAACTTCAAAAAGTCAGAGGTATGTGCCTGGGTTTTACACCTGTGACCGCCGAGATAAATTCGAACTGGATTATAATATTAAAAAATGCTTACGTTATAAAAAGTTATTTTAGTTTACATTTAGTTATAGGCTACCGATTTAGCTTTCAACGTTTTTCTCAACTGCTTTTTTTATCTCGCTGTGCTGAGTCACTTGTAACATCAGAAGAGAAATGCCAAGTACATCTTGACTTGGTTCATATAAAACACTAGACGAAACAATGTTCAAATTAAAAAGATCTTACATCTTTTTATCTTTCAAATGAAACCTACATAAACACCTAAAATCCCCACATACTTTTACCGCGCATCTAAAATTTCACACGGCTACATCTGGGATCTAAAACGGGAACGCGGGGAGGTGTTACGTCACAGATAATACCCGGGGATAATGTGACCGGCCCATTGTTCCCGTGCCAACACTTCGCAGGTATTTTGTTTGTAGCCATGAATTGTTTCGGCTTTTTAGATGTTCCAAAAAGGCCTTTTGTTCGGCTTTTCCGTTGATTTATAATTTCCATAATGGCTTGTATGGGCGCTAGTGTTTGTATACAATTCTTTGATGGATATAAAATATAGAACACGATGCATATGTTCATTGAAAGTATGAATAAAAAGAGTAGAAATACGAAGAAGGTAGTAAAGCAGAGGATTGAAATTTTATTTTCCTTTTGTTGGCACACATATCTGATATTAATTTTCCTTTTTTGTTCATTATTACGGCAATGCGACAGAAAAACTAAGTGAAAATATCTGATGCCACTCGATAAAATTATGTCGGCCTGATAATTTTCCCGATATGTCCGCCAACCCGTACTAAGCCAACGTGGTGGACTAATGCCTAGCCCCTCTCAGCTGAAGAGGAAGTTCGTGGCCAGCATTGGGACGTATATAAGCTGATGATGTACAGGCTAGTCTTGGATAAATTTGTCTATGGCAGAATTTATGCCTACCATCATCATCATCAGCCCATATACGCCCCGCTGCTGGGTACGGGCCTCGACTACCACTGAGAGGGTTTAGGTTTTAGACCACTGTTAAAGTATGGATAAAAATTCATTGTGATTACACACATAACTGGTATGTGCCTGAGGTTTGAACCCGCGACCGCCGAGATTCATCTTACTGCAATGGTAGCAAATTGCGCGTAAAAAGATATAAAAGATAATCCCCTGACAAACTTGACAAGCTTACTTTTACCACAACGCTTGCAAGGCAAAACTTTTGTGCGGGTCGAGATGTCGCGATACCAAACCTCGGATTAAAATTCAAACTTCCATTGAGGCATAGTTTCTAAGCGATGTTTTAATTAGCCGAAGTGAAGGAGCAATGTACTCGCAAAGCCAACTAGCGGTCGCTTTTGTTGAACACAATTAATCTTAACACAAAAGCGTTGAGAATTACACCGGGAATTTAGTGCGAAGGCGGTTTCGGAGTCTTGCGATAACACTGAAAATTATAAAGACAGCTACACTACGCTAGAACCTACTTTATAAGCAAATTTGCTAGTATATAGCAACTTTCTTATTACAAAAAAATCTATAGACTTAATTAGTTTGAACAGCCTCAATGGTCATAAGGCAAAAGGGAATTCGAGAATTCCTAGGTTCGATTCTCAGGTCGAGCAGTGTTATTAGGTTACCAATAGAAAATTCTCAATAGTAGCGCGGAAATTAGAAATGTACCTGAAAAATAATAATACAAAACTCGTCCCTAGTTTCAAACAAACTTTTGTATGTATAGATTTAGTTGGTATTAAAAAAAAATAGTCAAGAACTATAACTCATACCAGGACTCTTTTATACACTAGATTAATAAAGACACCAACAAAATGGACTCCTACATTACCAGCAATGAACATACAACATGTAAAGATCTTCGTATAACAAAACCTTCAATTTTATAAAGGAAATGAATCATTATTTACCGTTTAAAAACCTCGTTGAATGTATACTTATATCTTTAATGCGTTAAAAAAGTCAACACCTGATGTATAACTATGGGTCATAACCCGATACAGTTAACCTTTCAACCCACTTACAAAAGGAAATTAATGTCTATCAATAAAGATTCAATCTTTTGAGGGGTAAATTTCCAACATTTTCACAACTGGCAATATTCGGAAGTGAGCAGTTTTGTGGTAATTTTAAAGTGCTGGCAACCCTTGCGTTATGGCGCTTTACATTTCGTATATTTATTTTATGACCGTATTTTACATACATTGTTAAAGGAACAGGTAATAAAGTTTATCAACGTACGATTCGGCTGTGTTAAATATACAAGCATATAATTTTATATCGTTAAACAAAAATAAATTATCTTTATGATTTTAAAATGTATGCTTTAATTTTCTAAGATTTTAAGTAATGAATAGCTTTGCCAACATCAAAGGAAGCGATGTTTCTGCTATATAAAACAAAAAAAAAAGGTTTACCTATAATTTAGATCATTTTCGGAATTGTAGTTAAGAATGGGCGTGACATAATCACTCTGTGATTAAACCCTCTTCAAAAAAAAATAAAAAAAGAAATGTATGCCTTTCCTAACCTAGTTAGAATTCTCGTCTTTATTTTGAACTTAGTTTTTTAAAATTATTTTGACTATAATGTTATCATGAGCCAATTTATGTGCAGATCTGTACAGTCGTTGCGGCGCGACTAAGTACAAAACATTAATTTTCATTTGTAGTATTAAGATGATGTGGTTTAAAATGGAATCAATTTTCACTTCCTCCTCCATTTTAAATAAATAACCACTCTCTAATTATCTTTAAATTAAATCAATACCTCAGATTCATCATCATCATCAGCCCATATACGTCCCACTGCTGGGCACGGGCCTGCTCTACAACTGAGATGGTTTAGGCCTTAGTCCACCACGCGGGCCTAGTGCGATTTGGCGTATGAATACCTCTGCTTACACCCCTATATCTAGTAGTGTGTGTATTTGTAGTGTTTTAATTGATGCTCTAAACTTTCTCTTGGTTTATTTTAATCTTAGGTTGTAGTTTTCCATGCTCATTGCTCACATACATACATACATACATACATAAACTCACGCCTGTATTCCCCGAAGGGGTAGGCAGAGGTGCATTTCTGCACCCACATTTCGCCAAGTATGTATCAGTCCCACGTAATAGGGGGCGAGCCTATTGCCGTTTTTCGGGCACATTTCCAGACTCCGTGCTGTTACCGAGAACTTCCTAATGGAAAAACCCAATAACACTTTGCCCGACCCGGGAATCGAACCCAGGACCTCTAGATCGCACGGCACATACTTGTACCGCGAGACCACGAGGCAGTCATTGCTCACATAATTAATATTATTACAGTAAAGTGATTAAACATGGCAACACTGCGGCTGTAGATTAAACCGCGGCAGGCGTTCGGCCGCCATTTTGTGCGGGCGAAGATAATTTGCCAAAATGGCCGATGACTGGCAACACGCTTTGATTTATGGAGTATTTACCCGGAGCGGTGTTTGGAGTAATTTAGACGATCAATAATACTGCTTTGTACCTTTGTAAGGCGTTATAATAATTTGTTACGGTTAGTGGAGTGAGATTAGTTGGAATATAGGTAATAGTTTTTGTTGTTCCAATGAAGTAGGTAGTTTGACAATAAGATAATTTATTGTGATTGGTTTGATTTAAAAAAAAAAGTAATTTGACTGCCTCGTGGTCTCGCGGTACATGTATGTTCCGTTCGATCTAGAGGTCCCGAGTTCGTTTCTCGGGTCGGGCAAAGTCATACAGGATTTTTCCATTAGGAAATTCCCAGTAGCAGCATATAGTCTTGCATTGTGCCCGAAAAATGGTAATAGGCTCGTCTACTATCACTAGGACTGATAGATACACACCTGGCGAAATGTGGGTACAAAAATGAACCTCTGCCTACCCCTTCGGGGAATACAGGTGTGAGGTTATGTATGTATGTATGTATTAATATCTTTAACTATGCATTTATAAAAACCTTTTAATAAAATAGCTTTTTATCAGAACCTCCATGACTTAATTTAAAGAGCTTTGTGTAAGACCGAAAAGTCCTTTGTACAAGTAGTTTCTGATAGGTACTCATGGCACAAGACTTGTATCTTACGGTGGGGTCAGAACTATGTATGTGACTGTAGTATTCCATCATCAGCCCATATACGTCCCACTGCTGGGCACGGGCCTCCTCTACAACTGAGAGGGTTTAGGCCTTAGTCCACCACGCTGGCCTAGTGCGGGTTGGCGGACTACACACCCAAGAAATTCCTAAGAACTTCTAGGTGTGCAGGTTTTTATCACGATGTTTTCCTTCACCGTTAAAGTACGTGATAATTCAATGTGAATACACACATAACTTCGAAAAGTCAGAGGTGTGTGCCTGGGGTTTGAACCCGCGACCGTCGAGATTCTCGACCGCGTGTCTAAACCTCGACTTCACTTCGACTGTAGTATTATTTATTAGTATTGTCATAATTTTAAGAACGTTACAAATCAAGTTTTGTGAGCCAAGTTAGCTTAACTAAGCAAGTGTGTAAGCTAAATAAACGCATGAGATTTTAACAGCGCCAAAAATAGGTTATGCACATGTTCCCCTGCGGCGTCCCGGTATCCCGGTTAGAGGCCGTTGTCCCGGGATCGGCAGGAGATCCGACACGTCACCCCATCCCCTACTCCACACTGGGAACATGTGAATTGTTTCTTTTGTCGCGTTCCAAAAACGATTTTTTTTGGATTTTTTGAAGTTATACTTCTTCAGGCGCGTTATGAAAAAATGATGAGAGTGAAATTTTAAGATTCGCGCGCATCACTGTGACGCAAAATTTACAAGTTGAAGCTGCCTATGTGCTCCAATATAATTGACAGATTGAATCTGCCTATGTTAAATGTAAGTGTCAAATGAATCAGAAATAATAATAATAATAAATACACCCAACAGTCACATAGGTACATAGTTCTGATCCCACACTAAGATACAAGTCTTGTGTCGTGGGTATCAGAAACTACGAGAGACTTTTTTGGTCTCACATACACCCAGACCCGAAACAAATATTTGTGGATCACACAAACATTTGTCTCGGTGCGGGGATCGAACCCGCGGCCCCTCGTTTCGCAAGCTGGTGTCTGGCCAACTGCGCCACGGGGCTGTCAAGAAAGGTTTTAATATGTTTCGGATTGATTTTTTTTTGTTGTGTTAGAAGATAAACAGTGTGGAATTCGATCGTGGTCGAAAACTAAGACGGTTAATAGTTATGGTGGTTAGGAATTTTTTTTTATTGTTTTTTTTTATCGCTTTTTTAGGCGTCAATGTGTTTGTAATTAGCGTAATTATTACCTATCTAAGTGTTCGATCACGGTGCGTTTACGCCCTGTACAAAACAATGTAATTGCTTCGAATTGTAATAATATCTTATTTCCTATCATGCCCTTATTTCCACAAGGGTGGGATGAGTGGTATTTCTACTCACCGTTTATTGTAAGTATAAAATACATACATACATAAACTCACGCCTGTATTCCCTGATGGGGTAGGCAGAGGTGCATAATATCTACACCCAGTATGTATCAGTCCCACGTAATAGAGGCGAGCCTATTGCCGTTTTTCGGGCAAATTTCCAGGCTCCGTGCTGCTACTGAGAATTTCTTAATGGAAAAACCCAATAACACTTTGCCCGACCCGGGAATCGAACCAAGGACCTCTAGATCGCACGGCACATACTTGTACCGCGAGACCACGAGGCAGTCGCAAAGTATAAAATATTATTAGCATATTATTGAACTCAGTACTGCTAGTGAGAATACGCAATAGAAAAGCCCCACTTTTTTTTCAGACTCGGAAATCTTACACATCACTCGATTGTACGTTATAGACATTATCATAAACATGAATAAAGTCTGTTAACTCATCTAATCGCTCTTTACTCACTCATCATCATCAGCCCAAATACGTCCCACTGCTGGGCACGGGCCTCCTCTACAACTGATAGGGTTTAGGCTTTAGTCCACCACGCTGGCCTAGTGCGGGTTGGCGGACTACACACCTAAGAAATTCCTAAGAACTTTTAGGTGTGCAGGTTTAATCACGATGTTTTCCTTCACCGTTAAAACACGTGATAATTCATTGTGAATAGACATATTACTTCGAAAAGTCAGAGGTGTGTGCCTGGGGTCTAAACCTGCGACCGCCGAAATTTTCGATCGCGCGCCTATACCTCGAGGCCAAGAGCAGTGGCTCTTAACTCAAATTTATCTAAATTTGACAAAGCTCATAAATAAATAACATATTGTTTATCATTCACTAACTTATAATTAATTTCTAACCCTATAATTGTAGAGGAGGCTCGTGCCCAGCAATGGGACGTATATGGAGTAATACAGTTTGAGTAAAATATCAATAAGAAAATAATTTATACAGATTCTTTAAGTGTAGACATTAAAAGCCTCTCTTGCCTGCAAGGAACTTACTTTTATCTATTATGAACCCACAAACTAAATACTTAGAACTTGCAAGTAGAGTAAAGAACCGTGAACTTTTTCAATCTTAACTCCAGAAAGCTTTTGCTTCGAGTGGTGCGGTTTCAACAGCACGTGCCTTGTACATCACAAGTTTCTTTTATAAAAAAAGATACTTACGATAATGTACCTATAAAAAGAACATAAAAAGCAACCCTACACTATTATTTTTTTCCTGCTCCGCTCGGGTGCAATTCCGAATTTCGTGCGCATACCACGGGAACACTGCATTTTATAGGGAGAAAAAGAAGCCAACGCTATTTCTTAAAGTCCCATCTATATCCCTACCAAAACTCAATCAAATGGTTCAAGTAAATTATTCATAATAAAAAAAAACTAATCTTTCCGTGCTATAGTATTACTATAGATACTAACCAATTTATGTAAATTAAGCGCAGACTGCACACCTAAAACTTCTTAGGAATTTCTTAGGTGTGTAGTCCGCCAACCCGCACTAGGCCAGCGTGGTGGACTAAGGCCTAAACCCTCTCAATGGTAGAGGAGGCCCGTGCCCAGCAGTGGGACGTATATGGGCTGATGATGAAGCGCAGACTAAATATAGGATCACCGTGATCAACGAGTAAAATGTATATCGACTATTTAGTCGAAACGACTATGACGGCCTATTCATTACATATGCACAGGTCGACTTCATACGCGACATGCTTATGTAGATGCATATATAACACAACTATCCGAGCGGAGATGGACATCCTCTAAGCCAGTAATTCCCAAAGTGGTCCAGGTGGACCCCAGGAGCCTACGGGAGACTCAACGAGGGTCTACGTTGGGCGTGAAAAAAAATGGAGGTGGAGGTCCATGAAAATTAATTTGGTTTCGAACTAAAATGTTGGCTTGACATCTCCTATCAATATAGGCAGATAATATTTTAAGAAGCCCAGTGTCTGTTACTTGTTAAATCTTCTATATTCCATAAACAGTACGTCTTGTTTTTTTTTTTAGATTTGGAAATAAAGGACATCAAGCTTTACCGAGTCAATAAAATATCACCAAAAAAATAAACCAGAAAAACATCTCTAACAAATCCAATGACCTTCAGAACTTTTCTATTTTCACAACGCTTATGTTTTTGTTTCGGATCCGGCTTTCCAACTTTTGGGTCGAAATGATTGTCCAACTCCAAACGTGAAACCAGGATAAAATTGGTAGAAATATTTTTACAACTTTTTTGTTTTATCTACAACTACGACACTATCAACAAAAACCTAATATATTTATTTAAGACTAGCTTTTGCCCGCGACTCCGTCCGCGTAGGTTTCAGTGTTGGGTGCAGAAAGATAATAAGTGAATCTATTAATCGTCTCCCAAGTGCCCAAAATGGCACTTAATAAATTAAAAAAAGTAGCCTATGTCCCTTTTTATGTTCCCGTTTTTATCCATACCAAAAATCATCCAAATCAATCAAATGTTTTAGGCGTGAAAGTATAACACAGCAGTGTTACTTTCGCATTGACAATATATGCTAAACTCAAAGGGTATCTCCGTGGGGATCAATGAAATCCTTAGATTAATCTAATTGATGAATTCTCAAGAACCAATTCCTCTTTAAGTTGTCCTTTGAGTATCGTCACGTGAATAACATTACTCAACAGTTTTCTTAACACCAAGCGCATTCCATTGCATAGTTTTGAGTGTTTTAGATTTTGAAGCGCGATGATTACCGAGCCTGCCTTCGTTTGTAAATTTTAAACCAGGTACAACCAAGGAGTTTAAAAATAAATTTCTGAACGCACGCATATATTTTTGACAACCAATAAATATGTCACTCCCTTTTCATTACTGATTATTCTACATTTTTAAAATGTAATGCAATTGTTCGAATATTATGGATATATGTTGTCGATTCAAAACCTTTATTTAAATACGTTCATTAATTTGAGGGGACCATTAACCGTATTGATGGGATAAACATAAAATGTTTGGCAGGAAATTAGGTAGAACAGTTTATATGAGAAAATGAAATTGTTGTTTTTACCATATTCCTCGCATTTTCTTAATTTTTTCATTCATAAGAACCTTCTCCTGACAATAGCAGATACAACAAAAAAATAATTAGCGAAATCGGTTCAGCTGTTCTCGAGATTTGCGCTTAGCACATTCAGCGATTCATTTTTGTATCATAGATTTTTATTGTATTCATGGTTTACTGTTTTGGCGATAATAGCTTACTCATAAATAAATAAATAAATAAATACACCCAACAGTCACATACATAGTTCTGACCCCACACTAGGATACAAGTCCTGTGTCGTGGGTATCAGAAACTACGAGAGACTTTTCGGTCTCACAAACACCCAGACCCGAAACAAATATTTGTGGATCACACAAACATTTGTCTCGGTGCGGGGATCGAACCCGCAGCCTCTCGTTTCGCAAGCTGGTGTCTAGCCAACTGCGCCACGGGGCTGACTCATAAAAGATAGATATATGTTGTCGCGGATTTTTTGGTTGAACTAATTAAGATAAACATTTCTCTCATACATTATATACGTGTAAACTCTAAAGTTTTTGCAGCGTACGCCAGAATAGCTCGCAGATAGCAGATTTTTCCCGACTTACTCGACAATTATCGTTATATTTTGGACAATTCACACACTATCTTTAAAAATTATAGCCTATGTGTTATTCTGATGTATAAGCTATATTATTGTGAACTTTAATAAAAATCCATTCGCTAGTTTTTGCGTGAAAGAGCAACAAACATCCAGACATCCAAACATCCATACATACAAACTTTCGCGTTTATAATATTAGTAGGATATTCATGTTTTATATTTTGCAAGTAAAGTGTAGGTATGTATTGGCGTTAATACCAATATATGTTATGTAGTATATCATAAGTTTATTTACACACCTACGATTTTTATTTCTGCAACACCAGGTTCGACTGATAGATAGTAGCTGAGCCATTAAGTCCACCTTTTGTTTTTTATGTATAAAGTACATACATACATACATAAACTCACGCCTGTATTCCCCGAAGGGGTAGGCAGAGGTGCATTTCTGCACCCACATTTCGCCAGGTATGTATCAGTCCCACGTAATAGGGGGCGAGCCTATTGCCGTTTTTCGGGCACATTTCCAGACTCCGTGCTGTTACTGAAAATTTCCTAATAGAAAAACCCAATAACACTTTGCCCGACCCGGGAATCGAACCCAGGACCTCTAGATCGCACGGCACATACTTGTACCGCAAGACCGCGAGGCAGTCTGTATGTATAAAGTATGAACAAATAAATAAACGAAAACCCCAAGACATTACCAAAAAGTATCGATTTCGAACCAATTTCAGATTGAAGCCATTACGTCCAAGCTAATTTCCCAAGAACATCATTTGCTATAGACAGTTACACTCAATTGAGGCTCAGAAGGTCAATAAAACCGGCACCCGCCGCGTAGGGTCCAAGGAATTGGTAGTTTGTGATATACGAGCACCGTATTGCGGTATAAATTTTGTTACGCAGTATTATGGAATATTTAAGATGCATTGGGATGATTGGATGCCTGAGGCTCTGAAGTGAAATTGGAGTTGGTTGGTGTTTTGGCTTTGGGTGTTTTGTACTAAAAATCTTGGTTCAATTGTGTCTATCTTTTAGAGATAGGGCTGAGTCAAATTCTCTGTTTTTTTTAATCGGTCACTAGTCGAGAAAACTAATTTGCAGTAGCGGTACTTCCATAGAAGCCCAAAAGCCTAGTTTACCTTACAATTTTCCGAAAAATAATCTTTAAGCTTAAAATCTTTATTTAACAAAAGCAATTTGACATTTCCTGACCCAAAAATAAACAATTATAAACCAGCCAATACACAATTAACGAGTAATGCTTTAGGGCTTTTATGGAAGTACCGCAACTGCTAATTTAGATATATGCAGGCTGATTCAGGCGCAACGCATTACATACATTAGCAGCATTCAAGGTTTTTGCTATCGGTATGAATTTATATTATTCTTTTGTTATTTTAAAAATCAAAGATAAATATTCGTTATTGGTTCAATATAATTGTATTTTAAGGTCAAAGTACCATAAAGAATATGGACTTGGAATGGTAAATTGTCATTGCCATATCTAACAAACCATACAATAAAATTGTTTAAATGCATTCTGACTAGTAGGGTCTGCACAAAGGTCAAATTTAAAACCAAACTTTAGAAGTAGTAGAGCCAAGTAATCTATTTAAACTACTGCATAGCTGATAGACAAAGAAATTACTAAACAAAATCATCTTCCAATTTTATAATATAGCGTCAACCATACAGAAAGAGTAATAGAATAATATACATATATTCAACAGATAAGCATAAAAATAAGTTAAACTTAAAAGAATTATGAGTTTTTGTGCACAAAATACTAATTTCTCGTGTTTAATAACAGAACAAACCACAAAAACTCATTAACAAATAATATCAATCGATAAAATGCTGGAAATTCCCTTTAACTATCGAGAACTGTACGGATATAGGGTTAATGCTCCTTACACAGAAAGGAGTAAATGTAAGTATTTCTGAGATAAGAGGGTTAGGCCACTTGAGTTCTGCGAAAGGACTCACGGAAATTGACACGTTTACTAACACAATCCACAAAACGTTTGATGGTTGTTGAGTGCTCTCGACTAACAGATAAATAGTATTGGTATAAAAGAGCCGGGGATTTCATTTTCTTTTATGTAGGAATGGCAAAGTTTTCGAACTAATATTATCTGAGAAGAGGCCATTAATGTATTACGTAAACACTAAAGGGGGGATAATGTCTATGCTTGTTTTTAATGAAATGAAGGATGAGGGGATTCGGATGGTATTAATCATCACCGTAAGCATTTTTTTCTTATCTTCTGGATTTATACCATTTCTTTCCGCTAATTTTATAAATCAAAATAGAATAGATTACAAACATAGGTGTAGTTTTATTACGTAAGCATAAGAAAGGGGAGTAAGGTATCTGCTTACTTTTGGTGGAAGTCTGGGGGGTTAATAATTATAAAAAATATGCTTTCATAATACTTGAACAGCTCCCAAGTTGTAAAATACTAGCATAATATAGTAGGCATTGAAAAAAAAAATAGAACACGCCAGCTTGAGTAACTATGACAAGTTTTGCTCGTTCTGCATGGTGTTGGTTATCCAAGCATTATTTTATTCAATGGTACTGATTTACCAGGTCATAATATTCTAATTCTGAGCACAAATTTATTTTACGGTTGAAAAAAGGTAATATCTCTTAATGGAAGTGTGAAAGTAGCGCCACACTAAAGTAAAAATAGAAATAGAATTGAACTTATCATGAAAATGGAAAATAGTGTTTATAGATTAAAGGATTAAAGAAGATCAAAAAAGGAATCCATAGATTTCGCAAAAGATTATATGATTAATGTAAATATAAATGAAGAAATGATGGTCCATAATGCAATAAAAATACATACTGCTATTCAGAAAATCTGACGCTTGAAATTCCTAAGCATAGCACCACATTTCTTAGTTATTCATTTACAGTCCATGCTGCACGTTTGTGGAATGAATTGCCACTGACAATTCGTAAAGCTAAAACACTTTCCACTTTTAAAAAACTTCTCAGAGCTCACTATTCTTAACTTTATATTTGTTTTGGTAAATTTGTATTTGTATATATATATGTATGTATGTATTTAGTATTTATATACATTTATTAATAGTATTGTTTTAATTCATGCAAAATCCTAATGGAAACTTTACACTTATATCTTCTATCAAATGTTATCTTACTATATGGTCTTTATATATGTTTATTTATATGTCATTTATTTTGATTCAAAAGAACTTGTAAAAGTCTATTTGAATAAAGATATTTTGACTTTGACTTTGACTTTATTATTATTTATATATATTTGGTTACATAATGTTGAAATTAGAAACGATCAATTAAATATCGTCCATATTGTTGTAGATATATTCAAAATACAGGACTATGCAATATTTGATTCCAACACCCAACAAAATTGCCGCTAGCAATTAAACAAAAAGCTATCGATCCCCATGTATTTCTAAAAGAGCAAGCTAACCCGACCTCGGCCTGATAGCTCGTAATCAGCTAACTTGATGACGCAGATTAAAACCATTGACATGAATACACTTTGTAACGGTCGGCTGGATACATCGTTAACTTTAAACCGATAGTCTGTGTAGGGTTGGCAACAGTATTAATGGCAGAATCATCAAGACCGATAGTCTGACGTTTGTGTAGGGTTGGCAAGAGTAAAAATGGCATCATCAAGCTATTAGACCGATATTTTCAACACAAATGTATACAGGGTGTATTCAGACCGTGATCGGAAACCAAGGCAGGTAATAGCTAAGGTGATTACAAACCCCCTGGCGTTAAAGAAAATTCTGACAAAAAATAAAAAAATGACTTTTTCCATACAACCATCGGTATTAAATGTATGCGGTTTGTATGGAAAACGTCATTTTTTTTTATATTTTATCAGAATTTTCTTTAACGCCAGGGGGTTTGTAATCACCTTGGCTATTACCTGCCTTGGTTTCCGATCACGGTCTGAATACACCCTGTATAAGTAGTGGTAGGCCATCAGGTTTAGTAGGCGTGCGGTCAAGATTTTCGGTCATCGCGGGTCAAAACACATTTCTGACTTTTCGGAGTTACGAGTGTATTCATAATGAATTATAAATTACGTTAAAGGTGAAGGAAAACATCGTGAGGAAGCCTTAAAGTTCTTAGGAACTTCTTAGGTGTGTAGTCCGCTAACCCGCACTAGGCCAGGATGGTGGACTAAGACCTAAACCCTCTCAGTTGTATAGGAAGCCCGTGCCCAAAAGTGGGATTTATATGGGCTGATGATGATTATAACACACACATATGTACATAGCACCGCCTTTATAGAAAAAATAAATAAATAAATACACCCAACAGTCACATACATGGTTCTGACCCCACACTAGGATACAAGTCCTGTGTCGTATCAGAAACTACGAGAGACTTTTCGGTCTCACAAACACCCAGACCCGAAACAAATATTTGTGGATCACACAAACATTTGTCCCGGTGCGGGGATCGAACCCGCGGCCTCTCGTTTCGCAAGCTGGTGTCTAGCCAACTGCGCCACGGGGCTGTCTAAATATGTAGAGCATTTATACTTCCTCGTTTCGCAAGTTGAGTTTTAAGTTCCTAAGTGGTCTTTACCCAGAGTAACACATTTAATAGTATTTAAATAGCTTATTCTTTAAAAGTAGTTCCTGGTGAATTACTAAAAAGTTGATGGATGGCCGAGCAGAGGAACGCCAAAGAAAAGATGGATGGAGTGCGTGACTGAAGATATAAAAGAAAAAGGGGTGAATGAAGACATGACGGTTGATAGAGATGTGTGGATAAAACATACTGCGCGGACCCCAAATGCAATTTGGAACAGGGCAAGATGATGATGATGGTGAATTAGTAAAAAATGAATGAATGAAATAACACACATACACACCAACTACGTTAACTAATGGCATATTTTCCGCTCTTTTACTAATACAATTGTTGTTTTATAAAGCTGTTATTAAAAACACAATGGAAAATGTATTTCATCACCCTGGCAACCTTATTTAGTCAGCACGGGTCATCCACCATAACTTTCTATAGTAGCTTTTTCTACTATGCATATAGCCTCACAAACAATTTGTTAAAGTTGAATAGTGCTATGTAATGCACTATTTTTTCCCCTGTGCAAATGAGAATATCCTGAGCCCACAATAAACAATTACAAACTAGACCTTACGCAATTAACGTGAAACGCTTTTGAGCTCCTATGAAAGTACCGCATTGTAATTTTGTCATTCAAAAAATCACGATACAAAGGCAAAGAAATATTAAATACCATTTCTAATACAACACAGCACTCGTGTTATAAAATTAGCTAAACTGAAATACAATATAGATGAAACAGAAGCCACACACCACTCCAACAAGATTGATTACATTTTCATTTTAATGAAAGCGTTGTTCCGTTTCGGATGCCGTTTGCCAAATATTTGGAAGTCGTCCATCAAGCCATCACGGAATTATAAACTTCTATAATAAATTAAAATATATTCTAATATATTAATGAAAACATCGTGAGGAAAACTGCACACCGAAAAGTTCTTTGGTGTGAAGTCCGCCAATCCACACTACGTTGCCTCGTTGGCCTAATAAGGATTGTTTGACTAAACATACCTAAAAAAATGTAGGTAATTCCCAGTTTTCTTTGACCGTCAAAATGTGTGTGTGTGAAATACACACACACATGAATGAATACACACATTCGAAAATCCAGAAATGCATGTGCGAAATCTCTAGACAGATCGTAGATCTAATCCTTTAAGCCACCACGCCTTCTCTACAAGCAATACTACGCCATTTTAAAAACTAAAAGGTAATAAATAAAACCAAAGCCTCGAGACCTGTCCCAACTGCCAAACCATTAAATATTACTGCAACTCCCACTTGTATTTAACGCCCAGACTTAAAACTTCGAAACTTATAAAACAAGCAAAAATAATCGAAGCCGCACAGTTTAAACTTACTTAATACTGTAGCCTTTGTTTCGGTAAAAGTTTTTGTTGAAAAATCGGGGATTCCTTCGAGTGGTTAACTGTCAGATGTTTGACAGACGGGCGAAATTTGGCAGGAATTGTGAAGAGGTAGCTTGGTAACTTGCCAAGAGTTCAATGAACCCGAAGAGGGGAATGTACCCGGAATAACTCAATTGGTCATATATTCACGTTTGAGGGCAAGGTAAGGGTTTCAATACAAGTTTTGCCAATTATTTCCCAAGTAATAAGAATTAACTACCTCAAGATTCCATGTTATTACTGATAATTTCAGAATGGAGAAACTTAACATCTCTGTTCTGAATCGAACCCGTCACCCCTTAATATGCTACACACATGCGATCCGAGACCAACGTGTCAGTTAGCAAATCTTGCTTAATTTTTCTTCACAGATGTTATTTTATTATTTTTATTTATTCAACACACACAGTCATTACAGGTTTAGGTACCCAATTCGAACTGGCGGGACAATAACACAAATTTATACAAAATAAAACAAAACAAAACAAAACATAATAACAATCGCACTACTACTAATAAATTAAGCTAACACAATTAAATTAGGTATAACAAATAACATATAACAAACATTTTGCGAGCTCACTCCGATTGCTTGTAAAAACATCTGTTTTGACATGCACCTCATTAATAGTTTTAATCGCTCGGGTGAGAGGCGTCTCGGCCAAGAGGGTGAGATGTAAGAAAATTAAAAGATATTTATAGATTATTATAGGTATATATGTAGTGTCATAACATGAATGTAATTCTCCAAATAAATAAAAGGATGTTCCAGTACTTCACGAGACCCGTTGTGGTCCTGGGTTCGATTCCAAAGTCGAACAAAGTGTTATTGTGTTTTTCCATAAGAAAATTCTCAATATCAGCTCTCAGAATCTGGAAATGTGCCCGAAAAACGACAATAGACTTGCCTTCTATTCATCATCATATACGTCCCACTGCTGGGCACGGGCCTTCTCTACCATTGAGAGGGTTAAGGCCTTAGTCCACCACGCTGGCCTAGTGCGGGTTGGCGAACTACACACCAAAAAAATTCCTAAGAACTTTTAGGTGTGCAGGTTTCATCACGATATTTTCCTTCACCGTTAAAGTAAGTGATAATTCATTGTGAATACACACATAACTTCGAAAAGTCAGAGGTATGTGCCTGGGATTTGAACCCGCGACGGCCGAGATTCTCGACCGCGTGCCCAAACCTCGAGGCCATCACTACTATCTATCTATCAGCTCTCAGAATCTGGAAGTTTGCCCGAAAAACGGCAACAGACATGCCTTCTATTGCATAGAACTGAAACACACATGGCGACTAGTGGGTGCAGAATTACCTACCCTTTCGGGAGGTACAGCCGTGAGTACCTACGTATCATCATTATTTCCTTGCCCTATTCCCAATTTCATTTGGGGTCGGCGCAGTATGTTTTATCCTTCCAAATATCCCTATCAGCTGTCATGACTTCTTTCATCCCTTTTTCTTTCATATATTCAGTCACGCAATCCATCCATCTTTTCATTGGCCTTACTCTGCTTGTCCATCCTTCAACTTTCATATTCATCACCTTTTTACCTACATATGATTCATACATTCGTACCATGCCCATGGCGTGAGTACGTCATGTTGTAACGATATAATTAATTTATTACACTATGAACTAAAGAACAAAACAATATACAAACAGAATGAAGTACAATTGGCGGTCTTATCGCTCAAGGCGATCTTTTAGAGACAACCCGATGGAAATAAAGAATAATAAAAGCTATATAATGTGAATTACATTCTCCAAATAAATAAGAGGATGTTGAAACTATTTTCTCTCTTCAACATGTTTATCTGAAGCTCGGGAAAGTGCTTGGTACATAGTGTGCACACGCCCAATTTGGCTAATACAATGGCAAAGGTTCTCAAACCGTACAGGAAGCACTATCAGTATGTAGGTAATATTTTAGATTCATAGCCAAGACACAAATTTTGAAAATCGAGAAGTTTTACTAATTAATTTTCTTGTTTTTTTTTTCTCTGTTATATTATTTTATTGTCTTTCTTCTGTTGAATTTTTTTTGACCTTTTCTTTTATTTCTTTGGTTGAATTATTTATGTCTTGTCTGTTACGAACTCGGTACGGTAAATTACATAAACTCACGCCTGTCTCCCGCACTGAAATATATTTCTTCTTATATTTGGTTAACGACCAAACCTCTTCAACATTTTGGCGACTGAAACGAGACAAGAAGCGTTTATTTTCATCAAGGTCAAAATATTCAAGCAACGCCTCTCCGTGTAGTATTTGAACTTATCTATATATATTATATACTTTACATGACGTTTACATAACAATTCTTTTGACAGCCTCGTGACGCAGTTGGCTGGATACCACCTTTCAAACGAGAGGCCGCCGATTCGATCCCCGCACCGAGACAAATGTTTGAATGATCTACAAATATTTGTTTCGGGTCTGGTTGTTTGTGAGACCGAAAAATCTCTCGTAATTTCTGATACCCACGACACAACTTCTATTCTAGTGTGGGGTCACAACTATGTATGTGACTGTTGGGTGTATTTATTTATATATTTCTTAATTCTTAAAAAAACACATCGAAGAACCTAAATATGGTATGTATTTTTAATAGATAGGCAGAGATGTGTTTTCAAATGCATGTCTCGCTAACTATAAAGAGATGGTATTGAATCTATTACAATTATAACATTTAAAGAATCCGTCTTGCTACTAAGAATTTCTGAACGGAAAACCTCCCAGTACATTTCACTGTCTAGGAATCGAACCCGTGAACTCTCGATATCGATTTATGCGTAAAACTAACGAAGTCGTACTTGAGGTTTTCTTTAGAACTTTTATATTAACTTTCAAACTGTCGGTGTTTATGATTAAAACAGAGGGACGTTCCATCCACTTTGAGAAGCGCTGTCCAATTTTATTGATTAACGTAGGAGTAATATTAGATTACCTCTCCCACGCAGCGCAACGGAAGCTGTACGGAAATTTGTGTAATACGTTGGCATTTTTTCCTTAATATGTATTGGACAAAATATTAGACTTCGTAGAAACCATAATACAGGGTGTATCATCATCAGCCCATATACGTCCCACTGCTGGGCACTGGCCTCCTCTACAATTGAGAGGGTTTAGGCCTTAGTCCACCACGCTGGCCTAGTGCGGGTTGGCGGACTACACACCTAAGAAATTCCTAAGAACTTTTAGGTGTGCAGGTTTTATCCCGATGTTTTCCTTCACCGTTAAAGCAAGTGATAATTCATTGTGAATACACACATAACTTCGAAAAGTCAGAGGTGTGTGCCTGGGGTTGGAACCTGCGACCGCCGAAATTCTCGACCGCGCGCCTAAACCTCGAGGCCATCACTGTTCGCACGCAGGCAATAGCCACGGTGATTTCAAATACCATGACAGTAAAAAAAATCCTGAATTTTTTTACGTTCTCCTAACAACTACATACATTTAATACTCGTGGTTATAAGGAAAACGTATTTTTTTTAAACCACCGTGACTATTTCCTGTCTTAGTTTTCGATCACGATCTTAACACACCCTATATAAAAGATGGGCTAAGGTACTAGGTCTGAAGATATTCTAGTATTTGAACCCTACCCACCTGGGGCTTTAAGTATTAATCTTTGTATTTGTGAAGAATTCATCATCAATCATTAAATAATAATAAAAGAAAACGTCCTAAGAAAACCTGCAGGGCTTAGCGTTCTCAACATGGAATTTGTCAAAGGTGTAGTCGACCATTCCGCATTAAGGCACCCTGATGGACTTAATCCATAACTTCTTGACTATAATGCACGGAAGGCCATAAGACCCCGAGATACCGAAAGGGGAGCTTAAGGTACTTTCCTCTCGTATCAAAAAAGAAGGCCTGTAACAATTTATCCCATACAAAAATTTGTGTCACACTCGCACCAAAAGCCTCTGGTTTCACAAGCTACTACCACCTGCACCACGCTGACCATCAATAAATGAACAAAAATTATTTGAAAACCCAACTTGCATTTTCTATATTTACACGCATACACTATGACACACAAACAACGCAACATTTCTCGGACGCGGTGGTAAATGCCATGTAGGTATTCGCGGACACAGCCGGTAATTGAACGACAAACATTGCTCCCATTTTACTGTGACATATTGTCGGAAAGAACGGACAAAACTGGTGCAGTTACATATGTATATTCAAGCTAGTAGATAGATAAGCAAAAAAATTGTGTTGGCCTCGATTTTTAGGCGCGTGGTCAAGAATCTCGGCGGTCGCGGGTTCAAACCTCAAGCACACACCTCTGACTTTTAAAATAAATGAATATATACACCCAACAAATGTATACATAGTCCTGACCCCACACTAAGATACGGGGTTTGTGTCGTGGGTATCAGAAACTACGAGAGACTTTTCGGTCTCAAACACCCAGACCCGAAACAAATATTTGTTGATCACACAATAATTATTTGTTAATTAATTATCTGTGCGGTGACCGGATCTACGGCCTCTTATTTCGCATACTAGTATCCAGCCAACTGCGCCACAGGTCTGCCATGTTGGCATGTTCTTTTTATTAATCTATCGGTACGTATACAAATTTCCTCCTACTTTCATTGTATGTAAAAACAAAAGACGAACGACTAAAGAGATCAAAGTGACACGAACAGCTTATTAACATAATCACTTAATCCCTAGGATTATAAATAATATCGACGTTAAACTTGTTCTTGCCGCAGATTTGTAACCGTATACCGTTGACGAAAACCCTCACATGTCTTATAAGCGTGTATTTTACATGTACCTATATCAGCCCGATAATTCCCACTGCTGGGCACGGACCTCCTCTTAAACTGAGAGGGGTTAGGCTTAAGTCCACCACGCTGAAAAGTGGGCTGGCGGACTTCATAAGAAATCCTGGAGAAAATTTTGGTGTGAGGTAACTTCACGACGTTTACCTGCAACTTTAAAGTATTTGATACTTTTTAGATACACCCCACACGCATATAATGACGCCTGTGTTTATTTATTTACACTTTATACAAAGTTTGTATAGGTGGACTTAATGCGTAAGGCATTCTCTTCCAGTCGAACCTAGGCTGATGCAGAGATGAGATGGGGCAGGTGTGTAAAATATCAAAACAATACTATTGACGAAATACAAACATATATACATATATAAATACATATACATATAAAATAGATACATATAATACAAAATAGACAGAAAGTTATAGTTGTGAACATTCTGCAGTTTCACGAGTCAGTAGTTGACGAACCTTGTGCTTAAATGCATTCTTATAGCGGTGGTCAGAAACCCATTTCAGCGCCCATGTTTCGCCAACTTCGTTTTTAGTCCCACAAAATTTCGAGCATATTTCCACACTTCAAACTGTTCAAGGAATTTTCTTAAATGAGAACCCAACAACAGTCATTTATAAGACATATCGAATAGTTAAAAATATTGTGTCGTCAGCACCTTAGCTTCGAGGACATCGCGACTGCACTTTGAAATACTCAAATACTAATAGTACTATATGTCTAAAAGGAGGAACAGAGTTGTACTAGTATTTCTACATCCTCATTTACTTAGCCACGTTTTAAACATTAAAAAAAAACATTTTTTTTTTAAACTTAGTAACATACCATTTTCGTTTTAAAGACTCCGTCTTGCTACAGTCAATTAATCTAATGGAAAAGCAGTCTAAAATAAAACAAATAAACAGTGTTGATTGCTAATAGAATAGAAGGACGGTATGTCAGCCACCCCGCGCACTGTTTATCCACCGATATTGCACGGCGCCTACAACACAGCACTAAAATGATAAACATTAATTTCAATTCACTGTCTGAGGACGGCGCTAGAATATTCAACACATAATTCACTGCTTTATGATTTATTGAGCATATTTTGCAGGCAGATTCGTATCATCATCATCATCAGCCTATATACGTCCCATTGCTAGGCAAGAGCCTCCTCTTTAGTCCAGCATGCTGGCCCAATTCAGGTTAGCGGACTAAGAACTTCCAAAGAAATTTTAGGTGTGCAGGTTTCATCGCGATGTTTTCCTTCACCGTTAGAGTACGTGATAATTCTTTGTGAATATACACATTACTTCGAAAAGTCAGAGGTGTGTGCCTGGGGTTTGAACCTGCGACCGTCGAGATTCTCGACTGCGTGCCTTAACCTCGAGGCCATCTCGACTTCGCCAAAAGAGTAATGCAGTATGCATTAATATGCCAAACAGTTACATATATATTTCTGACCTGACTAAGATACATGTCCTGTGTCGCGGGTATCAGAAACTACGAGAGACTTACTACATAAACTCCCAGACCAGAAATAAATATTTGTGGGTAACGCAAACATTTTCCTCGGTGCGGGGATCGAACTCGTTGCCTCTCATTTCACAATTTGATATCTAGCCAAGTGCACCACTGAGCAATGTGTGTCTGCATTTCTACACCCATACATTGTTATATTAAGTTCCAAGTAATAGAAATTGAAACTATAACTACTGTTCTTTCAATTCCAAACCTCATGTTAACACTTAGAATTTCATAATAGAAAAACCCATTAAAACTTTGCCTGGTCCCTATCGAAGCAAGGACCACTCGATGGCCTAAGACAAATTATGTCACGAGACTAGTAAGGCCGTCAAACAAAACATATAAAGTCTAAATAAAGATATATTACAACCTATAAATGTATCTTCTTACGTCACGTAACCGCAAGAACCCATAAAAAATATCAATAACGCAACTTTGTAGACAAAACGTGTTCAACTACTGTAATTGTGGCAATAAGGAAATCGCGTTAAAGTAATGACTCCTGTTACGATTTAAAGAAATATTAATTTCATTTCTATTTCAATTTACTTTACAGCATCTATTTGAATCATTATTATGTACATTTTTATAAATATATCTATCGCTTACATAACATGCAATTATTGAAATATTTATACGTATCATCATCATCAGCCCATATACGTCCCACTGCTGAGCACGGGCCTCCTCTACAGCTGTTTAGGCCTTAGTCTACTACGCTGGCCTAGTGCGGGTTGGCGGATTACACACCTAAGAACTCTTAGGTATGCAGGTTTCATCACGATGTTTTCCTTCACCGTTAAAGTACGTGATAATTCATTGTGAATACACACATAACTTCGAAAAGTCAGAGGTGTGTGCCTGGGGTTTGAACCCGCGACCGTCGAGATTCTCGACCGCATGCTCAAACCTCAAGGCCATCACGACTTCATTTATACGTATACATTATTATATTTATTTTACTCGTGATGGCCTCGAGGTTTAGGCGCGCGGTCGTGGGTTCAAATCTCAGGCACGCACCTCTAACTTTTGGAAGTTATGTCATCATCATATCCTTGCCTTTTCCCAAATTCATTTGGAGTCGGCGAAGTATGTTTTTTTCCTTTCAAACATCCCTATCAGCCGTCGTGTCTTCATTTACCCCTTTCTTTCATATCTTCAGTCACGCACTCTATCCATCTTTTCTTTGGCCTTCCTCTGCTTGCCCATCCTTGAACTTTCATATTCATCACCATTTTGCCTAACTTTAGGAAGTTATGTGTGTATTGATGATGAATCACGTTCTTTAACGGTGAAGGAAAACATCGTGAGAAAACCTGCACACCTAATAGTTCTTAGAAACTTATTAGGCGCGTAGTCCGCCAACCCGCACTAGGCCAGCGTGGTGGACTAAGGCCTAAACCCTCTCAGGTGTAGAGGAGGTCTGTGCCCAACAGTGGGACGTATATGGGCTGATGATGATACGTATACATACGCTCGCTCCTACACTACCAAAGGACACGGCAGTTGTTATATTATACCCAACGTTATTTCTTGGAATCAGAATTCTTGGACCCGAACATTTTATTTTAATTATTATAAGTATTTTCATTGCTACTATTATTTTAATGCGTGAGATAACAACATAATAATGAGATGGAAATATACGAAAAAATACCATTATGATATTGAAAAAATATGTTGATACCGTGTTGCCGAGGGAGTTTCTCGCGCCGCCTTTCCCCACACCGATGACACATTCTGAAGCCATAGTTGCGTAATCTGACGATTCATAAGGCCTTATAAAAAACTACAGAAATTAAATTTTCATCGTCATTATCATCAGCCCAAATACGTCCCACTGCTGGGCACGGGCCTCCTCTAAAACTGTTTAGGCCTTAGTCCACCACGCTAAACTAGTGCGGGTTGGCGGACTACACGACTAAGGAATTCCTAAGAACTTTTGGGTGTGCCGGTTTCATCACGATGTTTTCCTTCACCGTTAAAGTACGTGATAATTCATTGTGAATGCACACATAACTTCGAAAAGTCAGAGGTGTGCGCCTGGGTTTGAACCCACGACCGTCGAGATTCTCGACTGCGTGCCTAAACCTCGACGCCATCGCGAAAGTAAGTAAATTTTAAAAAAAGAAGTAAATTAAATTTTACTTCGATTTATTAAACTAAAATATTCAATCACATCTTTTTTATCCTAACATTTCATAAGTAACACGAGAAAAACGAATACTGTTAGAATTTATTCACGTCACGACCCCGTCCTAAATTAAATAAATTTCGTGCAATTTGTACAGGGTAGATTTGTCTCGCGTTTTTACAATACTAAAAAAAGCTAGTTTTGAAACGCTAGAGCCAAGAGATAATAGGCTGCCCTATGTTAAATTTTGTCAAGTATCCCTTATGAGAACTGGAGTCATTGACATTGCCTGCAGGATTAGCACGCCAAATTGTAAGTGTACCGGCCATGTTTGCCGACGGACGGACGGCCGGTAGAGCAGACAAGGGTTGGAGTGGAGACCGCGCTTAGGCAGACGTAGTGTAGTATTGCAGCACGATGGTCCGACGACTTAAGAAAGGTGGCGGGTAGCGGATGGATAAAGGCTCTAGATCGGTATAGTTAGCGTTTACTTGGGGAGACCTACGCTCAGCAGTGGACGGCGATAGAAGTATAAGACATCCCTTTGGTTTATGGTACATAGGCATTTATAGTGGAAAGATATTTGGCCTTAGTCCATTTGGCCTGTTAGACTAAACATACATGAATAGAACTGTCTGGTGCTGTTTTCCTATTAATATTCTTCTTCACTGTTAAATGGTCCGATTCTTAAGTACAAATACATTGAATCCTTTCAAATAAAAGGTTGAAAGTGTGAACATGCTGTTGCTGTCTCTTTCTTAAACCCCACTGCAGCTGTTGTGACGTCACGAGTCTTATTTTACACCTACAAACTTGAAATTATGTAACTCAGTTACATTCTTGAAAAATGTAATATTTCTTTCATTCTATATTCTTTTCGCACCGAGACAAATGTTTGTGTGAACTAAAAATATTTGTGAGACCAAAGTCTCTCGTAGTTTTCGATACCCACGACACAGGACTTGTATCCTAGTGTGGGGTCAGAACTGTGTACATAATGTAATAAATGTCTATATGTACATAATCCTAACCCCACACTACGATACAAGTCTTGTGACATCGGTATCAGAAACTACGAGAGACTTCGATCTCACAAACACCCAGACCCGAAACAAATATTTGCGGATCACACGAACATTTGTCTTGGCGCGGAGATTGAACACCCAGCCTCTCATTCGCAAGGTGGTTAACCAACTGCGCCACCGCTCAATTAACTCACCAATCCAAAAAATCTAACATAGCCATGAAGTTCTAAATTTCACCCAGTTATTTTAGGATATAAACAATGAAATTCCAAGTAAACAATAACAAAATTACGCGCCCTACTATCGTGTTAGCGAGACAGTGTAGACCGAGTCGCCGGCTGATATTCGGGTCAAGCCTATTTGCATTTTGCTCCGAGAATAATTTAATTTTAAATTATATATCTGACCCAACGCCCTTACAGGTCATTTGGCTCAGTTTACGAGATGTGAAAGATGATGATACCTACGGGATGTAAGATAACATTGTTTGATTGTTATACGTTTTTATACATATATACATACCAGAAGTAGGTACTGCCAGTACTTCCATAGAAGCCCAGAAGCGCTACACGTTATTTTTCTAATGTCTAGTTTATAATTATTTATTGTGGGGTCAGGATATTCTCATTTATATGTCAATTTGCTTCTGTTAAATAAGGATTTAAAACTTAAACATTTTTATTCGAAATTTTGTAAGGCAAGCTGGGCTTTTGGGCTTGTATAGAAGTACCGCCACTGACTCATAACTTCACGCTTGTGTTCCCCGAAGGGGTAGGCAGAGGTGCATTTTTGCTTCCATGTTTCCGAATCGTGTTGAAGTCCCGCGTAATAGGAGGCGAGCCTATTGCCGTTTTTCGGGCACATTTCGAGACTTAGGACTTACAATATGAAGGAAGCAGTAAGCAAGTGCACCTCTGCCTACCTTATTGAAGATACAGCCGTGAATGTGTGTATTTTTAGTATTTTCTTATGCTTAAAGCCGTATAACAGAAATTTCTATTATTTGCCCGCGACTCCGTCCGCATAGACTTCAGGGTTGGGTGCAGAAAGATAATAAGTAAATCTATTAAACGTCTCCCAAGTGCCCAAATTACACTTAATGAATTTAAAAAAAAGTAACCTATGTCCCTTTTTATGTTTCCGTTTTTATCCACAACAAAAATCATCCAAATAACTCAAATATTTTAGGCGTGAAAGTATAACACAGTAGTGTTACTTTCGCATTGACAATATATGCTAAAATCAAAGGGTATAGGGTAGACCGGGGCGAATCGGATCATTTTTTTTTTGAGGATATGAAAAACATAGTTAAGTGTATTATAAGTGACTTTTATTGACGAATTGGCAATCAGTAACATTCTAGCTATACAATAAACATTTAAAAACTTAAATTATTCAAAAATTCTACAAAATGTCATCCAAAAACTTGAAAGACAAAAATATCCGATTCGCCCCAAATCTCGGGGCGAATGGGATCATACATATTATATATGTAAATTAAAATTTTCTTAATACTATATGCTTTGGAATCATTAACAAAATTAAAATAATAAGAAATAGGATAGGGTGTTAATTGTTAACACATAAATTACATATATTACGGCCTTATTTCCCTCCCATCCATCAACACATTTTCTGTGACACCATTCTTTGCATGCATCGAATCAAATCCTCTGATGGTGGATAAATGAATATTTCTGAGCAGTAAATGCAATGCTAATCTCTCTATTTGGAACCCATGATTTTTATTCCAGGCGTTCTTTTATTCTTCTTAAAATTTTTGGGGTTCTACGAATTCATATGCATATTTACGGTTCGCCTTGGGTGTAATTCCGAAGCCACGATTCGCTAAGTTCAGTAATCCGTAAATGCTAAAATCTTTCAGTATTCTCATCTAAGGCTGCCTGTCCACCACGTGTCTTGGTAGCACCTATGGAGAGCGTGACTCTTCTATATAAGCTTGTATAAATGGCAATTCATAAATCTCAGTAGCTCGGCGGAAAGCTAATTCTTTGGTCAGGACTTTATTTGCGACTTCTCTCATATTTTCTTGGGACCATTCTCCCTCATTTTTCTTTCTTTTATACATGCGAACCATCTACAATGAAATAATAATGCAAAATTAACCTCAAATTTAAAATAAATCATTTTATAAAAGTGTTTTCATTCTCCCCAATGACGTGATCCGAATAGCCCCATATTAAACACTTATGAAATAAATATTTTACAAATTAACCTGTAATATTGTGCTTAAAAACTAAAATATTTTCTAAAAGATACACCTTTCTAATGAATGTAGGCCATCTAATTCAAAGTAGTAACACAAAACCTTAGATTGACACAAATAAATGGTAAGTACGTACCTTAGATAGGCGCCGAAATTGTAACGCGCACTAACACCTGACTCACTGGCGAGCAGCGCTGAGATCATTATACTAGTCGAAACCAAACACTGCCGATGGCTAAAGATGCGTGGGGGGAGGGTTTCATAAGACGCCAGTCATTTGTGTTCCTTGGTAACGCGTTATTGAAAATATTAACGGATTTCTAATTTTGATCCGATTCGCCCCTTGATCCGATTCGCCTCGGTCTACCCTATCCGTTGGGATCAGTGAAATCATTATTTAGATTACGAAGCGTGATGACTACCGAGCCTGCATTCGTTTGTAAATTTTAAACCAGATACAACCAAGGAGTTTAAAAATAAATTTCTGAACGCTCGCATACATTTTTGACAACTAATAAATATGTCACTCATTTTTCATTACTGATTATTCTGCATTTTAAAAATGAATAATACGCAATTGTTCGAATATTGTGGATATATGTTGTCGATTCAAAACCTTTATTTAAATACGTTCTTTAATTTGAGGGGACCATTAACCGTATTGACGGGATAAACATAAAATGTTTGACAGGAAATTAGGTAGAACGGTTTATACCTATGAGAAAATGAAATTGTTGTTTTTACCATATTCCTCGTAATTTTAAAGATAGTTATATGCTGTCGCGGACTTTTTTGTAGGACTTATTAAGATAAACATTTCTCTTATACATTATATACGTGTAAACTCTACAGTTTTTGCAGCGTACGCAAGAATAGCTCGCAGATGCAGTTTTTCCCGACTTACTTGACAATTATCGTTATATTTTGGACAATTCACACACTATCTTAAAAATATATAACCTATGTGTTATTCTGATGTATAAGCTATATTATTGTAAACTTGCATTGAAATCCATTCGGTAGTTTTTGCGTGAAAGAGCAACAAACATCCAGACATCCAGACATCCATACATACAAACTTTCGCGTTTATAATATTAGTAAGATGTATTTTTTGCGTGAGAGGTAGACTGCTAGAGAATGCTGCGGGGATTAAGTTCGCCTATATATCTCCAGTTTTGTATATGAAGTTTAATAAATAAATAAACAAAGAACCACACATCCGCATGACAAATATTCTCATTTATTAAGGTAGCGCAAAGGTAGCCCTAGCTCAAGACACTGCTGTAAAATATATGACATTACAAATGCCGTGCCAGCAAAGCAACAACATTCGTTCACATTAAGGGGTGCTGCGACTCAACAGGAGCACATTAAAAAATCATTAACCGGCTCCGAAATAACCTACTTTTTGTTAGAGAGCTGAGAACGTAGCAAGGTTTCCTGTTGGCTTATTTACTGCTCATTGCATTAGTGTTTCAAGTACGCGCCTTGCACTAACTGTTTCTGTCAGCTAATTACGTAAACAAAACAGTTAATAAATTGTATTGAAGCTTGAAATATAAGAATGCCTTTTTGGTCACGTAAGAAAATTGGCGCGTATCTTTTAGAAGATCCGGGTTATTTTCTTATCGACAGTCCATATACGTCCCACTATTGGGCACGGACCTCCCCTACAACTGAGAGCGTTAGGCCTTAGACCACCACGCTGACCTACTGTGGGTTGACGGAAAACACTCCTAAGAACTTCCTAGGAACTTTTAGGTGTGCAGGTTTCATCACGATTCCTTCCTTCATCGTTTAAGAACGTGATAATTCAATATGAATACACACATAACTTCGAAAAGTCAGTGGTGTGTGCTGAAGTATGAACCTGCGACCGCCGAGATTCTCGGAGTTATTTTTTCAGTTCGAGTAAAAATTTTTCCTTTTAGATAATTCTCTATAACAGCATAAAGTCTTTCATGTGTCTAGTAAAAAACAATTGACAACGACTGCCTCGTGGTCTTGCGGTACTAGTATGTGCCGTGTGATCTAGAGGGCCTGGGTTCAATTCCCGGGTCGAACAACGTGCTACTGGGTTTTTCCATTAAGAAATTCTCAGTAGCAGCACGGAGCCTGGAAAACGTAGGACTGATACATAACTGGCGAAATCTAAGTGTAGAATTGCACCTCTGCCTACCCCATCAGGGAATACAGGCGTGAGTTTATGTATGTATGTATGTAAAAAACAAAAAGCACAATAAACATCGAAACCTGAATTTAGATCTCTGCCTACCCTTTCTAGGTTATAGACGTAAATGCACACTCCGCTCTCAAATGGAAAAGTGTATTTCTCAAAGAAACATGTATCGGTTATTAAACGCCGGCTACGACATCAAAGGCAATGCGAAATTGAATTTCGAATTGTATACGGTTATACACTGCGACAGTCCATATGGCTGGTATTGTGTTGGATCCAACATTTGTAGTGCATTGGCATATGTGGTATGGATTGGAGGATTATCCATTCCAATATTACTAATTTGAATCGGATGTTGGATGGTGAAATAGAATGGTTTGAGAAAATAAATGAAAATCATTAATTGGAATTAGATATAAATAAATAAATACACCCAACAGTCACATACATAGCTCTGATTCCACATTATGTATTGACAATATTGCTCTATTATTACATTCCGAAAAGTGCGTGCGGATATGAATGACACATACATACATACATAACATCATCATCATCATCAGCCCATATACGTCTCACTGCTGGGCACGGGCCTCCTCTACCATTGAGAGGATTTAGGCCTTAGTCCACCACGCTGGCCTAGTGCGGGTTGGCGGACTACACACCTAAGAAATTCCTAAAAAGTTTAAGGTGTGCAGGTTTCATCACGATGTTTTCCTTCACCGTTAAATACATAACCCAACACATGTATTCCCCAAATGCAAAGGCAGAGGTGCAATTTTGCACCCACATTTGCCAATAGGGTTTTTTTCCCCCACCTAATAGGGCGCAAACCTACTGCCGTTTTTCTGGCATATTTTCAGACTACGTGCTGCTACTGAGAATTCCCTTATGGAAAAACGCTACAACACTTCTTAAAGAGATAATTACATCGATCCCAGCACCGAGACAAATGTTTGTGTGATCCACAAATATTTGTTTCTGGTCTGGGTGTTTGTGAGACCGAGAAGTCTTCCGTAGTTTCTGATACCCACGACACAAGACTCGTATCTTAATGTGGGGTCAGAACTATATATGTGACTGTTGGGTGTATTTATTTATTTATCATAAACACTTTGTCCACGATTGAAACCACCCAGTCACATATTTATGCCGCAGTTAAAAACAATGGTTTTATGTAGATCAATTCGCAACAGATGTGACAAACCTGCTTGTATTCAATCGATGGGTTTTAAATATTCATAGTTGATGCTATGCACCCGCTTCTTCTCATATTAATAATGCATTCTGGGAAGGGGAAATATTGAAACGTACGTTAGGCGGCAGCCGCGGATTGTCTTTTTAAAAAAACACTTTTATGTCAGCTGGAACCACAGTTTATTTTAATAGAGTTTTTACACACACAAACACCTTATGCCTCACTTTTCTTTACTTAAAAATGACAATCTGTCTGACTTGTTGTAACGACTTCTGCGGCTCGCAGTCTATCTGCGACTCGAAAAGTCGACGAAAAAGTCTCTCGTAGTTTCTGATACCCACGACACAAGACTTGTATCTTAGTGTGGGATCAGAACTATGTATGTGACTGTTGGGTGTATTTATTTAATTATGGATATAACAGTACGCAGTATTATACGCTATCCGATCATTATCTTGATAATTATGTGACGTACACTGCAGGATATGAAAATACTAGATTTGTTCAGTGCGGTGTCTTCGTAGGGAATTTTTAGCGCATAATTGTGATGTTATTAAGGCGGTCAAATATTAAAGTCAACTAACTATTATCCTTTGGTCATTAAATCTTTATCATCATCAGCCCATATACGTCCCACTGCTGGGCACGGGCCTCTACAACTGAGAGGGTTTAGCACTTAGTCCACCACGCTGGCCTATTGGATTGGCGGAAAACACATCTAAGAAATTCCTAAGAATTTTTAGTTGCGGAGATATCCTCACGATGTTTTCCTTCACCGTTACTTAGGCTTAGCAGTATTTATTATTTAGTTAGTTTATGAGTTATTTTGTTAATCTTAGTCCGAAATTTTTCATTTATGTAGGTATTGTATTAGATTGTTTAAGTTTAGTATGGGACTGGCATGATAATATAGGAAAAGTTCCTAAATTAAATAAAGAGAAAAATGACTTAATATTTTAAAATCTTGAATGCTTTTTTATCGTTAAAGACTCCAATTAGTTAGTATACAAATTGAAAATTAAATAAAACTGAGTATGTAAACAATTGTGTACAGCATTATCTAAAATTACTACGCATAATACCAGTACTCTTAGACGAAAGTGGAAATAAATTAAGATTTAAATATGACAATATATAAAAAAAATTTGAATCGTGGCCGCAAACCAATTATCCGAAATTTTAGAAAGTTAAATCAAGTTTAAAAAAAATCCTTATTAAAAGTTGTAATTAGAGCATTACCTAATTACACTAACATGAATAATGCAATGCATATGGATTTTTGTTCATAAACTTCTATCTATATTCACACATTATAACCTCAATGCTAAACCTTATACGATATAAATTAGTCTTTGTACCACAACGCTGGCAGTTTTTCTAAAAAATAAAAAGGTAGAAATCGTAAAGTAGATTCTTGTAAAAATAGGGGATAACATCAAAATGGATGGCGTTTTACTGAATGTAATCGGTGCTTCGAAGCTCCGATAGCGATAGGACCGACATTTTGCACGTTTCTCTCTTGTTTCTTTTACTTCAGTAAAGTACGGTTGTTTTTCCCACGAATTTATTAGAATAAAAGCACGTTCGATCTAAGATATGTAAGTTTTGTCTCCCAATTTGGTATTGCGGCACAGGTGTGCGTGATAGGTTCTATTCCGGATCGGGAAAAGTGTTGTTGAGTTAGGAAATTCTCAGCAGCACGGAATCTGGAGAAGTCTCCTAAAACGGCAATAGGCTCGCCACTTATTACGTAAGACTGCAGGAAGAAATGTGGGTGCAGAAATGCACCTCTGACTACCCCTTTGGGGAATTCAAGCGTGATGTTGTGTATGTTTGAAGGTAACTTTGTTGTTTTTGCGCGTATACGAGTATCTTAAGTACATATTTATCTAAAGCTTGGTTGTTCTATCCCACGTATTAAGAAATTTGCGAAAGCTTAACGAGACATTCCGATCTAAGGCTAACACACAAAACTCTTCGGTATTATGTAAGTACCTAAGCCTCGTCGTAGTCAATTTGAACTGCGGTATTTGGGTCCGACCGACGGAAAATGAGCACAGTTAAAAAAACGGTTGAAGCACAGACGTTGCGTTTCATTCGGCACCCATAAAACGCAATGCGGTTATTCTTTCGGTCCGAAATAAAAAAGAACTGTCCTACAACTAAGCCATGTTTTATATAAAAGAGGGTAAGCCTATAGCCGTTTTCAGGCACATTTCCAGACTCCGTGCTAGTACTTAGTACCATACCATACCCGACCGACACATCTTACCACGGCCCAGTACCGACTAGGTAATTAATAATAAATACACCCAACAGTCACATACATAGTTCTAACCCCACATTAAAATACGAGTCTTGTGTCGTGGGTATCAAAAACTATAAGAGACTTTTCAGTCTCACAAACACCCAGACCCGAATCAAATATTGTGGATCACACAAACATTTGTCTCGGTGCGGGGATCGAACCCGCGGCCTCTGGTTCCACAAGCTGGTGTCTAGCCAACTGCGCCAAGGGGCTGCCATGGAATCTGTTACTACTAATGTTTTTTATCAGAATACTGCATAACTACATTGATGTCTGATAAAAAGTTCAAGTCCTTACAGTATAGCAGAAATAAAACTAAATCAATAAGTCGTTGAATGCGAAACGAGAGGCGACGGGTTCGATCCCCGCACTGACACAAATTTTGTTTGACCTACATAATGTAAGGGATTACCTGGATTGACAAGTTGAGCATTTTAAGAGTTATTTTTAGTTTTGGGACGTTTAAATGTATCCTTTGTATACAATAAAGCTTAGATACCAAATTATTTCTTTCATTCCGAGTATTTGTGAGCCCAAAAAGTCTATGGTAATATGCTTGATGCTCGCTACATATAGTATTTGAATATCAGTGAAGAGTTAAGTTTATATGTCATCATCATCATCATCAACATCATCATCGTGTATGGGACACGCCCTACTGCTGGGCACGGGCCTCCGACACATCTAAAAGGGGTTAGGCCTTAGTCCACCACGCTGGCCTAATGCGGGTAAGTTTATATATGTGACTGTTGTATAAACAAAATCTATATTATCCCCAAAATGAATAAAATTAAAGATATTTTCAAAAACGACAAAATATGTAATAAATTAAGCCATTGACGACCTTTCAGTACACAATTCATTACTTCCACAAATCAAAGGCCTCGTTTACTGAAGTACCATTTCAATAAAACAATGGCGAGAACATGTTTATTAATTAATTTATACCACGAAACAATTTTAACATACTTTTTTAAATAGTTGCTAAAATCATGCTCTAAAAAATCGTAACGGTTCGGTAATTCCTATGGTCCATTTTTTATAATATAATCTAATATAGGACTTGTTCCGAACAAAAATAAAATTAACATACACAGTTTTAATAAAAATAAAACATGCTAGTTATATTTCTATTAATTTTTTTTTTTGCCTTTTTTATAAACATATATAAGACATGTCATAAGTGTTATATTATTGTCTACGTGATAAATAAACGCACATTTCATTTCAAACAAATTTAACAGTAAAAAATAATTTCTTTTTCCCAAGTAAGTAATTTAAAAATATATTGATAACGAAAAACACCACTTACTTTTGATAACACAAAGTTTCGTCATGACGCACACAGAAAAGGACGAATTTACGACGAAATTTATTCAAGAAATTTCACTGAGCCAAAGCGAATTCCTTCGCAAACAGGGCTCACACAAACCGGCCCCAAGTATTTTAATAAATATAACAAAGTGTCAACGCTCTCCGCAAGAATTGCAACCCTTACCGTCGGCTGTATAAATATAAACAGCGAAACCCTTACTAATTAGTTCTAACCCAATTAGCCCGCCCTTCTTGCACGACCTTTAAGATCACGATAGATTAAAAAAGCAAATCTACCAAGACTGTATGGTACGGATTCCTTTGCCAAAAAAAATAATTTATAATACTCACCCGAACGCTGCGCTGTCAAATTTGAATTTTATTCTCTCTTCAAGCTCACCAACGAGGTTGATTTATTTTTTAAGAATTGTTTTTAAGTGATAGGCTGCCGATTTTTTTAATTTGGTAGGTTCAGACCGCGGCGTGCGCCCCCTACGGCTCTCGGAGCAACTGTGAAGCGCGGTTGCGCGGCGAAGGGCGATTGTTTGCCCGTCGTAGGTAACTACAATAGGTGTGATTTTTTTAAATGCCAGGTAAGCAGGTAAAGGCATGCAAACATTTTAAGTGCCAATTATATTCGGATTTATACGAAAAAAGGGTAGTTTTGTAATGCTAAAGAACACTATCAATAATTTTTAATGAATCATTTTTAATCACCACAAAAAACCTTAACGTATTAGTTGTATCTATCAAGCAATGAAATTAAAAAAAAATACTGCAGATATAAAAAAAATGTTTCGTTTTCTCAACAAAAGATGGCGTTACTGTCACCAGGTCAGGTGCTAATTAAAAATTCATTGTAAATGAATAATAAAAGTATACTTTGTCGGTTCCACGAGCTCGAGAAATGTTGTTTTTATCCCGCAGGAACTTCCACAGTAATAATAAGTGGGATTAACTGTAATATTTATCAGTGGCGGTGCTTCCATAGAAGCCCAAAAGTGTTATACGTTAATTGTGTAATGTCAAGTTTATAATTATTTATTGCGGAGTCAAGATATTCTCATTAATATGTCGAATTGCTTTTGATAAATAAAGATGAAAGATTACAATTATTCGGAATTTCGTAAAGCAAAATAAACTTTTGGGCTTCTATGGAAGTACTGCCACTGATATTTATGTAACCAACAAAATAATTAGCTAACTTTCTAATGCATATTTTTTTAACAAGATATATTTTCTAACCTGATATGAATATAACTTTCAAGACTTTCTAACCACATACGCGCTAGCTAGACTTGTAGTAAACCTAAGCGAGTCTTTATCGGGACCTAAATTGTTGCTAAACTGAAATTTACTTAATCAGAAACACATACTTTGAACTTGAAAACATAATTAACCACTCTGATGGTAACTGCAGGGAGTTTCCAGGGCGGAAAAAGGAACAAAAAAAAATACATATTAATTATTATCAACATCACTATGTTGCTCTGTACCTTAGTTTGCCTGGCGTAGAATATATCCTGGTTTCGCTAGTATTTAACCCCGGCATAGTACAGTCTATAGCCATGAACCGAACCCATATAAACCACATGCTACTATGGGTTTTTTTTAAACATAAAAACACAATTTTTCATCCCAGGTATTAAAACTGGGACTTCTCGACCACATGCGTCCATCTACCACGAAACCGACAAGGCTATTGCACTTTAAAAACCTTTGACATGCTTACATACATAACCTCACGCCTATATTCCCCGAAGGGGTAGGCAGAGGTGCATTTCTGCACCCACATTTCGTCAGGTATGTAGATATGTATTTGTCAGTCTCACGTAATAGGAGGCGAGAATTGCCAAATCCTTTGAATTTTACAACAATTTCATTTACAAAACCCAGTCAGCTACATGCTTAACCATCTCATACTATTTGCAACACATTTATCACGAGATATTCTCAGCAAGTATGCGCATGACAAATGCTCTGAAAATACCCGGTTATTCTGCTTTACAACCGGTATTTAATCATCGGAATGTGTTTCATGGGACACACAGATTAGCGAACGCCATTCGGTTAAATTCTGAATTACTGCTAATAACATTTTTATCATTAGCATATAGATTCCATTGCTGGACTCTATACATATAGATACCCGCACTAGGCCAGCGTGTTGGACTAAGACCTAAACACTCTCAGTTGTAGACGAGGCCCGTGCCCAGCAGTGGGACTTATATGGGCTGGTAATGATGATGACACATATAGAAAGAAAGAAAGAAATGAAATATAAAAAAGTTAGTCCTGAGGACTTTAAATTTAAATATGACTTCTAAAAGTCAGATTCGAATCCCCTGAAATGATGTTTTGATAAACTTCACTTTACATAGACATAATTCCTAGATCGGGAATGTGTTTGGGTTTTTCCATATGAAAATTCTCAGTAGCAGCACGGATGAGACCAAGAAACGGCCATGTTACTTAAGACATAAAGCACCAGACAATATTGTGGATATGTGGATGTACATATATTATATATGTATGTATGTTTATGGAAATATAGATTTTAGTACATATAAGAGCTTTTAGTTATTATTACGTCACTTTAACGTTTTTTTGCAAATGCCTATTGATGTGCATACAAAAGAGATTTTTTTTCATGTTTTTGAATGAAATATACAACCAAGTACTAAATATAATCCTGCAATATTTTCCAAGTATTTGACGACTCGTAACATTAAATATAATACGTATGTGTCCCAAAATCTTTGATATATAAGTTGGCAACTTTCTCCGAGAGTCATAAAGGAATACATTTCGTAATATAGGATAAGGACATAATATTACTAAACTTGGCCGTATATACCAGATTCTTCTTGTAGAGGATTTCATTATACAAGAGGGACCTTGTTAGCGCCGTAATAACGTTTGCTATATTTAGAATCGATTTTTATTTGCGACAGTTCTTGGAAATAAAATATTTGGGTTATATGTTTTTCAGGTATTTTTACTTATAACGGTCTTTAAGATTCATTTAAACCATTATGAGTGTTTTAAATTATAAGACAAACTGTATACAACAGAATATAATTGTTTCTATTCCGTCCGTTTTGTCTATGCCTATCAAAAAAAAATGTCATTGTCTTTTGTCATGTCACCAAAGTGGTTGTTATGGCATGTTAAGGTTAAAAAGCATCATAAGAAACTTTAATTAAAAATCGTTACATCAGGAAAGATTCAATCTTCTTATTTTTGAACCCATAACAAAAACAAGGAGACCAATAGTCACACTATTTATTTTTTTCTATATACAGGAATTTTGTAGTCCAAATTTAAATTCAGTTTTACTAGTGAATATTATGCTGATCTTTTAGTAACTAAATATGCCCTAAACCGGATGTATTCCTATAATATTTATGATATTATAACTATACAACCTTAAGAATGTACAAATCTTGTGTGGTATATAAAAATTGTGGGAGACTTAATGGTGTCACAAAAAGTCAGACACGAAACGAATAGCTACCTATCGCACAAGCATTTGTTTTTGGTACCAAACCTGAGACCTCTCATTACACTGACTAGTCTCTAACCAACCATGGAGACTGTCTTGATAATGCAGAAAATACATTTTAAAACCGTTGATAAAACTTTGAAATATCTACTTCCAGTTATCGCGAATAAATGAAGACTCTTAAGATATTAACGAATTAGATCCGCTTAAGCAAAACTTCAGACTTAACAAAGTTAGCCCCTTTCTTAATAAACTTAAACCGACTAGTAATTAATAAAGATTACGTTAAGAACTCAAGAGTCTACGAACCGTCGTAGCTCCGTAGCTCCGTAGAGTCTGTAGAGCTACGAGACAATTTCTGACTAATCCATCCGGCATAATAAAGCGAGTATAGCTCGTGTTTATTCATAAACCGTATTATCTAGGCTAGTGTTTATATGAGGGTCTAGATAATTCTAGGCTATTACGATATATGGTCCAGGGTAGAATTTAATTGCGTCTTATGATATGCTAATAGAATAGTGAATATGAAGTGGTTACATATTCTTGCAAGGTCTATTTTATAAGAATTTAAATGTAATTGGATTAAAAATGTAAACGCATGTTTTTCTTATAAACTATTTTATATTTAGTAAGGATATTCGCCTATTATTATAAGAACTTAAAAAAGAAAACTATCGTTTCTTAAAATATTATTATCTTATTTATGTTGCAGACAGATGTTAATTTAAGTATTTTCTAGCTAACTTTGTTTTCATATTTGATAGACTTTAAGTAATCCAATATTATACGTAATTTGCCTTTGATTTTATTATATTCTTTATAAAACTGTATGGCAAATATCTATTTACGAATTATTTACCATAATTAAAAAAAAATTCATCTCATCTTCACGCAAAATTTACAAGACATGATATTATTACTTTTCTGCTGTTAAAAGCATTCGATTGCTCAGCATTGGAGAAACGAGGCGTATATTAATAGAACGTGAGTTTTTCAAGCGTGTATTGCTTAGCGGATCGTTGACATCTCAATAGGATTAGACCATGGCGACGCGCCGTCTGTGCGTCCCACGCTAGTTTCTCTCAAGGCTTTTAGAAATGTTTGTGGAGCAAAACCTTTGAATCGCAACAAACAGAGAAGAAAATGCGTTGTAGGTATCACTATATGTTATAAAGTAGTCTCTCCGTAATATGATGAAATGAAATAATATTTATTGAATATATAAAATGTTATAGTATAATATCAAGCGGTGATGGCCTCGAGGTTTAGGCGCGCGGTCGAGAATTTCGACGGTCACAGGTTCAGACCCCAGGCACACACCTCTGACTTTTCGAAGTTATGTGTGTATTCACAATGAATTATCACTTGCTTTAACGGCGAAGGAAAACATCGTGTTAAACCTGCACACCTAAAAAGTTCTTTGGAATTTCTTAGGTGTGTAGTCCGCCAACCCGCACTAGGCCAGCGTGGTGGACTAAGTCCTAAACCCTCTCAGTTGTAGAGGAGGCCCGTGCCCAGCAGTGGGACCTATATGGGCTGATGATGATATAAAATACAAATACAAATACATCGCTTAATTCAGTCGTTTTAAAATTTAGTTGACCAGCCTGTTCAGAAGCAGTCATCACTAGAGAAGAACGGAAACGTATCAGTTTAATATAATTTTTGCGAGTCCTCATAAATTGTTAGTTTTCTAGGTTAACACCCAGCCTCGTCATCAATCAGCTTCTTGTAGAAAATTGTTATGACTTTTTCTCTCTGTTTTCCTTTAAATATGTGACACAGATAACTTCGAAAAGTTTGATATAGTTGCCCTAGATTTCGGTACAATATAATCACGCACTTGATTGTTTTCCTTCTATAATAAATCTAATTCTGTTATAAATATTACAGCAGTAAGGAGTTGGGAAATATACATACATAAACTCACGCCTGTATTCCCTGAAAGGGTAGGCGGAGGTGCATTTCTGCACCCACATTTCGCCAGGTTTTGTATCAGTCCCACGTAATTGGGGGCGAGTCTATTGCCGTTTTTCGGGCACATTTCCAGACTCTAGATCGCACGGCATATACTTGTGCCGCGAGACAAAGAGGCAGTCGGGAAATATACCCAGCAAATATCAATATATTTGCACTATTTTTTGGGAATGTAAATGTATCAAAACATACCTTATTATTCATGATAATGTACACTTGAATCTAGAAACTACACGAAATAACCACCACAAAAACACGCCCGCAACACAGAAAAACATCGCCAGAGTTACTCAGCTGGGAAAAGAAGCAATATAAACTGATAATAACGAAATTATTTAAAGACACTCCGCACAAGAACTCGGGGACTGCGAGTCCATATAAATCGAAGAATTATTCAGCTGTGCGTAATTTATGTGAGTTGTAAATGTGTGCGGGTCAGGCGAGCTAGAGACTGCTGTTTTGGAAGCCTATATTCTTGGGCGAGAAGTTTTTACCTAATTTACGTGACCTATTAAAATATATTTCTTATTCAGTGTCTACCAGCCCAGGTTAGCGTGAAGGACTAAGATATAACCTGTCAGTTGTAAAGAAGACCCATGCTCAGATTTGGGACGTATAGCAACTTCGACTAATTGATTAATTAACAAAGTCAAGGAGCTTCATAATTAAATTTACGCTCAATACTAAATATTGCCGTCATTTATACGTATACTTTCGTAAATAATAAGGTTTATGTTCATAGAATAAGTGGAAAACAAAACAGTTTTACATCAAATCAGATAAAGGAAACTAAAGCCGTATAACGGAACAGTAAACAAACATAAAATCCATAACTCACGCCCGTATTTTACTACCGCCATCTGTACTTGAAAGTAGGAAACATTTGCTCCCAACACTGTGTAACGCGATGTTACAATTTCATAGCTCGTAACGTACTCGTATTTCTATACTGTCCGGCAGATGGCGCTGTTCCACAGAAAAAATATTGAACAATGCCCACTAGGGACACCTAGTGAAATAAGTAAACATTACGTTATTAAGTTATTGCGTTAAATTATTATGAAATAAAATAGACGCGACTTTTGTGGAACTTCTATTAATAGCTTAGGAAAGTAATTTTATTCTGCTGTTTTATTTAGCTACTGATTTTTGTTCCGTGTAATTTACTCCTTTTATCGAATTCTCTATTTATATCATTTCATTACACCTCCAATTTGGTTTGTTCTCTTAGCCCGGCGTTGTTTTCTATATAAACTATACGTTTGTTCCAATAAACTCGCGTTCATTCATCATTGAGACAACGAGACCGAGAGAAAGAGAGTAGGAGCAATATGTAGTTATTGTCAATCATTGATATTGAATATTTGCGGAATGATTTTGAGCAGTGAAAATCTTATGATTCTTTGACAAATTAATGAGGCCCTTATTTTAAGCCCAAACTCGATAAAGGATTAAGTAAAGTAAGGACTGCCCCAGCTCCAATCTTTTCTTTTTTTATCTTTTCTACTTAAGCTTAAGTAAAAGAGTAAAGTCAAGACCAAGATATTACAAGAGTAAGACTTAAGTGTTTTAGATCCTGTTATACTTATAAGCCTTCATCAATATGAACTATATTTTGACTCTATTTATACCCGTCCAAATAGGTCCAATTCTTACATCATGTAGGACACGGACCTATTCAACAGAACAATGAGTTAGGTCTTATTCCACTACGCGAACCTAATTGGTGACCTACACTCTTAAGAAATCTAATGGACTACTTTTAGAAGTGCAGGTTTCCCCACGATTTTCATCTTCATCGTTGCAATTCGTGACAAGTCATTAGGATTATGAATGGATTTGCGATTTTAGTCGGGCTGCTCTAATTCGGGAAATTTAGTATTTGTATCAATATTGTAGACTATCTCTGGATTGGAAAAAAACAACACTAGAGTTTCTTGCCCGTTCTTCTTTAGTGATGACTGCCTTCCGAACAGGGTAGTACACTGAATTTTGAAATGACTGAATCTAACAATAAGTGATGTAGGTACAGTAGAACGCGGATTATCTGAACGCCGATTAACCGAATCGCCAATTGAGAAGTCCTAAGCGTAATATAAAAAATTAAAACCAAGTTTTTTTTGTTTTGTTGTAATAAGTTGGAACTTCTCTTATTTTACACCCATTATTGTTTTGAATTTTTATACTTTGCATTTTTGTTAAGGCCTGATGGGGTTGCAACATGTTCAAGTGAACGTTATATAGAACTGTGTTAAACTTAATAAAGTTAATTTTATGTGTGACAGTTCGTTTTTCTATATTATCAGTCTATGTCCGATTATCCGAATTTTCAGTTATCTGAATCGACCCTGGTCCCAATTAATTCGGATAATCGGCGTTCTACTGTATTTGACATTTTATAGATTCAATAAATATTATTTCATTTCATTTCATTTAGTCACTCACCTGTGGCGTTATTGGCGTTGTTCTCCTGCGTTTGATCCTTCTGGTCTTTCGTCTTGTCGGTCTTGGCTTCTGAGCTCGTGTTGCACCCCATTTTGTATGAAAATACTAAACTACACTACTTAGTCTGAACGCGGTACTAGGTCAACTACTGTCGGGACTAATATGACTATAACATAGTTGGTCGACTTCAGTTCTTGTGACAAAATCTGGAACAAAATAATTTTATTATTATCTATCATTATTTATTTACTTATCTGTGTATTTATGTTAATATTGTTGGTTACTATAGTTGTTGCTTACTAGTTTTTCCATTTATTATTATTTTTGTACATTGTTTTACCCGTTTCACTGTTTATGCACCTACCTTTTATCTCTGCATCACCCAAAGGTTGACTGTTAGAAAATGCCTTAGGCATTAAGTCCGCCTTTATACGCTATGTGTAAATAGCATAAATAAATAAATAAATAAAACTATTAACCTTATGTTAATAGTAGAACCAATGTAATTTTAGATTGCGGATCGTATGATCATGACCATAATTGTAGCTTTGTGTCATCATCATCATCATCATCAGCCCATATACGTCCCGCTGCTGGGCACGGGCCTCCTCTACTACCGAGAGGGTTTAGGCCTTAGTCCACCACGCTGGCCTAGTGCGGGTTGGCGGACTACACACCTAAGAAATTCCTAAGAACTATTAGGTTTGCAGGTTTCCTCACGATGTTTTCCTTCACCGTAAAGTATGTGATGATTCATTGTGAATACACACATAACTTCGAAAAGTCAGAGGTGTGTGCCTGGGGTTTGAACCTGCGACCGCCGAGATTCTCGACCGCGCGCCTAATCCCCGAACCCATCACTACTATAGCTTTGTGTATAAAAAATTGATTCCATGCAATACATGTTACGTAAAGTAGCCATGCTGAGGTTTGGGATTTGTGTACCTGATTAAGGACAACCCGACATAATTCTTAGAATTATGTGCCTAAAGTGACCAAGTAGTTGGTGGGCACAACATGGACATTCGGCATGATCTTCGTCTTGTCCATGTTCATTTTAGGACCCACCTGTTGAGAGACTCGATTGAGGTCTTCGAGCATAGTGCTAATGTCTCTTTCACGCCTTTATTTTATTGATAGACATTTTGAATACCTTGAAGACCATAAGTTACTCTTCATCTATTTGATTCGGGTCTTGGTGTTTGTGAGTACCCACGACACAAGACTAATATCTTAAATCTTAATGTGGGGTCAGGGCAATGTATGTGACTGTTAGTGTATTTATTTATTATTATTATAATGTGAATTTTTAAAACAAATTTGTAAATTAATTCGTTACAGTTGGCACGACCATCTGCAATACTTTGTAATAAAAAGTACTGTTTACAAAACAAGATTATTAACAGAACGAATCATGTACATGACTCAATGTCTGCAACTGAAATCGTTTAAACAGACATAAAATAATTCCGGTTACATCATTTTATACGGACACGAAATGGGAACGGGACTTGTTGGTCTTCTTACATCAGCTCATCAGCCCTCTGCTGGGCACGGAAAAAGTCGTGATGGCCTCGGGGCTTAGATACGCGGTCGAGAATCTCGACAGTCGCGGGTTTAAACCCCAGGCACACACCTCTGACTTTTCGAAGCTGTGTGTATTCACAATGAATTATCACGTACTTTAACGGTGAAGGAAAACATCGTGATGAAACCTGCACACCTAAAAGTTCTTAGGAATTTCTTAGGTGTGTAGTCCGCCAACCCGCACTAGGCCAGCGTGGTGGACTACGGCCTAAACCCTCTCAATTGTATGTTGAGTTCAGTCTCAGTAATGAGACGTATATGGGCTGATGATGATGATGAGCACGGATCGCCTTTCCGATTGATCGGACGGATCGTCCACCACGCTGGACTAGGTAATGCAGTTTGGACTTTACATACCTATGAAAATTCTTGTGTAGATTTTTATATATGAATTTTTCAAAATATCGAGAAGTTAAAACTTACCCTTCATCATCAGCCCAAATACGTCCCACTGCTGGGCATGGGCCTCCTCTACAACTGAGAGGGTTTAGGCCTTAGTCCACCACGCTGGCCTAGTGCGGGTTGGCGGACTACACACCTAAGAAATTCCTAAGAACTTTTAGGTGTGCAGGTTTTATCACGATGTTATTCCTTCACCGTTAAAGCGAGTGATAATTCATTGTGAATACATACATAACTTCGAAAAGTCAGAGGTGTGTGCTTGGGGTTTGAACCTGCGACCGTCCAAATTGTCGACCGCGCGCCTAAACTTCGAGGCCATCACTGCTCCATTCAAACATATTAACAATTTTTGAAAATATAAAATAATAAATCTACGTAGCCGCGATATATAGTATTGTATAAAAACAATTTCAATTAAATACTTAATACCTTCCTTTGTCAAATCATTAAACAGATTATTTCCATCCTTATTCCGCAATATTCAAAACATTAAATACCACTTGCCAAAAATCAGGAGAATTCTAAACTGTAACTGTAAACCCGTTCCGTTGGGTTACGTGAAGGGTGGAACAAAGGGTTGCCGGGGTACTAATGAACACCATTGATAGATAGGGGAACTTAAGTAAGGGTTGCTTCAAGTAGGGGGTTGAAAATTTGTTTCAGACTTTGAAGTTTAATTTCGTGTTTTGCACTTTTGCGGTGATTAAAAGGGCCTTTTTAGGGCCTGCGTTTAACAAGGTAAAGATGATCTTAGATGTTAATACTAAAGAAAGTAACAATAAGACTATCTTCATTTAAGGCAATATTTATTTATTTACACTTGATACATGTATGATGTATAGGTGGACTCAATGCCTAAGGCATTCTCTTACAGTCGAACCTTGGGTGATGCAGAGATGAGATGTGGCAGGTGTGTAAATGTAATCACAATCATCATCATCATCATCATCAGCCCATATACGCCCCACTGCTGGGCACGAGCCTCCTCTACAACTGAGAGGGTGTAGACCTTAGTCCCCCACGCTGGCCTAGTGCGGGTTGGCGGACTACACACCTAAGAAATTCCTAAGAAATTTTAGGTGTGCAGGTTTCATCACGATGTTTTCCTTCACCGTTAAAGTACGTGATAATTCATTGTGAATACACACATAAATTCGAAAAGTCAGAGGTGTGTGCCTGGGGTTTGAACTCGCGACCGTCGGTAATCACAATCCTATGAACAAAATACATACATATGTATGTATAATACACATACATAAATATATATAACATAAATATTATAGATATTATCTATTCTACATCAATGTATATTCGTATAACTGCAATTAAATTGGGCCTTTTTGTCTACTCTAGTGCATATTGACTACACCTGCCTAACAAATGGTGCAAAGCTCTAAGGTATGCAAGTCTCCTCGCAGTGTTTTCTTCATTCATAAACTTATAAAAGTAAGCTGTTTGTGTTGATGTAAAATTGTGTCGATTGGTGAACGGTTTGAACTGAACTACCTACACTAATCATCAAGTTGTTAAGTCCCTTTGCCATACCAGTACCTACTATCTATCTCTTTTCGAATATGACAAAAACGTATAAAATAATACCTATGTAAAATAATATATGACTGCCTCGTGGTCTCGCGGTACAAGTATGTGCCGAGCGATGTAGAGGTCCTGGGTTCGATTCCCGGGTCGGGTAAAGTGTTATTGAGTTTTTCTATTAGGAAACTCTCAGTAGCAGCACGGAGTCTGGAATTGTGCCCGAAAAACGGCAATAGGCTCGCCCCCTATTACGTGGGACTGATACATAAGTGGCGAAATGTGGGTGCAGAAATGCACCTCTGCCTACCCCTTCCGGGAATACAGGCGTGAGCTTATGTATGTATGTGTATGTATGTAAAATAATACTCGTATTCCAATCAATGTCTATCTCTTCTTCCATATTCACCCATAAAAATAATAACCATGTTTAATATCTTTCGATTTCCCGGCATGTATTACCTTCAATATACCGAGTCGCGGCAAACGAGATTCACGTCATTCCACTCGCAATCAAATGAATGACTTGGCTCGAGATTCGATTGATTGTAAAAGTACAGGCTATCGTAATAAAATAAAGCATTATATATCTGTACCTACTAATATTATAAATAAAGGTGAAAGCACAGAACAGTTGAAAAAGACTAGAAAGATAATGTCAGCATGCCGAGCGTGCCGAACCTACGATTAGACTATCATATGTTTGACACGGCCGCTTCTTAGTAATTTGGGTAGCGCGTAATATCAAGACTTTTATAAATGTGTGCAACTAATAGCAGCCCTTCATTTTTGTTTGAAATTTTTAACATTGGTCGTGTGATCGTAGTAGAATGAATAGGTGGCAGACAAGCGGCGACACTCGTCCCCATACAAAATACTGTCTATTTCTCTTCTTATCTTATTCAGCTGCTCTGTAGATGAAAGATTTGTATTATTTTTGTATATTTGCAATGAATAAACTCAAAAAATACTGAATCTAATTGAATGATTTTTACTGCTTATTTTTAGCTGTGTCCAACCACTATTAATAATAATGGTATTGCTAGCCTTTTTATTAGTAAGAAAATTTATGTGATACGTCAAATTGCTACTCAAAAGTAACTAAGATTTTCACCTGATATCATAATTCTCAATTTTTTTGTGTTTTATACAATTCTTGGAGTAAATAAATCCGAAATCGCATACTTTGACTATTTTCTCATGGAGAAAATCCTCTTGGATCAACTCTTGCAGAAAGCAAACGGGGTATGAAAGATTCTTATCGGCAAAAACCCCACGGTAGTCTCTGTCTACACTAAGGAAGTCTTCGGGAACTTAAAATGGACGCGCCGAAGTACCTCCAGTTGGTTTAGGTGCAGAGTTTTTTAAAGTTGACCTTGAATGTTCGTAAGATCTGACAACTTTTGACAGTGCAACAACAAGAGAGCAAGACTGCCTTGTGGTCTCGCAGCACAAGTATGTACTCGTATATAAATTGGTGTCACTGGGATGTCGGTTGTATATGTTGGAAGATTTTATAAATGTACTTTCATTACAAAAGCCCTCTTGCAAAAAACAGTTCCAGTCTCGAATAAAACACAATATCCATGCTTGTACCTTTTAGGTATACGTTTGTTTAAAATTGCTTTCAAAGGGCCAGTTCCCCTCAAAGGGTGGTTGAAAGCGTCTGATCCCCACAGAGGGACAACAATGCTAATCCTTTGAATGATTGCAATTTTATACGCTTGTAAAACCATTTTAAAATGACCCCTTTCGTGTTCGGAGTGTTTGGCATTGAGGGGTCTAGTTCAAAACGACTACCCAACTCGTTGACAACGCTTTGTGTAATTATTAATAGTATAGTAAAGGGTAACACTCGTTGAGAAACAAGTACGTCTTCAACTTTTATATTATTCAACAACTTTTATATTTTAAAATATTAATCCGTCTTGCAACTGACAATTCCAACGACTGAGCTCGAACTGCTCAGCGACACCATTTTTATACACATTAATTGACGGTCTTATTTTTAAATATTTTTACAAAGTCCAATAATCATCTATATATATAAAAATGAATCGCCGTTCGTTAGTCTCACTAAAACTCAAGAATGGCTGGACCGATTTAGCTGATTTTGGTTTTGAAATGTTTGTCGTAGTCCAGGGATGGTTTTAGGCGGTGAGAAATTATTGCAAAATTGCGAGGAAGAAAGTAAAAACAGCAATTTCATTTTCCCATATAAACTGTTCTAGCAAATTTCCTGTCAAATATGTAGGTAATGTTTATCCCGTCGATACGGTTAAAGGCCCCCTCAAATTAAAGAACGTATTTAAATAAGGGTTTCGAATCGACAACATATATCCACAATATTAGAATAATTGCGTATTTTTGATTTTAAAAATGTAGAATAATGTCAGTAATAAAAAGGGATTGACATATTAATTATTGGTTGTCAAATATTTATGCGCGCATTTATTTTGTGTAACTAAGGAAAATATATCAAACCTAATTATCCAACAGAATTTTTAAACTCCTTGGTTGTGCCTGGTTTACAATTTACAACTGAGGGCGGGCTTGGTAGTCATCATTGTTCGAAATCTAAAACACCCTAAACTATGCAATGAAATGCGGCTTATGTTAAGAAAAATAAATAAAAATAAATAAATATGCCTGGGATTTTTATTTTTAACGGCTGGACCTACTTTAATGTAATCTGTGTATCTTCAGGTAGATTCGAGAATGGTTTAGATTTGAAATTGGACCCGATAAGTGGCGCTGTGATCGAGGGCTGAAAATTGAAAATTGTGCACAGGACAACGTCTGTCGGGTCCACTATAAGTAATAAAATAATCATTATGAAATTTTACTATTACTACAATAATAATTAGTAAAAGGTCTGTACGCATAAGCTTTTAATAATTTAAAAATATAATATTGTAAGGTATTATGATGAAATAGTAAATACATTTATAATTACTAAATATTACTATTTAGGCTAACAATAGTTTTTATTAGAGAAAATTGGACAAGAAACTCTAGTGTTTCTCTTTTCAAAACTCCAACAACGCATTAGAGTTTTGATCTCAATCAGAGCTGCTCATTTATATAAAAACATAAACTTTAATTAATGTCCTAGTATGGGCTATTAATACTAAAACACGATGAGATATTGCAAGGTTGTCTAGAAGAGATCGCTGATAAGACCGCCAAGACGTCTCATTTAAAGCAATTTCATTTCATTTCACAGGTTAATTTCTGGCTATTTCTATGTTATGTGTTTCCCATTGAGGGGCGAAACAGACGGCAAAGGATGGCGGCTCGTATATCTTAATTTGTAAGGGTTGGTTAGGGGTGTGCGGCACGTTTTATGAAATATTTATGAGCTGTGTTACACGGGACAACGGGCCTACATAGGGCGGGAGGGAAATTTACCTTAACACATTGAGGTCCGCAAATTATACTCATTACAACCAGAACAATACTAACATATTAATTGTGAAAGTATTTTTTCTGTTATGCTATTATTTTATTTATTTATTTATTTTATACAGTTACATATTTTCATACTTATTAGATTATCCTACGGTCTCTGCACTAAGCATGGCTTGTATCGCAGAGACAGTAAAGTAGTGCGGGTACATTACATACATTTCATTTCAACTTAATATTACAAAAGGAACAAAATAAATTAAATAAATTTAAACAAAACAAAAAATAAAAAGGAACTAACATTACTTATGAGAGATAAGGAGGGAATATAATATTAACAAACAAAATGACTAATCTATATTTAGTAAAGTGAGAGAATGTTTGTGTGTGAGTATACTATACCTACTCGTACTTGGATGATTTTTGTTATAGATCGTATGCCCAGGCGAAGCCGGGCTTAATCCCTGTATATGTTTTTAACAGCCTTCTTGTTGCATGTTAAGAAACTTTATTAATTTATTAAAGTTTACTAGTGAGTTGAAAAGCTGTGACCGCGGTTACGATCAACGGGACAAATGTTTGTGTGATCCAAGTGTAATTATTTAGGCGCTTGCTACACCAAATAGTCTCTCTTAGTATCTTTTATGTTATCAACATGTTACCGTGTCATTATACGAATAATATAAATATGAATTCGAGTTTAATGGCAACGCTTGCACGCGTGAATCGCTGAGTCGATTATGATGAATCGGTATAAATTGATTAGTGAAAATGGAATAGGCTAAGGTGCAGTTCTGCACCCTCATTTCGCCAGGTATGTATCAATCCCACGTAATAGGGAGCCTATTACCGTTTTTCAGGCTCCGTCCGTTCAAAAAAACCCTATAACATTTGGTCCAACCCGGGGATCGAACCCAGCACCTCTAGATCGCAGGGCACATACTTGAGCCGCAAGACCACGAGATAGTCTAAATCGATCCCTGGAGAAAACCACTCATAAAACAGGTACACTGTAATTTTTTTATTGCTCATACATTCTTAATGATTCTCTAGACACCATTTTGAATTTCACAAAATCTCGGGAAAAATCTAGTTAAAAATGAAACAAAAATATACTTTATGTCTACTATTTCAGACAAGTCTAGTTTATGTCACGAAAAGCTTTGAAGCTTAAATTCCTGTAGTCGTTCCGAAATTGCAAAGGGTCACGAACAACGCTCGTTCTAATTGATAATTCACTTTATTTGCCAGCAGCCTTAGTTTTAATTATGTTTTTGGCCATACCATCAACTGGTAAAGCTAAAATGTTGTACGACTTAGGTGCTTTGCGTTGTTCCACACATATAGAATAAGAGAAAAAATTGAATTTTTAAGTGTTTTGTTAAGATGGGACTGGCATGTTTGACAAAAGTCTCCAAATAAAAAAAGGAACAATATTTGTATGTTTTTTAAATCGGACACATATATATAATTCAATGTCGAGTATTTTCTTTATAAAACTGGTTACATTTGACACCAGTTTTTATATGTTGGCACCTTATTATAAAGGTTTTATCATTAAAATTAAAGTATTGAGTTATGTCTTTACATTAGGTATGCTATATGTAGTTTTTAAGCAGTGATGGCCTCGAGGTTTAGGCGCACGGTCTAGAATTTCGGCGGTCGCAGGTTCAAACCCCAGGCACACACCTCTGACTTTTCGACGTTATGTGTGTATTCACAGTGAATTATCACTTGCTTTAACGGTAAAGCAAACATCGTGATAAAACCTGCACACCTAAAAAGTTTTTAGGAATTTCTTAGGTGTGTAGTCCGCCAACCCGCACTAGGCTAGCGTGGTGGACTAAGGCCTAAACCCTCTCAGTTGTAGAGGAGGCCCGTGCCCAGCTGTGGGACGTATTTGGGCTGATGATGATGATGATGATGATGAGTTTTTATTAGTATAAATAGGCTGTAAACGATTCCATAAATAATCTAAAGACCCAAACTAATATAGATTTACAAAAAGGCCAGACGCGACTGTCTTAAATACAGTTGACGTTATTAAGATTGAAGCGAGTTCCTTAAGTTATAGCTACAACGCACGCTTTCCCTAGAAGGTTCCTAAACTAAGTAACAGTCTTCAATTTTAATTGAAACTATATAAAACTTTTTTTTAGTAGCCTATACTAGATCCCACTGCTGGGCAAAGGCCTCCCTCTTCTTCTTCCACTCCTCTCTATCTTGTGCTATATTACGCCACTCCTTCATATAACCCTCATATAACCTCCATATAAAACTTATGCAATATAATTAACGTAAAATCGGGTGACATTGAGTACAATTTTCCTAGTGGTCTCGCGACACAAAAACGTGCTTCGAAGCCCTAGATTCAATCCCGGGTCGGGCAAAGTGTTAATCGGTTTTTAATTAGGAAATTCTCAATAGCAGGATGGTGTCTATAAATATGCTCGAAAAATTACACCTATTGCGTGAAACTTAAAAGACAGCTGAGCGTAGGTGCAGAAATGCACTTCTGCCTAACCCTCTGTAGATACAGATATAAGTTTGTCTGAAGTATATGGGCTGAGTATGATGATGATCATCAACGAGACGTGGGTCGATGAAAGTCTACTTTTAGTCTAGAAAATCACAATATTTATTAGCACGTATAAGTAATTGGACATAAATTAACATATTAATATCAATTTTAATCCTCTAATTGGCTGTTTGCGTCAATCATGTTCATGGGTAGGGCGGCGCGCCTGTTACATTGGGTTTTACTGCTTTTTGTCATGACATCTAAAATTGTTTTACGCTATATTCTATCGGCCTTATTACTGAACGTAAACTAAACTTAGTATCAAGGTATTGTAGGAATAGTCTGCTTATCAGCCCATATACGTCCCACTGTTGGGCATGGGTCTTCTCTGTAACTGAGAGGGCTTATTGTTTCACTTAGTGCGGGTTGCGGGTTGAGTTAGAATTTTAAGTATTGCACGTTTTCTCACGATATTTTCCTTCACTGACGTCCAAGTAAAATAAATAAAGAAAATACAACCAACTGTCACATACATATGTAGTTCCGACCCCACACTAATATACAAGTCTTGTGTCGCGGGTATCAGAAACGACGAGACACGTTTTGGTCTCACAAACACCCAGACCCGAAAAACATATTTATGAATCACTCAAATATTTGTCTAGGTGCGGTTATCGAATCAGCGACCTCGCGTTTCGACGGAGCTGTCAAAATCAGTATGAATTCACACATAACATCGAAAAGTCAGAGGTGTATACCTAGGATTAAAACCTGCGACCGCCTCAATTTTAACTCGACCGTGTCTCTTATCCTCGATAGTACAATATGAGAAAAAAAATGATTTTTTTTCGCGATATATAAAGTCTGATCATAATGCTCTTCCTGAGTCGACAAAAATTATCAATTTGAAACAATTATATTAAAATCACCTTAACATTTTTTACAGCGAAAAAAATATATTAGAAAAATAGTGTAAAATGACGAATTTCATCAGAAACAAAAATAAGAGCCCTAACAACTAAAAAAAATGTTGAATATAGTGTACTAAAAATACAACAGTGGGGAGGAATGGGCTAACTGTTCCAGAAATTTCCTTTACCATCGTTCTCAAACTTGCTATCTCAATCTCGTAACTCCCCAACTAAACATTGAAATGTGTCAGTCTTTGGAAACTAACATACACGACGCTGAGAAGCGAGTCATAACTGAACACGCGAAGCGTCCACGTCACTAGCTAAGTTGTATGGCGAAGTTTGTTTCACTCCTACATATCTATGCTGCCTTGGTAGTTCTGTTTCTCGTTTGGTAGTAACTAAATCAGATTTAGTCAATATTTTTTTGTATTTACTATATTGTCACGTACTTGAACGGTGAAGGAAAACATCGTGAGGAAAACTGTCCATAAAAGTTCTTAGAAATTTCTTAGGTGTGTAGTACACCCTCTTAGTTGTAGAGGCGGCCCGTGCCCAGCAGTGGGGCGTATATGGGCTGATGGTGAAATATTTTTGTTTCGTATAATTATAAAAAAGGCACGATTGCGTCTAGAATTAATGTGAACTGTGAAAACAAAATCTCAAATCGGGTTCAAATTGCAGGCATTTTTTGAAGTTACGCATTCATTGAATCGTCATGTACGCCTTAGTCTCTCTCAACAATTTCTTAAAAATTCCCTCCAATCCGCTCTAGGCCAGCGGGGTTGACTAAGACCTAACCATCTCAGGTAACAAGTCTCACTAGGAATTTATGGGCTGATGAATGTACCAGAGCGCATAAATTATAATCAATTTATCTACTACTTGCTATGGAGCCTAGCTCGGTCCGAATGCAATTTTTAATTCCATACTCATTGCTTGTGAACCCCACATTTTTCTGGGATAAAAAGTAGCCTATGTTATTGTCAAATGTCCCAACTATGTCCATACCAAAAATCATTTAAATTTGTTAAATGCTTTTTGAGTTAATTCGTTACAAAAAAACAAAAAAAAAACATTCTTCTTTATTATAGAATAGATATTCGTCTTCCACTTGATCAATTTATGCCCTTTAAAACTTAAAACGTTCCATAGAAAGAATGACACACACAATATAAAACACATACACACAGAAACCGCTGATTCAATTCTACACGTCAATGTATCGGCGTTTCTTTTATTCAATGGAGAATAAAGGTTGATCCGAGACAGGGTATTGTACTGAGGACTGGATGGTGTCACGACTGTCTGCAAGCATGTGTGTATATTGAAAACTAGCGCTTTGTATGGGATATAGGTTATGTTAGATAAGTAGCTTTGTAACTTTTTAACTTCGCTGCGGGATAATGACAAATTTAGGACCCCATACATTCGCTGAGCTTCTTTCACCATCATCAGCCCATACGACCCACTGTTGGGCACGGGCCTCCTCTACAACTGAGAGGGTTTAAGCCTTAGTCCACCACGCCAGCCTAGTGCGGATTGGTGGACTACACACCTAAGAAATTCCTAAGAACTTTTAGGTGTGCAGGTTTCATCACGATGTTTTCCTTCACCGTTAAAGTACGTGATAATTCTTTGTGAACACACATAACTTCGAAAAATCAGAGGTGTGTGCCTGGGATTTGAACCCGCGACCATCGAGATTCTCGACGGCGTGCCTAAACCTCGAGGCTATCGACTTTGAGCTTCATTGCTCGGCGTCAATACTGTGCGTGTTGTTGATCCTGGAGCTCAGGAGTTACAGTGGCGGGTGTGCGGTGGGATAGGGCCAAATAAAAGTGGCTTTGTAAAGGTGAAAAATAAGTGGATTCACGTGTGTTCCCTAAAATAATGGAAATACACAAGGTCCATCTCGTTATTTACTTTAAAATAATAATAATAAGATATTATGTATTTCCTGATGAAAACAAAAAAATTTAAAAAAAAAACCGTAAATATTTTTGTACAAATTATATAAAATGAACCATAGTTAAATTATAATGTAATAATAAAAGATTTTTCTTTTCTGCATTGACTTGTCATAAGTGCTATTTGATTGCCTACGTGACCAAATAAAGCAATTTCATTTTATTTCATTTCATTTCAAAAGGGAATAGTAGAGTTCTAATTGACAGCTTGCGAAACGAGAGGCCGCGGGTCCAATCCTCGCACCGAAACAAATGTTTGTGTGACCCACAAATACTTGTTTCGGGTCTGGGTGTTTGTGACACCAAGAAGTCTCTCGTAATTTTTGATACCCACCACACATGACTTATCTTAGTGTGGGATTAAAACTGCATATGTATGTAACTGTTAGGTATATTTATTTATTTGTCTTGTATTCTTGGCGATTTTAAGATTTTTTAAAAATCGTAAATCCATTAACCTAAAGCAAAGGAATTGTCTAATCTGGGAATTTAACCTACACATGTCTATGCCACGGGAAAAGTATAAAATAAAATGTACCCATATTTTTGTCACTTAAAAGTTTTGTCATTTCCATTAATGATTTCAATATTAAATTTTGGTCAAATGACGTCATATATAGATAGCTATTTTTTTATTGATACCCACATTTATACAGTAATTTAGATAGAACTTATCATTTAAAAGTGGAACAATGGGAAAAATTTACGAGCATGTGCCTTATTTTAAGGTCTCTAAAACCAAAGAAATTTATAAATGTCAGGGTTACAGATTTTCGTGTATGAGTTTGCAAAAAAGTTAAACTGATTTTTCCCGCGTGGTCGGGTAATTTTTTTTACACAATGCTAAGGAATTGACTTGAATTTTACTCCTGGCAACACTGACTGTACATTGCCCGGTGTTCGTATAACAGTTTCTTTGTCTAGAAGCCTACGCATGTAAATTGCCTGTTTTACATTCGTCAGCCCTTTGGAACGTTGGGCGGTGGAAAAACTTTCATTACAACTACATTTTGTATACATCTCATGTTTCTAATGTTGTGCGTTAAAACTTTTTGCTGAGTAAAAGACGTCTGGAAAAAGATTTGGCTTAAAACATACCAGCTTGTGAAACGAGAGGCCGCGGGTTCGATTCCCGCACCGAGAAAAATGTTAAAATAATTCGCAAATAGATATTTAATATACAGTTTCATAAAGAATATAATCAAAGGCAAATTACATATAATATTGGATTACTTAAAGTCTATCAAATATGAAAACAAAGTTAGCTAAAAATACTTAAATTAACATCTGTCTGCAACATAAACAAGATGTTGGATGGCTTTTTATATATAAAACAAGTTTAATCAAAAACTCCTTGCGGCAAGCTATATTGATAATGTCTGCAATGTAACTATATATGACAGCCCCGTGGCACAGTTGACTAGACACCAGCTTACGAAATGTTTGTGTGATCCACAAATACTTGTTTCGGGTCTGGGTGTTTGTGAGACCGAAAAGTCTCTCGTAGTTTATGATACCCGCGACACAGGACTTGTATCCTAGTGTGGAATTAGAACTATGTATGTGACTGTTGGGTGTATTTATTCGTACTCGTAGAGCTCATTTTGGTAACCTAATTATAAATAGAGCTGGTAGACCTAGGCGTGTCCCTATGTAGAGGCCGCGTGATCAGTTCCATTGCGAGCTTCATTTGACGTAATTTAATGTCCCGTGATAAGGTTAATGGATGACTCACTGCATAGGTGCAAGGTCTCGGCTTCAATTCCAATTCAATTTAGTGAGTGATGTAGATTTGTTTTGTTCTTTTGTTTTTCGTGTTACTTTATGTATGTATATGCTTTATTTTTTCCTGTAGTTTATTCTAACTACATACATACATAATCTCATGCCTGTATTCCCCGAAGGGGTAGGCAGAGGTGCATTTCTGCACCCACATTCCGCCATTAATTCTAACTATATTTATACAATCACGCGTGTGTCTCCAAAAGGCTGAGCAGAGATACATTTCTTTACTACGTATTTCTGATTAATAAGCAGCGAACCTTTTTCCAGTTTTAGGAGAAATTTCAAGACTCCGTGCTGGTGAGAATTTCCTTTTCAAAATACCAAGAACTCGAGCCCGAAATACGTTAATTTACACATTAGGAAAATTAAGGCACTCTTATAATTTTAACGGTGAAGGAAAACATCGTGATGAAACCTACACACCTTAAAGTTCTTATGAATTTCTTAGGTGTGTCCGCCAACCCGCACTAGTCCAGCGTGGAGGACTAAGGCCTAAACCCTCTCAGTTGTAGAGGAGGCCCGTGCCCAGCAGTGGAACGTATATGGGCTGATGATGATAATTTTAAATGTTATAACTTTCAAAACAAAAGCCATATAATATATTTTAATTAAAACAACTGGAATACTTGCTATGAAGGATTAATTCAGTGAAAACTATTCGCCGAACGCTTCGTTTTAATTACGTACGGTTAACCGATAGTAATCAATAATTCAATTTGTTCCGTTTAATTTTGGTTTGTGCTATATAAATAAATAAATAAAATACACCCAACAGTCACATACATAGTTCTGACCCCGACACGAGTCTTGTGTCGTGGGTATCAGAAACTACGAGAGACTTTTCGGTCTCACAAACACCCAGACCCGAAACAAATACTTGTGGATCACACAAACATTTGTCTCGGTGCGGGGATCGAACCCGCGGCCTCTCGTTTCGCAAGCTGGTGTTTAGCCAACTGCGCCACGGGGCTGTCAATAATTCAATTTGTTCCGTTTAATTTTGGCTTTTGTGCTATTTGTAGGGACAAATTGTTCCGGGCGAATTAAAGTACAATATTACATATACATTAAAGCCCGTATCCACGAAGGAGTAAGCAAAGATGCATTTCCGGAGCAATACTACGGCAAGCCGTTTTACAATACCTCCTAAAAATGGGCGTATATACTGCAGTTTTTTTTTAGGATATTTCAAGACTCCTGGCTGATAATTTCCATTTTTATACCACTTCTTGGGAATCGAACTGCAGAACGCAATTATTAAACGGTCTCAAAACCGCCGACGTATGACTGTAAAATTCATCTCTGACTACCCATCCAGGGATATATGTAATTACCAGCTTTTGCTCGCAACTCCGTCCGCGTAGACTACAGGGTTGGGTACAGGGTTGGCCTACGTCATAGTAGCTTTATGCATGCAAAGTCTCAGCCCGATCGGTATAAAATTGACAAAGTTTCATACAAACTTTCATCCCCTATTTTATCCCCTTGGGGGTAGAATTAATCAAAATCCTTTCTAGCGGATGCCTACGTCATAACATCTACCTGCATGTCAAATTTCAGCCCGATCCGTCCAGTGGTTTGGGCTCTGCGTTGATAGATCACTATGTCAGTCAGTCAATCAGTCAGTCATCTTTGAGTTATATACAGATTAACCTGAGACGTCCCAAAAATCAGTACAAATTAATAACCAGACCAAGTAAAACTTAAACAATTTTTTCTGTAGTATAAAATATATGAGTAACATTTAATAAAATTCATTTTCGTCACAAAGCAACGCTTAACAAAGGAGCTAACTTTTCACAATTTATTCTGCGCTCAACATTGTAAACACGAAAAAATAACTAATTCCCTATTCAGAGCACGCGAAACTTAACGCTTTCTAAAGAATAGCCGATGGGGGATTTAATTTAATTCTGTTTTGGTTCTGTATGTACCTAAAATAATGAAGATAAACACACGTAATAGTAAATCAAATATGACAGAAATCGCGACTGATTCCGTGCCACATGAGCTTCGCTTGGCTTTGGCCCGTGAAGTTCATATAAAACCGGCTTCTAAAAGCCGAGTACATAAAATAGCTTAGCAAAATAATAATAAACTTTTTACTGGACACTAACATATATACATACATAATCACTTACACCTATATCATAGAAGAGGTAGAAGTCCCTTTATTCACAGAAATTTCGCCAATTGTTTTAAGTCCCACGTAATAGGGGGCGAGCCTATTGTCGCTTTTCAAGCAAAATTTACTAATTTCCTAACGAATTAAGAATTATCATTAAGAATTTCCTAATGAAAAAACCCAATAGGACATTACTTGAACCAAGAATCGTACTTGTGAGGTTACGGTAATCATTTGTGCCGAAAGACCACGAAGCAGCTTTGTGAATGAACCATAAATTGAGAAAACAAGGGAACTCAACAAAGAATTTATTATGTTCTTAGTAATTTCTTAGTAATTTTGGCAGTATGAGCTCGTGTTGTCTAAGACCAAAGCCCTGTCAGTTGTAGAGGAGGCCCGTGCCCAGCCGTGGGACGTATTAAGCTGATGACAGATATATATATTCAGCCCCGTGGCGCAGTTGGCTAGACACCAGCTTGCAAAACGAGAGGCCGCGGGTTCGATCCCCGCACCGAGACAAATGTTTGTGTGATCCACAAATATTTGTTTCGGGTCTGGGTGTCTGTGAGACCGAAAAGTCTCTCGTAGTTTCTGATACCCACGACACAAGACTTGTATCTTAGTGTGGGATCAGAACTATGTATGTGACTGTTGGGTGTATTTATTTGTATTTATTTATTTTATATTTTTGGTGTCTATAAAATGTGTGAAAAACGAACATAAGACTCCTATAAGATAGCATATGAAAATAGACAATATAACCCTTATCATAATAATAATACAAACTCACAAGGTTACTGATATGTGGGATGTAGACTCAACCGTCATTGTTCCGATAGTCGTTACTGCCAATGGGTTGATACCAAAGAGCCTCGACCAACATCTTCGGAGGCTCTCAATCGGTTTTTAGGTCAAAACCCAGATACAAAAAGCGGTATTATTTCTGGTTTCTAACTCTTGGACCATAACCACCGGTGGCTTGGGTCGTAGACCCCCCCATCTCCGGGTATAAGTATTTTATTTTTCTATTTTTAAATGTATTTTTTTTTATAAAACTTTATATTTAGAAATGTTAAACATAAGTTAAAATAAATAAATGGGAAATAATAATACAAACTTTAATCTTGTATTATTAACTGAGGGATCTCTAAAGCGAGTTCGTTGGCTTTAGTGAATTAAATTCAGTTTGTAACCGCGCGGGTTGGAGCAATGAAAAATTCATTTTACTCGTACACGTTTAAACTCTTTGTGTTAAAACGGAGTTTATTTTCCTTTGCATGTGAGGTTACGTATGTGCTAAACTATATGCTTGTCTGTCCTTCTTCTGTTAGCGACGCGTTCAAAATTTGATTTTTTATTTCAATTTTTAAAACTAGTAAGTATGTATTTGTTTATTTATTAAAGTGAAACTTCTTAATCGACATACAAAAGACAAAACAAAAGAAAAATTGTAATGTTTTTCTGTTACACGCCATCTTTATTTCTAAAGGTGCGCTCACAATGATCGAAATCCTATCTTAATACACGTAGCGTGAGCGTTTTGAGCGCTTATTGGAACACACCTTAAATTATTTATTTATCAGCCCATGCACGTCCCACTGTTGTGCACGGGCCTCCTCTACAACTGGTAGGTCTTAGTCCACCACGCTTGCCTAGTGCGTGTTGGCAGACTACACACCTAAGAACTTACTAAGATTTTTTTAAAGTGTGTAGGTTTCCTCACGATGTTTTCCTTGCCGTTAATGTATGTGGCAATTACACACACAACTTCGAAAAGTCACAGGTGTGTGCTTGGGGTTTGTCATCACTACCATTTAGTGTATATGTACATATTATGTGGTATTATACTACTAAAATGAAGCCGTTAATATACAGGAGTACAAAGACTGTGATCAAAAAATTAAGACTAGATTTTTAAATAAATAAATAAAAAAAAGACAGGCAATAGCCACGGTGATTACAAATACCGTGACATTAAAAAAAATCCGACAAATAAAAAGTTTTTCTAACAACTACTTTATTTTACGTTAATATATTGTAATGTACCTATTTAATGATTCTCTTTACTTGATTTTTTCTTTTTTTTTCTTTTCTTTGTAGTTTGACTGTTTTTTTGTGTTTTTTTTTTGGTAAAGTACATCATTGTTGTTTTTTATTATTATAATTATTATGTTATTATAACTGATTATCCTATCATCTTTTTAAATATCCTTTTTTGTAAATAAGGTTGTCTGTAAGAAATTGCAGTTAGTGATAAGACCGTTAATAGTTCATTTAATCTTAAGCTTATTAATATTAATTTTTTGTATGTATTCATGGTTGACAATAAAGTATATAAATAAATAAATACATATATTTATAATGTCCGCCAACCCGCACTCGGCCAGCGTGGTGGACTAAGGCCTAAACCCTCTCAGTTCTAGAGGAGGCCCGTGCCCAGCAGTGGGACGTGTTTGGGATAAAGGTGATTTTGACTTTGACTTTGATAATATATTAATACTCGTTGTTGTACGGAAAACGTTTTTTTTTTGTCGGGTTTTTTTTTTTAATGTGATGGTATTAGTAAAAACCGTGGCTATTGCCGGTCTTAGTTTTAAACCACGGTCTTTATACACCCGTAGGTATATAATTAACTTATATCACTCACTTTCTCAATACTAATCCAATCAGGGTAAAAGTCATAACATTAGTGCTCTGTTTATCAACAGGCGGTCGTAAACATGACGAATGTGCGCATAAAACGCGATTCCATTGCAGACAAGGTTAGGCACGGCGGAAATCGATGGGTTGTATAGACAGAGTATTGTGTGGCATACTATGATATGCTAGAGTTTGTATGTGGATAGGCTATGATTCGAAAACTGTAATCTTTATTTTATTTATCACACTTTATTGTACATCATCATCATCATCAGCCCATATACGTTCCACTGGGCACGGGCCTCCTCTACAACTGAGAGGGTTTTACTTTATTGTACACCACATAAAAAATAATAAAAATTAGATGTAAAAAAACAAAATGCAAAAAAAATAGGGTGCCACAAATAGCGGTCTTATCGCTGTATGCGATTTCCACCAGAAAATCGTTAGACTGGAATGAACAGAAATCTTTTTTTTATGAATAACACTAGATTTTTTGCATTTTTTTTTGTCTAGTTATGGCTACCTTCTGAACTCTATGGTAAATTTGATATGACTGAATCTAAGTGACGTACATGGCATTTTATAGATGACCCCTCCACTGCCGAGGTACGAAAGCGACATATAAACAGCTTTCTACTTAATAAAAGACGAGAAAGGTTTCTAGATGTTTTAAGGTGTTATTAGGTAGATTTTGGTCGTTTTTACAAAATAAAAAATTGCGGTTAAACGGACTCAGGAATCGAACTCTACACTCCATGCGGTTATACTTGTACGAAATAAACAAATGCAAACTTATTGGATTTTAGATTTTGACAAATCTAATTTCGTATTACCAATGGGAAACCCATACATCCTGCTTGATAATACATATTGAAAGTGTTGTTTGAGTACGATAACATGATCGATTATAGATAACACACACGTAAATTGTACACAGTATACAAAATCACCAGAGAATGGTGATATGTATGGGAAAAAAACACGTGTAATTCGTAAGTTTCAATATTTGTAACACGATTCACGGAAGAGTAATTCTCGCATTAACATCTTGGTAACACTCTATTCCTTATTTAGATAGATTTAACTAATTTAGCATTTTGAAAACCTTTTTTTTTTATACTGGCACGGCAAAGTGACCCCATTGCACCTGATCGTAAGCGTAATGGAGTCCAGAAAAACTGGCGAAGATGATGATCTCCCGTTGGTCGACATAATCATGCCGGCCGAATAACTCTTCACCTTTCTTGTGAAGAAGTTTGGGGGACTAATGCCATGGTGATCAAAGGACCGACCGCGACAAACCGGCCAAAAAATGCCGGCACTGTCATCCTTTCACCATGATTGAAACCCTCCCGAAAACCGGATATACACTGGCTGATCCCGGAACTATGGCGGGTTTTACGCCCTGTGTACGGTGGTCGCTATCCGGGCGGATACGTATTTCATCATCATCAGCTCATAAACGTCCCACTGCTGCGCATGAGCCTCCTCTACAACTGAGAGGGTTTAGGCCTTAGTCCACCACGCTGGTCTAGTGCGGTTTAGCGGACTACACACTTAAGAAATTCCTAAGAACTTTTAGATGTGCAGGGTTCCTCAAGATATTTTCCTTCACCGTTACGCAGTGATAATTCATTGTGAATAGACACATAACTTCAAAAAGTCAGGTGTGTGCCTGCCACAATCGAATTCTCAACTAAACTGTTAAATGAATCGATTCAAGTTCACATTACAAGCAGTTATTGATATAGGTATAAGGGAACCAAAATCTCCAGATAATTATTAACAGTCTACGGAGCAGCAAAGCCTGTATTTAATAACGTAATAACCCATATCTTTTGTCTGACCTGAGAATCGAACCTTATGACCTAAAGCCACACACTATCGCGCTGAACTTTTCCAAATATAAACTTGAAATACAGAGAAAAATCTACTTGGACATACGTTTTCTTGCCAAAATTTTAAGTTATACAATTCTAATTTCCGAAGCGAGAAAAGCATTCAGAGAAAAGGCACCTTAATTCCACACAAAAGAACTAAAACGAATTTACCAAAATATTTAGGTAAACTGAGCTGAAACTTGGGCTTTGGAGTTACGTGTTTGGTTCTTTCAGACCTCGCTTGGACGCTAGAATGAGCGTGTTAGGCACGAAATAAAATTTTCGCTACGGTAATGAAATAAGTTGTTAAACCCTTCATAAAAGAACCTTTTCTAAATGTTTTTCCTGCCTAGTCGGTACGCCGGAACACTACCGTGCAGTCCAGAAGTCTTAGCTTCGATTTCCAGATGTGATAATTTATTGTATTACATAGTATAACAGTAATGAAATGAAATGAAATGAAATGAAATTGCTTTATTTGGTCACGAAGGCAATCAAATAGCACTTATGACAAGTGAATACAGAAAAGAAAAATCTTTTATTATTACATTATAATTTAACTATGGTTCATTTTATATAATTTGTACAAAAATATTTACGGTTTTTTTTTATAATTTATTTTTAGTTTTCATCAGGAAATACATAAAATCTTATTATTATTATTTTAAAGTAAATAACGAGATGGACCCTGTGTATTTCCGAAACGTCACGTATTATTTTAATGGTACCACCGGATCCAAACGCGACCCTGACTGAGAAGACCCGGCGAAACAAACTCAGCGGGCTCACTTTACTACTGGAATTTGTCTGGAGTCTGAGATTGTAGTAATGAGCTGCTCTTATTCGGAAAATTTAGTCTTTGTATCAATATTTTAGACTATCTCTTGATTGGAAACGTGCAATACTAGAGTTTCTTACCCGTTCTTCTCTAGTGATGACTGCCTTCCGAACAGTGTGGTGAACAAATTTTTAAATGACTGAATCTAAGTGATGTATTTGACATTTTATAGATTCAATAAATACTATTTCATTTCAGTAAGTAATAATTAGTATGTAAACAATAAATTACCTAAAAATTTAGCTAACAAGTACGTGATAATTCTTTGTGAATACACACATAACTTTGAAAAGTCAGAGGTGTGTTTGGGGTTTGAACCCGCGACCGCCGAGATTCTCGACAGCGTGCCTAAGCCTCGAGGCCATCACGACTTTCGTTCTAACTTTGGTAAAATTTATAAAATGCAACTACCTTCTTACAAATCTAAAAAAGCATGAAACGAGTGACGTCATTAGTTATGACGTAACTCCCGTGCTAATCAGCCAGTGGAATATTACGTGTCTGTCTGCATACCGGTCCCAAGGCCTGAGCTGTTTGTTCAATATTCCGCGGATACCCAAACTAGTTCGACCCAGTTAGACGTATCACGAAGTTTTGGTACAAATCATTTGTATGTAGTTTCCAGGTACTATATCGTAACAGCCTCGTGATTAGGCGTTGGTCGAGTCCAATCTCGGCGGTCGCGGGTTCAAACAGGCTCTGACTTTGAAGTTAGACACCTAAGTCCTTGGGATTTTCTTAGTAGTAAAGTTGTAGTCTCGTAGTTTCTGATACCCACGAGACAAGACCTGTATCTTAGTGTGGGGTAAGAACTATGTATGTGACTTGTTTGTATTTATTTATTTATCAACTACTGTGTATACCAAATGGCTCCTGTGATAGATAAGCTGAAAGGAAACCGTCTGTCGTGGTATGGTCATATTATGAGAAGGGACGAAACATATATTGGTAAAAAAAATGAGTATGAAAGTCGAAGGATTTACAAACAGAGGAAGGCCAAAGAAAATATGGATGGAGTGCGTGACTGAAGATATGAAAGAAAAAGGGGTGATTGAAGACATGATGACTGATAGGGATGTTTGGAAGGATAAAACATACTGCGCCGACCCCAAATAAAATTGGGAACAGGGCAAGTGAATGATGATGATACTATGTATACCAAAAACTGTCAATAATTTTTCATGTCACTATACCAAATACTTTTTATATCATCATATCACTAAGGCAGAACCACGCATTGATGACAACAAGTACTAATCTACATAAACTAACGCCTGTACCCCAGAAAGGATAAGCAGAAATGTAGTATCATACATACATAAACTCACGCCTGTATTCCCGGAAGGGGTAGGCAGAGGTGCATTTCTGCACCCACATTTCGCCAGGTATGTATCAGTCCCACGTAATAGGGGGCGAGCCTATTGTCGTTTCTCGGGCACAATTCCAGACTCCGTGCTGCTACTGAGAATTTCCTAATGGAAAAACCCAATAACACTTTGCCCGACCCGGGAATCGAACCCAGGACCTCTAGATCGCTCGGCACATACTTGCACCGCGAGACCACGAGGCAGAAATGTAGTTATTATTCTACATTCACCGTTAAAGTTTGTCTTTTAAAATCGTTGGAGGCGAGATTATAGCCGTTACCTAGACACTTTTCCAATTTTCGTTTTATAAAAATTCCCTAATAAAAGCACCCAATAGGACTTTGTCCGACTTTAGAATCGAACCCACAAATACAATATATGTAATGCAATATATGTAATCCTCAAATGCCAGCTTTGAATCGACATAATGCTTTTTCTGCACAACTTTTCATTACAGTCGATTACACTTAGAAAGTGTCACATCAAAGAGTAATTGAATGAGCGCACTTCGAGTTAAATATTGATGAATTGAATGTACGAGGGGACTGTATCAGCACTTTTTATCTTTGACTCAGCCCTCCCCTCAGGTACTCTTTGATGTCCCATAATGATTTGAGGTTTTCTTAATCGCATTCCATAATTTTTGAAGACTGAGTCAGTCGAATTTTTTCGTAATAATTATACTCGTAAGTAAAGAGCTGTGGTGCAAATAGTTTGTTTGACGTATTATTTACATACATAACCTCACGCCTGTATTCCATGGAGGGGTAGGCAGAGGAGCATTTCTGCACCCACATTTCACCAATTGTTTTTTCGTCCCACGTAATAGGGAGCGAGCCTATTGCCGTTTTACGGGCACAATTTCAGATTCCGAGCTGCCACTGAAAATTTCCTAATGGAAAAACCCTAGAACACTTTTCCCGAACATAAATTTTCACTTTCTGTTTCTTCTCGACTTCCCTAATCGGAATTCCTCTAACGAAATTACAACATTTTTTGTCATTGGAATGACATTTACCATCAAACTAAAATAAATACTGAAATTTAACATAGGATATTCACCCATAACTCAACATGATAAAATACATTTTCCCGAAGCAAATACGCAGCTTTTGGTAATCCAATACTTAACGCCCTTGATGTCAGAAGCATAAGCCCCTTGTCGAAACAAAATCACAAGTACGTTGGCCCAAAACTAATAATTCTGAGATTTTCTCGCGCCCAAATATCTCCAAACTGTCATGTACAATCTTCTAATGGAGACGCTACATTTTGTTCCATAATTCTCGACTGTCAATTATTGAGAATAGTATCAAAAGTATTTCTATGTTAAAAGAAGCAAATTCATAGTAAAAAAAACGGGTGGCACTCCGGGACTGTCGGCAGAAGTGAAAACTTCAATATTAACATAGTGAATTTTTGAATGTTTTGGAATGGTTAGGGAATAATTTCGCACGAATCGCTTTATTTATCAGTATAAAAGTACTATCATTTACGTGGTAAAATACAATATTTATTGCGCTATCGTATACAAACATGACAATTTATATTACACTAGCTTTTGCCCGCGACTTCGTCCGCGTAGATTTCAGGGTTGGATGCAGAAAGATAAAAATGGATCTATAAATCGTCTCCCAAGTGCCCAAAATAGCACAAACTATAACCTATCTATATATATAAGTAGTGATGGCCTCGAAGTTTAGGCGCGCGGTCGAGAATCTCGGCGATCGCAAGTTCAAATCCCAGGCACACACCTCTAACTTTTCGAAGTTATGTGTGTATTCACAATATCGGTGAAGAAAAATATCGTGATGAAACCTGCACACCTAAAAGTTCTTAGGTATTTCTTAGATGTGTAGTCCGCCAACCCGCACTTGGCCAGCGTGGTGGACTAAGGCCTTAACCCTCCCAATGGTAGAGGAGGCCCATGCCCAGCAGTGGGACGTATATGGGCTGATGATGATGATATCTATATAATCTACAATAAACAATTATAAACTAGAGATTAAACAATTAATGTGTAACGCTTTTGCGCTTAAAAATTAAGAAATTAAGAGACTATAATTTGTAGTACGTGTGCAAATGTGTTTAGGCGTAGTTTTTATTGTATACAGCATTCTTAATTCTTAAATGACTTAACCAGCCTCTTTTATGTGCCTTTCTATTCTCTTATATGCTGTGGATAAAATTAAACACACAAAACAGTCACATATGTATGTACGTAGTTCTGACCCCACATTAAGATACGAGTCATGTGTCGTTGGTATCAGAAACTACGAGAGACTTTTCGGTCTCACAAATACCCAAACCCGAAACAAATATTTGTGGATCACACAAACATTTGTCCCGGTGCGGGGATCGATCCCGCGGCCTATCGTTTCTCCTTTAGCTGGTAGTCAATTGCGCCACGGGACTATCAAATAAAAAAATTAATAGGTATTATAAACTGCCTCGTGGACTGGCGGTACAAGTATGTACCGTGCGATCTAGAGGTCCTGGGTTCGATTCCCGGGTCGGGCAAAGTGTTATTGGGGTTTTACATTAGGAAATTCTCAGTAGCAGCACGGAGTCTGGAAATGTGCCCGAAAAACGGCAATAGGCTCGCCCCCAATTACGTGGGACTGATACATACCTGGTGAAATGTGGGTGCAGAAATGCACCTCTGCCTACCCCTTCGGGGAATACAAGCGTGAGTTTATGTATGTATGTATATTATAAACCAACGGAGCGAGTTTATTAGCAGACAGATTTTTAGACTGAATCAAATTTTACTGGGCCTAGAAATCTATCCAAGTACTCGACTATCGCAAGCACCAATTAATTCCACTTATTTATTCATGACCGCACCGGTGATGCAGTTGACTGAACACCAGGCTGTATAAGAGGCCACAGGTTCAATCCCCGCAACTAGAATATTTAAACAAATTGGTTTCGGGTCTTGATGTTTGTGACTTTTGTGAGACCGAGAAGTCCCCCATAGTTTTTGATACCCACGACACAAAACTCGTAACTTATTGTGGGGTCAGAACTCAGAACTATGTATATGACGGCTGGGTGTATGTACTATATATACCCTATATGCAAGCCTAAAATAAACATCATTATTATCATCAGCCCATATATGTACGTCCCACGGCTGGGCACGGGCCTCCTCTACATCGGAGAGGGATTAGGTCTTAGTGGTCTAAGACCATATACGTCCCACTGCCTACAATTGAGAGGGTTTAGGCCTTAGTCTACCACGCTGGCCTAGTGCAGGTTGGCGGACTACACACCTAAGAAATTCCTAAGAACTTTTAGATGTACAGGTTTCATTGTGATGTTTTCCTTCATCGTTAAAGTACGTGATAGTTCTTTGTAAATACACACATAGCTTCAAAAAGTCAGAGGTTGAACCTGCGACCGTCGAGATTCTCGACCGCGTGCCTAAACCTCGAGGCCATCACGGCTTCCTAAAATAAACGTATATAAAATAGTACACATTGAATTCCTAGGAATAATCAAATACATACGATATCAAAGGTATTGGATATCGCAAAGCTTCGCGGAAACGTATGCAATAATTGGAACGAAAATAACTTTCCCGGCAAATATCACATCGGGATTCAGTTAATAAATTCCCGGAATGATCCACAAAGGGAAAACTGGACTAGTGGTTTCGCAGAATACATTTTACTAACAAATATATCAAAATAACATGGAAAGTTTTGATGCTAAATTCCAAAGAAAAAAGAAGCTTGGAAATTACTTTTTATAATTCTAAAAATATAACTACGTCAGATCATGTTCCACTACTGGGCATGGTAAGATTTTAAATATAATCATCAAAATCATGTGCTGATATCCATTTCAAACATATGACGGACTGGGTGTTATGCTCAGAAAATCTGCGAAAAACCGCTGCATGCAGGCTATTAACTGGTCGCTTAAAACTTAGTTGAGACCGCTGTTTCATCATCATTATCATCATCAGCCCATATACGTCCCACTGCTGGGCACTGACTATACAACTGAGAGGGTTAGGTTAGGCCACCACGCCGGCCTAGTGCAGGTAGGTGGTCTATACACCTAAGAAATTCCGTATCTAAAAGCCTATGTATACCTACGTATCGATTTCATTACACCTCCTTTGTTTTTAATGGCCCGCAATCAACACTGCACCTGATAGTAGGCATGATGCTGTCAAAACAGAACATCAAGTGTTAAGGGACTCCCATTTCTCGTCACCCATGCCTGATAAGATGCTACACGTTACGCTTATACAGGGCGTATTCAGACCGTGATCGGAAACTTAGGCAGATAATAGCTAAGGTGATTACAAACCACCTGGCGTTAAAGATTTTATTTTTATTATTTGTCGGTATTTTCTTTAACGCCAGGGGGTTTGTAATCACCTTAGTTTCCTATCACGGTCTGAATACACCCTGTATACTCAGCCTATCGCCGTCCACTACTGAACGTAAACCTCCCCAAGAAAGCGCCAACTATCCCAGTCTTGAGAAGCCCTCATTCATCCCTTTCCCGCCACGTTTATCAAGTCGTCGGACCATCGTGCTGCAGGACGTCCCACACTACGCGGTCTCCATTCCAACACTTGTCTGCTCCACCGGACGTCCAACCGCCGGCAGACATGGCCGGCCCACTTCCACTTTAGCGTGCTAATCGTACAGGCAATATCAATGACTCCGGTTCTCTGGCGGATGACTTCATTACGAATTCTATCCACCAGAGAAACTCCAAGCATTACCCGCTCCGTGGCACGCTAAGTGACTTTACGTTACGCTTAAAGGATCCAGAATAATAGAAAAGACTTTTGCTACTACCTCGTGGTCTCGCGGCACATATATGTGCCGTGCGATCTAGAGGTCTTGGGTTCGCTCTCCCAGGTCGGGAAAACTGTTATTCGGTTTTTCCATAAGGAAATTCTCAGTAGCAACCCGGAGTCTGAAATTGTGCCCGAAAAACGGCAATAGGCTCGCCTCCTATTAGGTACGTGCGACTGATACATACCTGGCGAAATGTGGGTGCAGAAATGCACCTCTGCCTACCCCTTCGGGGAATACTGGCTGGTTATTATATGTATGTATGTAATAATAGAAAAGAACACGTGGGCTGACACGAGCACGGCAAAATATTACTCAACTTTTCCATAGTCTCTCTAGATAATTATTTCTTGCAAGCGCCTAATATCGCGCATGAAATAATTACTAAAATTTTAGGCAATTTAACTTTCGAGCTTGCGTTGCGGCCTCGCCTATAAGGCTTCTATACAATTAACCGCTAAAATAGGCAACTCCCACTTTCTATACAAAATTAATTTGTGAATTTTCAAACCTCTTGAATTTATTCAAAATGTTGCTAGGGTAATGAGTATTGATGAACTCAAGGTTTAAGCGCACGGTCAAGAATCTCGGCGGTCGCGGGTTCAAACCCCATGCACACACCTCTATTTTTTCTAAGTTATGTGTGTATTCAAAATAAATTGTCACTTACTTTAATGACGAAAGAAAACATCGTGATGAAACCTGCACACCTAAAAGTTCTTAGAAATTTCATAGGTGTGTAGTCCACCAACCCGTTTTAGGCCAGCGTGGTGGACTAAGGCCTAACCCCTCTCAGTTGTTTTTTGACACATTTCCTGCTTCCTACTGACAATTACCTAATGGTATGACTCAATAACACTGCAACGGGAATCGAACCCGGGACCACTAAATCGCACGGCACATATTTGATCGAAAATAATTCATAGTATAGATAGGGTACATTAAAAAAAACATGCAACAGGACAAACTGATTCCCACACTAATATATAGGCATTATACCTCCCTTCATCTTTAAGATGTCTCTCCCTTGTAATAGATTACTATAGGGGTTGATATATTAGGGGATGTAGATCATTAATAATTTTCATACACCACTAATGGTTTTTATAATGATGACGACATACCCCACAACAATACTCGTAGATCCCCCCTTCTATTCGTTTCCTTATCGTCGGAGATTATCGTTTTGTTGGTAACAGGCTCGATTACAGTGAGATAGCGACAACTATAGGTGCATAAGATTGAAATATATACCCACGTAAGTGTTCAAATTTTGGGCTTAAACATAACAGTCATCGTCATCAACCCAAATACGTCCCACTGCTGAGCACGGGTCTCCTCTACAACTGAGAGGGTTTAGGCCTTAGTCCACCACGCTGGCCTAGTGCGAGTTGGCGGACTACACACCTAAGAAATTCCTAAGAACTTTTAGGTGTGCAGGTTTTATCACGATGTTTTCCTTCACCGTTAAAGCAAGTGATAATTCATTGTGAATACACACATAACTTCGAAAAGTCAGAGGTGTGTGCCTGGGGTTTGAACCTGCGACCGCCGAAATTCTCGACCGCGCGCCTAAACCTCGAGGCCATCACTGCTTAACATAACAGTACTAATGCTGAATTAGCAAAAAGGGTACATTGAATATTAAGGCAAATTAAGACATAAAGGCTGTTGATAAAATATATTAAAATAAACTTATTTCCGACTGTTCTCATGATTTCCTGGATCCTATTTTACGGTCCAGCAATCAAAATTACAAGAAAAAAGTATGAATAAGATTTTATAAACTTATAATAAATAAAGTTCAATATACAACCAAAATGCACAGGTGATACGGAAATATCACACTTAACAAAATAACATGAAGTTTAAATTGGATTTTCCAAAAAATATACCCTAATATTCCTATAAAAACTGTTATGATATACTTACATATATACAATGAAAATAAAGGATAGTAATGTTCGAACGAAACTACATAATATAAAGTTATTTGAAAGCATTTATAACAAGACACGATATTAAATTCTTCGCGCATTTCCTGTTTATGAAGCCAGCTCGCGGTGACCTCCCAGTTGATTGGAAAACTTCGCTCAAAGCGCTTCTAAATGATATTGCATTAGTGTTTATAAAGCGTCGCTTTTTACGTCACTTTTTACATTTTGCCTTTCAATTTTATAGTTGACTGCCTTGTCGATTGGACGAGCAAATTATTGCAAAGTGAGCAAAGTCGTGATGGCCTCAAGGCTTAGGCACGCGGTCGAGAATCTCGACGGTCGCGGGTTCAAACCCCATTCACAATGAATCATTGAACTTACTTTAATGGTGAAAGTTCTGAAGAATTTCTTAGGTGTGTAGTCTGCCAGTGCCAACCAGCACTAGGCCAGCATGGTGGACTAATAGGCCTAAAACCATCTTAGTTGTAGAGGAGGCCCGTGCCCAGCAGTGGGACGTATAAGAGCTGAATATGATAAAATTCTGGCACGGCAATTTAATTAAATTAAAATGATGTACATTAACAAAATAAATACATGAAGAAACTAAACTAAATATAAGAACAAGTGGCCTTATTATACAGTGATACAACTATATTATTCTCAAACGCGCGCCTAAGCCTCGACGCCATCACAACTGTAATATATAAGAAGAAGAAAAAAATCTTCGAAGGCGGCAAAAACATAGCACTCATCAAAGTTTTATAGCAGGTTTAAAAATACTGCAATCGACTTACTAGAGAATTACATACATACGTAAACTCACTCCTGTACTCCCCGAAAGGGTAGGCAGAGCTGCATTACTGCATCCACATTTCGGCACGTATGTATCAGTCCCACGTAATAGGGGGCGAGCCTATTGCTGTTTCTCGGGCACATTTCCAGACTCCGGGCTGCTATTGAGAATTTCCTAATGGAAAAACCCAATAACACTTGGCCCGACCCAAGAATAGAACCCAGGACCTCTAGATCGCACGGCACATACATGTACCGCGAGACCACGAGGTAGTTACTAGATAATTAAGTACCCGTTTTAATGTACGTAGGTACATAGCTTTGTACATTATTTACCACAAAAATTCACTGTTATTCCTGGATTTTCACTCTCCCAATCCCGCTGAAAATAATTCACTCAATAAGGAAGAAGTGCGTACAGCTAAACGGACCGAAACGGCAATATCTGTTAGCCGAAATTAATTTTTGAAGTGCGGCCCGCGTTTACGGAAGAAATTTAGAAACGAAATCTGATTAACTGGAGCAATGGACTTAATAATGCCTTGGGAAGCTCTCGATTATCTTTTAGACTATATATTGGCTAATATCAGCGTCGGTACTTCCATAGAAGCCCAAAAGCGTAACACGTTAATTGTGTAATGTCTAGTTTATAATTGTTTATTGTGGGGTCAGTATATTCTCATTTATATGCCAAGTTGCTCTTGTTAAAAATTTAAAGCTCAAAGATTATTATTCGGAATTTTGTAACGCAAATTAGGCTTTTGGGCTTCTATGGAAGTACCGCTACTAGCTAAGATGCCTTTATATTTTACAAGCTTTTATTTAACTTGTAATGTATGTATGTATGTATGGTTATTTTGTTCGGGTGATATCATGCAACTCAATTTAGAAGCAGATATCTTACAATTGTGTACACGTTTAGTCTGGATGACAATGCATGGTTAACTTTGTGACGTCATTCTTAATCCAACATGACGGAATATCAAAGATGGCGGACTAGTTATTTGTAATGCACTTCTACAATATAGGTGTCAAATGATAAATATAATTAATGATAAGTACATAGCAATAGTTTTAAAGTAAAAAAATATAACTTTCGTTTTAGGCCATTGAAATAAAAGCTTGTTTAATTAATTTATTTTAAGTAAGAAAGTCTATCAACCACTAGACTAAGGCCTAACCCCTCTTAGTTGTAGAGGAGGTCCGAGCTCAGCGGGACATACGGGCTGATGATGATATTAAACTAATATTGACAGCCCCGTGGCGCAGTTGGCTAGATACCAGCTTGCGAAACGAGAGACCGCGGGTTCGATCCCTGCACCGAGACAAATGTTTGTGTGATCCACAAATATTTGTTTCTGGTCTGGGTATTTGTGGGAGCGAAAAGTTTCTCGTAGTTGCTGATACCCACGACACAAGACTGGTATATTAGTGTGGGGTCAGAACTATGTATGTGACTGTTGGGTGTATTTATTATTATTATTTATTTATTATTAATATCCAGATGGTGAGAGATGTGTCCTCGTCACTTGATGGTCCATTTGTGTGTTTGTGTTGTTACTTAATCATGTCTGTATAAAAGGTAAAAACATCATGATTATGAATTTACTACCATCACCACGAGTCCAAAACTTACCTTATAGAACTATATTAGTTATATGTATATTCTTTTTGGATAATTTTTTTTTTATTAGTCACAGAACAGTTGAATAAGACTAGAAAGGAAATGTGAGCAAGCGGAGCGTTCCGAACCTACGATTACACAATCATATGTTAGACACGGCCGCTTTTTAGTAATTCGGGTAGCGTGTAATATAAAGAGTTTTATAAATATGTGACAACCAATAGCAGCCCTTCATTTTTGTTTGAAATTTTTATCATTGAACGTGACAGACAAGTGGCGACACTCGTCCCGATACAAAATACTGTCTCTTTCCCTTCTAATCTTATTCAGTTGTTCTGTCATATTGGAAAACCTTGATACACTTCATCTTGTCAATATACTTAATACGAAACCAAGTGAAAAAGTTGAAAGCGGAACAAAACTTCCACGCGTCCCTTGGAAACTAGTTAAATGGAAATAAAGGGGCGTCAGATAGTGCGAGGCCCGAAACTTTGAAGGTTGTACACGGGCTCACGTGTTCTTGGGTTACGATTCCGGAGGGAAGGGCGCAGGAGGCGGGGGGGACAAATTTAGTTCAAATTATTTGTAACCTATTTTTGTATACAGAGTGACTACAACAAGCATGATGGTAAGTACATTTATGGCCATATAAAACCATTACCAAAACGTCTAGTCAATTAGATTCATGACGATTTGTTGAGATGTTTCTCTTCGCTTAAACTTAAACTTAAAGAATGGAAGATATGTTATTATATGTTCCTAACTTCAATATATTAAGAATACACACATAACATGGAAAAGTCATCATCATGATAATGATGATGCCTCGGGTTTGAGACCGCGACCGCTGGGATTTGACTCGACCAACGCCTAATCTCAAGGCCATCACTCACTACTTATAAGGTATATAAATATTTATGTGCGATCACGCACCGCTTTATAACTAAAATAATAAATACAATAAACAATTCATTAAAAATATGTTTTGTTAAAATTTGCATCTTGATTCGACAAGTAGGTTCGTGCCGTGCGATCTAGAGGTCCTGGTTACGATTTCCAGATCGAGCAAAGCGTTTTTGGGTTTTTTCATTAGGAAATTCTCTGTAGTAGCACGGATACTTGAAATATCCCTGAAATACGGCAATAGACTCGCCCTCTATTACGTGGGACTTAAACCAAACGTGGGTGCAGAAATGCATCTCTGCCCACCTTTAGGAAACACCGTAGGGAATGTACGTATGTTGTTAATATCATACATAGTTTGAAGCTGATAGATATCCGAATAAATAAGTTATAAACAAATAAACCCTACAAAATTCATCAATTACCAAAGTATAGGTACTCGTACTTGCAATAATTAATACCAAGGTTATTAAACCTTCAGCACGCTTACCCCGTTAACTTTCGTGTTTAACCGCCATTAGAAATATAACAAATATTTTACTGTAGCAGACACGCTTAAGCGTTTTGCTTCTGCAACTTGCAAGTCTGTTTCTGTTGAAATTTTCGCGAATTCTACACGACCATGAGACGACTGTCACATCTGGAAACGTTTTAGGGTTGAGTTATTACTCTAGGACTGGAGATATTGCCCAGATGGCAAGGATTAATGATTTGTAAAATTAAGACGGAGTATATTTTTATTAAACTTTTTGCGTGCATCATTTATTCTATATCATATTTTATTCCATAAATTGTGACCACCAATTCTATGTTTCTAAGTACGTCAGTCCCGTCTCGTTGGCTGGAAGCAATCGCCGATAGGCCGCGGCTTTTTTTTTGTCGAGGGTAAAGCTAATTATGGCTCTACTGCCCGCCAGCCCTGGGAGAGGGGGGCAGGAAGCGTATGACGGGGTCACCGGCCTTCCAGCCCGGCGCGCGGCGACGTGACGTCCGCGCAGATGTTAGTGGCTGGGTCTCTAACCATACCGATCAAAACCCCAAGGTTGCCATCTCCTCGCCAAGCGGAGCAACCATGGTACGTGAGCGTGAATCGCCCATCGTAAATCCGCAACCGCCTGGTGCGCCTCCGAGACGTAATTGTCTCGGCCGTCTCGGCGTTATAGGGGGCGCAGTTGCACCCCCACTAGCTTGGTTCGAGCGCCCCGGTTGTGGATGGGCGCATGCCACAGTGCTGCCGCTGTCACCACAGCGCACCCGGTGACCCCAAAGGCCCCTTTAAGTCGCCTTTTACGACAGACAGGGGATACCGGGATCCTAGCGCCCCCTTGTCATAGGGCAGAAGCGTTGACGCCTGCAAGAGTTTTTTAACTGTGTCGCAGACATCAAGCACGCTCCTAGTTCACGATAAAAAATTAATATCCAAAACAAAATAGCAAAATAATAAACCAAAAATATAAAATTAATAAGACTAAAACTAAATTAATATAACAAAATATGGCAGAATATTTTTCACAACTTTCACACTCACTCGTGTCCGCGCGGCATAGGTCTTGCATTCGATTCGCGGATCGTGCAAAGTGTTAGTATAGTGCTATCATGACGTAAACTGTAAATGCGCAAACTCGTAAGAATGCCAAAATGCGTACTCTCCTTTACATGAAACTTGAAACTTATTAGCGAAAGGTGGGTGACGAAATATATCTCTGTCTAAACCCTTCGGAAATATATGCATGAGTGCTCCTATGTATGTACATATGTATGATTTATTCGTCTGCCAGAATCGAACTCTCAGCAGTTTGCTAACTACTACTAACTATCGTAGGTATTTGTATAAAAAGTTTCATATTATTCAGCGCTTAAAATAAATTAATCGATAGTTTAAAATTACCTTTATGACGTCAGAAAGGTCCCATAAGGCTCGCCCACGTCCAACACGGGGCTTTTAATTAATTCGTTAAAAAGTATAATATTAATAAAACTGTATTAGAACGTAATATTAACGAACTTGTATATTAAATCTATATACAAATAAATAAAATTTGAGTGTCTGTTTGTAATATTGAAATGACCGCTTTTTAATAAATGCATATGGATGTATATTGGTATTTGGTACATATACCAAAAAACGTTTTTTACAATTTTTGTCTGTCTGTCTGTTTGCTCCGGCTAATCTCTGAAACGGGTGGACTAATTTTAACGGGACTTCCACTGGCAGATAGCTCATATAATAAGGAGTAACTTAGGCTAAAAAGGTATATATTAAAAAATCGGCTGTTAGGCGGAACGAAGTTCGCCGGGTCAGCTAGTATCGAAAAAAAATACTTGCTGCCACTGTTTCCAGTATCCGGATTGATTTAGTAGTATTCATTGTTGAGAAGGAATTAACAAAATTGTCTTGAAAAACGTTTCTTTCTTTACTAGGTCTAGGACGAAGAAGTGACCATACTGGAACATGATGGTTAAGTGCAGACCTAATGGGGAAACGATTGGAATCATCTCTCCGCGATTGACAATGCGATCCAATACTAGCCAGAAAAGACTTGTAGCTTAACGCGGCATCGGCATATTTTAGTTTAGCCTATGTTATTTTCCAGTGTCCCTAGATATTCAAACCAAAAATAGAAATCGCTTAAGTAATTTTTGAGTTTATCTGTTACAAACAATTTCATCTTACCGCCTTTAACACAACAGAGCCCGTTTAGCTTGTTCGTTTAATAAGTATGATTTTATTTAGAATCTTTTTGTTACCTCGTGGTCTCGCGGAACAAGTATGTGCCGTGCGATCTAGAGGGCCTGGGTTCGATTCCCGGGTCGGGAAATAAAATAAAATATCGGGTTTTTCCATTAGGAAATTCTTAGTAGCAGCACGGGGTCTAGATTTGTGCTCGAAAAACGGCAATAGGCTCGCCCCCTATTACGTGGGACTGGTACAAACCTGGCGAAATGTGGGTGCAGAAGTGCACCTCTGCCTACCCCTTCGGGGAATACAGGCGTGAGGTTATGTATGTATGTTTTAGTTTCCCGTACAAAATTTTCTCATTATTTCACCCCCTTTACAGTATTTTTTCCGCGATAAAAATAGCCTGTGTTTTCATCAATATTTCTATTATTCTATGCACCCAAATTCATTACCATGGATTAATTAATTTAGCCGTGAAAGTAACAGAGATTACTTTCGCTATCATATCATTAGTTTGAACTAGGACAAACGTCTACAAACAAAAGAAAATCAATACCAACCATACGTGGTATGAGGCTTTTATCGTTCTAATGTATGTACTAATCTATCTACTTACGTACACTCACGCCTCTGTCCCTGAAAGAGTAGGTAGAGATATTTTTCCCCATCGAGGTTTTACCAACTGCAAGATTTACGTCACACGTAAAAGGGGGCTTGATTATATCAAATACAATTAAACTGACTAAATGATCAATCTATCCGATTTTTTATCGATAAAATATGCTAATTTTCATCATTATCAGCCCATATACGTCCCACTGCTGGGGACGGGCCTCCTCTACAACTGAGAGGGTTTAGGCCTTAGTCCACCACGCTGGCCTAGTGCGGGTTGGCGGACTACACACCTAAGAAAATCCTAAGAACTTTTTAGGTGTGTTAGTTCGCCGGGTCAGCTAGTTGAAAATAAAAATGGTTTAAAAAAATTATACAATCTCAAAGGCATACATAAAAGCACTTGGATAATTCTATTTATTTAAATCTGCCACCCAGTTTGGCAGGTTTCAATATAATATATGAACGAACAAGAATCTCTATTGTTGATCTTTTCAAGTGATATATATCTATATAGTTTTGATCCTAATACAAGAAGCTCATTTGCTTTCCCACATTATTTTCTAAGCTTAAGATATCAACTTCCCATAAATAAATTCCCAGTTTCGATCCTCGGGGTTTATTATAATTCTTATTATTCAATTATTTTTTTACCTTTGAACTTCACTAAAAACTTCGCTAGCAGGACGGAGTTTGGAAATACACCTATGCCCACTTTTTTTGGAAAATAGGCATAAATTCGCAAGAAATTACGAAATTAAAAATGAAGCCGATAATATCACCCACAAGAGTTATAAGACGTTTCTTGGAAAAATCCTTCAATATGTAAATATCCAATAGGTTTAAAACGAAAAGCGCCGATAACCATTTCCCAGACGAGAACAGCTTGAGAGGTAATTGGCAGGTAGATTGAACTCTCGTCCTACAATGGATGGGCAATAGAATTTCGACATTAATTGACCCTACATTATTATAAAGTCGTGATGGCCTCGAGGTTTAGGCGCGCGGTCGAGAATCTCTACGGTCGCGGGTTCAAATCCCAGGCACACACCTCAGACTTTTCGAAGTTATGTATTCACAATGAATTATCACGTACTTTAACGGTGAAGGAAAACATCGTGATGAAACCTGCACACCTAAAAGTTCTTAGGAATTTCTTAGGTGTGTAGTCCGCCAACCCGCACTAGGCCAGCGTGGTGGACTAAGGCCTAAACCCTCTCAGTAGTAGAGGAGGCCCGTGCCCAGCAGTGGGACGTATATGTGCTGATGATGATGATGACCCTACATTACATTGAACCTAGGTCTTGTGTCTATGTGTAACCTAGACACAAGTGTGTGCCGTGTGGTACATTTGACTGCCCCATGGCGCTAAACACCAGCTTGCAAAACCGTGCCCTCTGCACGGTTTCGATCCCCTCACCAAGACAAATGTTTGTGTGATCCACAAATATTTGTTTCTAATCTCGGTGTTAGTGAGAGCGAAAAGTCTCACGTAGTTTCTGATGCCCTCGACACAAGTCTCATATTAGTGTGGGGTCAGAACTATGTATGCGACTGTTGGGTGTGTGTATAAAAGATATGGGTAACACCTCGCTCCTTCACGCCACCCCTGGTATTAAAAAACACACCGAAATATGTACCCACACAGTACATCCATAAAAATGTCGTAAACCGCTAACCGTGTACGCACCGCGATACTTTACGGATCAATAATAAAAGCAGACATTTATTAGTACAAAGTCATTCCGTACATTTTCCACCTTCAAGCCTTGATGGTATCGAGGATTTTAAGAATTTTTAGAATCATCATCATCATCAGCCCATTTACGTCCCACTGCCTACAATTGAGAGGGTTTAGGCCTTAGTCTACCACGCTGGCCTAGTGCGGGTTGGCGGACTACACACCCAAGAAATTCCTAAGAACTTTTAGGTGTGCAGGTTTCATCACGATGTTTTCCTTCACCGTGAAAGTACGTGATAATTCATTGTGAATACACACATAACTTCGAAAAGTCAGAGGTGTGTGCCTGGGGTTTGAACATGCGACCGCCGAAATTCTCGACCGCGTGCCTAAACCTCGAGGCCATCACGACTAATCTTAAGAATAATATACCTATTTAAAAAATAATATATCTATCTGTTGGACTGCTTCGTTGTTTGTATGTGCCTCAAGTATGTGCCGTGCGATTCAGAGGTCCCGGGTCGGGCAAAGTGTTATGTATCCAATAGGAAATTCTCAGTACTCACGGAGTCTGGAAATGTGCCCGAAAAACGGCAAACGGCTCGCGCTTTATTACATGAGACTGATATATCTAGCGAAATGTGCGTGCAGAAACTTGTGCCTACCGCTTTGGAGAATTCAGGCGTGAGGTTATGTATGTATCTATGTTGGTCACAAACATTGTTTGCAAAACGTTAAAGATTCGCCGTCTATTGCAATAGTAAATTTGTTGCAGAAAACAGTATCTACAAATTTCAATTGTTTTTACCAGTTACAATATGTTGTGTCCGTACAAAAGGAACCTTGTAAATAAACTGTAAACTTATTAATAAGAAAAAACTAACGAGTCTGAAGTCTAGATGATCTTTCCAAGCTTAGGCACACAACTTTAATTTTTCGAAGTTTTGTGTGTATATACAATGAACTATCCCGTACGTTGAAGAAAAACATTGTAAGCAATCTTGCGCCCCTTACAGTTTTCCACAAGGAATTTCTTAGGTGCGTATTCCGCCAACCCGCACTGGCGTGGAGTGAGGCCTTAACCTACTCCCATAGAAAGGCTCGAAAAAGACGATTCTGGTGTTGTGTCTAAGATGGTGGTGACCATTGATCGTCAGAGACTTGATTGATTCCTATTCGATAAAATTGAAGGTACTATAATTGCCTGCCTGTTTCCATTCTAAATTCACGTGGGATTGGCGTAATGTGATTAGTCTAATGATAATTTCCAACTCTCAGATTGACGTACCTCATAATTTTAATTAAACCCTCAATGAAGATGGGAACACTTTAAACCTCCTTTGAATTTGTTAAGGTATTTTTTGTGCTGGCAATACGAAGCGGCCAAACGCGCACCTGATGTTAAATGCAGTGCAGTAAAAATAATATCGACTGGCGAGAAACGAATGCGATTCTCAACCATCTATGTATATCGACAGATCAATATCATTTATCAAATCAAACATAAATAATTAATAAATACACCCAACAGTCACATACATAAATATGACCCCACATTAAGATACGAGCCTTGCGTGTATTAGAAACTACGACACTTTTCGGTCTCACATACAAATATTTGCGGATCAGACATTTATCAAAAATCATTTATCATATGAAAAAAAAAATTCTATCAGAATATGCGATGAAGGATATACGCAGGATCTTGGAACGAGATACGCTTGCAGATAACTATGGCGGAACCATCTTATACACGCTGATCGCTATTAGGGATGAGCACGATGGTTATTGAAGCGGATACATCCTCAAGTCGGACACGACCAAACAGCCATTGGTTAACGCCAACATAACATTTCAGCGATTTTATACCGCTCGCTTTTTGTACATTTTCCGATATTTCCAGTCTTTTATGATTTTTTAGTCTATGATATGAAATCAGTCCTGCATGAAATCAAGGCAAAAATAGTAAATGTGAAAGATTTTTTTACACATTTTGTGATTATAATACCATTTAATGTAATCGGAATACCATTCGTACTAGTACCTAAAAGACATAATAAAAATATATAAATTCATTATTAAAATTCACCCATATTTTTGAATTTAGAATAAATCAAAAGAATACATTTAAAAAAATGTAAAATAAAACTTAATATTTAAAAGAGAACGTTAAAATGTTAAATATATATTCTTCATAAAGCCTTAAATCAATGTACAGGTGCGGCAACGCCGAAATGACTAATCATCTATGATCTATGGACAAAGATTCAAGCCGTTCCCGACATGCGGTTTGACGCCGGCTGTATCCAATGAATCCCTTGCTCGTTCATCGTAAAATTTTATCTATTATTACAATCTGCTTCCGTTCTCATTGCTTTATCAAAATATAGACATAAAAAATATATTTAACAATGTATGCAAAACTATTTCATGTAAAAATCAAGGCTGTATAACCCAATGTCAATGCCAAGTACAGGCAAACTAAACACGCTCACATCGACGGCATAAAAAACGACATCACAAAATAAATTCCAAATTTAATTATAATGAATGAAACATACGTAATCAATGCGATAAATAACTTACTAGGCTGTTCGGTGTAACGCAAATGCCAGTACAATCCAAAAAAAGTCACACACACAGTAATGGCGGGTGTTAAACTGCAAAAAACACGCACAGATTATATGTATTTTTTGTGTCTGAGTCGCGCGGCGGCGGGAACGAGCGCGTGCGGACTCACCGACGGCAGACAGGCGACTGAGATGAACAAGGATGGGGTGCAATCCTTGTGTCTAGCTATATTTTAAATTTCGAATGTCTGACTATGACCAAGTCAATAATAGCCGAGTGATGGCCAGACGGTTTTTTAATCTGTTCATAGATAAACGTGATAGAATCGTTCATTTATTAAAGTCCGTAATATCTACAATAGATTGATTATTTCAACAAAGTATTGTTTAATTAAAATGTATGGATAGTCACTCTTTGATCTATTTCTGTGAATTTTATAGAAAAAGGTGATATTAAGGTATAATTATAAATAAAATATTTTAATATAGACATTAATCACTACATTTTTCAAATAATCAAATGGATTACGATCTAAGTTCAGCGGCATATATGCAGTGAAAAAGATCAAACGAGGAAACGGCAAGAATAGTTTATTTTAGCTATTTCCATAGCTTAATGTCGTATGGTATTCTTTTGTGGGGAGCTGCTGCGGACATTAACACTATTTTTGTTTTGCAAAAAAGAGCCATTAGGGCTATTTATAATTTAGGTCCCAGGGCTTCACTTAGGGAAAAATTTAAGGATATAAATATTCTTACCGTCACTTGTCAGTTTAATTACGAAAATCTTATATACGTTCAAAAGAATCTTGATCAATTTAATAAAAATTGTAACGTACACAATAAAAATACTAGGAACAAATGTAATCTCGTTCAACACGTAACTCGTCTCCGGAAAGTTAATAACTCTTTTATGGGGCAATGTATACGCTTCTATAACAAACTTCCGAATTCTTCCGAAGGCTATTAGGGAGCTTCCCTTGAAGAAGTTTAAGGAATTAATTAAAGATAAACTTTACAAAAAAACATACTATAAAATTTCAGATTTTATTGAAGATAATAAGCTCTGGGAGTAAGTAAATTCATCGGAGTTGTATTGTGTTGCTGCAGTTTGTATCGTTATGACATTTATCATATAAAATTGAAACCATGTCAATAAAAAAAAATGCTATATCTATTTTTTTTAAATGACATTTCGTGTTGCTGAGGGAGTTTCTTGCCGTTTCTTCTCCACAGCGATAACACGTTTCGAAGCGGCAATAGTTTAGTATAAAATAGATTAAAATTGATGATTCAAAAGAACTTGTAAAAGTCTATTTGAATAAAGATAATTTGACTTTGACTTTGAAGCAACCTTTGCCTATTTAGTGTAATCAATTTCTTTACGCTGTATAAAATTGTATTAGCTTTAGAAAATATATAACATATACCGACTGTTGTAGATAGCCCATCCAAAATATAAATGTAAGAAATGTGAATTGAGCGGTCGTGAGTTCGATCCCCATCTTTGTGTATATTTTTTGGAAACTTGGGTTTGTGACACTGAAATGTTTTTGATGGTAACGACATAAAATTCGTACGTGTTTGTCAGTTTGTGTATTTTTTTATTCTAAATTTAAATATTTCTTTCAAAATATGATACATAATATGTACACTTACCCACGCTATTTACCAAAAGATAAGCAAAGGTGTACACCAAAATTTCGTAATAGCAAGCTAGCATGAAGCCGCTCAAACGGAAAAACGTACCGGAAAAACCCAATCACGGTTTCGCCCCAGAATCGAACACGGGACCTCCCAATCAGAATTAATTATGCCAGGTACGAAAAAACTGTCGTTTTCAAATATTTTAATGTAATAACGTAATGGGGCTACTTTTGTCCACTCAAAATCCGCCATCTTGAATCTCGTTCACAATATGGCGGTAAAGTAACATATTTTTACGTTAAATCTTTTGATCGCAAACGACAGCTTCGTGTACGTGATTTCAATTCCAGATCTAACATTTTCCCGCAGTAAATACATATTTACTCTTCACCGGGAATGCGTCTGAAGAAAAGAGATTTTTTAGAATTAATTTGCGCCATTTTTTGCTCGCTTAGAAATGTGGTGACATTTTTCCGTTCAATTTTATTTTCACTTCTCATCGTAAGTGTTTTATTTATATGTTTATTGATTTAATGCTATTCAATTATAGCCAGGATAATAAATAAGAGGAAGCACCTAAACTTGCAAACTAAACTATTTTTTTATTAGGATATTCTCAGTAGCAGCTCGGAGTCTGATTTGACCGAGAAATATCCGTAAGCTCGCCCTTTATTATGTGAGACTAGAAAACATTTGGTGACATATAGATGCAGATTTGCTCTGTCTACCCCTTTGGAGAAAACAGGCGTGTATGAATGTAAATAATTAACAAATAAACTCACCAAGACAAATGTTTGTGTGATCCACAAATATTTGCTTCGTGTCTGGGTGTTTGTGAGACCGAAAAGTCTCTAGTAGTTTCTGATACCCACGATACAAGACTTGTACATCCTAGTGTGGGGTCAGAACTATGTATGTGACTGTTGGGTGTATTTATTTATTAAGTACCAAAGCTATCGCTTCGCATTAGGCAGACAATGCCTTAGGCATTAATTCCACCTTTACAATTATTCTATTTTATAAAGTGTATTTACAAATATCTAGCCCTATACACTATATTTCATGTTGTATATTATATAAAGGGGAAAAATATATGAGAATTCGTTGGATTTTTGCCATTGAGACATAACAATTCTGAAAGGTATCTATTTTTAATGACGATAGTGGGTTTAGGGCAAAGGAGTCGAAGCAAGGAGCCGTAAATAATAAAAAAGTGGGATCGGATTTTGGCTTTATGAATTATTTACCGCCATGACCATGCGTGCACAGGTTAAGAATTTCACCGCTATTTTTGAAGATAACTTACTCCATTTTTACTCATAAGTCGTGATGGCCTCGAGGTCAAAGTATTCAGTATAGTGATTGTAACAATAAAAAAGCCTCTAACAGACTTTTTCTTTTAACTATGAGTAACAAATCATCATTATCATAAATCCATATACGTCCCACTGCTGGGCACGGGCCTGCTCTCCAACTGAGAGGGTTTAGGCTTTAGTCCACCACGCTGGCCTAGTGCGGGTTGGCGGATTACACATCTAAGAAAATTCTAAGAACTTTTAGGTGTGCAGGTTTCATCATGATGTTTTCCTTCACCGTTAAAGTACGTGATAATTCATTGTGAATACACACATAACTTCGAAAATTCACAGGTGTGTGCTTGGGGTTTGAATCCGCGACCGCCGAGATTCTCGACCGTGCGCATAAACCTCAAGGCCATCACTACTTCATAAATGTAAAATTAGTCTATACACTATATTATATCAGTTGAAATATTAAGGTGTTTAGTAAAATTCTTAATAATATCACAGTAATTTAATCATAAGAACAGTAGATCCCACAATTCACTTAGATGCTACGAAAAGAATACTTATAATATTGCGCTTAGAAGCCGGACCAAGATATTATCAAATATGAAATAAATTGTAGAGCCAAGCATTGAGACTTCATTATAAAGAAAGGATCCTCTGCACCGTAAACGACGAAAATGAAGGATAAAAACTTGCATTAACTGCATTCGGTATCAATGTCTGAGGAGATCACAAAACACAGCACTAAGGTAACGAAACAAAGTTTTTTACATGAAGAAATACTTTTATTACTTGCTTAATACGTTACGTAGGATGTAACTGGGGAAAAATTGGTGCAGAAAGCTATCTCGGTAGATCACTTAGATAGTATACGCGTGAAAATGTATGTATGTACATAATAATAGAAAAATATCTTATTATTTTCTGTAAAATATCAAAGTATCGATATAATCCGCGTCTATTTTCATATCCCAGCTGTTTTTTCTCAGAAACATCTTAAGTTGTCGTTTGAGATTTAACACAGACAGTCCGCCTATAGTCAAGGGGTTCTCAAACATATTTTACTTTTATACTTAACAAGTAGTGATGGCCTCGAGGTTTAGGCGCGCGGTCGAGAATCTCGGCGGTCGCAGGTTCAAACCCCAGGCACACCCTCTGACTTTTCGAAGTTATGTGTGTATTCACAATGAATTATCACTTGCTTTAACGGTGAAGGAAAACATCGTGATAAAACCTGCACACCTAAAAGTTCTTAGGAATTTCTTAGGTGTGTAGTCCGCCAACCCGCACTAGGCCAGCGTGGTGGACTAAGGCCTAAAACCCTCTCAGTTGTAGAGGAGGCCCATGCCCAGCAGTGGGACGTATATGGGCTGATGATGATGATGATGATCCTAGCATCTTATGGTGAAAGTAAAATTGAGCAAAACAAAAAGGTATAAACCTATTACTACATACATACATACATAAACTCACGCCTGTATTCCCCAAAGGGGTAGGCAGAGGTGCATTTCTGCACCCACATTTCGCCAAGTATGTATCAGTCCCACGTAATAGGGGGCGAGCCTATTGCCGTTTTTCGGGCACAATTCCAGACTCCGTGCTGCTACTGAGAATTTTCCTAATGGAAAAACCCAATAACACTTTGCCCGACCCGGGAATCGAACCCAGGACCTCTAGATCGCACGGCACATACTTATGCCGCGAGACCACGAGGCAGTCCTATTACTGTGACGCATAAATGCAGAAATATTCTATATTAAACCAGTTGAAATATGGCGTGTTAACGATTTATGTGCTTGAGTCAGACAACGTGTAATAAGAATCTTACAAAGAATAAGACAAGGAGCTTATGTTTAGAAAATTTAATTGTCTTTTCTTCCGAGCTCATTAAAGAATTTTATATTGTTGTGTTAATAAGTAGGACCTATTGTACTACGAAAAACTTATTTGCCACAGACATTTTTTATCTTAACCCCTTTTAAAATTCAATAAAACCCACAGGGGGGAATTGTCATCCACTTTGGAAAAGGCTGGTTTACTTTGAATAGAAACATCGAAATACTCTAAAGAAACTACCCACATTATTATTTTTGTTATAGAATTCTTTGATCTTTTTTTGTAAATATTTCTTTGTATTTTTTTATACTAGCGAAGTGGCCTGACTTCGCCCGGCGCTATTTTTTCTTTCTAAAGGTTCCATCTATCTTCATACCGAAAATCATCAAAACCAGCCCAATGATAGTTTGGATGTAAAAACATAACAGACCGAGTCACTGTCGCATTAAGTTTCTTTTTCCGTAAAAATGAAGTTATCCAAGCAACCTGTTTCATTATTGCCCAGTAATCGAATCTTTGACCTCTGTATTAAACACACAGTGTAATAAAGACTCACATTATTTTAGTATTGGTTATGGTTAGGGTAATTTTAAGGAGTTACTTGCGTCGCTTCTTCTCACGATAAAAGTTTCGAAGCGAATAAAATTGCTTGTGAAAGAACTTCAGTAACCTCTAGTAAGTAGAAAAGTACCTGGATGACCGAGCTTTGCTCGGTTTTTTTTTTTTTAATTGTGTTTTTTGGAAATTATATTTAAGTACGAATTACTAATTACGTATTTTATTAAATGATGAAATATGAATAATGTTACTTAACAACGCCATCTGCTGTTGTGTCGTTAAAGCAATTAGTTGCTCACAAAAATTAGTATTATTATTCGCCAATTCGCCAATAGATGTCAGGAAGAGTCTACTCAAACGCCTCCTTTTTGTTATTTTTCTTCCAAATGACATTTTCTAAAAATGATTCCTAGCTAGATCGATTTATCGCCCCCGAAACCCCCTATATACTAAATTTTATGAAAATCGTTGGAGCCGATTCCGAGATTCCAATTATATATATACAAGAATTGCTCATTTAAAGATATAAGATAATACGTAATCGCGCCTGTATTACCTGAAGGGCTAAGCAGTGGTGTATTTCTGCATCCACAATTCGCCAAGTGTGTTTCGTTCCCACGTAATAAATGGCGAGGCTATTGCGGTTTTACTGGCATGTTTCCAGACTCCGTGCTGCTACTGAGAATTTCCTAATAGTAAAACCCAATAACACTTTGTCCGACTCCAGAATCGAACCCGGGACCTCTAGATCACACCACAAGGCAGTGTTGAAAAGAATAAAAATATAATCAGTTAAGTATTTATGACGTTTAAACAAAACATATATTTATACATCATACGTCTTACAAAACATATACTAAACATAGTTCTCTTATCTCTAAGGGCCCTTAAAATTTGTGGGTCAACTATGGAACGTCGTGATGAGGGTGGAAGGTACTTAAGGGCCTGTTCATTATCATCGCTTTTATTGTGAACCCTTCGTGCGTCGCTCATTTAAGGGCACCGCTTGTAGGGACACTGGCTTTGTATATAATGGTGTTGTTAAGAGTATGTTGTTATGGGTAACTTGATTTTTTTATATTCACATACAAGCATAACCTCACAAGTATGTGCAGTGCGATCTAAAAGTCCTGGGTTCGATTCACGGGTCGAGCAAAGTGTTATTGGGTTTTCCATTAGAAAATTCTCAATAGTAGCACGGAGTCTGGAATTGTGCCCGAAAAACGGCAATAGGCTCGCCCCATATTACGTGGGACTGGTACATACCAAGCGAAGAGTGGGAGCAGAAATGCACTTCTGCCTTCCCCTTCGGGGAATACAGGCGTGGGGTTATGTATGTATATATGCATAACCTAACGCCTTTATTCTCCGAGGGGTAGGCAGAGTTGCATTTCGCTAATTGTATTGTCATCCCACGTAATAGGGGGTTAGCCTATTACCGTTTTACTGAAAACTTCTTATTAAAAAAAAGGAAAACAATATTCCTGACTTGTTAACTACTACACTAGACTAGATCGCAAAGTATAAACATGTACCGCTATACCTCGTGGCTGTAATTTTTACATTTATACATTCATGTAATTTTAAGCTGTTCTAATCTGATTGATTATTACATATAAAATAAAATTTTAATATCATAATACTTATGGTTCTATATACATATAGCACGTACATGCTTCCTTTCCAATACAACAGATAATACGTGTACATATAGATGTAAACTCGTGTACTATAAACAGACTTCCAAGCAATGGAAAAATACCTTCCAAGTCGAGCCCGACCCGAGCTATTTCCTGTCCGGGCTAATATTTATTTGTATTTATTGTCAAGGCTCAGTCAATATGTATTATCGCTGGCCATCTCTTTGCTATGATAAAGCGTATATTAGTTATGGTACCGTAACTTACCATTATCATAAATTATTACTATACTATAAAACTAGTCATGGCCTTAACCTCGGCGCTCGGTCGAGAATCTCGGCGGTCGCGGGTTCAAACCCCAGGCACACACCTCTGACTTTTAGAAGTTATGTGTGTATTCACATTAAATTATCACTTACTTTAACGGTGAAGGAAAACATCGTGATTCGTGATGAAACCTGCACACCTAAAAGTTTTTGGGAATTTCTTAGGTGTGTAGTCCACCAACCCGCATTAGGCCAGCGTGGTGGACTAAGGCCTAACCCCTCTGAGTTGTGAGGAGGCTCGTGCCCAGCAGGGGGACTATATGGGCTGATGATGATGATAACTATACTTGAAGGTTCATTCACGCTACGGTGTCGAGTTCGGGAATCACATAAACGACTCAATTTTATATAAGTAATTGTGTATGTAAATAGTATAAAACTGGCATAATTAAAAATATTTTATAATCCAAATTAGAATGGAAAAAAATATGTGTTTAATTTCTTGGTTTTTGTAAATCGCTGATTACTAAGAAAAAAAAATCGATAAAATATACGATTACTTCACGCATGTTAGAAGGGTCAATTGTCAATTTCGTTGGTCTGAAGTTAAAATAACGGCATGCAAGCCGCTATGCCGTTTATATGACGTCATATGATGCAAAATTCGAAAGTCAATTTATTAATGAAAATAACAAATTTTGTTGCTCGTTTATTTAATAAAAAAAATATATCATGACTACATATTAATTTAACTCCTATTTTTCCCGTTACATATTTTATCCCAAGTTGTCTTGTAAAGATAACGTTTTGTCATCAGACCGCCATTAGTAATGTCATTTTAATGCATCTCTCTCTTCTCATATTTTACAATACAAAATATAAATTAATTGATAAATAAACTACACCTTACTCATAATCCAGTCTCAAACTCCGATGACTCAGCATACAAATTTATTAGTACCGTGAAAAGGGGAAATTGTGACTCATAGCGAATGTGCCAGCTACGTGCTTCGTAGCATCCGCCTACGAGTTTCGTAGCGCGTACCGGTCCTCTACGAGAGCTGCGGTATTTTAATTATTTTAATAATGGGGTGGATAGAGATGTTTTACTGTTAAATTTATAATATTAATTATTATAATGTATTATATGCGTAATATAAAATGCTCGTTTCATTTTATTCTTACATTTCTATTTAACTCTTACCTGCCACATGAAATATAGATATATTTTTTTCATTTTATCTCACGAAACTATATGTACTTTAAATTATTATGTATTTCTTGTACATAGGTCCGCTATATTTTTAAGTGGCTTCGTTAATTAAATTGTAAAATGTTGGGCGCACATCCCACGCTGTTATTAGGGTACGATCCTTACTAAACAAATAAAATTATCTGTATTTTGAACGCTCCGGAGATCTTTAAATATCACCAACCACTCTGGTAAATGTTTAAGATTAAGAAAAAATAATATGAGAAAAAGAAAATAGTACATAGTCGACAATCCTTAATCAACAAAAAATATCAATTTGAACACAAAAAACATTAGAAAAATAGTGTGAAATTACGAATTTCATCAGAAACAATAAAAATAATATCCCTAACAACTACAAAAAATGTAAGTGTCCTAAAAATACGACAGTGTGGAGAAATGGGTTAAGGGTTGGTCAGTTAGTATATGCAGCCACGCTATTATCTCCAAAGGGTTGTTAGAATTTCACTAATGCACTTTTGGCCAGCCCTTCTAAGAATACAGGCGGGCATAAGTGCCTCGTAAGCAGAAGTGCATACATATGTAAGTATTTGTATGATAATAATTATGTCTGTTTAATAGTACATACATACATACATAAACTCACGCCTGTATTCCCCGAAGGGGTAGGCAGAGGTGCATTTCTGCACCCACATTTCGCCAGGTATGTATCAGTCCCACGTAATAGGGGGCGAGCCTATTGCCGTTTTTCCGACACATTTCCAGACTCCGTGCTGTTACTGAGAATTTCCTAATGGAAAAATCCAATAACACTTTGCCCGACCCGGGAATCGAACCCAGGACCTCTAGATTGCACGGCAAATACTTGTACCGCGAGACCACGAGGCAGTCAGTTTAATAGTAATGTTTCTCTATAAATCGCAACCATCTTTGAGGTAATCCACCTCCAACTATTTATTAATATTTTCATAAAGTAAACCTGCATTAAATATTTTCATAAAATAAATCCATATTAAATACTTTTTGGTAGGAAATTAATGGCATTGTCTGGTAGATCGCACCGTCCATCATAGATATATCTTTGCTGCGAAAATAATGAAATTCAGGAGATTAACTCGCGCTCATAATATTTCCACAAAGTACTTGGGTATTGCGAACGTGTGTCGGCCATTTTGAAATTTTGCATCGACTTTTTGGAAATGAATTTTTAATATTAATATTGTATTTTTATTTTTCTACTTGCAACAATCTGCTTGCAATTTTGATAGCAACGCGAATCCACATACATACAGGGTGTATTCAGACCGTGATTGAGAACTAGAAAGATAATAGCTGCGGTGATTACAAAAACCGCGACAAAAAAATTTAAAAAATACGTTTTCCTTACAACCACATCCATTTAATATCTATGATTATTAGGAAAACGTCATTCTTTTTTATTTTTTTAACGCCAATAAATAAAAAATTCTCACGGTCTAAATACACCATGTATAATTGTATATGTATATAGCGAGACTAAAGGAATTCTTGAGGGGCAAAACACTCTTATTGACGTCATTATTTAAAAACCCACGTAAGAATATTAAAATAACGTCAACACATGCTTCATAACCTACAAAAGAATCTGACGTATAAAAAACATCTCTTTTCATTTCACCTTCAACTAAATTTGGCATCTTAATACCCCATACAAGAGTAGCAATGTACCAAAAGTCGACAGGCAGTCTCCAAGAGATCGAACAAGAGTAGAACAAAAATAAATAATCCAAACCATTAACTCTATAAAATTGTTCGTATTATTTCGCTGTACATACCCAGCAATGTAAGACAGCCATTTAGAAAAGTAGTACGTAACGATCGATAGTTGGCGAACATTTTTTTATGTGTAAATATCGTTAATGAGATATCGTGGTAAGGGGCTGCCCGGGCGGTGTATTCACGCGTTGGCGACGTCATGTCTGCCGAACATCCAGAGTAGTTTGCGATGATCATATGTTCAAATATTAATTCAATTTTATAGATTTTTTTAGATGCGACAGCCCCATGGCACAATTGACTAGACACCAGCTTGCGAAACGAGAGGTCGGGATGTCGATCCCCGCAAAGAGGCAAGTGTTTGTGTGATCCACAAATATTTGTTTCAGGTCTGGGTGTTTGTACATACGACACAAGACATGAAAGTTTGTGTGGAAATTCGTCATTTTTGAAGCTAGAATGATGAAACGACGTGTAGACGACTGTAACTATGTACCTATATGTAACTATATGTCTGTTATGCTTTCACGCCTAAATCATTTGTAAACGATTTATGATATGGACATAAATGGGACTCTGTGGAGTAAAATAGACTACAACTTATTTTCTTTCTGAACCCAACCCTGTAGTCTACGCGGACGGAGTCACGGGCAAAAGGTAGTCATTTAATAATCTCTAATGCAGAGATATATCCGTATAATGATACGGCATGAAAAACTACGTAATAATGCACCGTCACGCTCACTATGCATAAATTGACCTCATTATACATATGTGTCAATAGCTTACGTATAATAGTTATGAAACATCAGTTATTGAATACCGATACGGTTGAAAGCGATAATCGATACGCAACCCAATGCATATTGTACTTATAGAAATAATGTATAAAACACTCTTTTACTGTACCTTTTGTAAGGCCCGTTCGTCTATGGTGTCTTATGAATATGGAGAAAAAAAAGAAACAAAATGTCAAAAGACAAGTACTATGCTTTTATATGACTTTATGTAGTTATGTGTATATTCACAATGAATTATCACGTACCTTAATTGTGAGAAAACCTGCACACATTAAAAGTTCCTAGGAATTTGTTAGGCCAATATTTAGACCACTAGACCAACGCGGTGGACTAAGGCCTAAACCCTCTCAGTAGTTGAGAAAGCCCGTAGCCGTAGCCAGCAGTGGGACATTTATGGGCTGATGATGATAATCCTTTTATATTAATAAGAGATTTTAGTGGCATACTTTATCTACCCAAATGCTCTGCATGTAAGGTTACTCTGTAACGATTGCCGGGAGACGGTTGCTAGGCAACCGCCGATCGTTCCCCCGACGCGACCTCACGCTCCGATTTCGCGCTGCGTTCCTATTTTGAATTTTTAAATAAACGTACATGTTGCCAGTATTTATTTTATTATTTATTTGCTTATCATCTGATTTTCTGGCCTGTTGCAAGAAGATGTGGTACCTCTTTTTTTACTATTTTTTTAACTTCAATTTTTATTTTTAATAGTATAGGAACTTTACTGGCTAAGAAAAATATCGTTAGGAAATCTCATGAAAGTACTCAATGAATAAATTCTCCAACATGGTTCTTAAATGCCTGAAACCCTTATAACTATAGTTGAGGCCCGTTCTAAGCACTTATAAGTTACAAGTACATAAGCTGATTTTATTACACACATCTAAAAATTAAACAGGGTCACAGACAGACATTATTTTATTCACTGTAATGTTATATTAATTATTTTTGTGGATACAATCTATCAGTGGCGGTACTTCCATAGAAGCCCAAAAGCCCAGTATACCTTACAAAATTCTGAATAATAATCTTTAAGCTTTGAATCTTTATTTAACTAACGCAATTTGACATATAAATGAGAATGTACTGACCCCACAATAAACAATTATAAACTAGACATTACAAATTAACGTGTAACGCTTTTAGGTATCTATGGAAATATCGCCACTGGTGTGAACCACAAATATTTGTTTCGGGTCTGGGTGTCAACACCGAAACGTCTCTGGTAATGAAATGAAATGAAATAATATTTATACATACGCCCATATAGGTCCTGCTCGACCCTAACCTCCTCTACAATTGAGAAGAGTTAGGCCTAAATCTACCACGTTAGCTTTGTGAAGGTTGGTAACCTAAGAAATTCCTCATTAAGACCTTTTAAATGTGTAGTTTGCCTCACGACATCCCTCGCAATTTAAAACCACAAACAAAGATTTTTTTATTTAATAAACTTCTTAGACTAAATTTATAACAACAAAGCACTGTTACCAGCGTAAAATAAATACTTTTCACGCAGTAAGGCAAAGGTTTTCAATCATTCATCGAAGACGTACAATACACGCAGGCTACAAGGTACGGACGCAGGTATCGATCCGTGGTCAATTTGTTAGTGCACCGCGATACCCAACCCAACGGGTATTCAGCTCTCTAAAATGTGAAAATTGGGCAATTCGCTTAGACGCAATAGGCGCCTTTGACAATCTTCCTTTTCGAAATCGCTATTTTAATGTGTTATTTAAGATATTTCAACCTAAGTATTTTCGAATTTATGTAAATACACCCAACAGTCACATACATAGTTCTGACCCCACATTAAGATACGAGTCTTGTGTCGTGGGTATCAGAAACTACGAGACACTTTTCGCTCTCACAAACACGCCAAACACAAAGACCCGAAACAAATATTTTTGGATCAAACAAACATTTGTCTCGGTGCGGTGATCAAACCCGCGGCCTCTCATTTCGCAGTTGTCTGGAGGACATCGCAGTTAGCGATAAGACAGCCTGTTTTTCTAAAAAAAAATCAATGTTGTTTGTCTCTTATACATATGTTGTAAATATGTACCTGTACAATAAAGTATATAAAAGAAATTATATCAAAAAGTAGCTTTCTTCCGTGCTCATTTTCGTGGTATAATCAATTTTCAAAACATAAAAAGTACCTTTACTCCTTTCATAAGATCCTATTTATATCCATACCAAAAAACATTCAAATCGGTCTTGCGGTGTAGGCGTACAAGTATAACAAACAGAATTACTTTCGCATTTATATTAGTATGGATGGAAAACACTCAACATTCATACATAGTTTTGACCAATTACTACGATTCCAGTCTATTGTCGAATCAGAAAGTACGAGAGACTTAGGTCTCACATAATATGTGAGATTATATTATAATCAGACCCAGATATTTATTTTATACCAATAATTATGACTGCCTCGTGGTCTCGCGGTGCAAGTATGTGCCGTGCGATCTAGAGGTCCTGGGTTCGAATCCCGGGTCGGGCAAAGTGTTATTGGATTTTTCCATTAGGAAATTCTCAGTAACAGCACGGAGTCTGGAAAGGTGCCTGAAAAACGGCAATAGGCTCGCCCCCTATTACGTGGGACTGATACATACCTGGCGAAATGTGGGTGCAGAAATGCACCTCTGCCTACCCCCTCGGGGAATACAGGCGTGAAGTTATGTATGTATGTAAAATATATTCTAATTCTCGTAAATCTCCCAACCGTTATGTCGCCAACATGTTAATAAGCCCTTTTAATTAAACATGAAACTCATTAATATGCAATTAGACATACATGCCATTCCCTGTTACGTGTGTGTTAATTTAATGAAAACAAATTAAGAATATTTAAGGCATGTTATTTTTTTGTGAAAAGTCTTTATGACCGTGTTAAGCGCGGTTAGGCATAATCTAGGCGGTCGCGGGTTTCAATCCTAGGCACAGACTTCTGACTTTAAAATTCATTAATGATGATTGAATGAATGATGAATGACCTTAGGAATTCCTCAGGTAGATGTAATCTGAGAAGGCCCGGGCCCAGCAGTGGGACGCATATGGACATACAGGGTGTATTCAGACCGTGATCGGAAACTAAGGCAGGTAATAGCTGAGATGATTACAAACCCCCCTGGCGTTAAAGAAAATCCCGACAAAAAATAAAAGAATTGAAGTTTCCTTACAACCATCTTACTAATATTATAAACGCGAAAGTTTGTAATAATGTATGGATGTCTGGATGTATGGATGTCTGGATATTTGTTGCTCTTTCACGCAAAAACTACCGAATGGATTGTAATGAAAGTTTACAATAATATAGCTTATACATCAGAATAACACATAGGCTATACTTTTAAAGATAGTGTGTGAATTGTCCAAAATATAACGATAATTGTCAAGTAAGTCGGGAAAAATCTGCTATCTGCGGGCTATTTTGGCGTACGCGTCACGTACGTCAAACATTTTATGTTTATCCCACCAATACGGTTAATGGTCCCCTCATATTAATGAACGTATTTAAATAAAGGTTTTGAATCGACAACATATATCCACAATATTCGAACAATTGCGCATTTTACATTTTAAAATGTAGAATAATCAGTAATGAAAAGGGAGTGACATATTTGTTAGTTGTCAAATATTTATGCGTGCGTTCAGAAATTTATTTTTAAACTCCTTGGTTTTACCTGGTTTACAATTTACAAACGAAGGCGGGCTCGGTAGTCATCACGCTTTGAAATCTAAAACACCCACAACTATGCAATGGAATGCGCTTGGAGTTAAGAAAACTGTTGAGTAATGTTATTCACGTGACGATACTCAAAGGACAACTTAGAGATGAATTAGTTCTTGAGAATTCATCAATTAGATTGATGTATTTAATTTTTGTATTTTTTTATTTCTGTATTTTTATCTCAATAAAGTGCTAAACTTAATATTTATTTCCATACAATGAAAAATAAAATTCAGGTAATATGTAACACCCTACGCTACCTTCTCAATTGCAGAGGAGGCCCGTGCCCAGCAGTGGGACGACTTATATGGGCTGATGATGATGATGATGAATATTTAACATGACATTTAAAGACTGTTAGGCGGTACGAAGTTTGCCGGGTCAGCTATCCTACTAATATTATAAACGCGAAAGCTGTATGTATGGATGATTGTTGCTCTTTCACGCAAAAACTACCGAATAAATGGGACTCTGTGGAGTAAAATAGACTATAACTTATTATTATTCTGAACTCAACCCTGTAGTCTACGCGGACGGAGTCGCGGGCAAAAGCTAGTAGGTTATAAAATGTATGTGGTTGTTAGGAAAAGTATTTATTTTTTGTCAGGATTTTCTTTGGGGTTTGTAATGACTATAGCTATTAGTTTCCGATCACGGTCTGAATACATCCTGTATAGTAATAAATCCCTTGATTTATTTAATTCGAATTTTTCATAAGTCTGTAGCTACCGCCGTATTAGCCGTATCAAGTATAAGGAGCCCCCGGGCAACAGAGGGCCCCTAACATGTTTAATTTTTGTAATTAATAAATATTTATTTTAATTTAATGCAAGCATTTTTACTAAGGTCTGAGCCCTCTCAGTTGTAGAGGAGGCCCGTGCTCAGCATTGCGACGAATTTGGTTTGATGATGATTTTTATTTATTTTGTGAGAAATCTTATCCTTCATTTGGGCCCCTAACTAATTTTGGTACAGGGCCACTCCAAGGCACGCTAAGCCACTGGTTCCGAGTCGTAAATTGACTGCGATCGAAAGATCACGGGTTCGTTTCCCGCATCGGTTTTATCCGTTAGAAAATTTTCAGTAACAATAATCCAAGTCTGAAATTGTAATGGACTCGCGCACTATACACATCTGCCTATCAATTTGTAGATACGGCATGAATGTAAATCTAAGTTAATAAAACCTGTTTTGGTCTTACCGATATACAATACATACATACATAACCTCACGCCAATATTCCCCAAAGAGGTAGATAGAGGTGCATTTCTGCACCCACATTTCGTCAGGTATGTATCAGTCCCACCGCCCACGTAATAAACGGCGGGCCGATTGCCGTTTTTCGGGCACATTTCCAGACTCTGCTGCTACTGAGAATTTCCTAATGGAAAAACTCAGTAACATATTGCCCGACCCGGGAATCGAACTCAGGACCTCTAGATCGCTCGGCACATACTTGTACCGCGAGACCACGAGGCAGTCAGAAAATTTTCAGTATCTAATTAATTCTAAGTCTGAAATATTGTAATAGACTTGCGCACTATACACATCTGCCTATCCATTGACAGATACAGCGTGAATTTATATGTAAGCTAATAAAACCTGCTTTGTTCTGATATGTTGATTAAATTGCCGCTTATGAAGTAAACACATCGCGAGAAAGAGATAGCGCTATACAGTTTACACATGAGATATGAGACAGCAAATCGTTTGATATTCACTCGTGCCAAGCCGCGCCGTAACTCGCGCAAATGCATCAGTTTGTTTGTTTGTTAGCTTCATGGTTATTAGCGGTGTAATAAAACGTAATATACATGTGAAAACATAATGGCGATGTATATTACTTTCCTCGTTTCATCATCATCAGCCCATATACGTCCCACTGCTGGGCACGGGCCTCTTCTGCAGCTGAGAGGGTTTAAGCCTTAGTCCACCACGCTGGCCTAGTGCGGGTTGGCGAACTACACACCTAAGAAATTACTAAGAACTTTAGGTGTGCAGGTTTTATCACGATGTTTTCCTTCACCGTTAAAGTACATCATAATTCTTTGTGAATACACACATAACTTCGAAAAGTCAGAGGTGTGTGCCTGGGGCTTGAACCCGCGACCGTCGAGATTCTCGACCGCGTGCCTAAACCTCGAGGCCATCACGACGACATTCCTCGTTTAGTAAGTGATTAATAAAGTCCCAATTTATATAAGTAAAGCTGCTTGCAAAAGTCAATATGAAAATAATAACAATAACAACGCAGTATTTAGAAAAATGATGAAATAGAGCGTCGCATCAACATGACTTGGAGGAAATATTGAACCTACAAAGAAATCCTAAAAGCAAAACTTCCATTAAAACTTAAAAAGAAAGATGTAGATGCCTGCCTGTTACCATGTCTTTTATATGGAGCACAAACTTGGATTTCCCAAGAGAGAACTAACCAAAAAATTCGCTCGTGCCAGCATGCTATAGAAATAAGTATACTAGGAATTAAGCTTAGCGATCAAATCAAGAGCAAAGATATTCGTATAAAAAAAAACAAAATTAATAGACGCAGAACGCCACGCTCAACAGCTAAAATGGAGATGGGCTGGTCACATTGCCCGCAGTATAGACAAGAGATAGACTAAACGGGTCACTAAATGGAAGGGCCCCAGTGGAAAAAGGAAAAGAGGAAGACCTAAAGATCGATGGGTCGATGAAATAAAAAACACAGCCGGCGAAGACTGGACGACGAAGGCGGCAAACCGAAAATTACGAAAACATTTGGAGGAGGCCTATATCAGCAAAGGAGCCATGCCCTAAACACCTTTTTCTTTATATAATTAGTTTAGTGTAAATTCATATGTAACGTGCATAGAAATAAAAGGCTTTATTATTATTATTTAGAAAAATACTAGCTTAAATACCCGTTTGTAATTTAGCCTAGTTTGGGACCAAAATATAATTCTATATTATTATTTATTTACTAGGTTTTAACATAACATAGATTACTCTATGGTCGGTGTATTGAGTGGACGTGCTTTCGGTTAAAATTTTAAATTCAATTAGTTAAACTGTGTTCATATACTTTCCAAACTCGTGAATTTTGCAAAATTACGTTGTGAATGTACTCACTTTGAATGTAATCCAGCTCTGCACCACTACCAGCCAGCGTTTAACTTCACCAGAACAACACCTCACTTTAAGACAGTTAATATGTAATCACTTCACTAGAACACATCCAATCTACACAAAAGACGCTTGAAGACAGCTTTTCACTGTTGTAGTCAAAGTTCCGGATGGAAGCCGCGTCAAAATCTCAACACTAGACGAACTGAATTCCTTATTGGCAAAGTATCCCAAGACATCAAGTTTATCTTCATCGGCAGTAATAAGCCACGGGTCCACGGAAACATCGCGCTCGAATATAAAACCGCGTAAGCCATGACGATCGCTCAGCGCTGACTAATACTTTTATTTCATATAATTATTATTGTTCGTCTTTTTAAATAATACCCTCTAACTGTTTGTTTTTTGTCTTGTCACTTTTAATTTATTTAATTTTTATTGTTCGTCTATATTTTTAATACTACCCTCATGTCGTTGTTTTTTTTTTTATATTGTCACTTTCATTTTGGCATTTGGGTATAGACGAAGTCGCGTTCCATACCACAATATTGTTTACGTTTTGTTTTTAAACTTTTTTTTTTGTTATTGTACTGTTATTTTTGTTTTTTTTTTTTGTTTATTGTTTTAAACGTTTTTCTCGATTAATATCAGCTGGCGGGTGGTGCAGAGTATGTTTGTTCAGATAAGTACTATATATTAAGTAATTTCTGCGCCCTTATTTTTTTTTTACTTATTTTTCATTATTATTTACTTATATTTCATTATAATATATTTGTGTAATATTATTATGTATTCTGACGATGACTCTTGTATTTCTGCCATTGAATCTGGATCCCATCTTTATGACAGTCATGCTCCTGTTAGAAAAATCAAGCAAAAGCGTCCTCCAGCACCTTGGATGTCGAATGAAGTACGGTTGATGATGAGGCGCAGGGACCGAGCCTTTGCTAAATTCAGGAGACGACGCACAGAGGAGAACTGGACTTCATTTAAGGTTGCAAGGAATAAGGTTGAAAGGCTCAGGCCGGAGTCGACAGTGTGGCTACTGCAATCGACCAAATCAACAAAGATCTAGCCTACATTAAAAGCTGGTCCGATAATTTCGGCATTAGCGTCAATCCAGCCAAATGTCAGGCTATAATTGTAGGTGGCCAGCGTCTGTTGTACAAATTAGACGTAGCATCGGTCCCACCAGCTTTATACGACGGATCTGTTATCGAGTGGTGTCCAGTTGTGAAAAACTTAGGCCTACTCATTGACTCCAACCTGAATTAGCGTGCCCAGGTCAACTCTGTGTGTCAGAGAGTCACAAATTCTTTGCGTGCGCTTTATCGTCTTAAGAATTTCCTTTCGTCCAAAACCAAAACTATGCTTGTGCAAACTCTAGTCTTTCCTACAATCGACTATGGTGATGTATGCTACTTCGACCTGAATGCAGATCTACTCAATAAACTTGACCGCCTTCTCAATAACTGCATTCGATTCATTTTTAATCTCCGTAAATTCGACCATGTCTATTCCTATCGATGCAAACTAAAATGGCTTCCGATTCGCCAGCGTCGTAGTTTGCATGCTCTTAGTACACTTTTTTCTATTTTATTTTCTCCCAATCCATCTTATTATTTAACTCCATATTTTTAGTTCCTAGGGTCCTCCCACACCAAAAATCTTCGTTCGTCGCACAATCTTCTTCTTCGTTGTCCTCTCCATACTTCCCATTTTGTTCACTCTTCTTTCTCTATTCAATCCATCCTCCTTTGGAATCCGCTCCCGCTCGAAATAAGGACGTCCACTACACGCTATGCGTTCAAAATGAGAGTCCGAGATTTATTTCTCAATAAACTGGCAGAGTCATCTTTTTGAGGTTAACGCCCCGTTCGCACGGGAGTTTTTTTAACGCGCGTTAAAAAAGCGTTCAAATGCAACAAATGCATTCCCAAGTATCTGTTCACACGACGGCGTTTTTATAACGCGACGCTTTTTTATCGCGCAGTGTTGCATTTTCGATTTTGGGCGTTGAAAATAGAACAATGCAACTTCATACTATTGTTCACACGAGTGGTAAAAAAGCGCCGGCGCTGCAGTCACTGACTGCCAGTCAGTGCGCAGCGCGCTGTTCTCGTGAGCGGACGTGTCTTGTTTATCTGCGTTTGTCAATGATGTCGTTATGATTAATTTCGTTTTAATAAATATAATTGTATTTTTTTAAATATTGTTTTACTAATCTCAGTGTAACAAGCAGCTATTGTACAGATGGTACCTTGAAATTTATTTGAGGGCCAACCATTTTCAAAAAAATTTCAAATGTTGCTGTTGGGAGAAACGCAGACATGCGCAGCGCCTAGTATAATTGAATAGCAATATACATGTACGCATAATTGCGCGTTAACTAATAAAGGTTCTTGGTGTTACTGTCGATAATCTTATTGTGCTCTGTCATTGTTAATTAAGTTAAAATAAATAGTTCTTTACAGTTTAGAGTCTTAATCTTTTATTATTTCATCAGTTGCTATAGACCAGGGTTTCTCAAAGTGGGGTGGGGGATTAGTTACTTAAGGCTTAAGGGGTTCGCTGTCACCTTGAAACAGTAACAGGGATTCGTGAACCACAAGTTTGAGAAACCCTGCTATAGAAATTCGACAATAATTAAAAAAAAGTGGCAAAAAAACTGCCCTTTTACGTATCTTGGCTCATTAAGAGGATGTACCCAGAATGCCTTCTGTTTCCTTTTTCGCATTCTAGCGACAGATACCGCTACTGCTAGTCAATTAGCGCTAACCATTCTCACGTCTTACGAAAGCGCGAGGCGAGACAAGAGAGATTAAAAAGCGCTCGTATGAACACTCAAATTTAAAACGTTAAAAAAGCGCCAACGCCGTGTTTTAACGCAACGCTTTTTTAACTCCCGTGCGAACGGGGCGTAAGTGTATTTATGTTTAATATATTTATGTATTTATATATATTTATATGTATATGTATTTATTATATAATATGTATAATTAGGATATATTTTTTAATGGGTACATATGTATGCATGTTTGTATCTTTTTCATATATTCTTTTGTTATTCTTTTTTACACCAACCATGCTGCATCTCTCCACCACCCTAAGAGAATGTTAGAGAATGCCGCAGGCATTAAGTCCGCCTACAGTTCTGTGTATAAAGTTTTTTTTTTTTTTTTTTTTTTTTTAAACTGGCACGGCAAAGTGACTCCACTGTACCTGATGGTAAGCACAGTGGAGTCCAAAAAATTAATACCGACCAGCGAGAAACGAAGGTCACCCGCTGGTCGACACAATCATGCCGGCCTGCACAAATGCTTCTTCACGCTTCGCTTAAAGGATCCATGAATTAAATTAAATAAATAAATAAAAACATATAGGCTTTCTATGACAGTGGTAGAAACCCAATATAGCCCAATCAGACAACAGGCAAACCAAACAGACAAACCAAAAACAAATAAATATAAAAACAAATCCCACCACTTAACCACCAAAACAGACCCGAAATAATTCAATTAATAAATACAAATTAATTGACTAATTGCATTTTTAATTTCATCGATAATCAAATTTCACACCGCGTGGATACACGATACATCGATTCAAATCGATTATGCATGGGCGCATGTATATAAGGCTTTGGAATGCGTTCTGTCGTCGTCATAATTCAATATGAAGACCATCGTAGTACTTTGTATTTGCTTGGCCGTGGTGTACGTTGCAGGAGCGGTAAGTTACATACATACCAGTGGCGGTACTTCCATAGAAGCCCAAAAGCCCAGGTTGCCTTACAAAATTCCGAATAACAATGTTTAGGCTTTAAATATTTATTTAACAAAAGCAATTTGACGTATAAATGAGCACAGTAGAATCCGTTTATTATGACTCCGTTTATATTGACCAACCGCTTATTATGACGTATTACACAACGAACTTTGGTTTTCATATAAAATTCTTCGTAAAAGTCGGATATAATGACTTCGCTTACAGTGACATGACGCTTATTATGACCCATTTTTTAATAATTAATGTCCGGGTATAATGACCGACATGATTCTTTATTCTACCTTCTGCAATGTTCATTGATTCCCGACGAAGAAATATGAAAAATACATATATGTATGTATGTACGAACATACATACATAATATGTACATACATGTATCGTACTTATTACGTGCAATTTTTATTTTATATACTATGTTTATCTATTAAAATGTAAATAAATATCTAAATAAATGTTTACTTCAAAAAGGTTTTTTTTCACTAAACGCTTTGTATGACGTCCGCTTATTATGACGTGTTTCTCAATTCCCTTCGATGTCATTATAAACGGATTCCACTGTATATTATGACCCCTCAATAAAAAATTATAAATAAGACATTACAAACTAAAGTCAAACGTTTTTGGGCTTCTATGGAAGTACCGCCACTGATACATACATACATACAATCATATAAATATATGATTGTATGTATGTATGTACCCCCAGGCATTCTGACTTTTCGAAGTTTTGCGTGTCATCATCATCATCAGCCCATTTACGTCCTACTGCTGGGCACGGGCCTCCTCTACAACTGAGAGGGCTTAGGCCTTAGTCTACCACGCTGGCCTAGGAATTTCTTAGTTGCATAGTCCGCCAACCCACACGAGGCCATCGTGGTGGACTAGGACCTAAACCCTCTCAATTTTTGAGGATGCCTGTATCAGCAATGGGACGTACTATGTATATGGGCTGATGATGATGACCACCTAAATACGTAAATATATATATGTCGGAAGTTTAATAAGCCGCGTATAGCCCACTTACTGTCGCGGACGCCCATTCTGGCTGAGCGTCCAACATAGAAGTGGGTTTGACTCTTCAACTTTGCGAAGCACTCAATCGGATGCTTCAGACAGATATAATGACAAATTCATAACTTTCCCCCCAACCCAGTGGTCAGACTAAAACTTCATACTCCCACGCCTAGATTCATGAAGAGGTAGGCAGATTTCCCCTTCTCAATAAAGGCGTGATTATATTTATACATTAACATAACAACATTATTTATTATTCCAGCCGGAGCAACAACAGCAGGTAAACTTACTACTGTTTACTTTTAAAAGTTGCTCAATTTACCAAAGTCTTTCGTAATAGCTTTCAATTGTTTCGCAGGAGGATTCCCGCCGGCGGTTGCAGAGGCTTAGTCTTCAAGTAAGTACTCATAACACTTTTGTTACATAAAAGTAATTATTAACGAGTTTTAAACGGCCACGCGCGCCTAAACCTCGAGTCCATCACTACTTTTCTACTACTTGCATTCACAATAAATTATGACTTTAACGGTGAAGTAAAACATCGTGAGGAAATCTGCAAACCTAAAAGTTCTTAGCAATTTATTAGGTGTGTAGTCTGCCAACCCGCACTAGTCCAGCGTGGTGGACTAAGGCCTAAACCCTCTCAGTTGTAGAGGAGGCCCGTGCACAGTAGTAGGTCGTATATGAGCGGATGATGATGGAATATACAATCACATTTATTTTAATAGCTGTTACCCGCAAGCTCGTGTACAAAATTTTGCACCCACATTTCACATTATATGTATCAGTCCCACGTAATAGGGGACGAGCCTAATGACGTTTTTCAGACACATTTCCAGACTCCGTGCTGCTACTGAAAATTTCCACACGGAAAAATCCAATTACACGTTGTCCGACCCGGGAATCAAACCTCTAGATCGCAAAGCACATGTATCAAAAATAGTGTTCCAAATGGAACAAAAACCCTTATGCAAGTTTCCTCACGGTGTTTTCTTCGCAGTTAAATAAAAACTCTCAAACAACCAAAGCATTCATCATCATCAGCCCATATACGTCCCACTGCTGGGCACGGGCCTCCTCTACAACTGAGAGGGTTTAGGCCTTAGTCCACCACGCTGGCCTAGTGCGGGTTGGCGGACTACACACCTAAGAAATTCCTAAGAATTAATTTTTTTTTTTGGTGTGTAGGTTTCATCACGATGTTTTCCTTCGCCGTTAAAGTACGTGATAATTCATTGTGAATACACACATAACTTCGAAAAGTCAGACGTGTGTGCCTGGGGTTTGAAACCGCGACCGTCGAAATTCTCGACCGCGTACCTAAACCTCAAGGCCATCACGACTTAGCATTAAGGGTATCAAAATTAAAAGTTGAAATCTAAATTATGAAGCAAAAAATCCCGTAGTACCAGCTCAGCTTTAGTTCTAAAGCGTTGAATCAAAGCGGTATTTTAATGAGGTTATTAAAACTTGCAAATTATTTTCGTTTATACAGTAACAAGCTGTGCGAGGCGCAATTTATCTCGGTTTTATGTGGGATAAGTACATTTGTGGCCTAGATTATTCACAAATAATTATTACTGCAACTTTGTGTATTATTCATTTATTCCATGTAAATAAATAAGCAGTGATGGCCTCGAGGTTTAGGCGCGCGGTAGAGAATATCGGCGGTCGCAGGTACAAACCCCAGGCACACACCTCTGACTTTTCGAAGTTATGTGTGTATTCACAATGAATTATCACTTGCTTTAACGGTGAAGGAAAACATCGTGATAAAACCTGCACACCTAAAAAAAAGTTCTCTTAGGTGTGTAGTCTGCCAACCCGCACTAGGCCAGCGTGGTGGACTAAGGCCTAAACCCTCTCAGTTGTAGAGGAGGCCCGTGCCCAGCAGTGGGACGTATATGGGCTGATGATGAAATAAATAAATAAATACACTTAACAGTGATACACATATTCTGACCCGACACTAAGATACAAGTCTTGTGTCGTGGGTATCAGAAATTACGAGAGACTTTTCCGCCTCACAAACACCCAGACCCCAAACAAATATTTGTGGATCACACAAACATTTGTCTAGGTGCGACGATCAAATACGTAGACCACGTGTTGTTTCGCAAGTTGGTGTCTAATTAACTCCGCCACGGGGCTGTCAGACTATCATTTCTAGGATGTCAGTTATTCCAATTACTTATTTATTTATGCTTTTTATACAGTTTGTATAAAGGCGGACATAATGCCTTAGGCATTCTCTTACAGTCGAACTTTGGGTGATGCAGAGATAAAAGAAGTAGGTGCATAAATAACGAACTGGTGGAGATACATACATACATATATACTAACATATTAAGAACAACAAGAAAATAGGAATACACATATAAAATATGAAATATAATCCAGTATACATACACACAAATATAAATATATACACATATAGAATCATACTCATATACATACGTACATATTACATATATAAAAATAAATACATAGAAGATATATATTATTAACTCAATTCCTTAAGAAATAGCTGCCGAACTTTCAACTTAAATGTCAGGCGGGTTGTAACCGACCTAATTTCAGCACTTATGTCTCAATTAAGTGTACTTATACCGACAATTTATTGGATTGAAATATGACGTATTGTTAAATCTTCATCCCACTATTGACATACCTCAGTTAACAATCATCTGATTTAATCACTGCCTTGTTTGCTTACCATGTGTGATACAGAGGTCCCGGGTTTGAAATCCCAATCATCATCATCATCAGCCCAAATACGTCCCACTGCTGGGCACGGGCCTCCTCTACAACTGAGAGGGTTTAAGCCTTAGTCCACCACGCTGGCCTAGTGCGGGTTAGCGGACTACACACCTCAGAAATTCCTAAGAACATTTTAGGTGTGCACGTTTTATCACGATGTTTTCCTTCGCCGTTAAAGCAAGTGATAATTCATTGTGAATACACACATAACTTCGAAAAGTCAGAGGTGTGTGCCTGGGGTTTGAACCTGCGACCGTCGAAATTCTCGACCGCGCGCCTAAACCTCGAGGCCATCACTGCTTAAAAATCCCAATAGCAACTCGGAGTCTGAAAACCCACTTGAAAGATAGCAATAAACTCTTCTATTATTACGTAAACTTACATAGGCCGTTAATTAATTGTGCAGAAATGTGTTTTGTGTGTGTAATTTCATTATTTTCTTTTTAATCAAACTATTTTTCTCTCTATTTCAGCTCGTCGATGATCGGGACGATGATGACGTAAGTCCTAGCAATAAATAACTAAAATTGTAAGTGACTACATTTACATTTACAAGACACTGGAACGATGAGTAAATGACATAGAATTTTGTAACAGCTTTAAATATAGCTTATAGTTCATAACTCCAAAGACAAGTAATAAATAAGGCCGGCATGATTGTGTCGACCAGCGGGTGACCAAATCGTTTCTCGCTGGTCGGTATTATTTTTTTGGACTCCACTGTGCTTAGCATCAGGTACAGTGTAGTCACTTTGCCGTGCCAGTGTATATAAAAAAAAAGAATCACAGAAAAATCACATTCATAACTAGCAATTAAAAAAATGTATCACAATTACTTTTAGTGATCGATACAAATTAAATTATTCACAAAAGAATTGACACTACATACAAATAAGATAAATATAGTACAGGAAAAGTTAAAACAGTTGAAATTGCGTATACCATAGCTCAGCGTACACTGGATTATTAAAGCTTAAAGCTTAGCTTATTACAACCAAAATGTACGGAACCGCAGTAAACACTCAAGTATAATACCTCAAACCACAATTTCTTCTAGAAGTCGCACCACGTACCACAAGACGACGTAAGACGCGAAAGGAAAGAGGAGCGAAGCGACAAACGCGACGATGTTAGACATGACAGACATGACCGGCGTGAGAAACATGACAAACATGACGGACACATAAAGCAAGGTAGACAGGATGACGTAAGTATCACTGAATGACGGAATCACACTCGTTCAATATCTTCTCCTTTTATGATACCCTGGTACTTACTATTAGAGATTCAGCTCTGCTTAGGTACATAAAAGATAGCCTATGTCTGAAGTCTTTGATGAGGTCAAACCAAAAGTTTTCGAAATAGCTCTAGTAAGGAGTTTTAATGGGTAGCAAATCCAATTGATTTGCTCACCCGTAGAAGCTTTGGTAAAAAATATAGACGATGTGTTACGAGAGTCAGATGCTTCCCTATAAAATTGCATTAATATTGGTCTAAATTATACAGGGGAAGTAACAATTATACAAACACACACACATACACACACACACACACAAAAATTCGCCTCTAAATTATGATGATTATACTAAAATTAATTTTTAATGATATTATGCCATTATTAGCAAGTTTCGAACCCCGCTCCGAGGCAAATGTTTGTATGATCCACAAATATTTGTTTCGCGTCTAGGTGTTTGTGAGACGGAATTGTCTCCCGCAGTTTCTGATAAACGACACAAAACTTGTATGTTGAGGTTAGAACTGTGTATGACTGTTGGGTGTGTTCATTTATTTATTATTTTATTTTGTTAGAGGCAAGACGGCGATCGTGATGATCAAGACGGCACGTCTCTGAGAGTAAGTAAAACCACACATATAATATACTTATCAGCGGCATTACTTCCATAGAAGCCCAAAAACGTAACAAGTTAATTGTGTAATGTCTATTTTCATCATCAGCCCAAATACGTCCCACTGCTGGGCCTCCTCCTCTATAACTGAGAGGGTTTTAGGCCTTAGTCCACCACGCTGGCCTAGTGCGGGTTGGCGGACTACACACCTAAGAAATTCCCAAGAACTTCTAGGTGTGCAGGTTTTATCACGATGTTTTCCTTCACCGTTAAAGTAAGTGATAATTCAGTGTGAATACACACAACTTCGGAAAGTCAGAGGTGTGTGCCTGGGGTTTTAACCCGCGACCGTCGAGATTCTCGACCGCGTGCCTAAACCTCGAGGCCATCACGACTTACTAAGCTAAAAATGTATCTATATGATGTGGTTGTGTTAAATAAATAAATACATTAATATTTTCTTTGCAGTCCAGCGGTAGCCATGGGGTGAGCTCATTTTATTTATTTAATTATGTAGAATAGATACCGTCTTTTTATCCACGAGCTGGAAAGTTCAACACAGATGGCACGTAACCTTAAGTATGTCAAAGATCTTTAAATTTAAGAATACAATATGACAACAAGATTTGATTTCAATAACGTTTAGGACAAGATGTTAGTCCTAAATTAGGCTATAAAAAAACGCAAATAAAGTGTCTCCATATTAAATATACTCTAAGAGCTAAATCGTAAAAAAGTTAGATTTAAATTGCTTATTAGCCTTTTATTGCTAATTATTATCTTATGTTCTTGATGATGAGAAAACAATTATTCCGATCCTGAAATTACTTTAACCAAACAAACAATACAGCATTGACATAAATTGCAAATTTTACCACGAACTAATTACAACTAATCATTTTAAATACCGCGTTATGTGGAAATGCAACAAAGGTAATTAATGGCAATCCCCAAAGGGTTTATATTGGTCATGCTTTTACAATGTACTTGCGTTAGGACTGTTTAATTAACATCATTCCTGTACATCCAACTAACACCTAAATTAATTTTTTTTTTTTATAAATTTATAATATAAAACGCAATCATTATAGAAAATTATAACAACGTTGTTAGTTTATATTAATACTAGCTTTTGCTCGCGACTGCGTCCGCGTAGACTACAGGGTTGGGTACGGGGTTGGCTTACGTCATAACATCTACCTGCATGCCAAATTTCAGCCCGATCCGTCCAGTGGTTTGGACTGTGCGTTGATAGATCACTATGTCAGCCAGTCAGTCAGTCACCTTTGAGTTTTATACATTTAGATTATAAAGAGTGACTGGGGGCAGTGCGTCCTCACTGAAAGTGTCCCCGAGAGGGGCGGCGGCACCGTGGCCTGTGCCCACAACAGGGCGCCCGAACCAAGCTATTGGGGGTGCAACTGCGCCCCCCACAACTCCGAGACGGCCGAAACATTTTTGTCTCGGCATAGGGATTTTTGTTAGGGACCCAGCCCGGCATTAACATCTGCGCGGACGTGACGTCGCCACGTGCCGGGCTGGAAGGCCGGTGACCCCGACATACGCTTCTCGCCCCCCTTCTCCAGGGCTGGCGGGAAGTAGGGCTATAACCAGCTTTCCCCTCGAAGAAAAAACGGTTTGTATTTCTGTATTTGGTACGTCCGTGAGATGAGCACGGGATTCAAAGTTGCACCCAGTTGGATCCGAACCCCATAGCTTGTAATAACTATAACTCAGTGAAAGTCCTTCCATAGAAGCCCAAAATATATATTCCCATTTATATGTCAAATTCATCATCATCATCATCAGCCCATATACGTCCCACTGTTGGGCACGGGCCTCCTCTACCATTGAGAGGGTTTAGGCCTTAGTCCACCACGCTGGCCTAGTGCGGGTTGGCGGACTACACACCTAAGAAATTCCTAAGAACTTTTTAGGTGTGCAGGTTTCATCACGATGTTTTCCTTCACCGTTAAAGTACGTGATAATTCATTGTGAATACACACATAACTTCGAAAAGTCAGAGGTGTGTGCCTGCGGTTTGAACCCGCGACCGTCGAAATTCTCGAACGCGTACCTAAACCTCAAGGCCATCACGACTTATATGTCAAATTGCGTTTGTTAAATAAAGATATAAAGCTTAAGGATTATTATTCGGAATTTTGTAAGGCAAACTGGGCTTTTGGGCTTCTATGGAAGTACCGCCACTGTTATAGTAAAACTGTACCCAAACATATAATAATATTATTGTTTGACAGTACTCCAGCTCCTATGGTGATAGCGCTCCGTACAGCTACAGTTATGGACACGTAAGTCAATTGTTTTGATTCTTCTTTGGTTTTGGAACCAATGTAATATCGGACTGCCTCATGGTCTCGCGGCATGAGCATGTGCTGTGCAATCTAGAGGTCCCGCGTTCGATTCCCCGGTCGGGCAAAATTGCTATTGGGGTTTTCCATTAAGAAATTCTCAGTAGCAACATAGAGTATAGAAATGTGGTCAAAAAACGACTCTATATGCTCTCAGCCTCCATTACGTGAGACCGATACGTAAGTGGCAAAATGTGTGTGAAGAAATGCACCACTGCCTACCCTTTCGGGGAATACAGGCATAAGGTTATGTATGTATGTATGTATGTAAACTTAAACTTAAACTTAAATTTATAATTTAACCTAGTTAAATGTCAGTTTCTCCATTCAAGATGACTATGTTATTCTCATATTCAATACAACAATCTGAGATTGTATTAATGAGCTGCTCTAATTTGGGAAAATCATTTTTTGTATCAATATTGTAAACTATCTCTTGATTGGAAAAGAGCAACACTAGAGTTTCTTGCCCGTTCTTCTCTAGTGATGACTGCCTTCCGAACAGGGTGGTACACCAAATTTTGAAATGAATGAATCTAAGTGATGTATTTGACATTTTACAGATTCAATAAATATAATTTCATTTCATTTCATATTATGTAATATGGGATTGTTTAACACGTGTATCATTCAAAAAGGAGACTAACGTAAGATTAATGTAGACGTCAAATTGACAACAACGTACTTGATGGTAAACACATTGCTGTCTAAATAGATATGTAAGTGCCACGACATTCTCTAATCTGACTTGGGGTAAATTGTAAATTTCTTTTAAGGAACGTAATTTTGTTTCTATTCCGTCATAACTAAATATATCCGCCGCTATTTGTACCCTTTCCTAGTATATATTTTTTATGATTTACAACAGCCCCGTGGGCCAGTTGGCTAGATACCAGCCTACGAAACGAGAGGCCGCGGGTTCGATCCTCGCTCTGAGACAAATGTTTGTGTGATCCACAAATATTTTTTCCGGGACTTTGTATGTTACGACCTTGTAGTCTCTCGTAGTTTCTGATACCCACGACACAAGACTTGAATATAAGTGTGGGGTCCGAACTATATGTGTGACTGTTAGGTGTATTATTTAATTTTTGTATCTTTATTTAACTTGATTATTTCATTTCAGTACCACAAATCCAAATTGGTGAGTGTAGTTGCATTTTAATATATATGTTTTATTTCGTATCATTTTATCCACCATTCTATAAAGATAAAATCCAACATATCAAATATATAAAATACATGCTACATCACTGTTTGTATAAAAATATTATTGACTAGCTGACCCGGCGAACCCCGTTCCGCCTAACAGTCGATTCTTGATTTTTAGCCTAAGTCCCGTTAAAATTGGTCCACCCGTTTCAGAGATTAGCCGGAACAGACAGACAGACAAAAATTGTAAAAAAACGTTATTTTGGTATAATGTACCGTGTATACATCCATATACATTTATTAAAAAGCGGTTATTTCTATATCACAAACAGACACTCCAATTTTATTTATTTGTATAGATGTATAGATAAATGGACACCATATTGGTTTTACAGCATAATGACTACGTTCGCAATGATGATTCCTACGGCTATGATCATGTAAGTAAAGATTTACGATCCATTGTGTATTCTTATAAAACAAAAGTCCTATAAGAGTCTAACAACATATCCTTAGACATTAATACAAATAATATACCTGAAAATATATGTCAAAATTAAAGCAAATTGCTCCAAAAATCGACTTCTATGCCGTGACGACAATCGATATGACGCTTATGCCGTCATGCTCCTTGTACGCCACCCCCAATTATCGTGGCATTTCTATATTTTTTTCATTTTTCTTCATTATTATTATTTTACGTGTCTCTAGACCTAATATTTTAATCCAAACTGACCAATTTGGGGACGAAAGTAAAAATATTTCAAACAGTAAATTCTTACCTACTAACTCCATTTTAGATCGAATAAAGGTTACTCGAATAGTTCTAACAGCGTGTTTTAGCCATTTGACAAAGGCTTAGGCACTTAGCGTTGAATAAAAGCGCAAACAACGACCTCAAGAGAACTCTACATTGGAGAATAGCTTAGGGCATTTTGCAATCGGGCGCCCATCAACAACCGGGGCGCCCGAACCAAGCTAGTGGGGGTGCAACTGCGCCCCCTACACACTCCGAGACGGCCGAGACAAATACGTCTCGGAGGCGCACCGGGCGGCTGCGGCATTACGGTTGGCGCTTCTCGCTAACGTACCGTGGTCGCCCCACTCGGCGCGGAGATGGCCACCGGGGGGTTTTGGTCGGTATCCCGGTTTAGGGATATTGTTAGGGACCCAGCCCGGCACTAACATCTGCGCGGACACGACGTCGCCGCGCGCCGGACTGGAAGACCGGTGACCCCGACATACGCTTCCCGCCCCCCTCCCCCGGGGCTGGCGGGAAGTAGAGCCATAAACAGCTTTCCCCTCGAGAACAAAAAAAAAAAAAAGGGCATTTTGCAATCGGCAGAATGGAAAAACGCCTCAGACTTTACTAGTGAAAAAAGCGAGGGTCAGTTTTATTGTCTTGTACTCGCTGTAAGATTTTAAAAACTCTAGTATTAAATTGATTTTGTAGTGGGTGTCGTGGTAGATGATAGTATCGTGTGTCCGATGTGGATAGCCGGGTCGTTGAAAGAATAAGTCCAAGATCACGTAACAGTTTATTGACACCACACAAGACAGTACAGAAGGATGATGAGCGATAGATGAAGAGTATAGAAGTACACAGAAACATATAATGAAAAGCGAGCGTAATACATAAAGCGTGGCACAGTAAATAGTGAGCGTCTGGCGTCTCAAGCGAATTGGAGCTGACTGGCGATCGCGTCGACCGCACTGATCGTCGCTGCGGCCCGGAACCGGTTTGACCGCTTGTGCCGGGGCTCGCTATGTATATACAAAATATTAATTACGATCAGCCGGTCCATCTGTATGTGTAATTAATATTTATTTATTTTATTTTATTATATTTGTGTGTGAATATGTATATGTGTGTGTGTGTATGTATGTTTGTTTGTTTGTGTGTTATAAGTGGAGGAATCTCCACAATTTTATTTAAATAATACAATAGGTTTATAAGATTCTGAAATGAGAGGCCGCGGATTCGTTCCTCGCACTGAGACAAATTTTTGTACGATCCGCAAGTATTTGCTTGCTTAGTGTCTGTGAGACCTAAAAGTCTCTCGTAGTTTCTGATACCCACGACACAAGACTTGTATCTTAGTGTGGGTTAAACTCTCCTTATGTACTACATTTGTTAAAGGAATGTATTAGAAATGATAACAAAAGGCAAGAAATAATTGGTAACATGAAAATAAATTGTCTAGATGTGGGTACCATAGTTTCTATTTTGGCTATCCCAACATCTGAAGCTAAAATGCTGTACGACTTGGCTGTTTTGCGTTGTTCCTCACAAATTTAGTTTAAGAGGAAATTAATAATTGTAAATTATAATTTTAAGCGTTTTGTAATTATAAGTGTTTTGTTACGATGGGACTGACATGTCTATTTTGGACAAAAGTCCCAAAAAATTAATAAAGAAAAAAAAACCTTAGTGTGGGTTCAGAACTACATATTATGTCACTGTTGGGTGTGTCTGTGTGATGTTATCGACAAATCGTCATTTCATTCCATTGCAGAGCTATGGGAACCCCAGAAGCTACGATAATTATGCTTACAAATATCATGACCAAGTAAGTCGTTTTTAAGTCTTTTATTACAATATACTAGCTGACCCGGCGAACTTCGTTCCGCCTAACAGCTGATACTTGGGAAAAAAATTTTTTTTAGCCTAACTTACTCCTTATTACAGACGGAAAAAAATTGTAAAAAACGTTATTTTGGTATATGTACCGTGTATACATCCATATGCAGTGATAGATGCAAGATAAGCAGTGATGGCCTCGAGGTTTAGGCACGCGGTCGAGAATTTCGGCGGTCGCAGGTTCAAACCCCAGGCACACACCTCTGACTTTTCGGAGTTATGTGTGTATTTACAATGAATTATCACTTGCTTTAACGGTGAAGGAAAACATCGTGATAAAACCTGCACACCTAAAAGTTCTTAGGAATTTCTTAGGTGCGTCGTCCGCCAACCCGCACTAGGCCAGCGTGGTGGAGTAAGGCCTAAACCCTCTCAGTTGTAGAGGAGGCCCATGCCCAGCAGTGGGACGTATATGGGCTAATGATGATGATACATCCATATGCATTTATTAAAAAGCGGTTATTTCAATATTACAAACAGACACTCCAAATTTATTTATTTGTATAGATGTATAATAGATAATGTAAAACTTAATAAAATATAATATCATATATACGGTAACGGTACGGTGTAACGGTGTTTACAATTTTACGGTGACATATATACTTTGTATTGTAGTCATTATGTATAACTGCTATTTAGTTCATTAAGTAATAAATATTCATTCCATGACAGAGCTATGGGTACCCTAGAAGCTACGATAATTACGCTTACAAGTATTATGACCATGTAAGTAGTTTTTATATCTTTTTTACAATATAATGAACTGACTGTGTGCCTTGGGTGTATTTATTTGTGATTATCTTTATAGAATTTTTCAAATATAAATTGTTTTAATTCACCATCATCATCAGCCCATATACGTCCCACTGCTGGACACGGGCCTCCTCTACAACTAAGAAGGGTTAGGCTTTAGTCCACCACGCTGGCCTAGTGCGGGTTGGCGGTCTACACACCCAAGAAATTCCTAAGAACTTTTAGGTGTGCAGGTTTCATCACGATGTTTTCCTTCGCCGTTAAAGTATATAACTTAATTTCGAAAAGTCAGGCGTGTGTGCCTGGGGTTTGAACCCGCGACCGTCGAGATTCTCGACCGCATGCCTAAACCTCATGGCCATCACGATTCACTGAATTGTTTTAATTAACAATTTAATATTTCTTTACAGTACAAAAACCACGTGAGTAACGCAATTCTTCTATCTTGACTTAGGCTTAATTTAGTATTACTTAGTACTTACACCGTAAGTTTTACGACCAGGCACAAGCTTTGTCTACAGAAGAGCGGATTTAAGCCTTAGTCCACCTTCCAGACCGAGTTCCTATACCAGTCAAAGACGAAATAAAGGGTTATTGGGACCGCAGGACGCACTTATTTTTATCAATAACGTAAAGAGACAATTTAAAAATGTATACAGGGTGTATTCAGACCGTGATCGGAAACTAAGGCAGATAAATAGTTGCGGTGATTACAAACACCGTGACATTAAAAAAAATCGCGACAAAAAATAAAAATAAAACGTTTTCCTTACAACCACATCCATTTAATATCTATGATTGTTAGGAAAACGTCAGATTTTTTATTTGCTGTCGGGAATTTTTTAACGCCAATGGGTTTGTAATCACCGTGGTTGTTACCTGACTTAGTTTCCGATCACGGTCTGAATACACCTGTATATGTATTTTGGGAAGGTTATCAAGTCAGTCAGTTTTAGAAAGAGACAACTGCAGGCCGCATGACCGTTCTTTCTCGCTCACGCGTGCATTGTTAACATCACAGACACAAATGGTTTGTGTGTAAATATCGCTAGAACATTATCAAAAATCTGAGAAATGGAGAGAAATCTATTTTAACTGCAGAAATGACTGCAAATGCAGATGTAGCACCTTTCATCTCTCTCCCTGCATCTCCATCCCAGGTCGCCTGTAAGAGATCGCCTCGTGCGATAAGGCCGCCCATTGTACTTCTCTAGTTCTCTGTACTCCTTAGTTTTAATGTTGTGTGTACTGTACAATAAAGTTTTAAATAAATAAATGTAGATTCGCGCGTATATTTATTTATAATTAAACCAGATAACTCAAAAACACCTACCTTGTGGTCTCTCGGCACAAGAATATACCGTGCAATCTAGAGGTCCCGGGTACGAATCCTGAGTCAGGCAGTGTTGTTGAGTTTTTCATTAGTACGCTCGAAAAACGGCACTAAGCTTGCCCCCGATCTCCTACTGATACATACCTGGCGACATGTGGGTGCAAAAATGCACCTCTGCTTACACCTTTGGGGTATACAGGCGTGAGATTATGTATGTAGTACCTTAAAGTATATTTTTTATATAAAACATTTATTAATATTCAACTATATCTACAGCACAACGCAGATCACTATTACAAGGTATTTATTGTAAATTTATATAGTAAACTAGTGGCCTATCCAAGCTTCTATTTTTAATTTTATTCCACTCGTCTTCTCGTCTTTATTAAACCCCAATACACCGCCATCTGTTAGAATCTTATCGAACTAACAGGTAATTATGACTCTGTCAGATAATAAGCAAATAACTCGCAATAAAATAATATTGCAATTATAAATTGAGACTGCCTCGTGGTTGCGGTACATGTATGTGCCGTGCTATCTAGAGGTCCTGGGTTCGATTCCCGGGTCGGGCAAAGTGTTATTGGGTTTTTACATTAGGAAATTCTCAACAGCAACACGGAGTCTGGAAATGTGCCCATAAACGGCAATAGGCTCGCCCCCTATTATGTGGGACTGATACATACCTGGCGAAATGTGGGTACAGAAATGCACCTCTGCCTACCCCATCAGGGAATACAGGCGTGAGTTTATGTATGTAAATTGAGATATACGAGTAGACTATCCTATATGTTAAGTTGGAACAAAACACACATTTAAAAAAAAAAACAGTTCAGTAGTTTCGGAGTCCGTTGCAGACAAACAACGTGACACGTAATTTTTATATACAAAGAAATTGCAAAAGAATTCATATAACTTATGGCCGAATACTGAAACGCTGCTTAATCTGAGGGCTACTTATATTTATGTGGCTGTATAATTTATTTATTTATTTATTTACACTTTATACAATGATATAATTGTAAAGGTGGACTTAATGCCTAAGGCATTCTCTACCAGTCGAACCTTGGGTGATGCAGAGATGTGAACAGCAGGTGTGCAAATAAAATAATTTATGAAGATACACACATATATATATATATTGTATATGTACATACACAAACTTATATATTTTTGGCAAAGTAAAGAAGTAATGAATTATGAATATAGCTTTAATAGTAAATATATAAATATAATAAGTATAAAAATATATTATATAAATAAATAAATATATATATATAATAAATACAAAAATACTATCATAAAGATTCTGAGATTCTCTTTAACAGCAACTCACGAACTTTTGACTTAAACGACTGACGAGTCTTGCACATCCTCATCTCTAGGGGAAGTGCATTCCATAAAAGACTAGACTGTACGGGGAAAGAGGAGTGAACGAGACTAGAAGTGTGAGAAGGACAGAGAAGAAGGAGATTATTTTTAAAGCGAATTTAAGCGGTATATACTTAAAAAATGTCATGTAAAAGAACTTTTTGGGGTAATGTTGCCATTTAAGGAAATTTAAGTGGGCATTAGTTAATCACAGTCTTAAAAATAAATGATGTTTCAGTATACCGCTTAAATTATAACAGCCACTTAAATATAAGTCGCCCTCAGATTAAGTAGCGTTTCAGTATTCGGCCATTAAACTGTGAAAAGTATCTTCTATCTCCATTAGATATTTTAACTGAAAGTCAACATCACAAAATGCGCGGGGTCGGTCCCCGCACCGAGACATCTGTTTGTATCTGTTTTCTACACAAATATTCTCTCGTAGTTTCTGATACCCACGACACGAGATCTATATCCTAGTGTGGGGCCAGAACTATGTATGTGACTGTTGGGTTTATTTATTTACTTTGTATTGTAATTATCTGCTAATTATATTTCATTGAGTAATAAATCGCCATTTCATTCCATTGCAGAGCTATGGGTACCCCAGAAGCTACGATGATTATTCTTACAAATATTATGACCAAGTAAGTAGATTTTGAGTTATATATACTCAGCCTATCGCCGTCCACTGCTGAACGTAGGCCTCCGCAAGTAGGCGCCAACCATACCGGTCTTGACAGTCCTCATCCATCCGCTACCCGCCACCTTTCTCAAGTCGTCGGACCATCGTGCTACAGGACGTCCCACACTACGTTTGCCTAAGCGCGGCCTCCACTCCAACACTTGTCTGCTCCACCGACCGTCCGTCCGTCGGCAGACATGTCCGGCCCACTTCCACTTTAGCGTGCTAATCTTGCGGGTAATGTCAATGACTCCGGATCTCTGGCGGATGCCTTCATTTCGATTTTGAGTTATAACAATATAATGAAAAACTTAATAACATTTATGATATTAATAAATTTATGCTTAACACTTATGTAACTATTATTTTCAGTACCACAAATCGGTAAGTCTCAAAATATTAGACATATTCTTATTGAAATCCATATTAGTATTGTTTAAAAGCAATTTAAGACTACCTTTATCATCATCATCATCAGCCATAAAATTGGAAACTATTGTATATTTTTAAGTATATTTTGGGCCTCAGTCACACCTAAGAAATTCCTAAGAGCTTTTAGGTATGCACGTTTCCACACGATGTTTTCCTTCATCGATAAAGGACGTGATAATTCATTATGAATACACACAACTTCGAAAAGTCATAGATGTGTCAGAGTGTTGCTCTATTTGGACATCATCGTGCTTACCACCAGGCACAGTACTGACACTTTGTTGTGCCAATATATATACAGGCTGTATTCAGACCGTGATCGGAAACTAAGGCAGATAATAGCTGCGGTGATCACAAACACCGTGACATTTAAAAAAATCCCGACAAAAAATTAAAAAAATACGTTTTCCTTACAACCACATCCATTTAATATCTATAATTGTTAGGAAAACGTCAAAATATTTATTTTTGTCGTGATTTTTTTTTAACGCCAATGGGTTTGTAATCACCGTAGCTATTACCTGCCTTACTTTCCGATCACGGTCTGAATACAACCTGTATATAAAAAAATTAACACCATTTTTAAAAAACTCGAAACGTAAATTCTTGATTAAAATGTTATATTTCAGTCGTACCCCCGTTCCTACTACAGCGATTACTACAAAGGATACGAGTCGGTAAGTTAATGGTTAAGTTATCATGAACTCCTGAGTTCGAAACCTGGGTCAGAAAAATTCTCGATAACAAAGAGTCTGGATATGTGCCCGAAGAGCGGCAATAAACCCACTCTCTTACGAGGGACTTCAAAACGAAGGTGGCAAAACTTTGAGGCAGAAATCCACTTCTGCCGACGCCTTCATGAAAACAGTGCCTTTGTGTTTATAAATTACTTACAATTTGGTCACGCCTTCTCAAGATCCCGTCCAAGTGTAAACCAAAAATAATTTCATTCATTTATTCAGCCCTTATACGTCCACTGCTGAGCACGGGCCTCCTTTACAACTTAGAGAGTTTAGGCCTTAGTCCACCACGCTGGCCTAGTACGTAAAATTATAAAATAACAGAACAAACAGAAAGACAGAAGAAAATTGTAAAGAAAGTTATTTTGGTATATGTACCATATGAATATCGTAAAAAGAGACTATTTAAATACTACTGATGCTTCAATTTTATATACTCGATAAATAAATGTATACTTTAGAGCAGTGGTCGGCAACCTTTTGGCAGGCAAGGGTCGCAATGTGGCAAAATAAACTTAAGGCCGCACTTGTGATATTTACCCTAAATTCTACCTAATACCTATGTATAATTAATTGGTTATATCCCATAGAAAATATGAAAATGCTAACTAATGCTAACATTCACGGGCCGCGCGTTGCCGACCGCTGCTTTACAGTGACAGGACCATTATTTTATTTGACAATTTACATTATTTTTTTAAGGTGGAGGAAAACATCGTGATGCAACTTGCACACCTAATTTCTTAGGTGGTGGACTAAGACCTAAACCCTCTCAGTTGTAGAGGAGGCCCGTGCCCAGCAGTGGGACGTATATGGGCCGATGATGAACATTTCCATTATTTTATTCAACTATTTAATAAGGTGTTATTAAATATTTCAGTCTCATCCCCGTTCGTCCTACAATGACTACTACAAAGGATACGAGTCGGTAAGTTAATTAATTGGTTTAACGGTGGAGGAAAACATCGTGATGAAACCTGCACACCTAATTTCTTAGGTGTGTTGTCCGCGAATCCGCACTAGGCCAGCGCGGTGGACTAAGGCTTAAGCCCACTCAGTTGTAGAGGAGGCCCGTGCCCAGCAGTGACACGTATAGGGGCTGATGATGAACAGTTCCATTATTTTATTTGACTATATAATATGGTGTTATTAAATGTTTCAGACTCATCCCCGTTCGTCCTACAATGACCACTACAAAGGATACGATTCGGTAAGTTAATTAAACATTAAATCAACCGGGAAAAAAAGATAGAAAGAACTATTAAGCCTTTGATATTTTTCTTCGAACAACTCCATAAAACTTGGTATTTCAATATTATAATATATAATTTTGATAGTTGTGTGGCGTACCTAATATTTAATTTATTTATTAAATATTTTTATTTATTAACATATTTAATATTATGTATATTTATCCACAGTTACACTCACACGCATTACACAACACATATACATTACAATACATTACACTTACAGAACCCAATTTATTAAATGTGGAGTACATTGGAGACACTGCATACCACGGGTCGGGCGTAAACCTGTTTTGCTAAGAGATAAGCGATGCGCGTCATCGCTTCAACTCACGCGCCGGTCTCAACTCACAAGTCGGTACACCTCTCTCGCTCGCGAAGCCCGTGCAACCCGCCTGCCCATAGTTGCCTTAGATAGAATTAAAATAATTTAACGTTGACTTAAAATCGCAATTTTGCTTTATTTTCAGACTTACAAATACAACGTGAGTATTATCCGTTATAAAATTATGAGAAAAAAACATAAAATATAGGGTTTTTACTTTATCCCACATACCTAGGCCATTGGCCTGGATGTAGACATAGGCCTAAGGCCATCTAAACTGACGCCACTCTATAGGTTATTTTAACTAAGTACTTATTCCTTAAATAATAAAATAAAAGTCGTGATGGCCTCGAGGTTTAGACACGCGGTCGAGAATCTCGGCGGTCGCGGGTTCAAACCCCAGGCACACACCTCTGACTTTTCGAAGTTATGTGTGTATTCACAATGAATTATCACTTACTTTAACGGTGAAGGTTTCCTACCTGCACACCTAAAAGTTCTTAGGAATTTCTTAGGTGTGTAGTCCGCCAACCCGCACTAGGGACCCCTCATTGGTAGAGGTGGCCCGTGCCCAGCAGTGGGACGTATATGGGCTGATGATAAATATAAATATACCTCTGCCAATGCCTTGGTAAAGCACACATCGAAACTTACACAGCAACGTAAACAGAGTTAGTATTTTTATAAGCAGTATATTCATCGATTGGCGCTGACTGCGGAAACTTTTTGCCATACTAATTCTTCACATACAATAACATACATACATTTATACATAAACTCACGCCTGTATTCCCCGAAGGGGTAGGCAGAGGTGCATTTCTTCACCCACATTTCGCCAGTATGTATCAGTCCCACGTAATAGGGGGCGAGCCTGTTGCCGTTTTTCGGGCATATTTCCAGACTCCGTATGTTACTAAGATTTTTCTAATGGAAAAGCCCAATAACACTTTGCCCGACCCGGGAATCGAACCCAGGACCTCTAGATCGCACGGCACATACCTTTACCGCGAGACCACGAGGCAGTCAACACATCGTTCAATATTTTGTCTCCCGCTTAGCAAAAGCAGTGGAGGGAAGTGGACAACTCTTTGTTTTCCAACTCTCCTGTATACTATTTCTGATTAATTTCGTTGCGGGATCATAACAAATTAGGTTCCCTTAGATTCGCTTAGCTTCAGTGCTTAGCGTCATTACAGTGCGTGCCGCCGTCGATCCTGGAGCACAGGAGTTACTCAGGCGGGTGTGTGGTGAGATAGGGACAAAAAATACACAAACACATGTACCTATTTGATAATGGTTTTTTTTCTAACGGCTTTGTGTCTTTTTTCAGTACTACCCGCAGTCTTACCGTAGCGACGACGGATACTACAGCCATGACCAAGTGAGTACTGATTTCCCCTCATTATATTTAGGGTGTCGTAAGTAAAGGACAATTAATGCATCAAAAACAATTTACGAAAAAAAAACAAAATCACGACCATCTGATTATTCTAAACAAGAAATCAATAATTCAGATTTCAAGGTACGAAATGACTGCCTCGTGGTCTCGAGGCGCAAGTAGGTAAGTGCCGCGCGATCTAGAGGTCCCGGGTTCAATTCCCGGGTCGGGCAAAGTGTTATTGGGTATTTTCCCAATAGCAAATTCTCGGTAGCAGTACAAAGTCTGGAATAACGCCCGAAAAACAGCAATAGGCTCGCCGCCTATTACGTGGGACTGATACATACCTGGCGAAATGTGGGTGCAGAAATGAACTTCTGCCTACCTCTTCGGGGAATTCAGGTGTGAGGTTATGATTATGTTATGTAGGATATGAAATGTAACAGACTATCTGCAAATAGCAGAGACCACTGAATCACACCGTTGACAACTGACCATTCATTGCCTTAAAATAGCGCAGTCTATTTTTGTCAATTGTCATACAAAATCTGTATTTTTTATAATATTATATATGCCATAGTAACATTATTATGTGATACTTTCAGCCTAAACCACTGGGCCAATATAGATGATTTTGATATGGAGATAAGGGATCTTAAAAATGGACGTATTTAATAGGTTTTTCGTTTTGTAAAGTCGTTTCACAAGCGTTACTTTAATATATAGCTGAATGGAAGGTACCTTTGCTGGCATAATTTAATCTGTTTAATATTATTTGTGATTTGTAATTGTGCTAGCAACAAACGCTTTACCTTCTTCTTACTAAAATTTTGCCCTAACAAAGCAGCGCCCAACCTCTAGCACAATTATAAAAACCGAACCGACGCAGCCTACTGGCTGGTTCATGAAAGAAGACTTATTTCTTAACTCTTATTTAACCAAGACTACAAATTTATTTCAGCATTACAAATACAAAGTAAGGAGTTTATTTAAATTTTCGATTTTTAACTATTCAGTATTATAATATACTAGTCCTGGATTCTCTCTCTCTCGTATTGTTTCCTTTTCTCATTGCTCCTATCAATAGTTATCGAGATAACTCATTCACACCTTATTCTCGTCCTATCTCACACAATCCATCTATATCTTCTTTGGTATTCCTTTCCTTTCTCTTCCATCCATATTCAAACTTCCCCTTCTTTTGTTCCGTATGCATACCGCCTTCTATACAAACGATGTGCTCTCAACTTTTATATCTTTTTTTTCGTCTCTTTCTTTTTCAGACGCTACTTCCAAACTTTCTCTGTTATATTCTTACCTTACTTACACGAGACATCTGTCAACAACAAGTTGTAAATAATGAAGAAGCGCAAATACACAAGTCAAGTGAAGAATCAATCGAAAAGGTAAACTTCGAAGTAATATGAAGTCTAATACTCGTATTAAAAAAGGCAGATACACGATAGATCCTAAAAGAGTTAGGTACAGAACCCTAAAAAGTTTGAATTAAATTACAATGTTATTTTATTGCAAATGTGTCGGGACCTATGTCAGTAATTGGAATTGTAAATAATAGTGGTTTTCCAGTTATTCCGGTTTCGCGGTAATAATTTTTTACTAATATTATGAATACAAATGTAACTCTGTCTGTATTTTAATTCTCCATGCCTAAGCCACTGGGCAGATTTAGGTAATTTTTGGTTTTGAGACAGATGAGACCATGGAGAAGAATATAGGAGTAGGAAGGCCTATTCGCTAGTCCACAATATCTTGTTAATGTTTTTTAAGGTTTTAATTATTGCGTGTAATTTTGCAGTACTACCCGCACAGCGACGATAGCTACTACAGCTATGACAAAGTGAGTATACACTATTAAAATAATACAACTAGCATTCCAAATAGTTCTCAGTAGAGAAATAACAATTCTTCACACTCCCAGAGCTGTATCCCCAATGAATACCTAAATATAATAACCAATAATTACTTTTTATTTCGAAAAATCGAATTTTACGCGGGTATAAGCCGCAGAACTGATGACCGTTGGGGGAAACGTGTTCTGGAGTGGAGACCACGGCTCGGCGAACGTAATGTAGGACGCCCTCTGGCTAGGTGGGGGTGGCGATATTCGCAAGGCTGACAGCGGTTGGATGTGCAGGACCAAAGAATGAGCCAGGGGCGTGCCATAGGAGAGGCCTATGTCCAGCGTGGACGTGAGAGAGGCTGATGATGTTGTAAGATTATTCCCTGCCAAGTCGATCATTACTCGTCGTAATTGTGATATATTGTCAATATATCACATTACATTTATTTATTTATACTTTTTTACACAGTTATATATATAGGCGAACTTAATGCGTTACGCATTTTCTAACAGTCAACCTTGGGATGACGCAGAGTTGAAAAGTAGATGCATAAATAACAACATGATGGAAACTATATATCATCATCAGCTACGATGGATGCAGGCCGTTTTCGACGGAGCGCTTTGGAAGTCTTTAGTGAAGGCCTATAGTCCAGCAGTGGACGTCTTCGGCCGATGAAAACTATATATATTAACACATTTGATGTGGATGTAATACTTTTTGCAGTACTCCCACCCCAGATCATATAATCACGATGATGCTGTCTACCATAACGCGTATGATCCAGTGAGTTTGACTATTATTTTTACCAGTGGCGGTACTTCCATAGAAGCCCAAAAGCCCAGTTTGCCTTCCAAAATTCCGAATAATAATCTAAAGCTTTAAATCTTTATTTAACAAAAGCAATTTGACATTCAAATGAGAATATACTGACCTTACAATAAACAATTATAAACTAGACATTACAAAATTAACGTGTAACGCTTTTGGGCTTCTATGGAAGTATCGCCACTGATTATACCTGTAGCCCGCAACTTCGTAAGCGAAATTTTAGACTTCAACTTTTCTCGTCTTTGTCACATTATTATATGTTGCTACCTATTGGCCACAGCGCCATGTTATTTATCCTGAAGAGTAGTATAGAGAGCCTTCTTCTATATGGCCTATTGAGCACAATAACGTGACGATATTCGCAAGATGGATGGCAGCGGTTGGATGAGGAGGGCCGAAGATCGAGCCCAGTGGCGTGCCATAGGAAAGGCCTATGTCCAGCAGTGGACGTAAGAAAGGCTGCTGATGATGATGATGATGATGAGCACAATAAAATTAAATCCGAATCACTATTTCCGAAAATTATCTTAAGCTTTATAATACTGGTGAAAAATTGATAAATCTAGGTAATTTCTAGATCATAGCATTCAGATCATAAGATCTGGTTGTTATTTTTTGCGCTTTATAATTGACCTAATGGCGAGTGCTGTTTTCTATAACTGGCAATTTTCAGCTGGAATTCACTGGTGGTATAATATCCGCTTGGATTTTAACAATACAATAAAAAATAAAAAAATTGCAGACACATCAACTTTTAAAAATAAAATAAAAAATAAAATAAAATAAAAATTGAATATGAAAAAATATTCCAAAAATAGAACGCACGTATAAATCACAAATGTTTGCCTTCTATGGTAAAGTACGTGATAATTCATTGTGAATACACACATAACTTCGAAAAGGGTGTGTATCTAGAGTTTGAACCCGCGACCACCGAGATCCTCGACCGCGCCTAACCCTCAAAGCCATCGCTTCAAATCTGAATATAATGATATTTAATACTTTTTTCAGGCTTATAAATACAATGCAGTAAGTAACGAAAGGGAATTATCTTCTCTTTAATTAAAACTTATTTTATTATTACAAATAATTTCCACTAGAACACATACACTTACACGCTAGTACCCTCGAAGGGGTGGACAGAGATGCATACACTTGTTTCACCCGTTGTTTCAAATCTCTATAGAGATACGAGTATATTTTCGCACTATTCAAAAGGTGTTTAAAATTTATTATTATGTACTTCATTATCAGCCCGTATACGACCCACCGTTGGGCACGGGCTTCCTCTTCAATTGAGAAGGCCTTAGTCCATCACGCTGGCCTAGTGCGGTTTGGCGGACTACACACCTAAAAAAATCCTAAGAACTTTTAGTTGTGCCGGTTTCCTCATGATATTTTCCTTCACCGTTAATGTACCGTTGTAGTTAATTCTGAATTATTATGAAATTGTGCCAGTAATAAATGCTTTTTTTCTTGCAAATGTCAACGAACTCTAATGTAGGCTGTTGCGTAAATGAAATATCATATGATGCCAAATGAGCGTCGTTTGGCTCCGCGCCGTCGCATGCTTCAGATGTTTTAATATAGAACAATGGCCTCGAAAAAGGATCATAGCTTTTCATAATCGATACTATTATTCTCTTCAGCCCAGGGTATTTCCTAGACCTTAAGTTCAAGATTCCCAAATCTGGTGTAAAAACTAATTGTCTCCTACACTTATATTAGTAATATTTTACCTGGTATTAGTATCTGCATACATACATACATACATAACCTCACGCCTATAATCTCCGAAGGGGTTGGCAGAGGTGGATTTCTGCACCCACATTTCGCCAAGTATTTATCAGTCCCACGTAATAGGGGGCGAGCCTATTGCCGTTTTTCGGGCACAATTCCAGACTCCGTGCTGTTACCGAGAATTTCCTAATAGAAAAACCCAATAACACTGCGCGACCCGGGAATCGAACCCAGGACCTCTAGATCGCACGGCACATACTTGTACCGCGAGACCACGAGGCAGTCTGTTACAGTCATTAGTATCTGATACATGATAATTCCTTTCTTTTCTTTTATTATTATTTTCTTTTAACCTTTTCACTATTCACCTACCTTTTTATCTCTGCATCACCCAGAGGTTGACTGTCAGAGAATGCCTTTGGCATTAAGTCCGCCTCTATACTTAATGTACAAAAGTGTAAATAAATAAATAATTGGCACCATCTTGCAAAACGGGAGGCCGTGGGTTCACAAATATTTGTTTCGGGCCTGGGTCTTTGTGAGACCGAAAAGTCTATCGTAGTTATCGTAGTAACCCACGACACATGACTTGTATTTTAGTATGAAGTCAGAAGTATGTATGTGACTGTTGGGTGTACCTATTTATATATTATAATACTTATGAATTATGATTATTGAAACGTTATTCAACCCAATCCGTATTTTTATGATAAAATGACTTATGTGTAACGGTTTTAGGAGATTGGCCCGTCAGTGTGTATAAGTACTAATATAGAATTGGGCTCAAGAATAACATTTCAGTATAATTTTTACTTTTTCAGTATAAGCCAGTCTCACACGACTACCGCCTTGGCCTCAACCAGTATTTGAACAAAGTAAGTATACTAAACTATAGCAATAGTAATTAATAACTTAATATGAACAAGCAGTGAAATTTAAAATCCTTTCCTTTGCCAGATGCGGTATTATGTAAGTAGTTTCTTAAAAAATACAGCTTCACATAATTATAATTCATCGTAATTTCGGTAGATTTGCAACTGAAGTTTGTCTCCTTCTTTTTGTTAATAATTAATGATAAAATTATTAAGCCGCAAGTAGTTGCACTGCATAGATGATTTTAATTGGATTGGTATTTAACCTACAAAAGGGATAATATAAAGTCAGGCTCAATAATGAATTAGTGCAAGATTTTTTATTATCTAAAAGATACTTAACTAAAAATACTAGTATTGATATTTACTTTAAGGTAAAACTTAAAAGGGACGCTTATTTATAATATCGATACAATATGTACTTTACTTTCCTAAATAATAAAGATATTGTAAGAGTTGGCCTCGAGGTTTAGGCGCGCGGTCGAGAATCTCGACGGTTCAAACCCCAGGCACACACCTCTGACTTTTCCAAGTTATGTGTGTATTCACAATGAATTATCGCGTACTTTAACGGTGAACGAAAATATCGTGATGAAACCTGCACACCTAAAAGTTCTTAGGAATTTCTTAGGTGTGTAGTCCGCCAGCCCGCACTAGGCCAGCGTGGTGGACTAAGGCGTAAACCCTCTCAATGGTAGAGGTGGCCCGTGCCCAGCAGTGGGACGTTATGGACTGATGATGATGATGTAAGAGTTAAGACAATTTCGTTATTTTTATAGAGAAACCATGATGATCGCCGAGACGACAGGAGTGATCAGGACCAATGAACGCTTCCGTCTCTTCGACTCACGCCGACCGCCGCTAAATGTCATCCGGAATGACCGAGAATAATTTCTTACATATTTAAAAATATATATGCAGCAATTAAGATGTGTTTCATTTAACCGGCTATAATACCATGCATGTCTGTTACCCTAAACCAGAAGTATTTCCAAAATCTGTGCTAATAATGTAAATAGAAAGAATTATCTCGTACTTTAACGGTGAAGGAAAACATCGTGATGAAACCTGCACACCTAAAAGTTCTTAGGAATTACTTAGGTGTGTAGTCCGCTAACCCGCACTAGGCCAGCGTGGTGGACTAAGGACTAAACCCTCTCAGTTGTAGAGGGGGCCTGTGCCCAGCAGTGGAACGTACCTATATGGGCTAATGATGATGAAATAGAAAGACACATACACGTACAAACTTGTTTTAACGAATACAGCATTGGGATAGACAGAGATGCAGTTGAGAACGCACATCTCCAACGTACGTAAAAGCCTGTTGCTGTTTTTAGAGCACATTTCCAAGCTGCTACTGAGAATTTGCCATTGGAAAAACCCAATATCACTTTGCCCAACACGGGCATCAAACTCGGACCCTCTAAATGACATCGCATGTCAATTCCTCTCATTGTGTCATGAGACGACGAGGCAGGCAAAAATTAATCGATTTTAATAAACCATATTACAACTGCACGTGCACATATTGAATGTCTGAAGGGTTTCTTTTTTAAAATTAGCTGAAATAACTTTAATAAGGCATCGAAGCCTTTTTTTCATTCATAATACATGACATATGTGCATTGACATTTTATTACTGCATTGTTCAGCGTCATTACCGATAGTACCTATCTCTTGATATGCCATCAATATAGCAATCGAGACATGTTATATAAAATTGCTGGTCAAGTCTTTAATCGCGAATGATACTCTACTATTTATTTACGGAATTATAATATGTATTACCTACCTACTGTGAATTGTAATATTGAATCAACTAGTGGTTTTTTTTTCTTTCTACAGACGTTCGAAAAAACTAAGCTAGTAATGCTCAACATATTATAAAAAACTATTACGAACGTTTGGAACATTTATTGAAAACGTCAACTCGTAATCAAAAGTCAAAAGCGTGTATGATTATTTGTGTATCTCAAACACGATTTATAAATATTAATTATTCACTATGACTACAGCGATAAATCAAAAAGCTTACCTACAAAAATATCTTAGTGGGTCTTCTGGCGATAAAAAGAAGAAGAAAAAGATTAAAAAAGCTGTTAAGGGCAAAGGGTATGTAAATACATTTAGTTTCGTGTGTCCCAAAAAAGATAAAATATGCCAACTTATATCAAAAGTAGAATTATTTTAACATCATAATTTAACTTATTTCGTGTGATTAGAATAGTTTTAATAGTGTTTCAGCCCTTTGATTTTCGTTTTGGCCTCGTAATCTGCCTGGATATCTCTTTTGAACCTCCTCTATTTGTGTATGCACTATAATTTACATGAAGTGTTATAGTTAACTGACCATAACTTAGTAAATACTATGTAGGAAAAAGTTTTCCTTGTAAGTTCTTGTCAGCAATAAATTATTAATACTTAACCTAAAAATCTGGCTACTTTTCAACTTTGTTGCTTTTTCTGTGCCTATCTTTTCATAGACAATTATATTGAGGCAGTTTAGACTAAGTCCACTGAGTTAATAGCAATGATCTTAAGTAGCATTACCTAAGAATGAGTACAGAAAATAAAATAGGCGCTCTTCAGCAAATTTCAATGTTACTGTAGAAAGTGAATAAATTTATTTGTAGGTCATCTAATGACTAGTATATGTGGTGATAAAAACTCCAACCTTTCTGGCTTCTCAATTGGCAATTATAGTTCTAGGCAATAATGGTACCACTCCATTAATACTGCATTTTAAATGTATTAAAATATGACTCCATTTTAATCTTCCATTATGGAAGACTAATATCAGTTTCGTCTTTTTTCAAAATCAAAATTTTGTTTTCGAGTCAATATTCATTAATATATGCCGGTATGAAACGTAAATATAATATAAATTAAATCATCATTTAAAACTTACAGGTTCAAAATTATTGATGATGATATTGACCTGACTAAACTTCAACAACTAGAAGGAGATGAGTTGGATATTTTGGATGGAGGTGAAGATGCCCCACAAATTGCTGGCATCATTGATGACAGGCCTGAGGAACTTAAGAAACAAGAACAGTTTAATACAAGCACAAAATGGAGAGTTATAAGTCAGGTAAATATGTTAAAATTAAATCCAATGGGAACAATGTGATTTATTTTATTACAAACCCAATCAAACATTCACAGTCATATTTCTGGTTTCATTATGTTAAAAGTGATGTTTGTACAGTATACAAATGGCCTCGAGGTTTAGGCATGCAGTCGAGAATCTTGAAGGTCGCGGGTTCAAACCCCAAGCACACACCTCTGACTTTTCGAAGTTATGTGTGTATTCGCAAAGTCATACTTTAACGGTAAAGGCAAACATCGTGATAAAACCTGCACACCTAAAAGTTCTCAGGAATTTCTTAGGTGTGTAGTCCGCCAACCCGCACTAGGCCAGCGTGGTGGACTAAGGCCTTAACCCTCTCAATTGTAGAGGAGGCCCGTGCCCAGCAGTGGGACATATATGGGCTGATGATGATGATGTACAGTATACTGCTTTTTGGGTATCCATGAATGAAATATATCAGATACCCCAAACATTTATGTTGTAATTCTTGGGCTTTTATTAAAATCACTGGTCAATCAAACTTATAGCAATTTCATTTCTGCTGTTGTCAGTTATTTTATTTAAGCTTCAATGTTTTCTGTTTTAGGATGACGGGTTCAATAGCAAGTTGAAGGTGGAAGAAATTAAAATTGACAATAAAACTAAAAACAAAGAAAATGAGATTATATTTGGGAAAATGTACAGTGATTCTGAAGACGAAAAGAAAGATTCTGACACATCACCACCCAGAAAATCATCAGATAATAAAGACAAGGGGAGAAGTGAGCCCAAAAGATCTAAGAAACATAACAGTGATAGTGACTTCAGCCCTCCTAGAAGAAAAGAGAACAAAGATCCTTCAAAAGAGAAGAAATATGATTCAGATACTTCTCCGCCAAGAACTAAAGCCAAAGTCACAGAACGGGCAAGGAAGCCTAGCCGATGGGGTGAAGCAGACACTTCAAGGCATAGATCAGAGGAAAGTTCATCACATCAATCAAAAAGAAGGTCATCAAATTCGGATGCATCACCACCCAGGAAATCCCAGAAACCCCAATATGATTCTGATGCATCACCACCCAGGAAATCCCAGAAACCCCAATATGATTCTGATGCATCACCACCCAGAAAATCCCAGAAACAAAATTATGATTCTGATGCGTCACCTCCCAGAAAATCTAGGAAAGAACCTTCAAGAACTCATAGACAAGAATACAATAACTCTTCTCAAAGAATATCACCTGAGAGATCAAAATACAATAGAAATGATGACAGAAAAAAGTATGACTCAAGAAAAAGAACAACATCTAATGACTTAGATGTTTCTCCTCCTAGGAAATCAAATCAACGCCAAAAATCTCCATCACGGCAGCAGAGATCTAGAAAGCATTCCCCAGAAAATAATAAGAGGAAATACAATAGCGATTCTGATGCGTCACCTCCCAGAAGGGAGAAAGACAGAAAAGGCGAGAAAGATAAAAGATATCAAAAGAAAAGCAGTGATAGTCCTCCCCCTTCTAATAAAAAAATGGCGAAGACTTTGGAAGGGAAGAAAGCTGGGCTGCAAGATGCAAGGCAGCTGAGAGATGAAAATGAGTCCTTCAGGAGGAGAGAAGAAGAAGCATACAATAAAATGACAGATGATGTGTCCGGAAGGAATGCTCAAGCTGTTTCCAGAAAAGGTGAGTAAAAGAAATTTAGTGATTAATCATATTCATTTAAAATCACCAATAACAATAGGATACATACATATGTTATCCTTAATTCTAAAATAGCTAATTTTAAATATATTCAGTAAAGAAAAATATTTTTTAAATGTATTTTATATATTTTGTTTTTATTAATATATTTTAATTTTAAATGAAGCCACAGCTTTGTGGTCACAACAACCGCGGCTCGAACTAAAAAGTTCGCCAACTCCTACTTTTGGCGCACCATGAAGCTGTGGAATTGTTTGCCGGCTCACATGTTCCCTCCTTCCTATGATCCGGGATCCTTTAAGCGAAGCACAGGGCGCTAGGGCTTCACCTCGAGAAAAATTTAAGGAAATAAATATTCTTACCGTCACTTGTCAGTTTATATACGAAAACTTAATGTACGTCCAAAAGAATCTTGATAAATTTAATAAAATTTGTAATGTACACAATAAAAATACTAGGAACAAATGTAATCTCGTTCAACACGTAACTCGTCTCCGGAAAGTTAATAACTCTTTTATGGGGCAATGTATACGCTTCTATAACAAACTTCCGAAGGCTATTAGAGAGCTTCCCTTGACAATGTTTAAGAAATCAATTAAAGATAAGCTTTACAAAAAAGCATACTATAAAGTTTCAGATTTTATTGAAGATAATAAGCCCTGGGAGTAAGTAAATTGATCGGAGTTTTGTTTTGTTGCTACAGTTTGTATCGTTATGACATTTATAATGAAAAATTTAAATAATGTAATGAAAAAAAGACATAATTATATTGCTGTTTTTTAAAGAAAAAAATGACATGTCGTGTTGCTGAGGGGGTTTCTTGCCGTTTCTTCTCCACAGCTATAACACGTTTCGAAGCGGCAATAGTTTAAAAAAATTAAGATGTGTAAAATTGACGATTCAAAAGAACTTGTAAAAGTCTATTTGAATAAAGATAATTTGACTTTGACTTTGACTTTGAAGAAGCATTTGTGCAGGCCGGAATTATTGTGTCGACCAGCGGGTGACCATATCGCTTCTCGCTGGTCGGTATTATTTTCTTGGACTCCACTGTGCTTACAGGGTACAGTGGAGTCACTTTGCCGTGCCAGTAAGGGATATTCCAAACTAAAAAGATTGAAAGACATAAGTTACGAAATCCTCGCCATTATGTGCTTGTGTAATCACTCCTATTGATCAACTAGTTTGATGCATATAATCAATTGCTTTTGACCGCAGATTAGCTCGCACTTTCCTGCGTATACTGCTTAGGCTATTTAAGTGAATTTACCCAGTTTTATCCCGACAAATCTTCCCGAGATTATCAGCAAACAACCCTGTTTGTGTGATCCATAATATTTGTTTTGGATCTAGGTATTTGTGAGTCTGAAAAGTCTCTTGTAGTTCCTGATACCCACAACACAAAACACGTATTTTAGTGTGGGGTCAGAACTATGTATGTGATTGTGGGATGGATTAATTTATTCTATTTATTAACATCTTCTCCCAAATTCTGTTGTAATGCAACTAATGTCTTAGCATTTAAATCTTTCATAAAATTAGGATATAAAAAAAAACTTACATTGGTCATATGGATAAATTGTTTCAGGCAAAAGAGAAACCTCAGAAGATAGACAGAAACAAAGAGAAAAAGCAGAGAGGCAGAAAGAGATTGATGAGAAATACAAAAAGTGGAGTAAAGGGTAAGTTTACTTTTAAACTTAACTACCAAGGAAAACTTCGTTAGTAAATATAAAAATTGCCTCGTAAGTCCAAGTATACGGAATACGATCAAGAAGAAAATTTACACTACACTGTTTTTGTCTAATATCCAGAACTTGACCATGTCATTTTTTTCCAGAATAAAGCAGTTAGAAGACCAAGAAGCCCGCGTTCTAGACTACATGCACGAAGCATCCAAGCCTCTAGCCAGACACAAAGACGACAGGGATTTGGAACACAACCTCAAGCAGATAGAGAGGGCCGGAGACCCCATGCTCAATTATATCAGGGAGAGGAGAAGGGAAAGAGGGGAATTGGCTCCGGGTAATTTTTATACCATTTTCATTGCTGTACCGCTCCTATTGGTAATATTAATTCAATATATAAAAAAAACATTCAGACCAGTAGTCCTGGAGATTGGCGGCTTCAACCAAACAAACTCTTCAGCTTTTAATAATAGTATCATCATCAGCCCATATACGTCCCACTGCTGGGCACGGGCTTACTCTACAACTGAGAGGATTTAGGTCTTAGTCCACCACACTGGCCTAGTGCAGGCTGGCGAACTACACACCTAAGAAATTCCTTAGAATTTTTAGGTGTGCAAGTTTCCTCACGATGGTTTTCTTCACGGTTAAAGTAAAAATATTATCTCCAAATCGAAATCCAGCGATATCTATACGTATTAGAATATTTCGATCTGCAAAAAGAGGTCTTAAAATGTTCTTAATAAAAAAAATGTGTGTAGCAATATACCTCTGCCTACCCCCAGGGGGATAAAGGTTAAAGTATGAAGTAAGGTTACCAGTTATGGTCATATACTCCTACAATACTTTGTCTAAAATTTTTGTTCCAGAGAAACCGAGGTATAAAGGTAACTTCCCACCGAACCGGTTCAATATAAGACCAGGATATAGATGGGACGGGGTGGATCGATCCAACGGCTACGAGCAAAAATACTTCACGCAGCAAAGCAAGAAGAAAGCTCAAGAAGAAGAAGCATATAAGTGGAGCACAGAAGATTTGTAACAATAAAAATACTAGAAATTTCTGAGTCAAATGGCTCAACAATCCAGCCATGTTGTTACTAAGAATGAGGATAGATATTTCAAAATGAGTCTATGTCGAATGAGTCATAACGAACGGTTATTTTACTGTCCAGGATGTTTGACTGCCTCGTGGTTTCGCGGCACAAGTATGTGCCGTGCGAACTAGAGGTCCTGGCCTCCTGGGTTCGATTCCCGGGTCGGGCAAAGTGTTATTGGGTTTTTTCATTAGGAAATCCTCAGTAGCAGCACGGAGTCTGGAATTGAGCCCGAAAAAACGGCAATAGGCTCGCCCCCTGTTACGTGGGACTGATACATACCTGGCGAAATGTGAGTGCAGAAATGCACCTCTGCCTACCTCTTCGGGGAATACAGGCGTGAGGTTATGTATGTATGTAGGATGTGAGTGCATTGAGCAAAATGTTGTCAATGTAATTATACAATTTTGTTTTTCATTTCTATATATCAAGTTATGGTCCGTTAATATGACATATTTGTAAATAAATAAAAGTATTTTAGTATTACAAATTTTTATTACATACTTTTTTATTGTTGGGTTAAGCTGAATACCAATATTTTACAGAAAACCGGCGTAAAGCAGTGAGCCTGAGTGTATATGTTAATTGTTAGGTCGCCATAATTATTTTAACTGACGAGAGCGACCAGTTACCCCTTTGCTACCAGCTTATCATCAAATATTTCAAATATTGGTATAGTCACTTGCCGTGCCGGTATAAAACGTAAATACTTATTTTTTTCTAGTCAGGGAACATAATATGATAAATGTAGTAAGAAAGCGCTGAGGAAGGCATAAAAATTGCCAAACCACAATATTTCAGTCAAAATACGCTAAGATACTTGTCTAGAACCACTACACAACATGCATCAAATCTATCATCAGTGCTTTCACTTTTTGAAACACTTCAAGCAACAAAGAATATAATTATTTTTTCGGATAAAATTAAAGTGAAATATTTTTTTCCGATCACTACTAAATACAATTAGTTGAAAGCTTATTTACGCAGCGAAATTGCATTCGGCACGAATGATCAGTGACATCAAATGACAAACTACCCGCCGCTAATGGCTCCAAAAAATTTAGGTTAGATAACTGATTTATAAATAAAACCCCCATATTATTCAATCGTTTATTAAATAGTAGGAAAACATTACGGCATCATAGACAATCGCAGTTTATTTAACACTATGCTAAGACATTGCTGATGGGAACTCTTAAGCGATTCGTTTTTCAATTTTTAACATTAGTCAACAAATTACTACAACCTGGTTAAATTTCTCTCGTAATATTATATTCATTCCGGTTAATAACGGCGTTTATATCGCAATTCGTGTTGTGATAATTAAAAAAAAAACTATGTAATAAGAATATTCTAAAACTAAAGTAATGTATTTTATAACATTAAAAGAAATAGTAACTTCTATTTAAGTTCATTAATCAACTTTATACTAATTTTTTTTTAAATATAGCGTACAAACTAATCTTTTTCCTATATTTTATGTAAGTAAATAGCTATTATAATACATATAAACTATTATTTCACGTAAAACAAAAAAAAACAACAACACATTGCAATATAACCAACATGGCGTTTAAAAATATAATTAGTGTGTGTTGCAAGTTAATATATTTTCTACTATTGCCTAAGAATGTTGCCGTAAACAAAATTTAAAATTCTAATTTAATAAATACAGGAGACTCATTAATTATTCTTGTTTAATTTCAGTCAAGTCATATTAAAAGCTAAATGTGGTTTACTGAGCGTACAATCAGGACCATGGTTGAAAATTAATATTACTTATTTAAATTACAAGTTGTATATTTAATTAAAATATATTTATACTAAACATAAGTAAGTATAGGATATATGCGTTACATAAACGAAGCTAAATATAACAGTGGAACAAGGGTATAAAACACAATAAGGCAACAAAGAAAACTATCCTCTACAGTCTAGGTACAATAATTTACATTAGCACATTGGTGATGGGGCACAAACGCTTGTATTCTCGAAGGGTAGGCAAGGGTGTATTTTTACAACCACCTTTTCTGCAGATTTAAGTCCCATATATCAAGGCTAGTCTACTGAGAATTTCCAAACGGAACATGAAAATCCTACCACCATGATATATGTGAATTTCCCTCATCACCAACTGTGGCAATGTCATTGAAAGTACTTCTTTAATTAATTAGCAGGATTATATAAATCAAATCAAACTGCATTGATTATTGCACAGATAAATATGTAAATCTCTTATACAATAAAGAACTGTAGTTAAGGAATAATGAGACGAAGATAATTAATGCAAGTTATGCTTTGAATTAAACAATTTACTCATAACAAACTCTAGTATTTGGGGCGAGGAAATTGTTGTTTTTTTATCAAATTATTACATTCATAATTTAGGAGACTTTATCTGGATGAAAAAACCTAAACGTCCACTACAAAGGTAAACCAGTGGTCATACTTTGGTAACTATTTCTAACAAATTTGAAAAAGGCAATTTCTTTTCCCTTTCATTGTTTGGGACAAAGGACAAAGGTGGGAGGAAATTATAATTTTGAATGGTTTTTATTATTCTCCAAACCCACATTTCCATGCAAGTAGAGCTACATAATTTGTATAATATTATGTTGTTTAACATAGCTTATGAGTTACCAGACAGCCATTAGTATAATACTAAATATCCAAGGCAAAATTAATATGTTTAAGAGGTGACCAATGTATAACATAAATTAAATCAAGGCATGTGGTATAACTATTTTTAGTATAATTATGCTACCACTGAATACCACGTTTTATCACAAGTAACTCATGTAGGAAGACGCTTAGCATCACAATATATATTTTATTGCTTCTTATTAGATTGATGATTAGATACATATTAAATTCAATGTCTGGCACATTAATTGGTGTTTTTACAACTGTTTTCAATTTTAAAATACGATTATTTAGACGTCACGGGCACAAATACATGCCAGCCGATATCTTTATTTCCCACCAATGTTTTTTTTTGTGTATCAGTCATTTACTCAACAATTAAAAGGGCATAATCGATTCTAAAAACCTGCCCAAAAAAGGGATAAAATTCTAACGACTATGTATTAGGAAATAAAATCAATTTCCAAGAATTGATCTAAATGTTTAAAAGGTTACTGAATAATAAATAAAATTTAAATAACAACGCAATATTACAACTTTAAAGTAATTTTTAATTTTTTCGGCTGGCAACTATGCGCGTGACATTTTAAAACTATTGTTAAACCTCACATTTTTATTGCTATACGATACGATACATATTAATTGGCCTGTGTTAATCATCACATACGCACATATAAAATACATTTGAATTATACATAGCTACATGACGTCATGTTAATTCTTAATTCTTTCAAAGGTTTTTTGACTTTAATATGGAGCTGTGTGTTTTTCTATAAGAATTACTAGATTTATGGCGCCTAATTATGAATATTTAAAAGAAAAAAATAAATTGGTACTTATATATTTTATAAGCCCTTTTTCTTCTCGTTTTTTGTAGTTAAGAACTAATTTGATTGCTACTTTTAATTTAATTTATTTTTTTAAAATCAATTAAAGAGCTGATGCTATTATTCACTTATTTATCTAAATTGATTTCTACATCATGCAGCATATGGATAATTCAAATTTCCAATACTTCTATTTATGCATATACGCCATTAAAATTTGGATCGCTTAAATATCATTTAAAATAACAGATCCTGATGACAGTTCGCAGGGGCGAATGGTTATAATAATTATTATATATATAAATAATTGTTTGTTAAAATTATCTTTTTTAGTCTCAAATATTTAATTTACTACCCAAAATCGTATCAACGTATTAAGGCTCGACCGAGATGGGTTTTTCGTTCTCGGCCGAGACCGAGACCGAGAATAAAATGATATCTCGGCCGAGACCGAGAGCCGAGACCGAGAATATACAAAGCGTGAAATTTTTGATTTTTAATACTGTTAACTTTTTAATACACTACTAATTGTTTAACAAAATTAACTGTTTTAATAATCAAAGTTAAATAACATTATATTATAACATAAAAAAAACAATTTTTCGGCATTTTCGCCCTTCAAAGAGTGTCGCCTCTCGTCATACAATTGTCCAGTTTTGCTAAACAGTTCGACGGTCCCCAACAACAAAATCTTATCTGCAAAATGCTCTACTGCAGTATAAAGGTTTTAAATTAAGTGAAAATATAAATATAAATTACTCACTCGCATCAAACATTTTTTTTTTTTAAGAAATAATTTTCTTTTTCTCAAATATAGAGAGCATTTTGCAGATAAGATTTTGTTCTTGGGGACCGTCGAGTTGTTCACTTGCTACGCTAGTAGGCTGCGCAGACTCGAACTCGGACTTCGAAAGACTCGAACGGGGCATAGGCGGCCGGCCGCAGTTCGCTAGACGGGACTTCAACCAATCACAATTCAGCCTCTCACGCACTTACACCGATCGACTTCGTGCTGCGGCGCGTGGCCACGCGCGGTAAAATTTGAATGCCGATCCGAACAAAGTTACAATCTCTGTCATGACCGAGAATCTCGGCTGTAATTAGCCGAGAACCGAGACAAAATTCTCGGTTGGATCTGTAGCCGAGAATGCCGAGACCGAGACCGAGACCGAGATCTCGGTCGAGCCTTACAACGTATACTATGACCAAAAACTATTTTTTTTTGCCACCAAATGTTACTGGCGTATATAAATAAAGATAATTGTGTACAATCAGATATATCACATCTAATCGTCTCACTATATGATCTGTTAACATTATGAGTGCATAAGTTACTAGGACACAACTTACATTTGTAAATATATATCATACTTGAACAGTTTTTATAGCTGTGTTTAACTGAGGGTGATAATCTGGGCAGATTCAGATTATTTTGTTATACAAGTTTTTAAAAATCAGGTCACAAAATACAAAAAAACTCTGAAAAAACTTAATTTATTAACCCTTCTCTTTAAATCTACAATAAAAAAGCTAGTTTATTTTTAATAGAAGACAAGAACATAAACAATACTTTAATACTTGTCAATGCATTAATAAATTTCATTCTGCCCACATTTATGAGAACTGGTGTATCAAATACTTTTAACAGCTGTTTTATTATTAATCAAATTCCCTATCTACAAGACCGAAGATGACTTATTTGATTAGTTTATTTTTTTGACCTACTCGACATTATTGTTAAAAATAAAATTCAGCCGGTAGTAAAATAAAAACAAACTCAATCACTGAAATTACCTCTGAACATTCTATCTGCACAGATCATCACCAAACCAACACAGCTATAAAACTACCAACAAAAGAAGCTTACAGTAGTGCCGAGGTGCAACCATGGTCGCATTCCCACTTCGCCCACGCGTGGGGTATCAACGCCGGCCGCGGTACCCGCCGCGACCACGTCTATCTCGGTCGTCATGCTCGTTGTGGTAGCCGCGACCTTGGTAATCTGCTTGTTGCTGGTAGCCTTGCTGGTAATTCTTGTTGTAACCACCGCCGCCACCACCTATACATGTTTTCATGAAATAAATAAATACACCCAACAGTCACGTACATAGTTCTGACCCCACATTAAGATACGAGTCTTGTGTCGTGGGTATCAGAAACTACAAGAGACTTTTCCCCGCACTGAGACAAATGTTTTTGTGATGTACAAATATTTGTTTCGGGTCTGGGTGTTTCTGATAGCCACGACACAGGACTTGTATCCTTATATTTATTTGTAGGACCGTTTACATTAATTTTCGTCGATTATTACCACTTCCGGAGGAGATAACTGAATGTTGAAATTAATAACATTAATTATGTTACTTTTATTTGCGACAAAAACTTATATGCAACGCCAATTAAAATATTGAGCAACAACATGTGCCACCATTAGAATCGACCGTTAAAATGAACACAACACTAATCAATCAATTCATCATCATCATCATAAGCCCATATACGTCCCACTGCTGTGCATGGGCCTTCTACCATTGAGAGGGTTTAGGCCTTAGTCCACCACGCTGGCCTAATGCGGGTTGGCGAACTACACACCTAAGAAATTCCTAAGAACTTTTAGGTGTGCAGGTTTCATCACGATGTTTTCCTTCACCGTTAAAGTACGTGATAATTCATTGTGAATACACACATAACTTCGAAAAGTCAGAGGTGTGTGCCTGGGGTTTGAACCCGCGACCGTCGAGATTTTCGACCGCGTGCCTAAACCTCGAGGCCATCACGACTTACATCAATTAATCATATTGAATCAAATTATTTCGGAACAGAATTACTTGATAAAACTAGCACATATTACGATGTGTTATGGTGATTTCAAACACATTTAAACTAAAAAAAAGTTAAAAAAAAAAGACATTTAGGTACCATTAGAAAAGGCGATTACACCTTAACTAATTAATCTGTATTAATTTTCGATAACGGTCGGTTAAACCCTGTAAAAGCAAACTTACCTTGATTATAACCCTGACTGTAGCTACCCATGCTATCGTAGTTATTCTGATAGGCGCCTTGGTTTTGGTTATTGTAGCCGCCTCTACTGTTCCCGTAGCCGCCTCGGTTCTGCTCGTAGCCACCTCGATTCTGTTCGTAGCCACCTCGGTTCTGCTCGTAGCCGCCCCGGTTCTGCTCGTAGCCGCCTCGGTTCTGATCATAGCCGCCACGGTTCTGATCATAGCCGCCTCTGTTCTTGTCGTAGCCCCCGGGTGGCACTTCATATGTTTGATAGTTTCGTTGATTTTGGTTGAAATTCGCCGGACTTGTTTGCGGTCTGGAATTGTTTTATTTGTCTCTGATGTATTTATTTAGGCTACCAAAAATTTGTTTTAATTTAGCTAAACATTAGTAGTTAATTATAGGGGCACGGCGTAACAACATTTGAATACATAAAAAAAGACCTGCGTTACATTATTTAAAGCTAGGCATGTCTCGGCAATATATCGAGTCAAAATCAAATGCTGCTATTATTGAATGTATTTTAATTAGATTATTTTAATTAGAACAATTTCTTTATTTCTATATTTTTGTCAACATACTTTATTTACAATAAAGAAAAACAAATTTGAAATATCAACATCCATAACGAATGTGGTGATGTCATTTTTTAGTTTTGTTTTTATGAATGTTATAATAATAGGCATTATCCAACACTGGCGATAAGATAATGTTGAGTTGTATGTAACATACCTATTTAAATACAATCAAACTAAATTCTAGTGATGTGAAATGGTGGCATATATTAAATCGATTGTAATAAAATACGTAATGAATAATCTACAGTATTAACAGTCCTACTTCGAGGTCGGTAAAAAAAATTAAGAAGTGCACATTTATTTGTCTCGTGTAATGTAGTATTGCGTAAAATTATAATGATAAAATCTAGCACATTACAAATAATTTAAAAAATAGTATATTGTTTTACTTCAATCACTAGTCCCGTGTAAAAAAAGAATAACTTAATTTATATAATCTGCTATATGTAAGTACACTCACAACGTTACGTTAAAATTAGAATCAAAAGTGGCATTAATGATATTGTTTTACTCAATTAATTATCACTCACTAAAAAATTAGGAAAATTGTTTGATAGACCAATGTGGTGGACAAAGGGTTAACCAGAGAAGCTGTGCCCGACTCTGGGACGCATAGGGGATAATTGATGGAATCTTAAAATCGTAATTTTAATTTCTCATTTTTTAAACCGTCTATTTAATTCTAGGTTCGTTGACCTCTAGAATCAGCTGATGCAATTGATTCACTCAAGTGTTTGAGTTAAAATTTTAAGGGAAAATCTTATTTGGGTGCGGTTTTTTAAGTTGTCTGTGTACATTATGGAAAGCATTACACCAGGTGAAGGATGTTACAAAATGCCTTTTTAAGCCACAAGAAAAAAATATTTCACTTTACTGTAAATACAGTTTTCTACAAATAGTCTACATGTTCTAATAATATCATAAGGAGGAAAATAAACACAAAAACTACTTAATGGATTTGAATTATTTTTGGTAAAAATATCCAAGATAGGAACTTCAGAAGTAACATAGGTCTTTTTTTATAAAATTGTGCCTGGGCAGAGCAGAGCCCTTTAAAAATAAAAGAAACATGAATTTTGTTCCTTTATTCTCCACACTCATGATAGCTCAATAAATTGCTTATTCATAGTTATTATGCTTATAAGACCCAGGATAATAGGAATATTATTCCAATCAGATTAGGAACAGATAATTTAAAAAACTAATGATATTTTCTTCATTACAAAGATGATAAAATAGACAGACTAGACTTCTATAAAGGCTTAAAAGTGCCCAAAAACTTAATAGACTCACATATCTAACGTTTACATAAAACAATGCTTTGATATTCATTAGCTTCAAGAATTATAAAGATTAATAGTTTTTTTTTTACTATTTAATAATTGTTTAGTATCTTAGAAACTAAAATAAAAAAAAACTGAATAATATCAAACATATATAACAACAAAAGAAAATATGTGGATAGAAGTCTAAACTACTAACACAGATCACATACATAAAAATACATGCAACATTACCGGAGCAAGCATAACTTGGAAAAATAAAAAGAAAACTACTTAAAGCATTATAAACATGTAATTATATATCTAAAACAACATATTTATAAACCTATAAAGACTACTTTACTTAACTAATATTACAACATGCAATAATACACTACTTTTAACAATTATGACAATAATATTAACTTTATAAGCACATGCTTTAACCAAATTTCTCACATGTTATTCTAAGACAGACAATAGCCATTTAAATAACACAAATTTTCTTCTCCATTCTTCCATGCACTGTGAGTCTTATTAATTTCCTACAGTAATTTTTAAGTATCATATATTATAATATAAATTTCTCCGATATAGACATATTCTTTGAGTCCCTAAATAAATATAAAATTTTACTTATTTTTAGTGTAAGCAGTTAGTTTAGTGTAGGTAAAATTGTGTATTTTTTTTTTATAATCAAAAAAATATATTTTTTGATTGGTTGTTCATTACTTCTATTTCTGTATTAAGTATTAGTGTACTTGTTTTGTTCTTCTTTTGTTGATTGTAAACTATTTTTTTTTTGCTTTATATTATTGAATGTTGTTGTTCTATTTGTTTCCAAAATAAATAAAATTATTACTGTCAATAAAAATCATCTCCATGGTAACTAGATTAATTCTCCAGCCCTATTGTCCTCAACATGCTCACCTGGCCTGTTCCCCGCCAGACTGTGCGTATCCTCCCTGCACTCTGCCCCCGCCCCTGCCGCCCCGTCCTCCTTCACCGCCACCCCTTCCCCCACGTCCACCGTCTCCCCCTCCCCTACCCCCTCGCCCACCCTCTCCGCCTCCTCTTCCCCCCCTACCGCCCTCGCCACCTCCGCGTCCACCGCCACGCCCTCCGCCGCCACCACCCTAGAGGACAAATTGAATATAAAGATTAATGTCCGACCGATAAGTCGGCTTTGGTTTTGGCTTTCGTCCATATCCAAGTAATACAATACAAAAATATTAGAAAGTTTTGGTATGTACCCTTTTTTTCTCGAGGGGAAAGCTGAGATCTACATACCTGCCCACCAGGTCCACGTTGTTGCCACGACGGCATTTCTGGCGGTGGCGGTTGCTGTTCGTTGGGACGCCCTCCTCGATCTGGGACCTGGACATAAAAAATGAAAGTGATACTAGGAGGTGCCAAAAAGCTTATCTCATTGTCATCACCTTAATATTGTCCCATACAAATATTAAGCACCAATAAAATAATGGCATAGAAAACTATGCATATTATTATACATTTATTGACAAAGATGAACAATAACATATTTTGAAGTTGTAGTTGAATATACTGACTACAGTTGATGTTTTAAAAGACTACATGAATAAATATATGTATTTTAACTTTAACTATAGTTTGACTAGACTCGCCTTTGGCCCACTTTGATTCGTCTTTACTCAACTTTGTCTCGACTTTTGACTACATTGACAGTTCTTCAACTTGACTTAGACGGCTTTTGACACGTTTTGACTCGACTTTGACACTGCTTTGACTACTTTGGCTCAACTTTGAGTCTACTTTGGCTCTTTGACTGGACTTTGACATACCTGTCCAATGATGACCTTGTTGACGTCGCTCTGTGTGTTCTTCCTGAGACTGGCGCTGGACGTCTTCTCCACCAGCAGTAACGCCGTGCGCGCCGCCAGGAAGTCAGAGAGACGAACATCCGGTTTCACCTTCAACTGCTCGCGTTTCGGTCTGTATGTTGATTGTATTGCGTCCTTCTTGGTTTTCAGGCGATCAGACCACTGAATGAAATTTATTAATATTTTTTATTGTCATTGTATGTATTTGGCATAAAATGAGAAGACCCGAGCAAAATTCCCGAGTTGTTTAGGAGTTCCCTAATGGTAAATCTAAATAACAAATTACCCAACACGGGAGCTTCATAATAGTATAGAGTTGGGTAACTAGCTTGCACCAAATAATGTTTATATCAAATTTAAAGTTAAAATAAATGTTTAATCATACTTATTAATTTAAAAGTGTCAATAACTGCCAAATAATAGGATATTTTTGTGTTTCTAAACCAGCTGAGATAAGTCAATATTTAATATTATTTTGATATTTGATTCATAAACTCACCTCAAAACTCTGTATAGTGCATTCCAATCTAGTTATGAGAGTCTCGCGTCTCAGTCTGTACTCTTCGAACAACTCATTGAAGGCAGTCTCCAATTGTTTCCAGTCTTTTTCCGAGAGAGCTTTGTTGTACAATGGCTTGCCTACAAGATCCTGGCCTGAAATTAATGATTATTTATATTTCATCATCATCATCATCATCAGCTGCCTCTCTCACGTCCACTGCTGGACATAGGCCTCTCCTATGGCACGCCACTTGGCTCGATCTACTGGGGGCCGTTTCGCGTCTTTAGCCGTAGGAGGTAATGCCCATAATCGCCTCGCTGGGCAGACGGGTTGGCGTTTGCAGTAGTTGTCGCACCAGGGCCGCTGCTGCCCGTCACTAGTCTGTGCAGTTTACCAGAGCCTCGTTCGCTAATCGGCAGGATACTAAGTTGGTAGGCGTACTCTCTTACATCAATATTTTATTTAATATCCCTATATTATTTATGTATAATCAACATTTATTTCACTTGTTAGTCCTCAGCACAAGATGCTATGACATGTGACCGAGCGATATTAAGGTCTTTGGTTCCTCGGATCGGGTAATCTATATTGGGTTTTTTCATTTGTATAATCTTAGTAGCTTAAGTCTGGATATGTATAAAACGTCAATGTGCTAGTGTTTTTGTAATTCACTTTAAATAAGTAGAAAATACGTAAATATTAGATATTATCTATTTATTTTTATACTAGAACGAAAAAATTACAAAACTGCATCTGATGGCAAGAACAGAACTATCCAAATACAAATATTAATTATGCTTATTAGACACAATTATCATCATCAACCCATATAGGTCACACTACTGGGCACGTGCTTACTCTACAACTGAGAGGATTTAGGCCTTAGTCCACCACACTGGCCTAGTGCGGGTTGGCGGACTACACACCTAATAAATTCCTAAGAACTTTTAGGTGCGCAGGTTTCATCACGATGTTTTCATTCACCGTTAAAGTACGTGATAATTCATTGCGAATGCACATATAACTTGAAAAGTCACAGGTATGTGCCTAGGGTTTGAACCCGCGACCGTCGAGATTCTCGACCACGTGCCTTAAACCTCGAGGCCATCACGATACAATTATGCTGTCTTAGTATTACGTTTTCAACCTACCCTCCTTCTGTATTGTGTCCTTCAGCTTAGACTCTAGTTTGGAGAAGAGCATCTCAGGGGTTATATTGGGCGGCGGTTTGTTGAACTTCAGCGATATCAGAATTTCCTTCAGGTCTTTGGCTGTCGGTGACTCTTGCTGAAAACATATTCTAGATTATAATGTATACACAACTTGGTCATGGTTTTTTATTCAAGGCTTAACTTTTAATGCTTCCTTTTATTAAGGGGATAGGGAGGAAACGTAAGCAGGCGGCGGGAATTGATTCTCTGAATAGAGGTTCAGGGACAGCGTCGTAACTACTGCAGACTGCCTTACAAAGGTTCATTAAACTATACTCACCACTACAATCTCCATGCCAGGTTGTTTTTCTTTTGGGCAATCGACTTTTACCATCCTGGCCGCCATCAGCTCCGAGACCAGGTAGTCGAGAAGAAGCAGACGGTCCTCCTTGGACTGCAGACGGGAAGACATGTGACCTGAAGAAACAAATAATCTGAGGGTTGAAAGCAATACTAATGCTTCTATTGCTATCTGTATTGAAAGACGTTTCAGCTTGTGCAATACAGTTTTTAAATGTACAAAATCAACCTTAATATGAGCATCACCTAGTGCTCGATGAGGTGAGTCAATACTTAATCCCAAGTTCGAAACCATAATATATTTGGATCTGCCTTAAGGAAGGTGCCGCATTCTGAGTTAAGATATTTGGCTACTATAATGCAGGTATTGTTATGGTGACAGGTGGGTTATAGTCCTATATTTTGCACTAGCAAACATTATTTTTAGGGAGTTTAGTTACTTCTTCATTTTAAAAAAGATAATAAAAAAAAGTTAAACTGCTTTTAAAATATGGACAATGTAGGCTATATGAATAAATGTTATATTGTTTTTGTATACCTGTCACAAGCTTCTTATAAGGACATCCTAATTCCTTCAAAAACGAACTCAACTCCAGAAGAAAAGAGCTTGACTCGTCTGGATCATTCATCATGCTGATTGCCTCTTCTAGACCACATAGGGTCTTCAACTCATCAGCTAGAATGTGGACCAGTTTGGTGTATTCCAAACTTTTAGGCCCACCTTCCAGTGCCTTGGAGAAGGCAGTTTCATCCGACAATGGGCCTTCATAGCTGGAAGAAATGACGGATAATAAAAATCAACTTATGGGTTCAGTGGCAAAAGTGAGTTATGTGCAACCTAGAGGTCTTCATTCAATTCTCAGGTTAGGTCAGATTTTTGGAAATTCACCTCTGCCTTCTCCTTTGAGATACAGGGGTAAAATAATCAATATGATAATTATATATTTATGTAACATTATACATATTTGTTGAGTATGTAAAATGTTGCTTTATTTTTGAAAATTAAACTGAAATGTATTTTAATTTTTTTGCAGATGATCTTTTAAGTAATTGATCAACCAAAATACATACTATGCCCTTATATTTTTAGAGGCAAAAGACATACAAATGAGACACCTCACAAGCTTATAATATAAAACCATTCTACTATTGTCATTTTTTTCAATATGATAAAAAACATCTTATTGAACAAATTCAACTCCATACAATATATAATAAATAAGATAAGAGGTAGAAAAATACCCATAAATAAAGTAATGAGGAATAACATTTTGTTTCATGTCGCTTTCAATTTTTGTAAAATATAAAATTAAAACTGAGATAATTGAAAATTTGTAATGAGATATACAAATTCCATAGTGATGACATCATCATTACACCATATTATATGTAGGAAGTGTATCAACAAGGATGAACAAAATCCTGACGGTAGATAAATGCCATTTGCAATTTGATTATTTTTAGCCAAAAAAAGATGTTTCTTGTTTATATACATACATTTTATATATGTGGAAATTACTTTTTAAATTCTAATATTGAAATACACCTAAATGCAGAAAAAATATAGTTATAAATGAATAAATAATATAAAGATTGTTACGAATAAACTCGAAATGTAATACGATCTAAAATCCATCATTTTTGTTGATAAAAATATTTATTGTACATAGAAATAAACAAAACATATGGCTTTGTGAAAGTTATTTGTTAAATTTGAAATTTTATTGCAGTATAAGGAATGCTTTTTTTAATTTACAAAAAATAGAGATCGTTCAAGAAGATAACCTCTTGACACATATTATTATAGAAAATACTCACCCCAAATCGTTAAGCGAGTCTAAAATGTCGTTTTCCATGTTTTATTTTTTAGACACACATAAATAAAAATAAACTCTAATAAATAGAGATAATTGTAACCGGCTATTCTTAAATCTTAATGTAAAAAACTTGCACAGCTTTTTGGCTAGTGGCAGATGCCAGCATTAAGGATGTAGTGTGAACAAATTTAGTAAAGTATATTAGGCGATTACCATTAATTTACTAGACTAAAATGTCGCCAACGACGACGAAAAACAATCCACTAAAAGTTAAAAGATTTTTGTTCCGTGTATAATTTCTAATTTAATAATAAGAAACAATCGCAATGCAACAAAAAAGTCCAACGTAGTACTTTTACAAGCACGTAAGGCTACCGATTGTCAAATAGTAGTAATAATCGATATTTCGATGACAAAGAAATACTGACTGCCTCGTGGTCTCGCGGCACAAGTATGCGCCGTGCGATCTAGAGGTCCTGGGTTCGATTCCCGGGTCGGGCAAAGTGTAATTGGGATTTTCCATTAGGAAATTCTCAGTAGCAGCACGGAGTCTGGAAATATGCCCGAAAAACGGCAATAGGCTCGCCCCCTATTACGTGGGACTGATACATACCTGGCGAAATGTGGGTGCAGAAATGCACCTCTGCCTAGCCCTTCGGGGAATACAGGCATTGGTTATGTATGTATGTATGTAGAAATACTGACAAGTTCATGCGTTAATAATTTCAAATAAATATATTTTGTAAAACTTGTAAATCACGATTTGGAGATATTATGACATAAAACAGATATAATAATAACATATTGCCCCTTGTGCACAAATTCTGTATTTTTTGGTTTAAATGTTTATTTCCATAATCTTCCAATAGATGTCGTTAATGGTCAATTATTAGTTTATGACTTCAAAGTTTTTATTATAAATTTACGTAACACAAGATGTCGCTGCTAACCTTACAGAATATTTGGCGCTTGAAGTAGCAAGTATCTTGAATTTGCTGTTCAAAATGCACGTAAAGTGATGTCACACGACCACAATGTTACTGCGTCGCATTAAAAGCAATAACTCACGTGTTTACTATGCAATCGAGTTACTAACGCAGTCTTGCTTGATCATAAAAACAATATCATTTTATTGCATATTTATGTTAAACTAACTAACATATCGGCTCCTACTTATGTAAATATTACCTAATTAATAAATCTTTTATGGAAACCTAACGTTTTAATTTACTACTCAACTCCACTCCGCACTGACATTTGCCGGTCGTTAAAATGACCATAAAATGTGGTTTCTCTCGTATATTAAGATTTCCAGTCATTTTCTTCACAAGATGGCGGATTTATGCATCTTAACTTTGGTAAGTACCTACTTGTTATGGAAAATTAAATATTTGCCTTTTATAGCGGCTTATGAAGCTTTCCTGTTGTTGCTTGTTATGGGCGCCCATTTTGAAATAATTGTGTAGGTATTATTATTCTAGACAGCCCCGTGGCGCAGTTGGTTAGCCACAAGCTTCCGAAACAAGAGGCCACGGGTTCGATTCCCGCAATCAGACAAATTGTGTGATCCACAAGTATTTGTTTCGTGGGGGTTTTTGTGAGACTTTACTGTCTCTCGTAATTTCTGATCTGTGTCGTGGATACACAAGACTATTATAGCAGTGATGGCCTAATTTAGCAGTGATGGCCTCGAGGTTTAGGCGCGCGGTCGAGAATCTCGGCGGTCACGGGTTCAAACCCCAGGCACACACCTCTGACTTTTCGAAGTTATGTGTGTATTCATGATGAATTATCACTTACTTTAACGGTGAAGGAAAACCTGCGCACCTAAAAGTTCTTAGGAATTTCTTAGGTTTGTAGCATCAGGCCGGCGTGGTGGACTAAGGTCTAACCCCTTTCAGTTGTAGAGGAGGCCCTTGCCCAGCAGTGGGACGTATTTGGGCTGATGATGCGGTACTAGAGGTCAGAAGATTATTTTCCAATGTCTATTGTATCATCTATTGTATGTCTATTCAGAGAGATGCAGAGAATCAACTCAGGATGGATGAAATGGCGACAGGTCTCATCCACAATATGTGACCCCAGAATGCCCCTCAAATTGAAGGGCAGAATATACAAGTCCATAATAAGACCTGTCGTACTGTATGGATCGGAGTGTTGGGCTACGAAGAAGACGGACGAAAGACGACTGCATGCAGCGGAAATGCGAATGTTGCGATGGATGTGTGGTGTAACACGGTTTGACAGAGTGAGGAATGAATATGTTAGAGGAAGCCTGAAAGTAGCTCCTCTGATAGAAAAGTTGAAAGGAAACCGTCTGTCGTGGTATGGGCATGTTATGAGGAGGGATGAATCATATGTAGGGAAAAAGATGATGGATATGAAAGTTGATGGATGGGCGAGCAGAGGAAGGCCAAAGAAAAGATGGATGGAGTGCGTGACTGAAGATATGAAAGAAAAAGGGGTGAATGAAGACATGACGGCTGATAGGGATGTTTGGAAGGATAAAACATACTGCGCCTACCCCAAATGAAATTGGGAGCAGGGCAAGGCAATGATGATGTCTATTGTATCATCGTTTTAAAAAAAAGAAGCAATAACTCTTCCTAATCTCCAAAAAATACACAATAGGTACTGTTTTATTGATTCAATAGTCGCCATCTTGAAGTTTAAGAGATGTCAATTGCTTGTTTACTGCATTTCAAGGTAAGGCTAGTTGTTTCGCTATAAACTGTGTTTTACGCAGCCGCGAAAACATCACGTTCCATTAATGTAGGTACATAGTTTTATATTTATGTAGGCGATGGCGTGTTTTAAACGTATGCCGCCGGGACTAAGGTTGTTTGTTGGATTTCACACGACTAATGATAAATTAAATACTTAAGTAAAATGAAAAATAAAAACTACTGTGTTTAGTTCTGGCCCTCAGATTCATTTCAGAAATTATCAGAATTTTTATTCTCACTATAATCCAGACTCAGAAATATGTGAATTGGTGCGAGAATATAATCGAAATAATAAATACACCCAACAGTCACATACATAGTTCTGACCCCACACTAGGATACAAGTCCTGTGTCGTGGGTATCAGAAACTACGAGATACTTTTTTTGTCTCACAAACACCCAGACCCGAAACAAATATTTATGGATCACACGAACATTTGTCTCGGTGCGGGGATCGAACCCGCAGCCTCTCGTTTCGCAAGCTGGTGTCTAGCCAACTGCGCTACTGGGCTGTCAAAATCTGAAGCTGAAATCGGGGCTCATTCCACTGCTTGTACTTTGACAAACTGCTTCAGAGCTGTCAAGTATGGTACCTACTGTAGGTACTATTTAACTCCTCATCATCATCATCATCATCAGCAGCCTTTATTACGTCCACTGCTGGACATAGGCCTTTCCTATGGCACGCCACTGGGCTCGATCTTCGGCCCTCCTCATCCAACCGCTGCCAGCCACCTTGCGAATATCGTCACCCCACCTAGCCAGAGGGCGCCCTACACTACGTTTGCCGAGTCGCGGTCTCCACTCCAGAGCCCGTTTCCCCCAACGGTTGTCGGTTCTGCGACAAATGTGACCTGCCCACTGCCACTTCAGCTCGCTAATCCTCTGGGCTATGTCGATAACTTTGGTTCTCTGGCGGATGGCATCATTTCTGATCCTATCTTTCAGAGAAACCCCCAACATAGCCCTCTCCATAGCTCGCTGAGCGACCTTAAATTGGTGGATAAGCCGCATCGTCAGTGTCCACGTCTCGGCTCCGTATGTCATGACTGGAAGGACGCACTCGTTAAAGACTTTTGTCTTTAGGCTTTGAGGTATGGGTGACGAAAAGACTCGACGAAGTTTTTTAAACGCTGCCCAACCCAGCTGTATTCTTCTTTGGGTCTCCTTCTCGAAGTTGTTCCTACCTACTTGTACCGTTGTACCGAGGTAAATGTACTCCTGAACAACTTCGAGAGTTACTCCCTCTAGCGCAATAGGTTCCGGAATAACCTGTCTATTAAACATGACCTTGGTTTTATCCAAGTTCATCCGGAGACCTATGCGTGCTGAAGAATTAGCCAGATCAGACAGCATTTGTTGCAAGTCTGCAACGGTTTCAGCCACGATGACGATGTCGTCTGCAAATCTCAGGTGTGAGATGTACTCGCCGTTTATATTTATGCCACGTCCTTTCCAGTTTAGAGTCTTAAACATATCTTCCAATGCATTTGTGCACAATTTTGGGGAAATGACGTCCCCTTGTCTCACTCCTCGATGCATTGGAATTTGTTCAGACTGCTGGTTTTGTACTCGGACGGTCATAGTCGCAGCGTCATACAGACATCTCAACACCTGGATGTATCGCCAATCGACTTGGCACCGTTGCAAGACACAGGGGCTGATTATATTCTTCAGTCTTTAAAATTTTAATTTAACTCCTCAGCTACCCATAAAATAATACTGAAAGAAGAGTCTAGCAGATTTCCTCTAGTTAATAAAGGAATACAGAATCTTATTATGACGGTTTTTGGCTGTTATCTTTTTCCACCACTCCTGAAGGCGGTCGAAATTTTGCATACCCTGCAACTAATAAAGAAGTTTATGAACTACGTGGAAACCCTATGTCAAGCTGTAACACTTTTTATTTATGATATTTATGGTGTATTCATATTTACTTTAACATCAGGCTTAGACTTATTAAAATTATCTTTGTAAAGACGCCTTTGCTATTGAACAACGGGCAGTTCTGTAAGTTTTCTGAGATTTTTTTAATTATTCGCATATTTAAAATAAAATGTTGCTAATTATCCGTTCGCACAATAATTTTATTCTCAAGGTGAGCTGCATAGGATATTCTAAGAATTGTTTTAAATTTCAAGTTATATTTCATCCAATAAAAACAATTTTATGTCGCTATTGTGACTGGTACATCTATTGACCGGTTCTAAGAATTTATGCGCATCAATATAATGTTATTATTTTATTAGAAAATTCAAGTTGTGATGGCCTCGAGGTTTAGACACGCAGACGAGAATCTCGGCGGTCGCGGGTTCAAACTACAGGCACACACCTCTGACTTTTCGAAGTTATGTGTGTATTCAAAAATAATTATCACGTACTTTAACGGTGAAGGAAAACATCGTGAGGAAACCTGCACACCCAAAAGTTCTTAGAAACTTAGGTGTGTAGTCCGCCAACCCGCACTAGACCAGCGTGGCGGACTAACGCCTAAAAACTCTGTTGTATTGGAGGCCCTTGCCTAGCAGTGGGACGTATATGGGCTGATGATGATGATTGGAAAATGTTACCAGATGAATAATTAGATGTCTTTAAGAGAGCATTTAGAACAGCGTTTCGTTTTATAGTAAACTTAAGTGAATAGGACCAGTTATTTGTCTTGTAGCTCGATTCTTTAAGATCATCGCTATACCTACTTCTACTTTCTATATTCATCATGATGATGACATCATCATCCTTTTATTTTATTTATTTTTTCTTTCATAGCAGAAATATTGGGGTTACAAATCACCACTTTGTTGTCACCTCCACTACACTACGATATAAGAAGGAAAACACTTGGGCTGCTTATAAATTCCTGAGCTTCATAATACGGCAGACATGAATTTTCTAACTTACACGACGACGTCGAACAAAACTCGTGTCAATGTACCAGTTACTACAGAAATGTTTACGTGTTTTTGATTGTTATCAACAAACATAGCACACACACAATATACAGCAGATATACACACACACTGTACACTGAAGTAACCTATGTATGTACGTGTAGGTAATATTTGATGTCTTAGTAAGTAAGTCAGTAGGTATTAAATAAACGTTCGAGTTTAACAAACGTGACGATCTTTCATTCCATTATAAATATCATAATGGAATTTGAGTTTAAGTTTGTAGAATATAACAAGTGTCATACAGCTGTATTGGGATGATGATCCTGTGATGGTTGTATTGATTTAAATAAAATAAATAAATAAATAAAATAATTCAACACTGATCCGGTTAAAGGTAGACATTAATGGTTTTTTTAATCATAGAAAAGAATCCATAATATACAATGGCGTCCGTATTAATAATTGAATAGGCACGCTTCCCGCCCCCCTCCCCCCGGGCTCGCGGGAAGTAGAGCCATAACCAGCTTTCCCCTCGAGGAAAAAAAAAGATGTATTTCTACAACCACGTTTCGAACCCAAATATTACGAGCATATTGTCATATTTTAAGCACATTCCTAGACTCTGCTACTTTCTCTGTAACTATCCTTTGAGAATTTCTTTGTAAAAAAAAAACAATAATATTTTGCATTACCGAGGTTCAAGCTCGAGACCTGCGCCGAAAACCCAGTCAAAAATTATGTATCACTAAAGTTATTATTGTTTAAGAAATGGATTTTATAATTCAGATCGTGCTTTTGATCGTTTGAAATATTTCGATTCGAATTCAAATAAAAGATATCAACACCTGCTTAACTCACAGGACACGTAAGCCATCAATTCCAATAGTTGTCGAGCGAGCAACCAAGTTGAGCCAACCCGTCTAAGAACAAGAATAGTGCTAAATAATGCGAAAAGAAGAAACAGTGTTACGTAGTAGCTCAAAAATGTTTGATAGACAATATTTACATGTGAATATTTATTAAAAACAGTTGTGAACGTTGAACGGACAACACGGGGTTGTCCAAACACGTTTTCCACATACGTTCTCTGTCCCACAATCACAGCCTTTCCAGCGACGAAGCACGCGCGCCCGCCCGCCACAGTCCACCGCGCACGCCGACGCGGCGCACGTCTCTCGTTGTTCGCGCCATTTTTACTTTCAAACAAACGCATTCCGGATTTGATTACAAATTTTAGGAATGTGATATGTGTTCGATGTACGTTCCAAGTGCCATAAATAAGTGATGGAATAAAAGAATACAAAATCAAAAATGGGTGTTTATATGAAATTATTGTTTTTTGTGACCGTTCTTGTGCCGAGTGTTTTTGGTCAAGAGACGGCTTGTTATGGTGCTGGCAGTGTTGCTGGTGCGGCTATCGGTGCTTTCTTGGCTGCACTGTTGTTGGTCGCAGCCGCATATTATTTGAGGAAACTATATTGGAAATCGCGCAAAGGTAAGTCACATACAACCATGTAAATACTTCATATTTATTTGATATTTCTTGAATGGTCCGTAAAGTTGCTAAACTTGTGTTTTAGAATTATATTTAATTCCAATTAACAGTCATTACGCAATCAACAAGACATCATTTTAATTGCCGTTAAATTCAAAACTTGCTTGTAATCTGAAGTCTTCACTTTTAAAGTTTATAACTGCTAGGTTCTTGTAAATTACCTCGGCTCAAATGTGCCTTTTAATATTCAAGACTTGTTCTATGATTTTCCTGTTATGTTGGCATCTTGGCTTATTCTTAGAATAATTTTAAAATATTCACGTTATCAATCAACGCCGAGTGATGTCTTGAATTAACAAAATGGTGTTTGTAAACATCCGAAAACGTTTACATGTATATTACTAGCTAATAAAAAGGTTTTTCTTCAATGTTGTTTTTTGTAATAGCTATTTAAGTCATAAGTTTTGCAACGTATCGATTTATTATTATCTATTAAAATAATTATATTTGCATTTTAATGTGCAATTGGAAATACAAGCCACATTTGAATAGCAATGGAAACCAAAGACCTTATTTTCATCAGTAAATGCATAATAATATTCTACAGCATCATTAACAACAAGCCATGAGTCTGCAAACGAACGCGTGCGCAGCGCTTTTGATAAAAACGTGACAAGAACTACATCGGTAAATGCATAATTTACACGCTGTAGCTATAGTTTTTCCATGATGTGTTTAGTAAAAAGGCAAAGGAAAAACAAATGTTATTTTTTAAAATTATGATTTAAATTGCCTTATATATGAATATCATCGCTTCGAAATATGAAATGACCACGACCAGTGAGAAAAATCGCATAGGTACCTATGCTCCTTGGCAACCTAAAATAAAAATATTTATACCTACTTGTATTTATCAAAAAAATGGTAAATAAGAATTACCGAATATGAATTATAGTCAACTAAATAACTGATAACTAAGGCAAAACTTATATTATATCTGAAAACACGGTTAATTAAAAAAAAGTTATGTAATATGTATAGAAACAAAAGCGATGACGTGTTTTGCATACTCATGACATGGGACACAATGTCATCACACAATCACACAAGTATTTGATATTGAGAATTCTTTGGCCAAGTTAATTAATATTTTATTATTACCTCACCTGGGACTTAATAAGTATATTAGAATGTTTAACACTGTCAGATGCAAAGGCTTTGGTATAAACAAATAAAAAAACATAACAAGTTGGCGAGACATCGAGTAAATAGGATTTACGACAAAGTTTTCGCGACTTTAAAGTTAGAAGATAACTTCACTTTTACTTACTATCTTTGGTTCAATATCGCTAGATGATAGTATATCCGAGTTTTCTTAGTGATTGGGCGTGGTATGATAAAAGTGTAATGGATTAAAGTCACGGTGAACGCTCGGTTGAAAGTAATGCATTCCCTACTACAGATAAGTTAAAAAAAATCAGTAGATAAATATCTGTCTAGCCATATCTATTTCAGTCTATATAGGTACGTCCCACTGCAATGATGATACAAAAGAATTAGCTTAATTTTTTATACCGAAAACTATACCATACAAAAACAATATATAATTTTGAAAATAGTAACCCATTAAGCGGCCCTTTAGCTATCTAAGATCTCTTCCAGACAACCCATAAACAAAAAAAGTATGTAACATAAATACCCCTTAGGATTGTAGGGCTATGAGTCCACGGTTTTGACTCGGAAGACAAGCAGTAAACATGGGTACTGCAGTAATTTTTCAACGTGCATTCTCAACTGTATCACAGATCACATTGTAAGATTTAAACAGTTAGCAAAACGAGGTCCTCGCGACAGACTTTCACTGACAAACCGGGTTATGTGCACTTGCTTTATTTATATACAGAATTCCCACGTCAGGTGTTTGTTAATATATTTAGCGTAGGTCTAGGAACGCTGTTCTTTTCTGCTTTAGTTGGTAAGCCTTGCTTGTGGTATAGAATAGATACGAATATCTATTCTGTTTGAATATATACGTTATAAATAAATAAATACACCCAATAGTCACACATGTACATATTTCTGACCCCACATTAAGATACGAGTCTTGTGTCGTGGGTATCAGAAACTACGAGAGACTCTTCGGTCACTACACCTAGACCCGACACGAATATTTGTGGATCACACAAGCATTTGTCTCGGTGCGGGGATCGAACTCGCGGCCTCTCGTTTTGCAAGCTAAAGTAGTATATGATGTACCTATTATGTATATGAGGCGTGAATCTCGACATAGTGCCTCGAAAACATCGCATTCTGTGATCAGCTTATGTATCAGTTTGGCATTATTGTGTCGACTATGGAGCAATAGTTGCTATAGTTATTTGGAGTGTTCCTACGGTCTTTGTTAGTTCAGTTATAGGCCATCACCGACCTATAAAAACATAAGTTTCCTATAACACGCAATGCCTGACTGTAATCTGTCAAAATGTATCGAGTTTAGTTCAGCCTCTAGATCTGATCTTTAGCATTTACAATATTCGTATTATTTATATGTCATAGCCTTTGGGACGCGTTAACATTATAAAAAGGGCGAAAAATTGGGGCAACAGTGTGGTCGGTAATAAATTACATCCGAACGATACGATGCCCCAAATCTCTTTCAAATAAGGGAGGGTGTAGCAAAACGAGTTCTACCCCATGTATTTATAGAATCAAAGACACAAGCTCACATAGCTTCAATTTTCTATATATCAAGCCAGCTATGCTCCAATGAGTCAATAGAATATATTTCTTACAAAAGCTCTTTAAATATAATAAATTAAAAAAGTCAGCAATATTATTTAAAAAATAGGTTGGTACTACATACAATGGCTGTTTGAGTAGAAGCTATTAAAATTCTTTGAGATAAGACGAGAAGCGACCCTCCGGTGCTGGCGTAATCTTGTGTGCATACAGATTATGCCATAATCCACCTCTTTGTTTTAAACTTATTTTAGAGGTCGCGAACATACTTGCCATAATAATTAGAAAATGTATGGATCTTGGTAAAATTTTCAATGCTTGGTAAAAAAAAATGATTTTTAATTGCAATTTCCGAAAATTTTGATAGCTAATCTGATGTCTTCAAATCTACCTCAGCTATTAAAAGTTTCATTGGCCTATAATGTTAGAAAGACCTTAATCCATCACGAAGTAAATGAGGAGCAGCAGCATTATGAACTTCATCTGTGATTAAAAGATTCCGTTTCTTCTGCTGCATCTAATAGACCTAGTAAAACAGGGTATTGATTGGCGAATGTAAAATGTGATCTAGAGGTCCCGGGTTCGATTCTCGGGTCGGGCAAAGTGTTATTTGGTTTTTCCATATGATGTGACTGACATACCATTGTTGGATTCAAGTCCCTAAGTAAACTTAGAATAAAAAAGTTGCAAATAAGACCAAAGAATATTTTTATAACTCCGTATACGCAGGAGTATTTTCTAAGAAATATGTTGGTTTCATCCGAGACCGGTTTGACGGGCGGAGATAATGATTACTAGCTGAGTAACGTGTGTTCCCTTGCAACATTCTTGCGCGTAGATATTTGGATAAGTATGGAGATGGATATGGTACCAAAAATAACCTGGATGAATGGCGTTCCTCAATAGTGCGGTTCAAACTGTGTTTCCTTCCTCGCACAACATCTTTGTGGAATCAGCTTGCCTTGGCGGTATTTCCAAACAGATACGACTTAGGGATCTTCAAGAAGGGCGCCTATATGATGATTCCTCTGGTATTATAGGTTTTCATGGGCGGTGTTGACCACTTAACAGGTGGCTCACTTGCTCGTTTGCCTCCTTTTTCAATAGAAAAGCGAAAAGCTGTTGTAATAGATTAAATTCATCATCATCATATACGTCCCACTGCTGGGCACGGGCCTTCTTTACAACTCAGAGGGATTAGGTCGTACATCACGCTGGCCCAGTGCGTAATTTTGTTTTTCAATCTGCAATGGGTGTTCATTACAGATTGAAAAACAAAGCTATGTATTTATCCCTTCTCGAATTGGAAAATAAACAACAAAATAGTATAGATTAACACTTTAATATACTAAGGTAATTTAAAACCTATTAGATGCTAATAATATATAATTATTCAACTAATAATTGATTGCTTCGTTGGTCACGCGGCACAAGTATGTAAATTATAATGTAACTTTGACAGCAGTTGGCAAAAACAATTTACAAATAGATCAATTAGCCAGAGATGATCTGCTGATGGTTTTAAACTTTCCCAAGATCATATGGAGAGAACACGTAAACTGCGAAACTATACGGCAAAGATACAAACTTTTAAGCAGTTAATGCGATTTAAGCAGTGATGGCCTCGAGGTTTAGGCGCGCGGTCGAGAATTTCGGCGGTTGCAGGTTCAAACCCCAGGCACACACCTCTGACTTTTCGAAGTTATGTGTGTATTCACAATGAATTATCACTTGCTCTAGCGGTGAAGGAAAACATCGTGATAAAACCTGCACATCTAAAAATTCTTAGAAATTTGTAAGGTGTGTAGTCCGCCAACCCGCACTAGGCCAGCGTGATGGACTAAGGCCTAAACCCTCTCAGTTGTAGAGGAGGCCCGTGCACAGCAGTGGGACGTATTTGGGCTGATGATGATGATGATGACAATTTTTTTGTGACTTCCGATGTGGTTGCAGCCGTAAAGATACTGTTCGTATGTGAAAAATAAAAAAGAAACATTTACGAATCACTAAAGAGGTTTTATGGTTAGAAGTTTTTCTATCCAGCTAGATACATTTTTGTTATTTTTATTTTTTATCTGTGGCACCAAGTAATCTTTCATACTAAGTTCTGTTACACCATGTCATACTGGCCAATTGTTCTATCAATAAGGAGTATCGGCCACATTGTCTCTAAAACAATTAACAGCCATTTGTTTTGCTGGCGTGACGTCAATGTGTTAGAATTTTAATTACTTGACTTTTAAGTGGTGTGAAGGATGTTTCTTGTTGATCCCTTCTTTTTATGTCTCATGCCTAAACTAGCATATGACTGTTTTATGCATATAAATACCCCAAAAACGGAAATAGACTCGCATTATCTGGAGTAGAACTTGAATAATCGGTAAAATATGTGTGTAAAAATGCATTTGTGCTTAAATAAATATTTGTAACGAGCTTTTAATTACCAAGGAGGTCTGAATCTAAAGACACATAAAGCATATAGTACCTGTTCAAAAGTTGTTGTGGTTTTTATTTACGTATTGGTAAAGGGGAATCCCGGACGATAAACCACTGACTCAAGACGATGAGTAAAAAATGTATAATAGGTAATTTTGAATGTAATTTGTCTGTACCGATTTGTAAGAAGTTCGATCATATTTTTGTTTTACTTCATCCGGCATCTGTAGAGTATACTTTACAAATGTTTATTGTCTCTCAAGAATCCTTACGAAATATCCATTGCCTAGATAGTTTTAAAGTACTGGCAAATTTGCTGTGCTTTTAATTAATGTGACTGCCTAGTGGTCCCGCGGTACGTATGTACCGTGCGATCGAAATGTCTCGGGTTCGACTCTCAGGTCAGTGTCATTGGGATTATTCATTCCATTAGAAATTTCCAGTAGCAGAACGGAGTCTGGAATTGTGCCCGCAAAACGGCAATAGGCTCGCCCCATATTACGTAATACGTTCCTGGCGAAGTGTGGGTGCAAAAATGCACCTCTGCCAACCCTTCGGGGAATACAGACGTTAGGTTATGTATGTTCAATTAATGAGATTACTTAAGATCCTATGATCATAATCAGGCTCCCCTCTTTTTGCCTCTTCTACCTTCTTTCTTATAAAACAATGCATCTAGTATTTTATCAATCTGGATGGGTGAAGATTATGTTCTATACAAAGTTATTTTTAAAATGACGGGCATCAAACCTAGAACTCACCGGCTTCTGTCGTTGTAGTGACGTCATAATGACGACACCGACATACCGATCATTCAAGCGCCAATACCGATACTATTAACGCTTGTTACACATGAACGCGATAATAATTTATTTCGATATCAAGTCTGATAAGGTTTTAATATGTATTAAAGAATGTTCTTTGTAGATTACTGGTTTTAGCTAAGCACTTCAGTGGTTCTGTACAAATATTCTAAGAATAATTTCTCTTTTTTTATATGTATTTATAGTCACGACTTTAAGGTAAAGATTTGTCTTTCAACCTCCATGCTGCGTACATAAATTTATGTATTGCATACATACATACCTACATGGCCTACGCCTGTATGGGGAAAGGGTAGGCGGGAGTGCAGCTCTGCACCCATATTTCGCCAAGTATGTTTCAGTCCCACGTAATAGGAGGCGAGTCTATTGCCACTTTTCGAAAATTATTAGGTATACTGTTTAAAAGAATATATACTGTTTTTACGATATTTTCCTTTATGATACCTGTTAGTTCTATCAAAGAAAGAAAGACAAAAAGAAAAAAAAACATTTATTGCAAGCATCATTATAAATAGCAAATACCTATTGAAAAGACTAAGAAATAATGAACACATTATATGGCGCCAGAAAAGGTACCTCCCATTCAGCTACATGCTGCAGTAACGCTTCAATGATACTGCAACGCTAATCAATAAATATTATTAATACACGTTTATTTTTAGTTGCCATTTTCACTGAGGTTGCTCCTAGTTGTATAAAATTAACACCTCACAGTAGAACAGCGTGCGAACTAAGACCTTTACCCTCAACTATGGAGGCCATTGGCCAGCAGTGCACCAGAAGTGCAGCCACTTAGCCATATAAAAAAAACATTTAAAAGTTTTTCACTATATCTGTAGGTACCATCAAAAGCGGTGTAGTGACTTCAATGAGCAAATAAAAAAAATTCTTCAACATTTCCATCCGTATCTGCAAAATAACTTCCTTTGCAAATGCATTGACAGTTCTTTCTCTAATTACGAAATGAAAGAGTTTATGTAAGCGATTACGTAAAGCTTTCACTGGACATTCTAAATTCCATGTCTACATTACCGGTCGGCAAATCATCGTTGACATGTGTTTTCTATTCATAATCATAGACCAACAATAAAGACGTATATGGCTTGGAATAATAATGTATTTACGACTTTTTAACACTGAGATGTCTAAAGTTATGTCGTTAAAATAAGGTATATTTGTAAAGAATTGCGTAATGTAAAGTACTTGATTAATCTAATCTTTTTATGGGTGAATAGAAGGTGAAATAAAATTTCAAAATATTGATCAATAGCACTTAATTTATTAATTAACACATGCCTTAATTATGTCAGGTATATTATAGGTATAACCTTTGCTTAAATGACGTCTATAAAACCGCTAAAAATGACATAAAAATATTAAAGATATCTGTTACCTGCATCTCGTGTGTGAAAGCTAATTAAGTTACTTTCCCTTCGAAGGTTGCGCCACTAGTAAATACAAACTTGTACGTCGTAAACTTACGGGATACATTCGAGAAAGTTCTCTGTCAAAATGTGTGAAATATATCTATCAATAATATGGTTATGTCGAATGATAAATTTTATAATTAAATTGAAATTAATAAAAAGTGTTTTTTATGATCGATTACACCTTTATAATATTTAACTGTAATAAGCTTAGTTTCAAATAGATTTTATGCTAATCGCTGGTTCTAAGGCCCTGTTATCAAAGAAATCCAACATTGGATCAATGAGTGAAAAAATCCATAAAGTCTATAATGAATCGTCGAGTAAATGTAAACTAGGTTGCAGTACGCTTCCATTGAAATGGATTCATTCATAAATATTAATAGCGTTTATGTGCTGTGTGAATTAATTTACTGTTTAATTATTCAGAACACTTGCCGATATTTTCCGATCCCATAATAAATAAACTAGTGTAACAGGTCTTTGGGGACGGGCACGCAAGACAAGAGGCATACAAAAACATTTCAATCTAAAAAAACACTTAAGAGTTCGTAACTATGACTTTTAAAATATTTTTAGTTTTGAAGTGGATTCACATTTTTCTGTCAATACTCAATATTTATGGATAACATGTGGGCACTACGACATAATTATTTTGCAATTTAAAAAGTAACTCCATTTTAATTTTAAAATATAAATTCCAAAAAACATACGAAACGGAACTCCTTTGTGTATTTTCTACTCACTGGCATAAAGTCAAATGTCATTCTCAAACAATATTAGCCAGTTAGAGCAAAACAAGTTTTTATCTGTTTTCCAAAAAAAAAAAGAAACTCATAAGTTGTACCTGCCAAGTTACCGTGTAGGGAGAGGTTCTATTTCGCATGGCGATCCGGTCGGCGGTTGTACAGTTAGGTGGCCAGTGTTGTTTGCAAAACGCCGCTGTGACGAATAAAAACAATACTTTTTATTACGCCTACGCGCCTTATGCAGGAAATCTCTATTCGGCGATTTTACGCGATCATTCGATTTGAGTTTGTTGACCTTTGAATTTGTATTGTTTGTTTTTTGCTAATTTGCATACATAGCAGAAGTAGACATATAATAATCATAGGTTATCTGTGAAAGGATAATTTTACGAAATGGAATTCTACATGCTAAACATGCTAAAAAAATAACACGTGACTTATTTTGCAACCTAACCTAGAATATAGGCACTATAAAAGTTCACTTAATGAGTATTAAACTATTTTGTAGAGCTTCATTACAATTTTAACTGCTCGTTGGCATTTACTCGCTAGATGAACAGGTAAATCCAAATTAGTATTATAATTCCAAAACTGATAAACCAATTTCGATAAAGTTTTGTATAGAGATAGATGAGACCTTTGAGTGGATAGTGTGTAAAAATGTAGGATGAAAGATGGAGAATATTTCATGTTCTGAATACGATTCCAATCATTTGATTTCTAAAAGGATTTTTCAGCACATATTAATACCATAAAAAATAGATCAAAAATTCAGTTTTATAACCGCATACTAAAATATTATAAACATACTTTGTTTACCAACACTACAAAATCGACCTCAAAAAAAAATCTAATTCAGAAACACCTGATAGCGTTATCAGATAAAATGTGAATAGATAAGAGGATAACGTGGGAACATGCCAGTTAATGCCAGTGGCGGACCGAACAAACATTACCAAGTGCCATTGTGATATTGCCATGATATAATTGTGTTAAAAGTGCCAGATTGTGATGTTGCCATTCTGTAATTTTCGGATTAAGAAACGTGAGTGTTTTACGTAATATCATTTTATTTTCCAATGACTGCTGTCCTTGTTGGAATGTCTTAAAAGGTCGACTCATTGGGATAGATTAAACTTTTCTTATAATTTCGTATATTACGATATACCATATAGAAATTGACAGCGTGATTGGTTCAAAATAGATTTTTAGGCCCGAAAGTATGTTAATAATCTTCTCAGAATAAATATTTGCTTGCAGGTATTATCTGTGGCTTAGGGTGTTTGTTCTTGTGAAATTGGAGTTTTTTTTTTTAAGATAAAGACATGAGGATAATTATCATAGTTTGGATTTTGTAATACCCTTTTGTATGAGTTAAATAATCACACGTGTATCTCGCGTTGTCTGATTAAAAGAAGTCATTGGAACAGGAATACGGTTTAAAGTAATTCTAACGTTTATATTGGAACTTTGATTCCGGAATTTTAATAGTCTATCTCCATTTGAATTTGAACTTCAAGACGCATTGAGGGAATTTCTCGACATATCAGACTGATAAGTGCCGAGACATTTTATCTCTCGTTGATCGATATTGTAACAATCGTTTTTTTAAATCTGGCAGTCTTAAGCAGTTAATCTGAGGAAAGTTGGCAGTGTCTATGTCTAGAATACAATATTTCCCATATTACACGAATTGACGATTTCGTTCTCTTACAAACCTCAACAACAAAGTTCGCTTCGGATTCGGATGAATAAGTCTTTTTCACATGCCATTATATAAAAGAAAAAATAAAAAATCACCAAACGCGTGTAAAGGTCGTCGATTAAAAAAAGAACACGAAAATTTTTAAACACGTCAAAAATTCCATTCGAAAAATAAAACAAAATGATTGTGTAATTGTTTTGGGAACGGGAGCGTTGGGGGCGAGAAGGCATCCGAGGGTAGTGACGTCACTCCTCAGGTACTGCCGCGTTTCTTTGCAGAGAATTGGCGTTTGACGTTTTATTTAAACAGATGTTTTTGAAACACTTGAGGGGACCAAGTTTATTGTCTATGGTGAACTGTGGTTCGAAACGGGTTTTAAAGTTATTCTTTTATTACGACACTGCTATATAAGAATCAAGCTATTTAAGTACAGCAGACTGATACTTGCTAGTGATATTTCACTATGACTGACATATAAAATTGTTATTAATATTTGCCTCGCCATCGCTAAATGTCTTAATACTATTTTACTCCATAACAATTTTTTATTACTGGTACGTCAGTGTCAAAAGTGCACATTTTTTTTTATTCTTGGATGATTTTATGACTTTTGGAAGTACTGTTGAAAAACGTCAAATTTACCTTGTATGAGGTAGAAAACTTGTCATACACTAATTTCAAGGCATACAGAAATGGCTATGGCATGTACTTACCTTACCTTCCCAGTATCAGTGAAAACGTGAACAATCATATTTTTACCCCAAGGCCGAGTAAATACATTGTAGGACAAACATTAGCGTAATTTACACTAACAGATAACTCATATCGCCAGTTTTTTTAAGACTTAACAAAATTCCTTTACGTTTGCACAACGTTTTGGTCATACTTACATATATATATATATATATATATATGTATATTTCATATGTACCTGTGTGAGACATGTGGTATAGCTTTATTATCCCCTGGTTTAAAAAGCCTGATCAATGCCTTTCCTTCCTCGTGGTCTCGCGGCACCAGTATGTGCTGTGGAATTGGGACGGGTTCGATTGCCAGGGCGGGTCGGACAAAAGTGTTATAGGGTTTTTCTATTGCGAAATTCTCAGTAGCAGCACAGAGTCTGGAAATGTGCCCGAAAAATGGCGTATACTCGCCCTATATTATGTGGGTGTGATACATAATAGAATGCGTATATACATGGCGAAATGTGGGTGCGGAAATGTACCTCTGCCTACTCTTCGGGAGGTACAGGCGTGAGGTTACGTATGTATGCTCCTTATTTTACATTCATGCTGGGTACCCACAAAGGGTTAGGCACAGGTATATTTCTACTCTATACCCATCTCTTTGTAAACGTCGCGCAGTAGACAGTTATTGCCGTTAACAAAGCACATTTCCTAACTCCAAATTCTGTACTGAAAATTTCCTAACAGACAAAACCAATACCAATTTACCCGACCTGAGAATCGTAATCGGGATCTGTCGGTCGCACTCGCAAATTTATTAATCAAGACCGTCGACACAGATATATTAATATGTATGTATGTATATTTTAAATGTTATCTATGCGTATCAATAATTTAATCCGTAGTTCTTGACTATGAAAGCTTCAATACCAGTTCTTAACATTGTATCCAACACTGGGTGATACTTGTTACATTACGTGTTCAATAAATATAAATAAAGATAGTCACGATGTTTTGTTTATTCAGCATGTACTCGTATGAAGTGCAACCGCGTCAATATGCATATAATTATAAATATTATAAATTCTTCGGTGACAAGACAAGAGTAATTTTTGTATGTTAAGTACTTTAACCGGAATTGAAGTAAGAATGTTCTTTACTATAATTTTTAACAGTTTTCAAAAAAGGAGGAGGTTCTCAATTCGACTGTATTTTTTTAATGTTTGTTACTTTAGGACTTTTTAAGCTGAAGCGACGAGAGTATACAAAGCAAGTTCTTAGGATTGTATTTATATTTTTGTCTACATTGTTTCCATTAAAAAAACTCGTTTGCGTGTAATCAGTTTTCCGAATCAGAGTTGTTTTGATCATCAACAAAACAAATTTCAATTGAAATTTAAAACGCCTTTTAATGATTTGTTTTCGATTTCATTTTCAGTTACAATTATCTATGGTTCTAATAATGGAAGAATGTCTTGGCACCATTGATATATTCCATTAAACGACCTTCGACATTGCATTAAAAAACATGGCTGTATAGGTTGACAGCATCTTAAAAAAAAAAAAGTTGGGATGACAGTTGGCATGATCAATAACGGGCGCTTCACACCGGCCAGTTCGCCGCGGTCTTACTGGAATCGAGTTATGTGGGTCACCCGAGGAATGCCACCGGGCCGGCCGCTCCCACCTGTGCGCCGCACACCGACACCATGCGTGTGTGCGTAATCCGAGATGAGCACTGCTATAAAACCTTTTTGGTGTATGATACTCGCCATACTCCATTGAGCGTTATTTTTTCAAACTTGGAATAGGCTTGGGGATTTGTAGTTGTGGTTGGCTTGAAAATATAACAATACCATAGATTAAGTCTTTATTTTAGTTTTGATGTATGCCTATGATGGATTTTAAATTTCGAATAGGTATATTTATTTTGGTTTGAATAAATATGCACGTACAAGTTTCTCTACTTTAAAATAGAGTAAATGCAAACTTCTCTTAATACGTTTGTTAAAAATACGCTTTACGTACAATGGAATAAAAACACAGCCTCTATCCCACATTTATGGCGCAATAAAGATAAGTTTGCGTAAAGATAACGCAGCATTCGCGTATCTAGGCAAAGGCAATACAATATGTAAATATGAATTTAAATGTCTAATATAATACACATACATTGCATCAGGTAATTCAGACGTCTTCGAGTCTGCATATATTTGCTAATTTTAGCACTACATTATTAAAAATATCAGAAAAAAACAAGTTTTAAGGGATATAGTGTTTTGATACTTTCATAAAGTCATAGACTTGAGCTCTAAGTTACGCGAACCTTTTACTTATTTAAAACACAACTTTGTACCAAGTAACAAATATTTCGCACACTGATTTACACTGTATAATTATGTTCCTGAGTTTATTCCCGGGTCGGACAAAAGTGTTATTGGGTTTTTACATTAGAAAATTCTCAATAGCAACATTGAGCTCGAAAAACGGCAATAGACTCGCCTTACGTGGAACAAAAACACAATTGGCAAAGGTGGGTGCAGAAATGCACCTCTGCCCACCCCTTCGAGAATTCAGGCTTAAGTGGCCATGTACCCTTACACCAGTGGCGATACTTCCATAGAAGCCCAAAAGCGTTACACGTTAATTGTGTAATGTCTAGTTTATATTTATTGTGGGGTCAAGATATTCTCATTTATATGTCAAATTGCTTTTGTTAAATAAAGATTTAAAGCATAAAGATTATTATTCGGAATTTTGTAAGACTAAATGTATAATGTGATTATGATTGTATTGGAAATCCAAGTACGATGTTTTTCTAACAATATTATACCTAGGATCCGTAATGGCGCCGAAGCCGCATCTTGTTTCTGTATCTTGTCTCATTAACATCCGAGAACTCGTCTAGCCTGCTTCAAGTTTTTATCATCATGCCTTTCAATCTACAGGGCGGGCAGACATGCAAAAAATGTTGATTGCGTGTCCTTGTCTTTTAAGTTGTGTACGGAGTAAGAAATGGAATAGCCAAGTATGAACACTGGTATATCCGCTACATTATTGAATCTAGAATGGTGTCCAGAAATTAAATTTTAGAGTACATAAATAAAGTGGACATCCCCGCGACTTATTTTTTAATAAAACCCATGAAATCTTAAAAAGAAGTCCTTGGATATTTAGGTAGTTAAGAAGTTCGGACACCGTAATCTATTACAGATGTGTATACATATGTATAATCTTTGAGCTAGGATCTTTTGTTCAAGCATTCCACAATATTATTTTGTTACTAATTTTACGTAAGATACAAGTCATCCTTAGTATTTTGGTCGGATACACATCCAAAAATCCTATGTTTAACTTTATTCAGGAGCTTGGCTACACTGGTCTTGAAATTTTGAACGGTATTTTAGTCTCTCGTCATCAAAACGTAATATTTTTTTTACTGATGGGAAAGTTAAACGAACTATCTGTTTTTCATATTCGGCAAAGTGATATCATTGATGGTAATTGATTTGAACAAATAAAATGACAGTTGGCAATGACTGTCAGCTGACAAATACAAATAAATAATAAAAAAGCGAATTTATTTTTAAACATTTCCACGCAGTATTAATTCGTACTATTTGTAGTGTAAAAATGAACGCAAAAACAACCTTTTGTTTGCACTCCATATGCATACATTGTCTGTTTGCTAACGTTATCTGATAAGCACTTGGGGCGCTCAAACCTGTTCTCTGATTCATACACCGACTTAATTTTATGTTATTCTTGAAGGTTATGTTTATTAATACACACTCTCATACGCCTGTATAGTCGATTGATAGGCAGAGGTGCGACGGCTCGGACGTTTCTAGAATCCGTTTACTGAGATTTTTCTATTTGAAAAAACAAAAACATATTATGGCAATAGGCTTGCCCCCTATTACGTGGGAGAGATACATACCTGGACAAACGCATATGCCTACCATTTCGGGGAATACAGGCGTGAGGTTATTGTATATCTAATCTATGCATGTATGAAACAAAGACATTTTGCACGACTCGGAAACTGAACCTGAGGTCAGGTTCGTAGAAAATGATACAGATAGTATATATAAAATAGATAGTATTTATAAAAAACATACAGATATATTATTATACCTATTAATCATTTTAGTATTGCACAATCAATATGGAGGTCCGTTTTTTAATGCAAACTTCCTCTGTTTTTTTGTAGGTTATAAATAAATGTCTTTAGTAAAAAAAAAACAAGATATAGGCCTAATTTTACAAGCATCAACGTTGGTGGCCTCAAATGGTCTCGCAAATTCGGCGGTCACGCGCGCCATGCAATCAATTAGATTTTGTTGGCTTTCTCTTATTTTATAACGTGCGCTGTGGAATTTTGCAACTTGAGTGTACCGATTTAGTGTAACTATCCACCACACCCACAAACGAAAAAATACCAAGAAAAATTATCATGCAAGGTCTTTTTATGAGTTATCTGCATAGTTCATAGTATCAGCTAGTCAATATCTAAAGATATTACTTATAAAATGACTTAAGATCGAACAAATCGTTCTTTCAGTAAAAAAAAGCTAGTCAACAGTGAGTTGTTCGATACTTTTCAATACGGTTACGAGCGCAGTGCAGTGGCTGACTACCTTTAATGCATTCTTCGAAAACGCCAAGTTATATAAAATGACTTAATCTAGATTTTTCAGATAATCAATAATCGGCATAGAAATACAGTAAGTCATGTTTGTAATGCTACCATTTTAGTAACCTTCTATGATAATGAACTGTTTTATAGTCAAATGTGTATTTGAAAAAGAAGCTAGGTAGAGAGATATAAATGTATGTGTACAGTAAAGACCTTTGACTCTTTGAAATGACAAGTGGGTAAATTATCCTACAATTTAATGACGAAGTATAAAACATAAGGAAATCTGCGCAGATCTAGATTGTCTTTATGGCCATCGCGATAAGTCTAGAAGGAAAATCTGTAGGGTAGAAATATACATCCACTGAGGTTTTGAAACGATGACGTACACAACCGAATATACGTCGCTATATTACTCTAGAAATCATTTTTCCGCGTCGTAAAGACTACTGCCGTAAATAATTTCAAGTAATAAAACCATTACTCTGAAAGCAATGGATAACTGGGATTTTAAAAAACAAAAATGTTACTGTAAAATAAAATAAAATGTTACCGTATTCCCCAAAGACTTCCAGAGAGCTTTATCTGAAACGGCCTGCATCCAACGGCTTCCTGCGATCTTGATAACATCAGTCCATCTTGTAGTCTTTGGGCGTGTTTCGGCTGATGATGATGATGACGAAGTTGCTCACGTCTGCGATGTTCTATGATACTGCAGCAGTCTTACACCGACTCGGAAACCCTTTACTCTAATGTAACGTACAAATAGTGACACACAAGTGTTTCGTGGTCAGTATGCATATTAAGTTGCTATCAAGACGGCATATTTGTGTTGTTTGGCCAGGAGTAATTGCCTGTTACCCGTCGCAATTATTTGGTCCGCACTGCCATTACTATCAGGTGCTCCTCTAGAAGTCTAGACCTGTAATCTCGAAACTATGTACAATGCCTAATCGCTATCTACGGATAGACAGTAATATTAAAAACACAGATAGCATTTTTTTTTTTTTTTGGATCCATAGATAGACGTAAGGGTAGATTATGCCAGCCTCAAGTCACTGCCATGTCATTAACAGACTTCAAAAAAAGGAGGAGGTTATTTTAAGTAAATAAACCACTTTTTAACATTTCCTTTAAACGAGTGTAATAAAAATGGCAGTAAAAATTACGTAATTGCCGGCATTTCTGCTATGCATCGTAATCTCGTTTGGCAATACTCGAAACAATACATTTAGAATTCCAATGAACTGCGCACAACCTTTTAGAGTGACTTTATATTCGTTTCGCATGTTGGCGACGTGTGTGGATACTTTGCGATGTTGGGTCAAGGTGACGATGCCAACCGTGTAGATACCTTTATGTATCAAATATTACTTGTAACAGGTATGTAAAGAATGCCTATATTTTCCTCAAAGGCCGGCAACGCACTGATTATTCCTCTGGTATTGGGGTGGTCATGGTCGGTGTTGACCGCTTAACATCAGGTGGCCCACTTGCTCGTTTGTCTCCTTTACCATTAAAAAAAGGCAAAATAAAATCGGTTAGACTTCGTAATAATTACTTTGATGATTAATTACTCTATTTTTTATACTTTTAATATCAAACTGATACCACCATTAATATTTTTTTAATGGAATGATATCAAATTACGTTCATATTCCGATACAATTGATTACTTGCTCTGTCAATACAAAAAAAAAATATTTAGCGTGTAGAACTTAATCACAAGGAGAGCTTCTAATAACATTACCTAATATATGTATAGTGATGAATTCCTTACAGGTACGTATAAATTTTAAAAATAACCAGATATTTTCCTTTCATCAAAATCGGTTAAGCATTAAGTGAGATGGCGTAACCGACAGATAGGTACTCTTTTGTATATTTAATGTTAGGCTTGTCATTATTTTATATACTTGGCAGACTGCTTTAACTTGTTGATGTTTATGTTTTGCGGGTTTTGTAGAACTGATTGGCTTTGGTTAAAAAAAATATCTCGTTACTCGTACACTCAAACTCAGAATAAAATGGGTCGTTTAATACTCACACAGTGTAGTAGTAATTTCTGAGTATGGAATTTCAAATCGATTACGAAGAATCGATTATAAAGTATCCCATACGAGTATCGATCAGGAATTACAAACTCATTTAAAAGCTAATCCCGTACTCAAGCCTGTTTGGAATAAATGGAAGTTTCTCGAACCTCACACACTTGCAACAGCATTAACAGGTGCACTTACAGTGATTCTTGGTTCGGGGACAATGCATAATGTTCGATGTAGGTACTTAGTGTCCATTATTGGTGCTGTTAGTTATTTAAAACTTTGTTATTGTTAGCGTCGAAGGCTGTAACAAGGATGTTTGAGTGAAAATGTATGTTTATGTTGTAGTAGGAAAATGGAGGTTGTTGAGATGTACTCGTATCTAGATATATGTAGCTATAATGCGTGATGGCGGTCGCGGGTGGATAGTACAAACCCCAGGCACACACCTCTGACTTTTAGAAGTTATGTGTGTATTCTCAATGAATTATCATGTACCTACATTAACGGCGAAGGAAAAGGAAAGGAAAGGAAACCTGCACACCTAAAAATAATTAAAGTGTAACCCGCAAAAGGACAGCGTGGTCGACTAATGCTAAAACCATCTCAATTGTAGAGGAGGCCCTTACCCAGCAGTAGGACGTAAATGGGGTAATGATGATGATGATGACCACTAAAATAATCAGATATTTGTCATAATTTTTTCCTCAAATTAGATCGCTGATTTAATAGTAATGCCAACAATATAAAATTTAAATCCGTCGCTTCTGAAGTCCGGTAGAAAAAATTAAATAAGGTCGAGCGTTAAACAGTGTATTTCCTTGTAGTAATCGCCAGCCTTGGAAGCTTGGCAAAAACCTATGATGATCAAATTGTTTTGTTATTTTTTATTACATCTTGCTGTCATACTTGCGTATTTCTCACGATTTTTTATAACCAGACACAGTTTTTACGAAGCTAAGGAGTTTAACTGTTAGGTACATTCTCAAGTTCTGAGACTTAAAATGAAAGTGCGTTTACTGAGAATTTCAACTAAGACAACTGCTCCACATTGTTACGGCTTTTTTGATGTCTAAGTTATTACGGAGCAAAAAAAAATTGTAGAGGATTATAAATTCTAAGATTTAACCTCCCTCAATCGCAGACTAGGCCTAGTAGAAGAACGTATAGGATGATACGAGATTAATAAGAATAAGATCGTCTCAATCGTTTATAAATGAGCCTGTGCAGTGTGCAATTAAATAAATAAATACACCCAACAGTCACATACATAGTTCTGACCCTACAATAAGATACAAGTCTTGTGTCGTGGGTATCAGAAACTATGAGAGACTTTTCGGTCTTACAAACACCCAGACCCGAAACAAATACTTGTGAATCACACAAACATTTCTGTCGGTGCGGGGATCGAATCCGCGGCCTCTCGTGTGGTATCTAGCCAAGCTGGTATCTAACCAACTGCGCCACGGGGCTGTCGAATTACTGTCATACTATGATTTTCTAATCATTTTTTTGTGTTTCTGTAACGACATTCTCGGGGTAGATTATTCGTACTTGCTCTGATAGCTAGGGACCACCGTACATCAAGTATAAACTTCGCCGTAGTCTCGCATTCCGATAACAATCAAGCCGTCATATTTATTTCGACATAGATACATAACTTCACGCCTGTACTCCCCGAAGGGGTGAGCACAAGTGCATTTCTGCACCCACATTTCTCCAGGTATGCATCCGCAAAATCGCGATCCTATTGCCGTTTTTCGGGCATAATTCCAGATTGAGTGTTGCTGCTACTGAGAATTTCCTAATGGAATAACCCAAAAACAATGGACCTCTAGATCGCACGTCACATACTTGTGGCTTTTTTTTCGACTGATAGGGAATAACATAGCGACACTCTATTATGACCTCATTTCACTAATCAATGCCAGTACTTATCTATAAATATACATACATACATAACCTCACGCCTATAGGGAAGGGGCAGGCAGAAGTGCATGATTGCACCCAAATTTCGCCAGGTATCCAGGGAGCAGTATCTATAAATATGTATTTCTATTTCTATTTACGTGTATGCATAATATTTAATGAATGTAAACATGTTGCATAATTTCAATGACTTCACATAACAGATGTGATTTCAATCAGAAGAATGCGCGAGAAGACGCAACCTTGCTTTCAAAATGACTTACATGCTAATGCATTTACACATCGGACGGACGTTGAAAAACATCATCTGAATACAATATACTTATCGTGTGAATCTCTGTGTTAAATCATTTGTTTGCGCTCTGTCTTCACGTGGTTTGGTTTATCTTGTTTTGTGAGGATACTTGTTTTTTTTTGTTGAAATACATTCATCAGCCGAGGTCCACTGCTGGACATAGGTCTCTCCCAATGACTTCCACAGGGACCTGTTGGAAGCAGCTACTGTTGAAATGTATGTTTTGTTGAAATGCTTCTTTGATTTATAACTGGGGACTAAGGAAATTCTCAGTTTCAGCAGAGTCTAGAAATGTGTTAGGTCAATGGAAAAGTGTAAATGTATACTATTATATGTATAGCGAGACAACAGTCCGCCAACCCGCACTAAGCCCCCGCGGTGGACTAAGGCCTAACTCCTCCCACTTGTAGAGAAGGTCCGTGCTCAGCAGCGGGACATATATCATATATAGGAGGATATAGATAGATAAAAGATAACAAATGAACCGCTTACTTCATTGATTTAACCTACGACCGGATCTTAATAATTAATTAATACTGATTGCGTGAAAAGAATTCAATTTGAAATTTAGATTATTTAAATCTAATAAATCGGCGTGACCTTATCGTTCGCGCTTTGTCAAAAATGGAGTCAATCAACACGTAAATTAATATGCCAATCCGTTGACATCTATATTTGACAAGTTTGACCGCATTCCTAACCTCATTGTATTTTTATGCAAGGATAGATACGACAGAAGAGTTACAGATGATTTTAAACTATTCTTATCTTTATTTACGGATCGATCACAATTTGATCAATCAATTGGTCACGTTGTTTTCCTTCACCGTTAATTTTTTTGATAATTCATTGTAAATACACCACAACCCGCACTAAGCCAGCGTGGTGGACTAAAGCCTAAACCCTCTTAGATGTAGAGGAGGCCCCTGCCTAGCAGTGGGACGTATATGGGCTGATGATGACACACATGACATCCGAAAACCCGAGTTCTGTGCTTAGAAGTTAAACAAAGCCCAGATTTTGTCTCGTCCGACCCCTATTCTTCGAGTTTTTTATTTTTACACAATTTGGCATGGAAGTTGAGGTAGGGACATGTTATAAGAAGATATGAAGAATGTGTAGGTAAGGAAAAAAGTAATGAGTATGAAAGTTGAAGGACGGACAAGCAGAGATGGATAAAGTGCGTGATGGAGGATATGAAAGAAAAAGGGGTGAATGGAGACATGACGGCTGATAGGAATGTTTGAAAGAAGAAGACATACTGCGCCGACTCCGAATAGATTTGGGAACACAAAAAAGATTTAAACAGGTATTATTATCACTCCTTGACGAATGCAGGGAAGACATACAGTTTATACATAATATAAGGTTGCGGTAATAATTTACAAAATACTTGCAATAGCGGCATGACTGTACCATATACAAAAAAATATTGAACTAGTTATACAAAGGTCACGACCGCAACATAACGCAATAAATATGCAACAATTTACACGAATTTAAATAATACTTTAATAAATTGATTTACACATGAACGAGGAAATTCTTGTTGATGTATTTACGGATGTATTAAAAATGGCATGCATTGAATGGTTTACGAAGAAAGAATTCCTTGGAAATAAATTTACGACCGATAATTATAAATGAACGCCAATTAAAATTTTATTGATAGGCTTGTAATGCGGAATCTTCTGTCAAGACAGCAATCGGATGCATGGTTTATTTGTTGCATTACTGGACATTTCCTTCATTAATGAAAGAGATTCCTTCATTATTGCAAACCATTTCATAAAATTGCATTCATTTTTATTACTCGTAAAATACTTTGTATGTAGACACGTCACACATAGCGTTGTTGGTCCCGCGCCATAAGGGATCAAAGTATGGTAATGAGGGGGGGGGGGGGGGGGGGTAAAGTATTACGCCATTAAAAAAATAAAATTTAAAAGCTGTATGGCTCGCCCTGTGTAGGACGACCTGCGGCACGATGGTCCGACGACTTGAGAAAGGTGGTAACGGATGGATGAGGGCTGCTCAAGACCGGGATGGTTAGCGCTTTCTTGGGGAGGCCTACGTTCAGCAGTGGACGGTGATAGGCTGAGTATATATGGCTCGCCCTCTATTAATATTTTAAACTCTATTTGTGAAAGCGGGGTGTAGAAATAATAACTCCGCCAAACCCCTTCCGGTGCACAGACGTGAAAGAGGCCTTATTATATTATCACCTATAATTTATCATCATAAACATCAATCCATATTTGTCCCACTGCTGGGCACGGGCTTCATCTACAACGGGACTTAGTGCGGGTTGGCATACAATACAATACATAATATACTACAATATAGAGTCCTCGAAATCGGCGTGCATGCATGAAGAGTATAATTTCAGTTGAGGAAGCGTAAGAAGTGTGTTTGGATGTAGCATTTGGCGCCCTATAGATTCCTACCCCAACGAGAGTCAGGCGTGACTTTATAAATGTATGTATGTAATTTATACTACATACGAATTACGCATACGTTATTGGTCACGCGACTAGTGTCCGCGATGTGACGGATAAGCCCTAGGAATGTCGCTTGATGTAATGTAGCCACGTCTTTAGTAAACCACAAGTAACTTACCTTTAGTAACTCAGTATGTTTGATGCTGAACACATTGGCTCAACTCTCTACAAACTCGAAGCTTTCTGTTAAACACATCATTCATAAATTAATCAGCCCTTATACGCCCCACTGCTGGGCACGGGCCTCCTCTACCATTGAGAGGGTTTAGGCCTTAGCTCACCACGCTGGCCTAGTGTGGGTTTGTGGACTACACACCTAAGAAATTCCTAAGAATTTTTAGGTATGCAGGATTCATCACGCTAGTTTCCTCCGCTGTTAAAGTAAGTGATAACTCATAGTGAATACACACATAACTTCGAAAAGTCAGAAGTGTGTGTCTGGGGTTTGAACCCACGACCGCCAAGATTTATGATAAACACAGGATTTAATCAATAAAAAAAGATTCCTGTCATGTTTTTTTGGCCCCATCCCATCACACACCCGCCACCGTGACTCCTTTACTCTAGGGTCAACAGCGACACGCACAGTATTGACGCCGAACGCTGAAGCTCAGCGAATCTAAGGGAACCTAATTTTTCCAGATAATATCGTGGTTATCAAAAAAATTATAAATGTCTATTGTGACTGCCTCGTGGTCTCGCGGTACAAGTATGTGCCGTGCGATCTAGAGGTCCTGGGTTCGATTGCCGGGTCGGGCAAAGTCTTATTGGGTTTTTCCATTAGGAAATTCACAGTAGCAGCACGGAGTCTGGAAGTGTGCCCGAAAAGCGGCAATAGGCTCGCCCCCTATTACGTGGGACTGATACATGCCTGGCGAAATGTGGGTGCAGAAATGCACCTCTGCCTACCCCTTCGGGGAATATAGGCGTGAGTTTGTGTGTGTGTGTATCGTGGTTATCAAAAAAATTATAAATGTCTATTGTCTATTTTAGCCCAGATACGTCTCCCTGGCCGAGGAGACCCACGGGTCTTGGAGAGGTTAGGTCTTAAAAAACCATTATGGCTTAGTGCGAATTGGCGGACTTCACATACAGGTGGTAGCATTCCCTAGAAAACTCTGGTGTAGAATTTTCCACGCGTCATACATGATATGTATCTTTCTTAAAGCGAGCATTGTATACTCAGCCTCTAGTTTGACAGCGTCCATAGCGCAGTTGGCTAAACACCAGCTTGCGAAACGAGTGACCGCGGGTTCGATGCCCGCACTGAGACAAATGTTTGTGTGATGCACAAATATTTGTTCCGGGTCTGGGTTTTTGTGAAACTTAAAAGACTAGTAGTTTCTGATACCCACAACACAAGACTTAGTGTAGGCTCAGAACTATGTATGTGACTGTTTGGTATATTTATTTATTTTTACCTGGGCCTAGAGTTAGTAACGCAACAATATTATGTCCAGAGTAATTCAAATGACTATTTACGATCCAATATTGTCAATACAATCGGCATGTAGGACCATCGATTCGCTGGATGGAATCCAGTTTGGAATCGTGCATTGAATGAGTTAACGCGATGCAAGGTCGTGCGCTCCAGCTCTTTGCCAATCTGTGAAAGGACAGAGTAGACAGCGTAACGCCTTGGTATTAAAATATATGCCTATATACTAATAAATGCTTCAACAGTCACTTATTTCTAACCCCACAATAAAGCACAAGTCTTGTGAGGTGGGTATTTAAACCCACGGGAGGGTTAGTCTTACAAATCTGACATAAATATTCGTGGATCATACGAATATTTGTCTCGGGACGATCGAAACCACAAACTAGATTCACTGACTAGTAACTTACTAACTGTGTCTCGGACGCTGTTCTACGTCTGCCCAATGGTTATCGAAGTTATCGAAATATTTATTTATTTTATTTATTTATTTAACACTTTATTGTACACTAAACACAAAAAAAATACATACAAATACATCTCTATTCTCTGCCTATACCTGAAAGGACCTTTCAGCTTTGATTAACTGCACAAAGAATTAAACACTTGCTTTAAAAAAAGCACAATTCAGAAATATGAAACTACACAACGGGGTGTTTGACACCATGTGATCAATGTCATCGGCGACACAGGTTTAAATAAATTGTCTTTGCCTTGTGGCTATGGACTATAGACAAAACTATACAGTCTGTTAACAATATAACGTGGCTATAAAGCTCGCACAATGCCGGCATAACAATGACATCGCCTCGACCGCACGACGCAGCGGGACTCCAAACGACGTTGATTTTATAACTTTATGGCTGTTTGTGATTTTAGCAGCTTTAGTGTCGAATAAATAAATAAATAATAATCAATAAATACACCAACACCAGAACACTAGGATTGAAGTCCTGTGTCGTGGGTATCAGAAACTACGAGAGACTTTTCGGTCTCACAAACACCCAGATACGAAACAATTATTTGTGGATCACACAAACATTTGTCTCGGTGCGGGGATCGAACCCGCGGCCTCTCGTTTCGCAAACTGGTGTCTAACCAACTGCGCCACGGGGCTGTCGGGATAATAGTAACTCTATAAATAAATTCATCGCTATAGGTTAGGGTCATATGTGGTGGATTTAGGGCCTTCCATATTGTTTTGTAGATAAACAGCCTTACTTATAAAGCGTTAGTTGTTTTAACTAATATTTAGACATCTCTGTCTCGCTTACTCTAACGACACAGGTCCATCAATAGAGCAATCAAGCATGCTTTAGCAGTAGTTAAATTAAGTAACGTTTATAAAAATAATTTTTGTGACTAAGTTAGTTTTACATAAATAAATTTGAAAAATCCGAGAACCAGCGATATTTAGAATATAGGCTAAATTCGGCTATAACATCGGAAAATGACAATTCTTTTGTTCTTTTTCGAGGGAATTTTGCTTGTATTTTTTTCAACTCGAAAAAAAACAAAAAAACATTATTTTCTACTATCCTGAGACCTTAAAACATAGCGTGAAGAATCGAGTGATGGGAGCCTCTCGTAACTTTCTCTGTTTGGACAACATCGTGATAACCACCCCGTCCGTTACTATCACTTTGGCATTCCGGTCAAAAGATAAATCCTAAAGAGCGATAACATTTTTAAATGAACTACTTAAATTTATTATTTCTCGTACCAAAAGACATCGAATGGTAGCATTATGTAAATCAGATGCGGGCGTCGCACACCTGTGCCAACGCTAATGGCTGAGTGTAACACTGACCTTATAGTATTTCAATTTCCATCGATTTGGCCGTGACTTGCTTAAATTTTTATACGGGTGAGTGAAATTGGCACCTGATAGCGCAGTGCTGTTCGTAGTCGACCGGAAGAAGCGACAAAACCATCTTCTACTTGTCGCCTTTAACCCAGCTATATTTTTAATACTGGTAAAGTGATATTCTATATCTCATTATATAGGTTCCACTACTGGACACGATCCTCTGGAACTGAGAGGAGTAAAGGATATTGGAAATAAATGTGCAGGGTTCCTTCCAATGTTTTCCTTCACCGTGCAACTACATCATAATCATTGTGTATTAGTTTGGGATTTGAATTCCTGGAATGGGATTGAAATTGTATCTCCATCGTGCGTTTAATCCTAGAGGTTATTCTGACTTTAAATGACAACATGATTTTTTATGCTCAAGCAGTCAAACCAGCAAATGAGCCATCTGATGTTATATTGTTACCAAGGGTTGTTACAATAACATTTCGTACCAATATTTTTAGTATCGATATTCAATCGTTTCCTAATCACTGAGCCAAAGGATATTTAGTAAGCGGAGTGCAAGTTTCCTGCATTATTATTAAGTATTGCCAAATGGGCGTAACGGAACCAGGATAACCTGTGTTCGATACGTATTTTGTAATTGTTAAGAGTTTCACAACTCCTGTATACTATAAGTGCCGTACGGTAATAATAGAGGCTTGCGGGAATTATTACAGCTGTGTCTAGTGAGACACAACTAGTGAGTTGACATAATTTTGCTTTCCAATTAACGATCGGTTATAATAAGGCTGATCCCCGAACTCCATACATCAGAGAAGTCTATCTCGGTTCAGCTTTATACATTAATGTACTTTCATGACTACCATCTATCATTTCATTTGAGGACAGCCAATTTCTTCTCTAGGCTATGTGTTACGGTCACTTAAATTAGTATTAACCTAAGCAGCGAACTTAATGCTTCAATTGTTTTCGTCGTCAAAGTTTTACGACCTTCGAAATCCTTGGACCGAATTACCGTTCAAAGATTTTATAATTATTTTTTTCTAAGAATAGTTCCGAGACAAAGGCTTTGGTGATTGTAATTTATGACTTCGGAAGAACTGTCATTAAAAAATACTGCTATAGTTTTATTACTAATATTTTTCTTACGCGTCATCGCTCGCTGATCCGGGTGACGACATCATGGCTAGCATCATTGTTGTAATCATCTAATACAATTCAATTTTTAATTTAATTGTATCAAGGAAATTGAATAGCCTCACGAATTAGAACGGACTTGAAGGAAATAAAACTATTGAGCAGTCCTTAATTGTCTGTTCTAATTGCTTTATTAATTACATTTATGCTGTCATTTTAATAATGTTGAGTCATTAATAATAAACATTTGAAGTATTTTTAATAATAGGCATATGTTTATAATTTGAATACATATAAATTAAGTCTGCGTAGTGGCCTATCTCGTATTTTACCGTAATAATGTGGGTAATAATAATAATTGACAGCCCCGTGGCGCAGTTGGCTAGACACCAGCTTGCGAAACGAGAGGCTGCGGGTTCGATCCCCGCACCGAGACAAATGTTTGTGTGATCCACAAATATTTGTTTCGGGTCTGGGTGTTTGTGAGACCGAAAAGTCTCTCGTAGTTTCTGATACCCACGACACAGGACTTGTATCCTAGTGTGGGGTCAGAACTATGTATGTGACTGTTAGGTGTATTTATTTATTTATTTATTTAATATGTAAAGGTATCTATTTCCTAGACGATTTTTATGTGATTTTTGTGGTAGCAAGTGGCTGGCTTCTGGTATCCTATGACCTGTGGAAATAACATTTCGTCCATTTATCTGATGCTTTCATCAGCGCAACCGTTTTATTAACTAGAAATCTTATTCCGAAAACTTTTGCCCCACAGTCCCATCCCTATGTCCCATTCGCATAGCCAATTACGCTTATTCGCCGGGTCTGGTGATTTGCGCTCTGATGGTACCTACATATATAAAAGAGAAGCAGTCATAGCCACAAGTTCTCTGCCTCGTTAATACTTTTCTGTCATGTCTTTTCCATCTATCGTACAAAGAACGAACGAATGAAATATTATATCTTGTTTCACGTTGATATACAAAATTTTTTCCTTCATAGAATGATTGAATGAAAAATGTCTTGTTTTAGGTTGATTTACAAAACCATTTGTATGACATCAGGCGGAAACATTGATATATCGTGTGAAGACGAGTTAAAAGTAAAAACAAACAAAGACTCCGCGTGTGGCAATTGTTTTTAATTAGCGCTTGACATTGACAAACCGTGCGCATTGGACGCCATTTTGCGTTCTCGTCGATTTTTGTAATACTTTTTTTTTGGGTAAAAACTGTTGTTATGCCTTAGACAATAAAAATGATTCCACGTTATTGTTTCTACAGATTGCTCGGATATTATACGCAATATTACCGATAAAAATATTTATTGATAATTCTGCGTTATCTTTATCTGGTTCTTACTTAAAATTGTTTTTTTATCGAAAGGAAAATATTTCAAGCTCTAACATTTCAATGGGCGAAAAAGATAAATAAAATACACCCAACAGTCACATACATAGTTCTGACCCCACACTAGTCCTGTGTCGTGAGTATCAGAAACTACGAGAGACTTTTCGCTCTTACAAACACCCAGACCCGAAACCAATATTTGCGGATCACACAAACATTTGTCTCAGTGCGGGGATCGTACCCGCGGCCGCAAGCTGGTGTCTAGCCAACTGCGCCACGGGGCTGTCTGATACGACATTATGTATACTGCCAACCTCAAGGTGAGACTGAAGAGAAATGTGTTCACATTGGGAAAATCTATTTTGGGGTCGATCCTAGGAATATAATATTTGAAGGTTGACTCTAAGAATTTCGTGAATTAGGCATTAAGTCCGCCTTTATACTTAAATGTATAAGAAGCGTAAATTAAGAAATATATATGAATCGAAGTTCCCTTCAGTTATTGAATTTTTACCTAAACATTTCATTACAGTATTTATAACTCCTTCGATTTATTTTTCCTCTGATTTTCGCTGCTTAAGACAACATACTACTTATTTAGATAAACAATCGCCATTATTATAAATGAATATCCACATTCTTGAATAAACCATTACTGCGATAAATGATTAATCACCAATTAACACCAATTTATTAGAATTAAGAAACCCTCAAGGTTGTCAAGTACCTAGCGTGCTCGTCTCAATGAATCGACATTCCGATTGATCCAAAAGACCTTGTTTCTATCTGTAAAATTATTTGAAAGGTATTGCGAATGTTTCCCGCGTATTTGAATTTAGAAATACAGTACCTACATGTATATTGTCTATGATTCTATACCGCATATATTCTATGACTGCCTCGTGGTCTCGCGGCACAAGTATGTGCCGTGGGATCTAGAGGTCCTGGGTTTGATTCCCGGGTCGGGCAAAGTGTCATTGGGTTTTTCCATTAGAAAATTCTCAGTAACAGCCCGGAGTCTGGAAATGTGCCCGATAAACGGCAACAGGCTCGCCCCCTATTACGTGGGACTGATACATACCTGGCGAAATGTGGGTGCAGAAATGCACCTCTGCCTACCCCTTCGGGGAATACAGGCGTGAGTTTATGTATGTATGTTCTATACCCAACTAATATATGAAGAATTATAATAAACTACTCTGATTCAAAAACAAAACTGTATACTCGTACAATCACTTAACATCTGGGTTCTAGGCTCCAGTGTAAAAACAACAGATTATAGTATGCTTCGTGAGTCCCTCTGAAAAAAAATCAATAGCGATCTTTAGCCTCCTAGTTCGATTCCTGTGGCAGGGAAATTTGCTGTAACCCATAGTGGCAGCTCAAAGCCTGGATTTGTGAAATACCATTGCCTCGTAACAATTATTCCTCTTCCAAGCTCATAAATATAACTGTGAAACCGTTAACAATTGAAAGTAAGACCGGTTAAATATATTTCAAATCGGATTATATTGTTTTGTGCGTATTAGTTCTGCCCGGCTCCGATTAATTTGGCGTGAAGTTGATTGTGTCAAGGCTGTCAGAAGACCTTTGAAGTAAACAATTAAATATGCATTTTCAATGGATTGCAATCAATTACAGCATTTATTTGGATAACTTTTAAAAGTTATGTCATTCATTTCATAGCCTTGATTGAAGTGAGGTTAAGTTGCGTGACGTCATTAATGTTAAAACGTTTTGATTTTGCAATATTATTTCTGGCGGGAAATTTTACGGTCGTCAACTATTTCTTTATTCTTAAACAAGATTTTAAGTAAAGTTAAAAAGTTTCTCAACAGTTTATCTTAAGTGAATTCTTATAATAATATAATTTTCTTATGCGGCACAATTTTAGATTACGAATAATTAAAAATTATTACTCATTAAACAGCGTAAAGTAATTCAAACGTCGGCCATATAAAAATTAAATGACATAGTAACAGAAACTGGTTTTTCAACTTGTATTATGACAAGTCACAAACAGTTCTAATAGTATAGAAATATTTTGGAGCTGAGTTGATTTGAACGCATCTTAGAACGGCAATTGAATTTCCGTCTACCAAATACGACAAATTGACTATTCAAATAATCCGAGTAACATTACTCAACTATTACGTACCTACTTGGTACGCCATTACGTGTCAGCTGTCCACAAGATGGCGGCGCGTCGCACGCAGTACCGGTTGAATTAAAATGACCACAATGAATGTCGTGTTGCTAAACTAGCCTGATTCAATGGTTAGCTAATTATTATGGAAAACTGGTTGGCGAGATTGCAAATCAATCTGTGGCTGAGAAAGTAAAAATACCACGTTTTAGATAACGTTTAGTTTATGCCGCGGTATTTGCGATGAATATAATTTTAATTATTTTTTTTGTTTTTAATCGAGATCCAAAGGATAATAGCTTTGCTGCCCGGTAACGCATATTGCCGGTGACCTAAGTTTTTGGTTCCTCCGACCTAGCTTCTTTTCCTTTAGCAAATGACCTACAAGTTCAATATTTGTAATTTTTATTGGGTCAAAAACATACCCCCCGTTTGCAGTAACCCAAATGATTAAAAGATGCCTTGTTTATTTTATTCACGTTAAAACACATTACCTATTTTATGACTTCGTCTTTTACGCTGTGCTACCCTGGTATTCAAATTAAATTCGTATAAAAATAATTGTCTCTAGTAATTATAATTCTCATGTGACCTAAGTGTATCTTTGCGTCTGCAATACGCGAGATTGTTTCCTAACATGTTGCGTTTATTTTCAAAACACACGATTGCTCACAGTTAAACAGTCGTAGGAATGTAAATAGTTTCGCTCCACGTTGGATTATTCATAGTTTTTTTTTCTGCATAACCATTGAATAAACGTCAGTATAAAAACATCTACTTGCGCACTGGTTGGTTCCATGTTTTTGATTTTTAAAAAAAAACACATTTTCAAATGTCTTCTAGAATAATGATAAAATAGTCAAACATTTAAAAATCTACGAATGATTTGTAATCGTTAAAATAGTATTTTGTGCGTGGAATTCGCATCATGCGGTTTTGAGATAGGTCAGCAGATACATACTTTATGTACGTTTTCCCATTTAATAAATAAAATGGTTACTAGGTATTTATGATGCTAAAAAATAATTTATTCGGCATCCAATCTGTCCAACTGTGTTTTACATCAAAAAGTAACTGTTTTCGTCACTATGAGTCCAATATAATAAAAATTTAAACCTTATATTCAGAATAGTTTCTATGTTTCGTAATTTTTTATTAATATCCGACACTGGTGTAGGAGTTTACTCAATCGGTACAATAAATGTATTTGAAATATATAACTTTTTACATAAGCCGTGCATAAAATGGTTTTCCTTGACCAAGATACCCTTGACGACTGCTTTATGTATAACGCAAGTCATTTTATATGGTACAATTTATTCTATTAATACTCAGAATCACAACCTCCTTATATGAAATAAAAAAGAAATCTGATCTTGTTCTATTCTTAAATTTAGAATCGGCTTTTGCAGAAATTTTCACGGAACTCAACCGACTATTTAAATTTTAATATACGTACATATTTAACAATGAAAATGGCAACTTGCTGAAGATTTTTTTTTCTTAGATACTACCCACGAATTTCAAATAATTTATTTTTACTCTTCGTTTTGTTCAAAACTATGTATAATGAAGCGTAATCGTCCTCAATTTGATAATAATGGTTTTGGGATTTCCTTGCCAATGACTCGATACTGACCTTTACAATTTATCATTTCAGATGGCAAGACAGGTTTTAGCAAAAAATCGCATTAAACTGTCATTGAACTGAATATTAGGTTCGGTGTCGTTTAACTTGCTACAATATATTCATATCCATTCTTTTCCAACATGCTTCCTTATCTTTTTAAATATAAATAAATAAAAAATATATTTTTATCGCTGCCAAAAAATAGGCAAACTGTTTTTTGTAAAATAATCGTCTTCCTAAAATAAAATACTCGTAGTAAATCGAGGCTGCAATTTGTTTCGTAATATGGGTACAACCTACAATCCATTAATCATTAACAGTAATAATAATAACAACCAATAACATAACCATTAATTACTTAAAGCTCATTGAATAAAAGTTAAAATTGTAAATCTATATTTTAACAAGAATATTAAAAAGTTTTTGGAACATTATTCTTTATTCAAATAAGTTCCGATTATTAAAAAAAATATAACAAGAAAAGGACAGGTATATTCATTTCTCACAATACTGCAAGTGAGAGTGGGATAAAAAAGATAATGTCTAGTAGCCGGGTGCGACAATAGTGAAAGTGCGACCCCGCTAGGGCTGGGTCAATGTCGTGAGCCTTGAGCTGTAAATCATATGAATGGCTTTACGAGTTTGTAGATAATAAATGTCTTAACAATAGATCTGAGACGGTATAAGTGATAAGAAGGTTTAATGTCTTTGTGATTTATGTTTTAGTAAAAACTTCTTGTGGACTTTCATGGTATCGTCCTTAGCTTTCTTTTATAAAGATTTTACTACTGTAGGTTACATGTTGATGCAGGATATTTTATACCTGTTTCGCAGTAAACAGAAATTCATATAGAAAATCAGTTCCCTTTTTTTTTATTTAAAATTAACTATCGATTAAATTTAGCTGATGATTGAACTTTAGAATTCGTCTGCTGTTGCTTTTTAAACGGTTATAAACAGGCAGAGAATTATCACAATTTTATAATTAATTTTCTTTTTTATAAATCTTATTAGAGAAAAAATATATGAAAGTTTACTTAATCTTAAAATATTTTAGAGTATCTGTCATCAGTGAAAACTGTATTGAAATTTGTTTAGTTCATTTATTAGTTAATGTTATTTAACACATCAACTTACATAATACAACAGCAAAAAAAAAGCAATATCTTAAACACGATTAATATGCGTTAATGTTAAGCATACGCAAGAATGTGGGAACAGGAAAACACTGTTCTGTCTATCACGCGATGGCATGCCGTGATAGTGTGTTTCGTAACTTGCGTCATGTCCTTTTTGACAGCTATGTGCTTTATTACTTACAAGTTTTTTTTAATTGGTTATTCTAATACGAGTAAATCCCGATGTCAAGTTATGATCCCTTTCATTATATTACTATGCTTTTGGAACTTTCTTAAATGATTTTAAAGCATATTTTACGAAGACAAGTTTCTAAGGACATATTTTTAATATTTATGTAGATAGCTTGATAATATTTACATTAACTTATGCTAAGATCTATAAAAAAGATCATTTTTGCCTATAATTATCACAGTACCGATAAACAACGTAAAAAAAGTCATTGCAATATGTCCATGACTAGGTGCGGCATACCGGTGTGTCACTGCATCGCGGCACGTCCGATGTATTGTGCGCCGGCTTTATCTACTCCCACGCACTGACAGCGATGACACTTGTCAAGCGGTGGTTATGAAATGAAAGAATGAGTGAGTGAGCTCTATGGTTGTCATTTCTTAGAATCGGAAATGAAGGTTTAGCATTCTAAGTCTATTAAACAATATAATTATAAATACACCTAACAGTTGCATACATAATTCTTACGCCACAATAATACTAAGGTACAAGTCTTGTGTCGTATAAGAGACTATGAGAGACTTTTCGATCTCACAAAAACCCATGTTTTGAGGATGACACAAACATTCGTCTCGGTGCGGGGATCGAACCCGCGGACTCTCGTTTCACCAGCTGATGGCTAACCTATTACGCCACGAGGCTGTCTATGTGTCCAAGTCCATTGAAGCTACTGACTCTCTAGCAAAAAAATTGTGTCGTTCGATACAAAGGTCCCAAGTTCAAATCTCAGCACAGTTACTTAAACATTTCTCAGAGAATTATGTGGAATGAGAGTTGAGACAACTTTGATTATCTGTTTAGACCCGGAGCTTTGAGTACGTAACATATTTTAATTTCCTACTAAGTCATTATGTTACTATGAAATCATGAACTGTGCAAATGGCGGTTGCAAAATATCTTATTGTTGTCTACACTCCTACGCAGATTTGACAGATGACACTTGTTAAATGACGCGATGTTGAAATGGCGAAAAAAAGTTATGCTATCAGAAAGAAAAAAAAGAAAGAAAAAATATTTTTATTGACACTTCAGAAGCTGGTGATTTTGAAAGGTAATGAGAATGAAATGTGGGTGGTTCGAATTAACTTTCTAATTCTAAGTATGATTAAACATGATCTTAAGATATTCTGTTTGAATGATACGTTAAAATGATTTCAAATGCGTACTGAGGCAAAAGAGAGGAAATACGATAACCGAATCTACATACAATAGATAGAACTCAAATGTCATAAGATATACTGTTAAATAATAAACGCGTTGAATGAAACTTTGATCACTATTGCAGCTGCCTAAAACCTCATTTTGTTCGTTTTTTAATTTTGCTAAAAGTGATTATAGTGGAGATAAAAAAATTTAAACAAATCTTCTGAAAAAAATATTGAATAAAACTTTTTAGTGCGTATCATTCTTAAACCGCATTCCAATGATTCGCCATTCCTTATGTACCATAACAAAATGATTATCATGGTCAATAAAACCTTCAAAAAAACACCAACATCAATTAGTCTTGCAATTCAAACAAAACTTATTAAAATTCGAAAAGTAATTGGCGCCAATTTGAACAGCCCGCCATTTTGCTAAATGGCGCGCTGTCAAAGTTTAAATTTGCTCCACGTACTCGCGTCTCCTAATATTAATATTTAACAGTGAATTATGAATATATGGGCGACGTATTCGTTTATGTGCAAATTAGGTGGTACACTTTCGAACGGACCCAGTCGTTGTGAAATACCTTTGTATTGGCATAGAATTGTCTGTGGTAAGGTCATTGATACTTCTGATCCGACTAGACTTGAGCGTGACGTTGATCGAGCTCGATAATAATCGATTGGGCTCTCGATTTATTTATTAAACTTTTTATACGGTAGCGCAGAGGTGGTCTTCGTTGTTTTTTCGAGTATATTTGCTCTGTCATTTCCTTCCTACCTTTTTCTAAGTGTAATATTCGAAACAAACCTCAATTACATATATTATAATTATTAAGTACAATGTATATACATAGATAATAGATATGTTCCGTAAATCCATTTCATTTTCTTCTTTTCTCTTTCTTCTCTGAAGAGCTAAGCTCTTCTATTTCACCATAATTTTTAAAGGTCATTGACACTTGATGAATGATCCTAGAATCGTTCCGTTTTTCCTTTTTAGCTTCGTAACCCTAAAAATGAATTTTCGATCAGCTAATGTACATGAAGATGAAACGGTGCAAGAAAATGTATCAGCAACAAAAACAATAATAATCACGACATTTTTAATTTGTTTTTTATAATGTCATATTTACTATATTATTGTTGTAGTAATCACAAAAAAAATATATTATATGGATTAAACATAGCAGTTTAACAAATGAAGTATTAGCTAGCGATTACAGTGATAGACTTTTGCTTTCGTTATCCGAGCTGTTTGTGCGATTGTGACGAACTGGGTCGACACTTTCACAATGTTTTTGTGTTGTCTCCGTCTGTTTGTACGTACGGCATTTCTGTAATGGACTTATTGGAACCTCGTCTAATGGCACACATACTACTACTAGATATTTTTCCCAAATCCGATACAATTAATTGCTATTTAAATTTAGATCTATTTTAATTTTTGCATCCCCTATTACGTAGGAAAAAATTGGCGAAATGTACAGAAATGATTCTCTGCCTACCCTTTCGAGGAACACACATATAAAAAAACCGAAACATTAATATAAAATCCTATATTACAAGAACTGCCTCGTGGTCTTGCGGTACAAGTATGTGCCGTGCGATCTAGAGGTCCTGGGTTCGATTCGCGGGTCGGGCAGAGTGTTATTGGGTTTTTCCATTAGGAAATTCTCAGTAACAGCACGGAGTCTGGAAATGTGCCCGAAAAACGGCAATAGGCTCGCCCGGATTGATACATACCTGGCGAAATGTGGGTGCAGAAATGCACCTCTGCCTACCCCTTCGGGGAATACAGGCGTGAGTTTATGTATGTATGTATATTACAAGAAGCCATCTGTCTTTTTAAAAATTATGTGCGTATTCAATAAGGAGTTTATTATGAACAAGAAAGTTTGTAACAGTGAGAACGCGCGAAGTTTTTGTTTATTTCTTTTGCATTGTTGTATCTCCACTGGATTTCGGGAAGGCCGAGAATTTTTATGACTTTTCCCCGTTTAAACATATTCTACGAAAGATAACAATGAATTTGTGATTTTAACTTATTAATACCTCGGTTGCAAAATTGTGACTTTAAATTACCACCAAACTGTATGTAGAATAATTTACGATTTCACTTTTTCTCTCTTTCTTTAGTATTTGTCCTTTTGCATGACATTTTAACTCATATCCTTCATATAAAATTTACCGTTTTGGTCTTAACACTTCTAAATACTCTAATATAGTTAATGCTTATAGATGTTCTCAACAAATAAAAGTGTGATGCGTAGGTTGGACGGGTTGGGGCCTGATGAGGTGTTACTAATTAGTTTTATTTGTGTGATTCATATAAAACACGATATGGCAGTCATGTATTGTTTTATAATGCCACGGCAAGGTGACCGCAGTGATCCAATTAAAATAATTGGTTGCAGAAATGCACTTCTGCCTAATTCTTGTGATCTTGGCAAAGTGAAATTGCACCTATTGGAAAGCACGGTTCTGTCCAAACGTAACATGAAGTGACGAAAGATAACCATCTCTCGTCAATCTGCTGATCTATATCTTCATGCCACGCATGCTCAGTCTTTTGCTGCTCTGTTTGGACAGCAACGTGCAAATTACCATCAGGACAAAAAAAAAACAAGTACCAGTGCCTCTTTGTCATGCCATTATAAAATTGCATGTTCCCTATGGAAAACATGTCTGAAAGACTACCAGCTCACGTCACTATACCGTCAAGCTAATCTTCTAAATCAGTGGTCGGCATCCTTTTGGCAGGCAAGGGCCGCAATGTGACAAAATAAACTACAGGTGGACCGCATTTGTGATATTTACCCTAGATTCTACGTAATACCTATGTATAATTTTGGTCATATCCTATAGAAAAAATAAAAATACTAATTAATGCTAACATTCACGGGCCGCAAGCAAGATGTCGTGGGCTGCGCGTTGCCTAACGCTGTTCTAAATCTTCACGCTACGAACGCTACAGTCTCTTGCTGCTCTATTTGCCCAGCATCAGATCTTGTTTGCTATGCCAGTATAAAAAAGGCTTTCATCTTCTCTATGGTTAAAGATCTTTGGTACAATCCCCGTCTGCCCAGCTGTCTCGACGACCTTGTTAGCTCGCGTGCTGCCTCTAATTACGATAGCGTCGCGCTCGCTCCACTGATTTCACTCAAACTGGGTCTCCAGTTACGTACGTTACTCGTTCGTGCTGTGATCCAATCGAATTAGGATTTTCATCGGGTATATAAGTGCAAAGCGATGTAAACATTCATTTGGTAGGTTGGAGGATAGGATTATACTCTACAGAGTATAATGAAAAGTATTTAATAAATAAATATTTTAATTCATAAGTTCTTGATTGTCATGATAGTCCCGTGATTTTAGTGCCCGAAAGGTTGCAAGTTCGATCAGTAGTAGATTTGTACACATTTACAATAATTGATATGTCTATGACAGACATTTTTTTAAGCCCATAACAATGACAAATGCAATTATTGTGGGTTTTAGTATCAGTTCTATATGATCTCTGGCTAGTACATTTGGTTCGAGTGGTAAAGATAGTCATAATATTTTTTCATTATTCGATATCCTATTTAGACCTTGCCGTTTCACTGCACAAAAAACTAAATTCATCTCTCTTTGTCCCTAGGAAAGCACTTGGTGTTCTCAACCGACCCTGAGTCAGTGAAGGACGAATTCGCGTTCGACAACCCAGGGTTCAGGCAAGAAGAGCGGCACGCGTGGCAGCATGAGGCTCCGACCCTCCCGCTCGGAGGGAAGGCCCCCGCCCTTCACGTGGAGTTCACTAGGCCGGAGCAGAGCAAGGATGACTCACATTTGCAGGTAACTAGAGCCTATCCATTTGTATTCTTCATTCCTTTGAGTAATTGAGAATACTGATTAAACCAAACAGACAGAGATGAGCCCTGTCTTCTTTCTCCTCAAGCCGTGGATTACACACATCATCATCATCAGCCTAAATACGTCCACTGCTGGACATAGGCCTCCCTCAAAGACTTCCAAAGTGTTCTGTCGGAAGCGGCCTGGTCCAGCGGCTTCCCAATTTTTTCACCAAATCATCGGTCCACCTTGTGGGCGGACGTCCAACGCTACAATACACACACCACATCTGTATTCCAGAAGGGTTAGACAGACGACGAAGGTGCAATTCTGTATCTACGTTTTGAAAATTTTGTTTTAAGTCCTACATAATGGCTCCTAACTCACGATACAAGATTTGTCCTAACTACGTATGCTAATGTTAGATGCATTTATTTACATAGTTCTTACCCCTCCACGTTACAAGTCATGTGTCGTGGGCATTAGAAACAACGAGACACTTACAAAACTACGAGAAATGTGTATATGCGTGTATATCCGCGTCCATTAATATATTTTTTCATAAACCACAAAGTACATTACGTAATATTCCACATAGCATTCGAGATGTTTGTCAAGCATTGTATAACGTTACATAATTGACTCATCCACTACCATTTGTTGGACTATACTATTGAAACAATAGTTTTACGATTTTAATCAATTGCGGTGAAAAAAATGTGTGAAGTTGTGGTTTTGATTCCTATCTACGGTGACCATGTGTGAGTAGGCGGACTACACGTACCTGAAACTCTCTGATTAAAATAAATAAATAAACAAATAATAAATACACCCAATAGTTACCTACATAGTTCTGATCCCACATTATGATACAAGTCTTGTTGTGGGTATCAGAAATTACGAGAGACTTTTCGGTCTCACAAACACCCAGACCCGAAATAAATATTTGTGGATCACAAAAACATTTGTCTCGGTGCGGAGATCGCATCTGCGACTTTTCGTTTTGCAAGCTGGTCTCGACTCTCTAGCCAACTCCACAGAGCTGTTAGATTAGTTCAGTTTTCATGACGATGTTAAATTTTTACCGTTTTCCAATCAAGAAGTAGTTTACAATATTAATACAAAAATTTTATTTTCCGAAACAGAGCTGCTCATTAATTCAATCACAAACTATTGTATTGAATATGAAAATTACATAGTCATCTAGAACGGAGAAACTATTTGTATCTAGCAGTTAAATATGTGTTACACTTACATTAGTGTAGTTAACTACATCAAATAAACATCAGTAGTGAGGGATATAAACGTGTGTTATTGGATACTGCCCGAGGCGATACCTCAACGAATAGCAATGTGAAACCTTACTATGTAAACAGGACGCACTCTTAGCTTAGTTGATAATCATAATATTAATAAATACACCCAACAGCCACATACATAATTCTGACCCCACATTAAGATACGAGTCTTGTGTCGTGGGTATCAGAAACTCCGAGATGCTTTTCGGTCTCACAAACACCCAGACCCGAATCAAATATTTGTGGATCACACAAACATTTGTCTCGGTGCGAGGATCGAATCAGCGGCCTCTGTTTCGCAAGCTGGTGTCTAGCCAACTGCGCCACAGGGCTCTCATAAAGAGGTTGGTAACATGCTATTATTAAAATCGGCGGTACGATTCCTTGGCGATAAAAGCTAAAATAAAACCATCGTATTAGGAACTTTTGTGTAAATATATTTCTTAACATCCTGTTTTATATATCTTAGATATGTAGTCCGCAAACCAGCACTAGGCCAGCGTGGTGGACTAAGGCCTAAATCTCAGTTGTAGAGGAGGTCTGTGACCAGCAGTGGGACGTGTTAGGCTGATGATTATAGGCTCCTTTTTTACACAATCGAAGCGGGGTACAACCGCTTGTAACTAAACCGCGAATCCAAGATGTCAGCGTTGCGTCTAATGCAATCCGATCGACATTCCATCGCGCTTCGGAACAAATTGATTCGCTAACAATTTGCAATGTGCATGTGAATGAACTTCGTGCATATTATCCTTTTTTATGCACTGTACAAGCTTGAAATAGTTTGTGTTGATATTGGACGTAAGATGTGGGCAGCTGTCATAAACGTATGCACTATCACAAAGCATGTCTAGCTATTAAGGTTTTATATACATCATTTTTCTTCCTTACTTTCCTTCTAATGACTGTGGTCTATCCCTTACGATTTTTTTTTATCATCATCATCATCAACAGCCTTTGTCACGTCCACTGCTGGACATAGGCCTCTCCTATGTGGTATATCGATATCCGCAAGGTGGCAGCGGTTGTATGAGCAGGGCCGAAGATCGAGCCCAGTGGCGTGCCATAGGAGAGGCCATTTTTTTTATATTACGTGGCAAATGATAAAGAACGATGGTAAGGACGGTTATTATTGTAAACGCACCTACAATATAGGAGAGAACTTGCGTGGGTAAAGACCCATTTTTTTATGTCGTCCATAAATTACAAAGAAAATTATTTACCTCGGTAATTTAGTGTAGGACTATTTGTACCTATATATTGAGTGAAGTAGATTCACTGACAATTGGCGGTGACAAACAGGGACGCAGCAATCCTATAAAGGCATCCTTAAATGCAAGAATCCTTAAAATAATAATTAGAAAAAAACTCATTAACCTTTTATCGGCAAACGTAGTGTAGGACGCCTTCTGGCTATATAGGGGCGGCGATATCTGCAAGGTGGCTGGCAGCGGTTGGATAAGGAGAGCCGAAGATCGTGGCGTGCCATAGGAGAGGCCTATGCCCAACAGTGGACGTGAAAAAGGCTGTTGATGATGATGAACCTTTTATCCACGTTCCCGGACTTAACCCACCATGCAGCTTATTTTTAGCGATGACACGCCCTAGCACAGTGTCGAGCCTCAATAAACATAATCTGTGGAATTTTCCTCAATATCTGATACGCTCGGCGCACGATCGTTAACTAAACGCAGTTTAATACATTCGTAATTGCATACACTTCATTTAACACGGTTTTTTGTTGGAAATGTACTTTAATTGCTGTCAATAACATGTTCTGAATAACCGACTTCCATGAAGGCGTTATTTTAGTTTTTTTTTTTTTGTGAGACTGGTTTGTTGATTCCGCGGAATGGGACGTGCGTTTTTGAGGTTTGGGGTTTAATTTCCTGTTCGTGACGAGTGTATTCAATTTATAGCAGCAGCAATAAGATGTACCTGATGTACGACAATAAGACTCTCCACCTACTATGTTAAAGCATTTTTGACAATAAAAGGGTGCTATAAAAGATACGTATATCTATTTATAGAGGTTTTATGAAACTTTCGTGTGATGCGCTAGTGTAGAAATCTCTGTCAAACATGTTAGGTATATATAGGTATGATTATTGATTATGTAAAAAAATCCGTTTCGAGATCCGAACATACTAGTATATCATCATCATTATCAGCCCATACACGTCCTACTGCTAAGCACAGGCATCCTCTACAACTGAGAGGGTTTAGGCCTTAGTTCACCACGCTGGCCTAGTGCGGGTTAGCGGACTACACACCTAAGAAATTCCTAAGAACTTTTAGGTGTTCTATCTAATTGAAGTTCTATCATCATAAAGTGGTTTTCTAACGATGTCCTCTTCCACTTTTGTGAGGATGATAATTGAATAATTATTGCCCAAGTTCGAACCTGCACTAAAGACACTGTAATTATTATTTCCCGCTATGATTACTCAAGTAAATTCCACGGAAGCCCAACCGAGTACTTTAAGACAAGTACGAGATAAGATTGTTCTGAGTTAAGTGCAAAATTTGAAATCTGAGTTTTGCGATAGCATATCACTTTTTAAGTGTCGTAGAATTAGCACGGTGACTCAATTCGCTATAGGTCTTTTTTATCAATAAATCTGTGTATGCAGAGATAAATCGCACATAATGGTCCCTCTCGCGTCATATGCTATGTAACAAAGCAGGAAGACTGCACAGTAATGGCAGGCAAAAAAAAAAACTATAATACAACTGAGAGAGTTTAGGCCTGTCACTTTTTGTACACTATACAATTTATATTATAGTTTTTTTTGTCTGCCATTACTGTGTCGAACTTGGGCAATAATTATTCAATTATCATCCTCACAAAAGTGGAAGAGGACATCGTTAGAAAACCACTTTATGATGATAGAACTTCGATTAGATAGAACACCTAAAAGTTCTTAGGAATTTCTTAGGTGTGTAGTCCGCCAACCCGCACTAGGCCTGCGTGGTTAACTAAACCCTAAACCATCTCAGTTGTAGAGGAGGCCCGTGCCCAGCAGTGAGACGTTTATGGGCTGATGGTGTGGTGGTGTGGTGTACAGAAAAGTATATAAATAAGTAAATATATTTAATAGCTTCAATATTTTTGAACCAAGCCATAGGTAGTGGATTAAGATCTAAAACTCCTTAGCTTAGAGGAGGCTCGCATCTTATAATGACACTTATAAGAGCTGCTGCTTATGATGATGAAATTAATAATGGAGGAAACTTTTCGGCTCCAAATCCGGTCCGGACCCATATATTTCTTTTATTTATTTACACTTTATTGTACACGAAATAAAAGAACAAAATAGATATTCGTAACAATAAAATTAGGTTGTCACAAATTACTATCGTAACACTTTCATTTACTAAATTTCAGCTTAGAAAAGGCTCGCATCTTGCAGTGACACGTATAAGAACTGATCATGATGAAATGTAATGTAAAATGGAGGAAAACCTTACGACTCTCAACCTACCTTTTTATAATCGTAACACATTTATTTATTCTATTCATCAGTACAAAATATTGGTATTGTTAACTCTAGTTTTTGTGCCCCTCGGTTCGTCTAAGGAAGAGACGCAAAAACCGATACAATAGCTGCAAAAGGAATTAGAATCTAGACAATTGACGACACTAAAGAAATGCAGAATCCATTTCAGTCGATGTTAACGTTTCAAGGTTTTGCACCTAGTTTTTTCGAGTACATTTATTGTTACGAAAATAGCTGAGGTTTTTATTGAGTATGAAGTTAGCAAGAAGTTTAGATGATCGTTATATTATGACCATTTACTTCTATCTTACATTCATCATCATCATCATCAGCCCTTAAACGTCGCATTTTGGGCACGGGCCTCCTCTACAACTGAGAGGGTTTTCCTTCACCGTTAAACCAATTAATTAACTTACCGAATCGTATCCTTGGTAGTAGTTATTGTAGGAAGAAGGGGAATGAGACTAAAATATTTAATAACATAGCTATAAGTAACATCTTTTTAAATAATTTAATAATACGCACCTTATGAAACGGTCAAATAAAATAATGGAACTGTTCATCATCAGCCCATATACGTCCCACTGTTGGGCACGGGCCTCCTATACAACTGAGAGGGTTTAGGCCTTATTTCACCACGCTGGCCTAGTTCGGGTTGGCACCTAAGAAATTTCTAAGAACTTAAGGGTGTGTGGGTTTCATCACGATGTTTTCCTTCACCGCGCGATAATTCTTTGTGAATACACACATAACTTCGAAATTCAGAGGTGTGTGTTTGGGATTTGAACCCGCGACCATCGAGATTCTCGACCGCGTGCCTAAACCTTGAAGCCATCACGACTTCATTTGTTTAGCTGTATTTTAAGGGTCATGTAATTTGTTTACGCACTTATTGCCGGTTTTCGGGAACCTTTCCTAACTTCTAAGAAAACACCAATATGACTGTCTGATTCAGAAATCGCAATCAGGACCTCTTATGGCCGAATACTGAAACGCTACTTAATCTGAGGGCTACTTATATTTATGTGGCTGTTATAATTTAAGCGGTATATACTTAAAAAAAATCATGTAAAAGAACTTTTTGTGGTAATGTTGCCATTTATGGAAATTTAAGTGGGCATTAGTTAATCACAGTCTTAAAACCGATAAATGATGTTTCAGAATACCGTTTAAATTATAAAAGTCATTAAAATATAAGTCGCCCTCAGATTAAGTAGCGTTTCAGTATTCGGGCATTAATTGCATAAAAGCAGCATACATTATTAAAAAATTCCAGTCATCATTCACTTGCCCTGTTCCCAATATTATTTGGGGTGGGCGCAGTATGTTTTATCCTTCCAAACATCCCTATCAGCCGTCATGTCTTCAGTCACCCCTTTTTCTTTCATATCTTCTCTCACGCACTCCATCCATCTTTTCTTAGGCCTTCCTCTGTTTGTCCATCCTTCGACTTTCATACTCATTACTTTTTTACCAATATATGTTTCGTCCCTTCTCATAACATGACCATACCACGACAGACGGTTTATTAAAAATTTCCAGTATCTACATATTTCAGTACTTCTGATTACGTGTTTGAAAATGATTTAATGATGAAACTTACATTCTGTTAAGTTTTATTTCTACATCAATCATAATAAGTCTTTTGCAAGAAAAGAGGGTTTTTATTTTGAACTAGATATACATAGAAAATTTCATTTCACCAATCGGTCCAGCTGTTTGATATACAGACAACGGCGCCATCTATCAGGTCCAATTGCGAATCTAAACCATTCTCGAATCCCCTCGAACACACAAACTATTTTACTTCTTATAAACTGTATGTGCCTACGTTCACTCCTTCTCCATTTACATTGGAATGACAGTGGCGCCATCTGCCGAACATTGGCCGTACCAACTCAGAAACTGTCTTTGGCTCATGCACAACAACTTTGCTAAAGATCATCACATGATAAAATGGATAGTTAACGATTCTATAAAGGACATACAGACAAACATTCATTTTTATATAAATAGATAAGACCTTTGACTACCACTACATACTCACTTGCTCACTGTATTTTACATATATATACATACGATATACTTCATGATTAACTCTTATATACAGGTTTTCTTACCAAGTTATTAAGTGAATGAAATAATAATTACAAAAAATGACCTTGTTTTCGTACTTTAGCGATTCTCTATAATCGTTTAACTGACAAGCGACCTTCAACGCACCAACTTTGTAAATCAACATATCTTTTGGCAATCATTGATTAATTTATAATTATTTTTAAGTACATAGGTATATACAAATATGGCTACAGAGGTATATTTCTACATCTTTGTAACGTTTATTGCCTTTAATTCCCACCTTAAAGGGCGAGACGATCCTCGTTTTTTGGACTTATTTCCACACTCCATGTTATACTTGGCTCCATCCAGATATTTATATTTTAAGTCTCCTATTACATAAATTTTCTAAATAACAGCGCCGAAACTTTATAGTGAACTAGTCCAAATAAAGTTAATTTAAATTAATAGAATTGACCGGTAATAATTACGTCCTCCAGACGTTAACCGGATCTTTTTATGTTGATCCCAAAACGTGACACCCTTGTGTATGTCACTGTAGTGGATTGCACGTCTTTTTTGACAGTCCTTTATGGTCGTAGGTACTAATACGCTTTATTGTATGTATTGCCCAAGAAATTACTTGGTATTTATCCCTTCCTGCCCACGGACTATATGACATTTAAAACTACTTTTGCTTTTGAACTTAGATGTTTTAGTAATGTTACAAAATAAACATAAGAATAATATCTTATCCTTAATATCCCCATTCTTTAGTACATACCGAAGTTTTATCAAATCGTACACAAACAATGACGTAATTGCGCGTAAATCCGCCATTATCTCAGTTCACACGGTGTGCCAACCTTCAGGTATTAAGGAATGACAGGTGATGTCATTAAGCCATTACCTCGCATAGTAGATATGAAATCATATAGTAAAGGTCGTTAAAGTTATATATAACTTTATAGTAATAAAGGTGTTATCTATGTGTTGTAAACAAACACATTGTTTACTAAATAGTTGTAGACATATAAACTATAAAATTGTTGCAGTTTTGTGAAGGTTTTGTATTTTTTTTAAGTGAAACTTCTTTATCGACGTATGAGAAAAAAGAAACAAAAGAAAAATCGTAACCATTTTCGGTTACGCGCCATGTTGTTTTTTTTTTTCATATAAACTGTTTTACCTAATTTCCTGTCAAACATTTAATGTTTATCTCGTCGATACGGTTAAAGAACGTATTTCAATAAAGGTTTCGAATCGACAACATATAACATATATCTACAATATATTTGAATAATTGCACATTTTAGATCTTAATAAAAAAAATTAATGGACCATCCTTTGTTAAATACTATGCCTTACAAATTTAAAATGAAATATTTGGTTTTGCCGGTAGTTTTTTCTGTCACTTCTCCAAAGAAATAGGCGTGTTATACCAAAATCCACTCAGGCAAAACCGAGTCGGGTTGCTAGTATTTTTAACATAAGAATAGTATGCAAGTCATGTTTTTATCGCGATTACATATTAAGGAAGTTTTTTTTACGTGCAAGACCTTGATATTTAGGCCTCAGATTTTATTTATCATGAAAATGTAGAGTAAAGAACATCGAAATAAAATAATGATCTATATATTCCATATAAACCTTCGCATGCACATTCACTGAGAGATTCATTGACAAATTGATGACACGTTGACCCTTATGAAGAGATTAGTACCCGTTCCTTGGCCATATTTCAAGATTCTTTGCTGCTACTGAGAATCTTCTTTAAAACTTAATAGCACTTTGCTCGTCCTAGGACGTTATAGGACATGACCACCAAGATAGCCCATCACTGAGAATTTTCTTATAGTTAACTCAATAACATTCTCCAACCCTGTATCTCTATAACAAACAATATTTCTACAGTTGGAACAACAGGCCATCCGTCAAATAAATAAATAAATACACCCAACAGTCACATACATAGTTCTGACCCCACACTAGGATACAAGTCCTGTGCCGTGGGTATCAAGGACTACGAGAGACTTTTCGGTCTCACAAACACCCAGACCCGAAACAAATATTTGTGGATCACACAAACATTTGTCTCGGTGCGGGGATCGAACCCGCGGCCTCTCGTTTCGCAAGCTGGTGTCTAGCCATCTGCGCCACGGGGCTGTCAAAAGACCATATGTCTTCAAATACACCTTGTCACATTGTTACAGCGAGCAAGAGTTCGTCACGTGAAGCTGTGGGCGCGAGACTTTACTGGTCTGGGGCTGCGGTGCGGGGGCGGCGCGCGGGACGGGGTGCATGTGCACTCCGTGTTGAGGAGCGGGCCTGCTGCAGCCGCTAGGCTTCAACCAGGTCAGTACAGCCAGAAGACTAATTTTAGAAGAATTTAGATGTAGAATAAATGTACGAGTCGTGATAGTCTCAAGGTTTAGGCGCACGGTCTGGACAATATATCTACGATCGCCAGGCGTAAACCTCTGAATTATCCAGGTTATGTGTTCCTTAAAGGTGAAGGAAAACATCGTTTGCTGGTGGTAGGATATTCGTATCCGCCCAGATGGCGACCACCGTACACAGGGCGTAAAACCCGCCATAGTGGCACATGCAAGTGTGCCGCGTTCCGGGATCAGCCAGTGTATATCCGGTTTTCGGGGGGGCTTCAATCATGGTGAAAGGATGACCGTGCCGGCAATTTTTTTGGCCGGTTTGTCGCGGTCGGTCCTTTGATCGCCATGATTGATAGTCCCCCAAACTTCTTCACAATAAGGTGAAGAGGTATTCGGCCGGCATGATTGTGTCGACCAACGGGAGACCATCATCTCTCGCTGGTCGGCACTTTTTCTGGACTCCATTGCGCTTACCATCAGGTGCAATGGGGTCACTTTGCCGTGCCAGAATAAAAAAAAAATAAAATAAAAAAAAAAAAAAAAAAAAAATCGTACGAATACATAAATCTTAGTTTATAGGAAATTATTTAGTGTCCAAAGTCCACCATACCATACCGCATGAGGACAGCGCGGTGTTCTAAAGCCTAAACCCTCTCAGTCGTAGAGGAAGCTCGTGCCCAGCAAAGGGACGTATAGAGCTGATATAGAAATACAGATTAATATCATTTCTCTTCCTACATCCCCATCCTTGGTTGTCTGTAAGAGATCGCTTTGTGCAATAGATCTTTAGTTTTTATTTTATGTGTACAATAAAGTTTTAAATAAATAATGTTCTTTATGTTCCAGGTGACAGAATAAAGAGCATCAAAATCGAGTTCGTGGGCACACCACTGGAGGACGCCGTGAGCATACTGTCCCTGGCGTCCCCCTATCCTGTGGAGCTGGAGATCATAGAGGGAGGTAGGGCGAGCGGCGCGGGGAGGGGGGTACACCATCCCCTGCTCAAGAGGGCTGGATCCACTGGAGATGTTAATACGGTAAGTTGTTTTTGAGCTACGTTGGTATACGTCATACCAAACTGTTTGGGATAAATTTGATATTTAATGTTATTCTTTGCGTTGCTTTCATGCTCAATGAGATGTATGACCAAAATTTGTTCACGGCCTGAGAGTCGAATTTTGAACTGCAATATTGGGGCTAAGTATTAGGATAGGTTAGCCAAGCTGATGTAGTGTTTAATTTCAGCTATATATGTACATACATGCGCTTGTATTCTGTAAGGTTAGGTATCGGAGTTGTACTGCGAACGCAGTTTACCGGCTGTGTTTAAGAGTGTGTTCCCATATACACTGCTCTTAATGGTGAGAAATTCGTTCCGTTATGGACTGAGAGTATACTGCCGCAGTATCCTAGGGAAATATATGACGTCATAAATCGTCGCCATTTTTATACTGTAAGCACTGGTGTTTTCGAGGTAAGGTGCTCTCAGTGCTTTGATCACGTGATCAATCGCGTCCAGAAATGACATGATACATGGATGTCAGGCGACAGTGTACTGGACTACGTTCCGTTTTAAACAGTAACCAGTATAGCTAACTATAAAGGAACGGTTTCGCAGTGTACTGAATTGACGTCGCACATTACAGTGTCCTAGTGTATTACGGAACACAGCTAAAATCTCATATAATAAAGGGCGAGCTTAATGTCGTTTCAGGGGCGTATTTTCAGACTCCGTTCTAATAGTTTCCTAATGGAAAACCCAATAACACTTCCGTCTTGATCGCAACCAGCACATTTATAGTGTCTAATGAGGTAGCAAACATTAATTTATCATTATAATTTTATTGAAACCTATGCGTGGTAGTGGACCGGAAGTTTCTCTAATCAACTTGATTAGCGGTTCTCAACCTTTTCATTAAGAGTATTTATTACATTCACACACATACACTTCACAAACTTGCGGCGTATACTATATATGATTTTTTTTTGATAGTTGAAATCAAGCATATAGCATAAAACATTGATTTATAATTAATAATAAAAAAAAACTTAAAATTGCATTTAATGCAAACATGTTTTGCTAATTGTGTTTTTAAGTCCCACGTAATAGACTTCGTGCTGCTACTGAGAATTTCGTTATAGGAAAACACAATAACACTTTGCCCAACTCGGGATCTTTTCATAATAAAAATTTATTTCAGCAATTTGTTAAGTGTCTAGTGTGTAATTTAGCTATATAAGCGATACGGTGTACAGGGTGTATAAAGACCGTGATTGAAAACTAAGACAGGCAAAAGCCACGGTTATTACAAACACCATGACATAAAAAAATCCTGACAAAAGATAAAAATAAATACATTTTCTTTACGACCACTAGTATTAAATGTATGTAGTTGTTAGGAAAAAACGTATTTATTTTTAAATTTTTTGTCGGGATCTTTTTGCTGTAAGTTTGTGTTGCATTAAAAAAAATACGTTATAAATCTTGTCACGACCATGAGTTACGACACGTTTGAGAACTGCTGGACTATACATCACTGTGATGTGACTATAAAATCTAGGTTAAGCAAAGAAGTACTAGAAATGTGCGCAGGGCATACGATAGATCGACAGGAAAGCGCGCGAAAACTACAGACACATCGACTTTCTTTTAGTATTTTCACTTTCTCACGTCACGCGTTGTGTTAACAAGTAACACTGTTTGTTCTGTCATATTGCCGTTTTTGTATATGGCGACGTCACCTCATGTCTGGGACGTGTGACAATAATTCAATGCATCAAGTAGAGCTTCGCCGCAAATTACAAAGCGATATTATTAAAAAAAACATTGTCTTAATGTTAATCCAAAGGTCATTTACCTTACTTTTACAATCGATTAAATAAAAACATTCGTATTGTACCATTATCCAGTAATATTTTCGCGACAAAAATAGTCAATTTCTCTACATCAAAACTCGTCAACTTTGGTTGCTAGAAGTCCGTTTTACTTGCGGGAAATCGCGTATATGGCTGCATACTTAGCACTGTAAGGTGTGAAAAGCACTGCAGTAAACCCAAGCAAGTTGCTTTACGAGATCAACCTGTCTAAAATCGACAATCTGTCTGTCTGTCTTTTTAGTCGACCCGCAAAATTTTGTCTTTCTGTAAGTTGTAATAGCCTGGCAACGTTTCCGCTGTCTATATTCATCATAATTACACATGACGTGCATTCTTCAAGATCTATCTATATTCTAAACATTATCCTCGCATACTTACTATTGTTCAACCCCTACAATGATCAGCTAACCAATAAAGCATTCCGCCACGTACCTCCATTGTATTCCAAACACGCCTCTATTACGCCATAACATCGTAACACAACACTCGCGTTGATTCAAAAACTTCCTTATTTTCCTATCAACAAAGTTCAATATTTACTGTTTGAGAAATTTGAGGTTTGCATCAACAGTGCTATGTCCAATAATATTGATACCTGCGTTGGCAGAGATAGTTTGAAAGGATAGGTCAATTGACGTGGTTTATCTTGCCATTTGAAGATATTTGAAAATGATTGTTATGCTCAATGTAAGGGTGGAATGAACCTCATTGTATACGATTCCTGAATAGTACGGTACAAATGAAGTTGAGTCATCGACTTCCACATACCAATAGGAACAATTTATGACTTCATGGAACTATTTACTACTAGCGGGCACGACTTCGCTTGGATGAGATTAATAAATAATAATAAATAAATACACCCAACAGTCACATACATAGTTCTGATCCCACACTAAGATACAAGTCTTGTGTCGTGGGTATCAGAAACTACGAGAGACTTTTTTGGTCTCACATACACCCAGACCCGAAACAAATATTTATGGATCACACAAACATTTGTCTCAGTGCGGGGATCGAACCCGCGGCCTCTCGTTTCGCAAGCTGGAGTCTAGCCAACTGCGCCACGGGGCTGTCATTTTATGGACTATACCAAAAATCATCAAAATTGGTCTATTGTTTTCAAAAAATAAGAGATACTTTATCATGGATTTTGTATTTCAAGGAATGCCAAAATCAAGTCGCTTCTTAAAATTTGACTGCGATGTTGGTCCCGTAGTATAAGTGTGCGGCATGGAGTCGAGAGAGTTCGATATTTGGTTAGGCCAATGTTAGGAGGTTTTAGGTGAGGACATTTTCAGCACGGTCAAAAAGCTCACCCCGTATTATGTACTACTTAATTTTTTGAAGTTATACTTCTTTTGGCGCGTTAGGGAAAAATGATGAGAGTGATTTTTTACGATGCGTGCGCACACCGACACCAAAAAGTTATTCAGAAAAAGTTTTTTTTAATTTTAAGAATGTAGAATAGTGACAGTAATAATTTTTTGAAGTTATACTTCTTTTGGCGCGTTAGGGAAAAATGATGAGAGTGAATTTTTTACGATGCGCGCGCACACCGACACCAAAAAGTTATTCAGAAAAAGTTTGTTTTAAATTTTAAGAATGTAGAATAGTGACAGTAATAAAAAGGGATTGACATATTTTTTTAATTTTAAGTAGTTTTGATTATTTTATTTATTTATTAGTATATCTATATTGTTAGAAACTAAAATTTAATTATTCAAATCTTTTAAAATGACTGTTATTTGACCTGATGCCGTAACTATAGTAACCAAATAATAAGACGCGTAAAAACTTTCAGGCCGATCAAGAAAATATACGATCTGTGTCGTTTTCCCGCGCTTGCTCTATATTCGCCAATGCAGTGTTGCCACCCACACCAACTTATTTCTGACAATATATATTGAATATTAGTGATAAAACTAATTTGAATAAACTGTTTTGAGTGCATTTATAGATTTGAGGTTAATTGTCGGTATGTATAATTTATTTACATCGTTAATTAATTATTACATTATTATCTAAAAAAAAAGTGTGTGTGTGTGTACTTATGTACACGCGTTAGAAGTTATACTTCATAGATAAATATATATTTTCTTAAATAATATAATAATATATTATAAAATAATATTTTAATAACTTCATGGTGTCGGTTTTTCATGACAGTGTGCGCGCGCATCGTAATAACTTCAAAAAAACTACTACTGTCACTATTCTACATTCTTAAAATTTAAAACAAACTTTTTCTGAATAACTTTTTGGTGTCGGTGTGCGCGCGCATCGTAAAAAATCACTCTCATCATTTTTCCCTAACGCGCCAAAAGAAGTATAACTTCAAAAATTTCGTTTTGTTTTATTTCTGGTATATTAACAAATTTTATGTATAATAAAAAAAAATATATATTTTATAATATATTATTTAAGAAAATATATATTTATGTATGAAGTATAACTTCTAACGCGTGTACATAAGTACACACACACACTTTTTTTTTGACGAAAATGGGTCTAGAAATTAAATTTTGCCTATCCCCTAAGAATACGGACGTTTGTAACTACAAACGTACAAACCTGTACGTGTATGGATTTTTGGTAGAATCACGTATCTTTACTTACATATATAATTTTTTAAATAGATTACACAATACCAGCAACAGTTTTGTTCAAAGATGAAATCGTATTTCTCTTTCCAAAATCAATAAAATACATACCTACTCACTTTAATTCATCAATTCTTTTTTCAAGGTGGATCCCATTCATAAAATTGAGTTCATTCGTAATGAAGTCTGCATATCTTTAAATTTTACGCAACAATTACTCTAGACTTTATTATTCGCGGAACCGGTTTATAAGACAATTAATTTAACTAATTTATGCGTTGAACAAAGTTATTACAATGATAAGACTTGCGCTACAAATGCTTTCTTGTTTTATCGTAAAAAAAATCATTAGCTCACTTTTTATAAGTAGTACACACATCACATGTTATATACTAATTTCAATTTTTCCTTTTATTTCAGCTCGAAAAAGAAGGGAAACTACTCCACCCACCAAGGTCACCAAATACATCAAACTCAAATAATTCCACCTTAGAAACAAAACACGGTAAAAGTGGCATTAAGAAAATCATATCTGAAAAGATAATAACGTCGACACTGGAGAGAAATAAGAAAGAGAAGAAAGATGGGCTTCCGTCGACGCTAGAGAGAGAGAACGAAAAGAATAGTAAAATAGTTAAGACAAGACATTCTGACATTCCAGCAAATTTGAACAAACCTGAAAGGAACAAAAACAGACATTCCACTGGCAGTGACATACAAATAATAATGCCAGAAAACGGTATTACTGCCATTGAACACGCAGAAACACAAAAGAAAGAATACGATCCGAAACGTGCTATGAAATTCGGAATACGAGTTCTTCCACCAAATGTACCTGATGATGGAGTTTTAAGGCAGAAAAGTATTGAAAATGGTACTGTGGCGGTCGATAAGAAATCTGTTGATGAGATTGACAAACCTGTACCTCAGAGACCACCGCCACCGACAATACTAAAGCATGAGAGCGAGGCGGAAACCAAAAAACCCGTCGTGGCTAAAAGACGAGAGAAAATAGCACCACCAATTCCAAGTGTTAGATCAAAGACTAACGAAACAGAAGTTAACACCAGTTTGGACACATCAAAGACTTCCGATCTGTCTCAAACGAGCTTTACTAGAAACGATCTGAACTCAAGTGGCATTAAGAGGGATGAGAATGGCATACCCCAAGAATTACCTCAACATATGATGGATGCTGCCAAAGCTGCCCGAAGTAACAGAAAGAGTTCTTCTGATATTATCCAAGAAAAAGAAAAAGTAGAGATAAAGAAGGAAGAAGCGCCTAAACCAGCAAAGAAATCTAAAGGCAAAGCGCCTTCACCACCCGATCCCGAGAAGAATAAAACTGATGACAGTATATTGGAGCAGCTAAAGCATGTTAACGATTTCTTGAGTAGTGAGAAACAACACTCAAGTATTCTACACGATTCATCGTACATGTCCAGCAAATCAGTAATATCACAAATAAACACATCAACACCAAAAGTGAACAAAATCAAAAGTACCTCCTCCTCGCGTATGGAAGAATCTATCAACTTTAGTCAAGACGACATCGACGATATAGTTTCAAAGCCTTTTAAAAGAGAAAGTGATTCATTAAACAACTTCTTCGAAGACTCCAAATCTAACTTGTCTTCTAATCAGGATGGACACTCAGTTGTTTCTTTAAACCAAAGCGATAAGAGTGAAAAAGGATCGACTACGATTGAACTGAACAATAGTGATATTACCATTCATAGTTCTCCATTGAATGAGACCCTTCATTCCGCGTCTGATGATAATTCGATCCTAGATGATAATGAAAGAAAAGCAGCCTCCTTGGGTGATCTCTCAAGATTTGAACTAAGGGCACGGACTCATAAACCTTCAACTGGGACTTTAGAAAGAGCCCAAAGCTTGGACATATCTGCCGATGACACAGAAATAGGCGAAAGTACTATATCGCCTAAGAAACGTAAGGCAATGTCTGTAGTTGAAACGACCTTTTTCGAACCGAGTTCAGAAGACATTCTACCTGACATGATTGACTCTGATAAAGGTGTCGTGATCAAACACAAAGAACCCAGGCTAAGTTTAAATATTGCGAAAACCTCAGCCATGGAAGGTTTGAACACGTTCCAAAGAAATCGCCTTAAGAAAGGCTCTGAGTTTGGTAATTTAGAAGACGCCATCGTTAAGGGCTCAAGTAGTTCAGTTGAATCAGAAAGGTTCGATGAGACAGACAGTAAACATGGCAAAGAATTCGAAATGTACAAAGATGGAGATGAACATGAAACATCCGATCATCTAGCGAAGAGAATAATGGATGAGAATATGAAAGTTCACTTCAAACTCGTTTCCGAATTCGCTAAATCGACTTCAGATGGAAGCAATATGAGTTCTTTAGACAGTACTCAAGAGATACAACCAAGCCCTTCAAAATCCGAGACACCAATAAAATATGAGGAGAAACTATCAATGACTTACGATACAAACATTCCAGATGACTTGAAAATGTCTCGAAATTCTTACGTTAACAGTTTGGAAAGACCGAAATCTGAAATGATGAAGAAATTGCTAGCGAAAAATCCTATACTTAACGTCCACATCGATCAAACTACGCAGAGAACTGAAGCAACAACAAGCAAAGACATGCCAACACCTATGACAGATTCTTTGAAATCCGCAATGCATCAACCAGACATCGTAAATTTTAACTTAAAACAGTCAGAAAAAACGAGGGATTATGACGATTTCGTTAGTAACATAAGAATCGGATCAAACACTAACAGCTTAAAATCTAACAAGCAAGCACTAGAAACAGTAACAACAGAATGGTCTGAGCCTAAAGAGACACAAAGTACGAATGTTGTGACGATAACGAATATGGAGAAAAGTCAACCTATTGAGGAACAAAAGAGAAAGACATACACAAAGTCTATTGAAATTGGTGAACCAACACTGAGGGTAATGCCTCCAGATGTGTTGGAGGGAATAAGAAGGCGGCATGACGAGAGGGAGAACAGAACATTGTATATGGAACCAGGTAATGTGTCTTTAACGATGACGCAAGAACCGGTACAGAAAACTGTCTCGGTGAACGTAGCAGAGGATGAATATGGTAATAAAGTGATTACACAAAACGTTGAAAAAATCTCTACGCAGTATGTTACAGCCAAAACAGAAGCGCCGTTACAAGTAGAACAAATCAGTTTCGGAATCCTAAGAAATCCGGGTGAAATTGACGAATTGAAATTGGAGGAAGGAGACGTCCAGGAAATCGACAAAAGATTTTTGGAAGAAATAAAGAGACAGAATCCTAACATGCATTTCACCACTGACGAACCTTCCTTTACCAGAACAGAGACTATCATACTGAACACTACTGATATGGATGAATCACAGGCGAAAGCGTTGATGGAAAAACTCAAAAGCGATCCTAATTTCATGTCACAGAAAACTCCGGAAGAACTCTCAAAATTGGGAATAAGAATTATTCATGATCTAGAAGACGTAGAAACAGAGAGCAAAGATGCTGTAGAGCTTACTAAAACAAGATATTCAATAAATCCATCGATGATAACTGATGTTCAAAAGCAATGCCAGATAGAAAGCACACAGGAACCAATGGACCACGTGACAGAAATCCAAGTGGTGACCCCCCGCACGGAAAAGATATTGCAACAGAAAACAGAAAGCAAAGATAAAATCTCAAGTCGGCAGAGAGCACCTTACGAAGAGCCGCCATTATCCTACGAACTCGACATCGAATTACTGAATGATTTCATATCGAATGAACGTTATCATTCGTCGAAACAACAATCTGATGTCAACAAACGAACGAAAACGAATCAAAGCTCAAACGAACCAAAGAAACGCCACTCAGACTACGATCTACCAAGGAACAGCCACATCAAGTTTAGGACCGCGACGTACGAATCTCCAAAAGGCACTATTGTCACCAGCACAGACCTCGAGAACCGTAGGCTTTCGCAGCTCGATCAGATGCAGCTCAGGGCGTCGGGGGACCAATCCATGGGACAAAAACCTATGATATCCGCCAAACCGAGCAACATACCGGTTAAAGCCGAGAAGCAGAAAGCTGTGGTCAACTACGGCTTTGGGGTTTCATCCAAAATACCAATATCCACATCACAAAAATCGCTTAGTCAAGAGAACTTGACTGATGTAAAGTTCTCACTACCTCGTTCCCCTCCGCCTCAGTTTAGTAGTTCGGGAAATATATCCATCACTTCTATTAAAAGTAGTTCTAGAAGCCCTAGTGGTGGTAAATTGTAAAAAACCTCTTCTGACCAATAAACATAAAGCCAGTAAGTCATCGGTGTACATCAGACTTTTAGAGCTTCCCTTTAGTGTGTAACGATTAAAAATATATTATCAACATATCGATACAATCGACTAAATTTAAATCGATTGTTTAAATTAATAACTAAAATGTAAAAAATATAAGCAATATAATGGATATTGTATAATATCTATGGGTACGTTAAGTGTAGACTTAAAAGTTATTATAAATGCATTAAGTGCCAGAAGTAACATTAAAAAATGAATAGAATATAAAATTGTTATCGTCTACTTAACATTTCAAATGAATGTAACGAGAGTGCCTTTCTAAGTGTAACGTAATGAAAATTTAAATATATTGTCATATAATTATATTATGCATTAATGACATAAGCGTTTAATATTTCGGGTTGTGAAAGTTGAATATATTTTATCGCAATAACTGTCACAATTATCAAATATTTACAAAGGGTTTATATAAATTACGTGTTTTATGTAATAATTGTTAAATAAATTCAATTTCACCGTTTGACATTCCGTCCTAAAAGTATTACCATTTCGTAGAATTATGTACTTAATCAGCTCGATTTACATTTTTCGATATATTTTGTATTATTATCGTATATTCTTGACATACAAACCTTTTTTTAGATCAGTATATTATTGAATTATTTTACCATTTAAATAGTTTTATTACATATAAATGTGACATTTTAAACATCGACTTATTGAAATAAAATCGACTAAGATTTAAACGTGGACTTTTTTCTTTCATTAAAGTGTGAATCGAGTTGTATTTCAAGGTGTGCAGAAATATGTTTGTTTCTGAGCCATGTATTTAGCGTAGAGTATATTATAGTCATATATTTATTTAACAGTTAACATTGTTACATTTGAGATTTAACGGATTAAACATCAATATGAGACGAATAACAAATAATCACAGTTATACATATTGTATTTTATTGATGTATTATAAAATAAATACAAATAAAATGTTTATGATGGTTTTATTTTATAAAATTTGAAACAAGATTTTTTTAATAGTTTTAGCTTTTATTATTGCAAATCGACTACATTGTTGTCCTAATCGACTAAGAGCAATGGCAATACGTTTTACTTTTAATATATGAAAAAAGAAGTAATTTTTAGTGACTTTAGGAGCTGTTACTATACAGAGATCGGAAAATAATCGTATCTTCAATAGCAGTACGAAAAAAGACATTCTTTAGAAACATTCGTTGTTTTTTTAGTTATTGATAAAAGAACATCAACATGAACTCGGTCTAGTGTTTTTTGACTAACTTAAAAAAGATCATGGCATGCATCTACTAAAAAGATGCAGCAGATGCATTACACAAACATAATGATACATTACATCTAAGTGTAATATTTCAAATTAATACCTAATGGTTATGAGAGGGCATGGTCTTTTGGCACAAGTATAGAAATCTTATATCTTTAAATGAGCAATTCTTGTATATATATAGATATATATATTTATATAATTGGAATCTCGGAATCGGCTCCAACGATTTTCATAAAATTTAGTATATAGGGGGTTTCGGGGGCGATAAATCGATCTAGCTAGGAATCATTTTTAGAAAATGTCATTTGGAAGAAAAATAACAAAAAGGAGGCGTTTGAGTAGACTCTTCCCGACATCTATTGGCGAATTGGCGAATAATAATACTATTTTTTGTGAGCAACTAATTGCTTTAACGACACAACAGCAGATGGCGTTGTTAAGTAACATTATTCATATTTCATCATTTTATTAGTAATTCTTACTTAAATATAATTTCCAAAAAAACACAATTTTAAAAATAAAAAAAATAAAAAAAATCCGAGCAAAGCTCGGTCAGCCAGGTACTACATACTAAAAAGAAGTAAATATATGTTTTTTTTTTGTAAAAAAACTTTATAACGAACGAAGATTTATTATTATTTTTTAGCATAAACAGAAAATCTTCTAAAATCTGTTCTTGGTCGGAAAAAAGCTTTAGCTTTCAACTAATTTAATAGACGAATTGAAAGATTAGGCTAACAAATAGAAAAGAAATCGATGTATCACCTATTAATTCACCTATTAGTTCACTTAATGTAATAAATATAATATTTTTTAATTTCTAATTTCTGAGTCAACTAGTCAAGTCACTATAAATATAAAAACCAATTAATTTATTATACAATATTCTACCTGAGCTAGTAACTAACCTTTAATCGTATATAACCGCTCCTAATACAGCCCACTTAATTAGTAAAATCGATAGACGTTTCGAAGCGGCAATAGTTTAAAAAAATTAAGATGTGTAAAATTGACGATTCAAAAGAACTTGTAAAAGTCTATTTGAATAAAGATATTTTGACTTTGACTTTGATAAAAAATATTGGTCTGAACATTTATTCCAATAAAAAAAATCTGAATAATTTTTTAAACTAATGGAAATGAAAAACAAATATACGGTAATTTATGACGAATAGAATAAAAAAAATATGGCAAGTCTACCCACTAACTAAAACGAGCCTTGCAAGCCGTTTTACATTGCTTCTTTAACTCCTTCTTCATACTTTTACTGCAAGAATATTTCGTGCAAGTTTTTTTGTGGGCGTGGACGCAAGCTTTCTGGCACATTTTGGCTGCGCTCTTTTGACATGCCTTCCAGGCTCTGAGTGTCAGGTCTTCTTTATCGATCTGCTGGTTCTTTTCGGAACTGCTGTTGGAGTCTGAGCTGTCTGAAAAATCGCATGTGGTTGCAGGTGTGTCAGGTGATTCCGTGGATTTATCTTCGTCCTGTAATAAATTAATTTTGTTAATATTCTTAAAAGAAAATAGAAAATTCTTCTGTTAAGCCTACTATGTAGACTATGCTATCGTCACTACTGGGCGGTGCGGTTGGTTAGAAAAAGGTCTAGAAACGAGAGGCCGTTGGTTCGATCCTGACTTCGAGGTAAGTGTTTATGATAAATTATATCTTTTGGATTTGGATCTTTTTGAGAACGAAGAGTCTGATGTAGTTTTTGGTGTTCATCAAAACTTGCATCCCGAAGTGATTAGGGACACTTAAAAAAAGAAAAAAACAGACATAAATTATTTTGTTTTATCATTGGTCTGGGTGTTTGTGAGACCATAAAGTCTCTCGTAGTGGCTGATATCCACGACCCAAAACTTATATCTTAGTGTTTGATCAGAACTATGTATGTGACTGTTGGGTGTATTTATTTATTTACTTTATCCAATCAATCGTTATAGAAAACCTTGCACTACCGTTCTCGATTATACATCCTTGTTCCTTGTTTGTGGACAAATTAAAATAATTATTTAATTGTCTAAAAGCGCTGACCTTAAATAGAATTGGGCCAAGAGGTTAGTGATGTTAAATGATTGCCTCATAGGCACAACTTATTGCCTTTCAATCGAGAGGTCGCGGATTGGATTCCAGGGAGCAAGAATGCTAGAAGCGGCAACAGCTTCGACTAGCGCCACTTTAGACAGCTAGCCAAACCTATACAGCATAAATGTATAACTTACGTCAGTCACTATAAAAGCCACTATTGGTTCCATTTCTTCAGAAGAACCGTCTTGATCGCCATTCCTTAACGCATCCAAGTCAACAGGCTGGTCTTGCATATTAACCAATTTCTTCATGGTGTCAAAACGTTGTTCATTTGCGTTGGCTATTGAGTCCAACAGCTTGCTGAAGATGTTTTCCGCGAAGTCTTTCTTGGATTTTGCTTCATCGTCTGCGTTCTGTAGATAAATTAGGAAATTGTTGAGGAGATGAAAGACTAGTTGAAAAGGTGTTAGAGCGAATGTTAATGGCAGGGTCGGAAAACGACGCCTGAAGAAAAAACAGTGGTTGTACTTCCACAGAAGCCACCCCAGCTAGCCTTACAAAATTCCGCATAATAATCTTTAAATCTTTGGTTAACAAAAACAATTTGACATATAAATGACCTGATCCTGGCCACGCAATAAATAATTATAAAGTAGACATTACAAAATTAACGTGTAAAGCTTTTGGGCTTCTATGGAAGTACCGCCACTGGTAGGTATATTATTTATTAGTTCTCCAAACTTCTGGACCAAAAAAATACACAATAAAAACCGTAATAGAAATTTGGGCTTGCCCTAGCTAGAGACTCTAGGCACGCCACTGTAGTAGGACTAGCCTTAACTGAGGTAAATAGCATGACAATATGTATGAATGATGAAGAGGCATGTTTGTGTGTTAGGACCATACAGGGTGGATATAAGAATGCGCGTGCATCTATTCATTTTAGGCGAAAGAAATCACAGACGCATCGACGCGTTGCTCGCTCGAATTTTAAATTCGAATATACACAGACACACTGTGGAAGTCTCAGTATAAGATTTTACAAATAAAGCAAGGAAAATGTTAAAATTTCTCAATAAATAACATAATACTCACAACGCACACCAAACACAAAACAAAAATGAAAGCTAATTTGGACATGGCAGTAATATTCGCAAAGTAAAAATGCGGTATTAATTTCTCCACTCAATTAAACTTCTTATTGCCGTGACGATGGATCTTATGCAATTTTACGATTATTATTCACCAAGATTTGTTTGACGTAAGTTTAATGTGCTATGCTATATTTCCTTATAGCCGGAATGTATGGTGCGTGAACTTTTAAATATATTTATATGATTTTATATTTATAAAGGTTTACGCACATGAGCACATTTTAATGACACATTAATGAGCAGTGTCACCATCAGCTCATATAGGTCCCACTGTTGGGCACGCGCCTTCTATACAACTGAGAGGGTTTAGGCCTTAGTTCATCACGCTGGCCTAGTGCAGGTTGGCGGACTACACACCTAAGAAATTCGTAAGAACTTCTATGTGTGCAGGTTTCCTCACGACGTTTTCCTTTACCGTTAAAGTACGTGATAAGTCATTGTGAACACACATAACTTCGAAAGTTACAGTTTTGACATGAGTACCTACGCCTGGGGTTTAAACCTGCGACCGCCAACATTTAGTCTCGAAAGCGCCTAAGCCTCGTCGCCATTTCTACTTCTATACTATATTTATAGTAAAATAATTAATAATTCACGCTGAAATGTGCACACGACTTTATAGGCATCGGTTGAATTATAAGCATTAATAAGGTGCCTAGTAATTAAGCTAAAATACTAATTGGGCACTTATCACAATACCGTAACGCATTTGTCATATACTACGTAACGAAATGTGTCCATTTGAGAATAATAAAGCACCGTGACAATTAATTACGTCACAGTTACTTTTTCTACGGCCATAGTTAATTAAACAAGCTGTCATTGTAATAGGTGAAAATTATATATATATTTTATTTATTTATTCGACAATTTAAATATACTTAGTATTTATTAATTATTAGTGGATTAAATTTTAAATTTTCCTACTGACTCTCCACTAAGCTGAGCTTGTCTCGTGGAGGAAGTATGTTATAATAAAATACATGACATTGGTGCATATTGGAACAGGCGTAGGCAAGCGTGCTTCGATGGAGAAAAACAAGTATAAAATAAATAAATAAATCTGAAAGAAATTAGATACTAAGGAAAAAACATATAAATATTAATATAATTTATTTGCTTATCTTATTTTTACTAGACATTAGGGTGGAGTGAATTTTTTTCGAGCCTGTGGCTGTGGGTGGAATTTGTAGCTTATAAAAAACAAAACTTAGAGACAAAAAAACTTACTCAACTTTTAGGTGGCCCAGTCTCAGTTAGTTAAAATTAATTAAGTACGAATTAAAAATGTTTTGTTGCAAATATTTTTTTTGCCTTATAATCTTTTAAGACATCTAAGAATTAGGAAAGAAGAATGTTACTTTTTGGGACTTTTTTAAAAACTAAAACAATAGACACTATTTTTTTAAGTCATATTTTTAATTGGCATAAAAGAGGATATTCTAAAGTTTCTAGAACGTCATCATCATCATCATCAGCCCAAATACGTCCCACTGCTGGGCACGGGCCTCCTCTACAACTGTGAGGGTTTAGGCCTTAGTCCACCACGCTGGCCTAGTGCGGGTTGGCGAACTACACACCTAAGAAATTCCTAAGAACTTTTTAGGTGTGCAGGTTTTATTACGATGTTTTCCTTCACCGTTAAAGCAAGTGATAATTCATTTTGAATACACACATAACTTCGAAAAGTCAGAGGTGTGTGCCTGGGATTTGAACCTGCGACTGGCGAAATTCTCGACCGCGCGCCTAAACCTCGGGGCCATCACTGCTTCTAGAACGTCTTTAAATGTTTTTTTTGCAACCAAATATTTTGACACGTAATTAATTTTAAAAGTGAGTACGCAGCCTCAACATGAGTAAGATTTTTTATCAAAAAGATTTGTTTTTTATAAACTACAATATCCACCCCAAAACAAAAAAATATAAACAACATATTAATCAGTCATAATCGCTATAATCTCTTTTAGTATTAAATGCCGAGTTACAATTTATTCGACATTCTGTCTTGAACTTGCGTTTCACTCCCCTGCTACATGAGTACGTGGTGCAAACATTTTTAGCGGAGTTGATGCACGCTGTTCTGCATACTTTAACAGCCTTCCTGACACAAGGACTCATCCAATTTCTTCTTAAATCGCTTGTAAATTCATTCTTGTTGGAGTATTTTGAGTTTGTGTTGGGTGATCTTCGTATGCTGGATTTGTACTGAAAATAACTTATCTTTAGCATAATGTATGACGGTTTCTTTTGGTATTACTATTCAATTGGTATTATTTTACAAAAAAAAAAATTACAGTCCCGTGGCGTAATCATTCTCAAACTCAAAATATCGTTTAAACATATATAGTCTTCTAACTAAAACGTCTCGAAAAGTCAGTGATAAAACGCCGCGCGATTTTAGTGAAATCATTTGTCCTAAGCTAACAATGTAAAGGATGCAATATTTTATAATTATCATCTTCATCATCAGCCCAAATACGTCCCACTGCTGGGCACGGGCCTCCTCTACAACTGAGAGGATTTAGGCCTTAGTCCACTACGCTGGCCTAGTGCGGGTTGGCGGACTACACACCTAAGAAATTCCTAAGAACTTTTTAGGTGTGCAGGTTTTATTACGATGTTTTCCTTCACCGTTAAAGCAAAGCAAGCAAGCCTATACTAAGTCAAAGTCAAAGTCAAATTATCTTTATTCAAATAGACTTTTACAAGTTCTTTTGAATCGTCAATTTTACACTTTTTAATATTTTTTTAAACTATTAAACTATTGCTACTACTACTACTACTACTTCACCTACAACTAAAAATCATCATCATCACCAGCCTCTCTTGCATCCACTGCTGGACACAGCAGTCCTATAGCACGCCATTGGATATTCGGAGGATTAAATGTATAATTCTTGTTCTCTTAGTATAACTTACTCTGGGTACAAATGGTTCTTCATATTCTCCAGACTCATCTCTCTCCTCTTCATAGCCGTTGAGCGAATGACTTTTGCTCATAGAGTCTTGCAACTGCATATTCTTCTTCAGAACGCTCACTCGGTTTTCGTTCACCTCGACTATATCGTACAATAGGGATAAGAAAGGGTTGCTATCTCGTCTGCTTCTCGAATAAATACGTGCATCTGAAAGTACCTAAAAAAACTGTGTTTTAAATACATTATAGTCTATTACCGCTATAGCAATTAACAAGTGGCGTATTTTGGTGGCAACGGGCGTATAAGATCTCTCGATTAATGAGATAATTGTAATCATTTCGCGCAAATTGATGCTCTATTTTGAACATTACCATCAGATACGAGTGACGTCACTTTGCCACAGCTAACGCAAAAAAGTCGAGAAAATCTTGAAATAACTTGACTATAAATTTACTAGACTGCCTCGTGGTCTCGCGGCACAAGTATGTGCCGTGCTCGAGGTCCTGAGTCCGATTCCCGGCTCGGGCAGTGTTATAGGGTTTTTCCATTAGGAAATTCTCAGTAGCTGCACGAAGTCTGAAATGTGGGTGCAGAAATGCACCTCTGTCTACTCCTTCGGGGAATACAGGCGTGAGGTTATGTATATATGTATGTGGTAATTTTACTAGGGTACATTGGTAATATACTAGGTTCTCGATATTGCAAGGCCTAGGACAGGGAAGGTATCAGAGCCAATAGTGTTAGTGTTGAATGTTGAAAATGGTTATTTGGAAAAAAAAATCAAAACGTAAATCCGGGCATCGGTTAGGATAACGGTTGATAGTAATAGAGCACTTTGGTTGAAATAAAATTTAATATTTAACAAAATAACATTCAACGCAACATATTTTTTCTAAATACAATTACTATATAAGCAATTATTTCACTACGTAATAACAGTAAACAATCAAATTATATACAATATACATAAATAATATGTACGTAGACCATTTGACAACGCCCATAAAGCTATTTTTGCTACAAGAGCTGCACCTTAGGCAAGGAAGGTAGTGAGTGAGAGGCTACATCATATTAGGGTTCTAAAGAATGACTTTTGGCATATACTTATATCATTATTTTTTTAATAACGAGATCCCATACGAATTGAAACACATACTTAAATTACACAACTTATTTATATATGCAAAAGTAATCGTCAGTTGAGTTTTCACGGCTAATCCGACAAACATACTTTGATGAATTTTGGTATCTAATCCGCTAAACATGATTATGATTTTTGGTATAGAAGGCTATTTTTCATAACATTACAAACGGGCCGTATCATTAAAATAACAAACAGTACTTAGTTTGTTATAAAATATATTATGTTTAAATAACCAGTAAAAATATTCTTAATTTAAAAACTAAATCACTCATGAAGGGCCGTCCATAAAATTAGGTCACACGTTAAGGGGGAGGGAGGGGCTCGACGGAGTGTGACAAGGGGGTGTGAGGGGACCTAAATATCGTAACGTCACTAAAAAAAAACAAGAGGTACTCTCAAGTCTCGACTTTTCGACGATTTATTTAGCTAGGGTAACTAAAATTCTAAAAAAACAAGAGCTACTGTCGAGTCGACTTTTATACAACATTCGATCATAATATCATGATTCGAAAATACATTACTTAATAATTTCATAATTGTTAACAACATTAGTATTAGTAGGTAATTCGATTATCAAAAACATTCATAAATCGCCCACCACTAATTTTTTAATGTAAAAATGCAAAATATGTGATGTCACCCTGATCGAAAATGCGTAAGACGTTTGTTGTCATGCATTGTTGTCGCATTGTCATGTACGTAAAATGATAGTACTTTTATACTGATAAATAAAGCAATTCGTACGAAATCATTCTCCATTCCAAAATATTCAAAAATGCAAGTTACTGTTGAAGTTTTCACTTCTGTTGACACTCCCGGAGTGCCACCCGTTTTTTTTTATCGCTGTTATGAGTAAATTTCTACCTGCGTTTTGATCGAAAAGTTATTGGAGTTAATTGAAATTAAATCTAGGTGTTTGAATAATTGTACTTTTCTTTAATTGTAGTGAGTTGCTGGTATGACAATTTAAAGCAACACAACTTAGATATTACACATTTCATATAGCAAAAGAATTAAATTATAAATGACTATAACAATCCATTTAAAATGCATATTAATGTTTTAAAGACATTTGATGCAAATGGTTAAATAACTAGTGAAACATTAATTTAAAAGTCGAGAACACGCTAAGTAACTTACATTTACTGACTCTTTTCAAGTGATACTAAATATCTATAAATTACAGTTTTACTATAACTTCTAAATCTATTTTATAAGAATATTCTTACCAAATATGACGATGCGAGGCCAAATAAAATCAATGATTGAAGAATCATTTCCCATGCATTTTTAAATTCATGGTGTGTTTTTTTCTAACACTCTTAGAACAAACTGGTCTTATCTACATTTTTGTTTCTGTTATCAGCTAATTTTATGCCTGACATTTGATTGAAAACTTGATTAAGGTTATTGAAATGAAATATGACTGTATGGGTAGTACTTTTTTTATTCGTTGTGAGATGATAGTCTGAGTATGGGCTGCACAGCACATTTATCCAAAGGAATTAATTTTGATGCCTTATATTTAGATTATAAACTACACTTTGTGACAATAAGAATGCTTCAAAATGTGCCTTTATTCATTAAAATTACGCCTAAAAAAGAAACAATTACTTTTTTGGTATAGTAAGCATTGTCATTGATGGTGCATTATTTATTAAGTTAACATTTATTAACTTGACAAGTTAGTTATCTTTATGATATTTTTTGTCAGTAACAGGGTGAAGACAGACCGTGGTCGAAAACTTAGCTAATAATTACGGTGAGTACAAACACTTTTGTACTCAATTGACGCTATAAATAATCCCGAAAACCAAATTTTTTTTTGGCATTTTCCTAATCACCATAATATATACATTTAATAGTTATGAAAGTTAGGAAAACGTGAATTCTTTTTCGGAATTTATTTTAGCGTCAATATGTTTGTAATCCCGTAACTATTACCTGTCTAAGTTTCAGATCACGGTCTTTTCACACCCTGTATAATAGTAACAATAGAATTATTTGATAAACAATATTAGTCTATCATCAGCCCATATACGTCCCACTGCTGGGCACGTGTCTCCTCTACAACTGAGAGGGTTTAGGCCTTAGTCCACCACGCTGGCCTAGTGTGGGTTGGTGGACTACACACCTAAGAAATTCCTAAGAACTTTTTAGGTGTGCAGGTTTCATCACGATGTTTTCCTTCACCGTTAAAGCAAGTGATAATTCATTGTGAATACACACATAACTTGGAAAAGTCAGAGGTGTGTGCCCGGGGTTTGAACCGCGCGCCTAAGCCTCGAGGCCATCACTTGCTATAATTAAGAACTATTCCTTGTAATTCAATCTATCTTGTCCCTAACAATCTAAATTATGTCTTATTTTAGATGAAACTGAGTTATACAATAGGATATAAGTGAAAAGATTTCTACATAACAAAAAATTAACTTTTATACTATTTTAACAACTTTTAAGTTTACTGCCTGATTACTATTATTTATAACATGAATAAATGAGATAAAACATAGTCTATTAATAAAATATGTACAAGTTACAATTAACTTCCTTAATATTCTAATTTTAAAATTAAATATTTCTGCACATCAAACATTGTTAAACATGATACAGCAAAAAAAACATTCTATTCCATATTATTTGAAACCATATAAAATATTTTACATCGTAACAACATTTGAAACTGTAAAATTATACAATGTGTTAGGTAAAAGACCGTACATACTGAAGTCAAATATAAGGCACTCAGTTCTGACCCCGAATTTGTAAAAAAATAGGTACCTTATTTTTTACATAATTTATCCAAAAAAAATCTAAGTATAGCGTAAGTGCGGTCATCGGCGATCAGCTGTTTACAAACAGCGCTCTGTTCCCGCACCCCTCCCCGCACTCGCCCTTTCATGCCCGTGCGTCGCCTCGCCGGCCGAGATCACGCGGCACGCGCGGGCGCCAGTCAAAGGTCGCGACCGCGAGTCGCCCGTGATGCAATATTTGATTATTTGCGGAAACCTCTTTTAACTGTTAGTGTGTTTTGTGTCAAGTGCAATGTCGTTTTCAAACGAAGAATACTGGGAAATGGTTCGTGCATATGCCCGAGCTAATGACAGTGTACGAGTTTTTAAATTGTCACTTCGGCAATAACTGGATAGGTCGCGGTGGGCCCGTGCCGTGGCCGGCTCGCTCGCCTGACTTTACACCGTTAGATTTTACTTGTGGGGTGAAGTGAAACGGCTTGTGTACGCTACAGAATACTCCTACCGGGATGAACTAAAGGCTAGAATATTAGCCGCCTTTGATAAGGTTCGAAGTGATACGTTTGTGTTGTGCCGGGTGAAAAACAATATGCGAAAACGCGCCGAACTCTGCGTTGCGCGAGGAGGCGATCATTTTGAACAATTATTAAAATACGTTTAATTTTATGTAAATAGTGTAAATGTAAATACTTAGTTAATGTAAGTGAATCGGTGTAAATAAATACTACATATTCTACCATTGTGGACGCTGCATACACTAAGAGGTAGGTACCTAGTTATTATTTTTTATTCAAGTCTCGATGAATGTAGGGTATCCATATTTTCTGCATTTGTGCTACAATAATTTCGTATCGTTTACTGTGCCGTATATTTATATTACTCTTGCATTATATTTTTAATGGTTACTTGAAGCCATTGACTAACGTGTCCTTCAGTATGTACGGTCTTTTACCTAACAATCTGTATATTTTGCATCACAACACTATTTGAACCGTAAAGTTCATGACTTAACCAGTAACTTAACAACTTTTCTAACTACTATCTACATCTAAGCTATAATAGTGACATCCTAAAAGTGCATTTACATTAATTGATTCCTTAATTCTACAGTAAGGGTTAAATACAAACAAGTCTATAATAGGTGCACATATCTTTAATAAGATATTATGAATAAAAAATGGTGTTTAGAAAAAAATATGAATGAAGAATTAATAATCAAATATGTATTTATAAGATTAAAGACAAATTAGACTTGTTTGTTTTTACCCATAAGTGCTTCATTAGAAGTGCACGACCACATTAAAGCAGTCACTAATCAGTTAGAATTACCTATCATTAAATTGACTATTTGAGTAGATTGGGAGTCCTTTTTTATCGTTTTCTTAATTCTACGTTCAATTACTGAACGGTGCCTCCATTATAATCTCTTTTGTAAACCTACCTGTGATTTAGTGTATTCCTTATTTGTAAATGCTCATTAGTTCAAAATTATCAAATGCATATTTCTGAGCCTGGTCTATAAATTACAAAGAAATATATTTGCTATAGTTTCATTAAAAATATACAAAGAAGTTAATGGAATTTATGGATGTAATTAAATGGGTGTCTGAATATCAGCATGAGCCACTGTTAATACTGATAGTTCTCTAAGACAGTGCTATGATTTAAGAAGAAGATATGTGACATATTGTCAGTCAACAGAGAAAGTTTTCTTATTGTGCTCTAAAACTTCGATCCACTGTACCTTAGTTTGTCAATAAATTAAATCCCTGTAGATCTGGTGTAATAAGCAGTATTATGTATTTATGTAAATTAAATCTATATATTTTACAATATCACTGATTTGTTTACAAAAAAGACTTTAGAGACACTTAGATGGTAACATTACTTCTAATGGTTGCATATTCAACCTCTATAAATTAATGAAACATAACTCTAAAATAGGTTGCTAAGTAGAGCTTTGCCGATAATTCTTGGTGTCAAGTATCTTTTTTCCGCACATTGCACATATGCCCTTTTTGTATGCGCATGCTTGACAGTAGTGTGACCCCACTTGGTGTACTTTTGTTCTGCATATTCTGTAAAAGAATAATTAGGTATTATAACAACATAGTTAGCCTATAACTCTAGAAAGAAATAATAAGCCATAAACATCATACTACTGAGTATGACAGATTTATCATTACCAGCTCATATATGTCCCACTGCTGGGCACAGGCCTCCTCTACAACTAAGAGGGTTTAGGCTTTAATAATTTTCCTAAGAATTCTTAGGAATTTGTAGGTGTCTAGGTTTAATAAATAAATACACCCAACAGTCACATAGAATATGTCTACTTAATAAATATTTATTGTGGGATCAGGATATTCCCATTTATATGTCAAATTGCTTTTGTTAAATAAAGATTTAAAGATTAAAAATTATTATACACACACACAAATATCACAAATATATACACAAAATTCTTTTTACAGAAATCTCAAAACGTTAAGTTTAGGTCCAATATAAGATACTGAACATAGTCCCCCATAAAAATCATTTCAATTAGTTAAAATTGATTTAATAACAATTTTTAATCCCTGTACTTTCTGAACCTTCAATAAAAGTAGTTAAAATATAAAAACACACCCACTGCAAATCTCATGTGACAATTTTACTATCAGCAAAATACATTATACATAAAAATGTAAAAACATCACAAAAGAGATAAGGAATAAAATAATTTGCAAACAAATAAGGTCGATTTAAACAAAACATACCTTACCTAGGATCTGATTCCTAAGTAATAACAAACACTTGCCTGCATTCCTGAAACTTCGATGTGTATGGATTGAATCGTCCTTTTTTTGCCGTCAACGCCTTGTTTTCGCCAACTTTGCGCCCACCGGATTCCACAGTGTTTCTTGCACCTGCTTTCCAAGGATCCGGTGTTATCACTCGCCCAAGCTTCTTTTCGCATTTCTCACAAACCATTCTTCTTGTGAATTAAAATTAAACCTTACTATTTATTTGGTTTGTATGTTACCTATTCTTTTCTGGCTTGATGTATGATGAAAAGGTAGAACTTAAGGATAGTTTTAATTTAAGAAGCAGTTTAATTTGTAACAAGGCGTACTTCTAGGCTATTTTCACATAAAATGGGCAACTAAAACATAACAAAATAAATATCGATCGAATGAAAGATGACCGAGATGACCAAATGACAGCTTCGCACATTTGTTCCATAGTGACAGCATATGTCATTAAAATCGAAATATACAGCCATAGTTATCTCTTGTCAAATGCAAAAGAAAAAATAATAGAGCACGAAGTAGGTAATTAATATATTATGATGAAAAATACAAGGATTACAAATATAATATGGCCTAACTTTATATTTTATTAATCCAGTAATTAGTGGTACCTATTCACATTAAAAAAAAGGTTAGGTTCTCCGTCGTTACAAGTAGGGCCACAAAAGGAAAACTGTTTTGGTCAATAATTTTTTTCCTGCCATCTACTACTACGCTATTTTTTTTCATCAGCAGTTTTTTGTAATGACTTTCTCCTATTTGTTTAAAAGTCCGCAAATTAAGGCGTAAAGCCCCGTTCGCACGGGAGTTAAAAAAGCGTTGCGTAATGCGTTAAAACCCGGCGTCGGCGCTTTTTTAACGCCTTAAATTTGAGTGTTCATACGAGCGCTTTTTTTTTAATCACTCTTGTCTCGCCTCGCGCTTTAGTAAGATGTGAGAATGGTTAGCGCTAATTGACTAGCAGTAGCGGTTTTTGTCGCTAGAAGGCGAAAAAGGAAACAGAAGGCACTCTGGGTACATCCTCTTAATAAGCCAAGATACGTAAAAGGGCAGTTTTTTGCCACTTTTTTTTTAATTATTGTCGAATGTCTATAGCAGGGTTTCTCAAACTTGTGGTTCACGAATCCCTGTTACTGTTTCAAGGTGACCTTAAGTAACTAATCCCCCACCCCCCAAAAGAAAGTCATAAAACTGTCTGCTGAAGAAAATAAAGATTTACCTATTTCAATAAAAGATAAAGTAATAATAATAATAATATATAATTATTTATTCCAATATGTTGTGTTACAACAAAAGTAGTTCTTAAAATCTATAACATATTACATAAATACTATTGTCAAGTTTTCAAGAGACATCTCACACTAGGCAGAGCCTGTATCGTGAGATGTTCTTTAGTTACTCGTTACAATGTAATGTCTCCAGTGTAATTTAAATGTAAAGTTCAATGTAAAGTTTTAAATTAAATAACAAAGTGAAAATCAAAAAAAAAACAAAAGGAAAAAAAAACACGGGAACCTTATATGCTACAGTAAAAATTAGGACTTAATCTAAAATTATATGAGATCAGGTTTATAATAAATATGTGAGTTTACAATTCAAAGAAAAGAGGTTTCATAAATTTTTCTGTATAATCGTATGTCCAGTTCAACAGTCTCTTTTGTATTTTAAATTTAGCTTCTTTACTAGATAAATGAAATGTGTTAAATAACTTATTAATACGGTTGTACACAAATGGTTTTGTATAGCAGCTAAATCTTTTGGCAAAAACTGTACTAACATGCCTTTGCGGTAATTGAAAGATGCGTTTCCTGATCAAAAACTCGTAGTCCTCTGAAAGTGCCAAAAGAAATATCTTTTCTTGCTTGTTTCTTGTCGCAAATGGTGTCAATTTTAGGAGTATTTTTGGACAATTTTAACTTTAATTCTAACTTGGTATCAAGTCGATTTAGTTTTTATCATGACCAGGTGAGTAAATCCAGTCTCACATATGTATGTTGTAGCCAATATGTTTGCCGCTCGTTCCTGCTAAGCGTCAAGTCGCCATTACATATTATATCTTGTCACGAACCCCCTGCCGTCGAATGGCGAACCCCACTTTGAGAAACCCTGGTCTATAGCAACTGATGAAATAATAAAAGATTAAGACTCTAAACTGTAAAGAACTATTTATTTTAACTTAATTAACAATGACAGAGCACTATGAGATTATCGACCGTAACACCAAGAACTTTTATTAGTTAACGCGCAATTATGCGTACATGTATATTGCTATTCAATTATACTAGGCGCTGCGCATGTCTGCGTTTCTCCCAACAGCAACATTTGACATATTGTTGAAAATGGTTGGCCCTCAAATAAATTTCAAGGTACCATCTGTACAACAGCTGGTTGTTACACTGAGATAAGTAAAACAATATTTAAAAAAATACAATTATATTTATTAAAACGAAATTAATCATAACGACATCAATGACAAACGCAGATAAACAAGACACGTCCGCTCACGAGAACAGCGCGCTATTACTATACTCTTTGGCACTGCCACTGACTGCAGCGCCGGCGCTTTTTTACCGCTCGTGTGAACAATAGTATGAAGTTGCATTGTTCTATTTTCAACGCCCAAAATCGAAAATGCAACACTGCGCGATATAAAAACGCCGTCGTGTGAACAGATACTTGGGAATGCATTTGTTGCATTTGAACGCTTTTTTAACGCGCGTTAAAGAAGCTCCCGTGCGAATGGGGCCTAAAGGAACACACAAATGAATATTTGTGTTTATTTCTATATCTCATTGGATGTCATATTCTTTTAGGTATTTTTATTTCGCAAAGTGTTTACTTAAGTATGTATGTATATTTTATGTTTATCTATTAGTCACCAAATTATTAAATTTTCAATCAATGATGTTTTTATTCAACAAACCTAGAATTAGACTTGTTATTGAGAAGAGACCTTCTGGTTGTTTAAGCTTAATCACCTTAAATACTATAATGTCAACTATGGTAATTTTTTTGAATGAAACTCTGATACTATGTATGATTATTTATTGAGCAATAAATTATTACTCTATTATTTCGTGATGTCTATTGGTTACCAATTTAAAGGTATATGTATTATAATAATATATTTCTAACATCAAAAGCATATCCTACATTTAAAAACATTAAAATATAAAAGCAAAAATAACTAATATTGCACCACAAAAAAAAATAATTAGGAAATTTAATTACATCTAAGTTGGCTAACTTTGACTAGATAGTTGTTTTGGCGATTGTTTTTCAACTACAGTTTCGTCAATCTGCTTCTCCTCGGGTTGTGTGTGCTCATAATCTAGATTTTGATTCTCCTGAGGATATGTTTCATTCTGAGAATACTCTGGATTTACATAATTTGGATCGCCCTGGTAGTTTTCGTCTGTTTGATAGTTGTATTGCTCTTCATACTGTGCATTTGGATCAGTGTATTGTTGAGGATACTGCTCGTAATTCTCGTATTGCTCTTGATTATAAGCTGGTTGTTCTGCGGTATAATCAGGTTGTTCTTCACTATAAACAGGCTGTTCGTAGTTCTGATCGTATTGTTCGTGGTACTCAGGATCTTGCACATAATTTTGGTCGTAATTTTCTGCATTTGGTTGTTCTTGTTCTACTTCCAAAGGCTTATCTGGCTGATTGTGAAACTCTTCTTCAATCTCCTTTCTATCGTCAACCACTTCAGTTTCTTCTGCACATTGTTCACTGAGAAGCTCATTATGATCTTCATTTGTAGAGTATTGTTCGGTCTCATTTAATACTTTTGTTGGTGATTTATCTTGTTGAACTGTTTTAGAATCTTCTTTACTTAGAGTTCTTTGTATTTGGCGGTCATCCCGCTGATGTTCGACTTGTCCGAGGACGCTGTCCGGTCGGTCTGTATGTCCGGAGAGTGCGGGGTGTCCGGAGGAGACAACTCCGGTATGGTCCCGTCCGGCATCGGATGGGATACTGTGTACATTTCTGTTGGCCGTGGAAGGGTGCGTGGTAGGTGCTGAAAAATATAGAGATTGAATTGTAATATTTTGTGATTCCCTTGGCTGTTAATATTTGTTCAGAGTAATTCGTAGTTTTCTGACACTAACTATATAAATAAGAGAAAATAACACGTAGACCAATGACCAATACCGTATAATTCTTAACTATGAGAAATTAAATAATATAATATTATATCCAATTTAAAATATGATATCACTAAAACATCAGATTATAAAGTCATTAAAACAGTCACGATCGATTTTAAAACAAATTTCTACACAAATTGTTGCGGAAGATCTTGATGTATGCATTACTTACATCCATGGAGTATTTTTTTTTGGCCCTATCCCACCACACACCCGCCACTGTAACTCCTGTGCTCCAGGATCAACAGCGGCACGCACAGTATTGACGCTGAGCAATGAAGCTCAGCGGATCTAAGGGGACCTAAATTTGTCATAATCCCGCAACGAAGTTAATCAGAAAGACAAAATAAAGGAGGAGTTGGAAAACATGGATGGATCCATGGAGTATGCGTTAAGTAGTTGTACTTAAGGGATAAAAAACATATTTATACAGCATTAAACCCAGTGGCGGTACTTCCATAGAAGCCCAAAAGCCCAGTTTTCCTTACAAAATTCCGAATAATAATCTTTAGGCTTTAAATCTTTATTTAACAAAAACTATTTGGCATAAAAATTATCCCACAATAAACGATTATAAATTAGACGTTACACAATTAACGTGTAACGCTTTTGGGCTTCTATGGAAGTACCGCCACTGATTAAACCAAAAATGTCAAGTTTACAAGTAAAATCCGTCGTATTACAGTAACCATTAGGAGAAATATAATGACTGGATTTAAAGAATTACACATACATACATAAACTCACGCCTGTATTCCCCGAAGGGGTAGGCAGAGATGCATTTCTGCATCCACATTTCGCCAGGTATGTATCAGTCCCACGTAATAGGGGGCGAGCCTATTGCCGTTTTTCGGGCACATTTCCAGACTCCGTGCTGTTACTGAGAATTACCAAATGGAAAAACCCAATAACACTTTGCCCGACCCGGGAATCGAACCCAGGACCTCTAGATCGCACGGCACATACTTGTACCGCGAGACCATGAGGCAGTCAAGTTAAAGAATTAAGTTTATAAAAAATCCGTTAATAGTTATTAGCTCCTAATTGAAGGAAACAAGGATAATTACAATCTTGCCCATTTCCTTAGGTTTGGCCAATTAAATAATTATTATTTTAGGACCTGATAGAGGCACAACTCTTAGTTACAAAACGACTGCAGTAGCATAATTGTGTAGATCTAGAAATAACCAGTCGATTTTGGAACCCATTACCTTATTCTATTTAGGCCACCCATAGAAGAACATTGTAAAGCAAATATAGAAGTATTTTTTTGTGGCCCTATCCCACCACACACCCGCCACTGTAACTCCTGTGCTCCAGGATCAACAGCGGCACGTACAGTATTGACGCCGAGCAATGAAGCTCAGCGAATCTAAGGGGAGGCCCGTGTTCAGCAGTGGGACGTATTTGGGCTGATGACGATGACGACGACGAAGACGACGACGAATCTAAGGGGACCTAAATTTGTCATAATCCCGCAACGCTGTTAATCAAAAAGACAAATAAAGGAGGAGTTGGAAAACAAAGAGTACTAGTAAAAATATAGGAATATATATTTATTTACATTACCTTGATAAGTGCTAGGTGTGACTTGTGCTTGGTGAAGCGACCGCCCCAGCGTGTTTACTTGACGCTGCAGAGTGGCCAGTTCTTCCCTGCACATGCCAAACGTGAGAACACACGCACAAACACGTGCACACACATGCTTTGTGGACATTCAGAAATCGCCATCATTGTGAGGGATTTACAGATATTTTATGAGGTGTATTTACAGATATGAATGTTGTAAGTAAAATTTAAGATAACTAATTAAATATGTATGTACTTTAAATATTTATTTAAAATTAATAGATAAAAAAATTGGTGAGATTTTTTGACTAAACTACTTGTCTATGATACGCAACATGCATTCAAACGCTACAATCTAGTCATCTACAAATCACGTTACTTTTACGACTTCTCTTACCTTCGTAGGATCATCATCAGAATCTATTCTGTCAAGAGATAGTTCGCTTAAAGTTCTCGTCATGTTTCCGACATCATATCTATTCTTAAATCTATTTGTGTAAGGAGTTGAAGTATAGTATGTGCGATCTAGATCGTAGGAGGACCTGCTATGAGCATAACCGCTGAGTGGTGTGACGGATCGTGCAACAGTGGTTGTGCAATATTTTTTGTGTGTACTCCACAAATGTCTAAGTTTTCGCATGAGCTCAGCGTTCCTGCAAAGCAATTGTGTTTTCTCTGCTCTGAAATAGAAAATGTGGATGATTTTGTGACGTTCTAGGATGTTGGTTTAGACTATCTACGAATGGACATGGTCGAATTCCGCTCAATTTCTTTATATGTTTCTGTATACTTTAAAATTATAGAATATGAAAGTTAGTTACTACGAATTTAATGTTATGTGCTATTTATTAATAAATTTAATTAATATTGTTTTATAAAGATTTCTAGATTTTTTTATATTCCGTAGATGATGTTTTTTCATTAATAAAGTTAGGAGTCCATGTTAGCAGGGATACTATGTAGCTAATATAAAAAAGAAATGAAATGTTAAGTACTTCCTAAGTATCTAAAATACCCTCCATATCTAAAAGCTAAGAGGTATAATACAGCGTCCAATAGATCATAGATAGTCTAAATAAATTTTGAAAAAACTAAATAACATTTCTGACTACATTTATTACACACATACATATTTTATCATTACCCATTTAAAGCGCATTTAACAATAATAGCAATATTAAACTTAGTCTTAAATAAATAATTAACAAGCTTTGACATTTATCACAAAACATTGCACATTGATAAAAGGTTAGAATCAATCAATAAATTGTCTAATAGTAAAATTATAACGATTATTTTTTTCCTTTAGAATGTCATTAAAGTCCTTTAAGTAAGTGAAGCTGACGCTAAAGATTTGTGTGATATTAAAAACATAACAATTTTTATAATATTTAAAAGATAATATTTAAAACAAGTCAATTATTCAATACTAATTGCACAATATATAAATTTTTATAAAGTGCCAATATTCATAACCTAACTTTCGCTTGATTAGTGCCTATCCTAAGCTGAAAAGCTTAGGGAAATACTATTTTCCTTTCATTGATTTAGTTCGTCTTCAGGAACCATTTTATCAACTTCTTCACCATTATTTCGTGCTTCGGGGCTATTTGCATCTGAAACATTTATTTCATTTTGTATTGTATCAACTGAATCAGTATTATCAACTACATTTTCGGATAGTTCCTTATTTTCTTGGTTTGCGCTCTCATTAGTAGGTACTTGTTCAGTTTCTTTGGGTATAGGATCTTCTTGTGTTATTATTTTATCATTAGTTAATTTAGGAGCTGCAGCATTAATTTTATCTACTACTTTTGAACCGTTTTCTAGAGCATCTTTTGGTATTTCTTCGACTCCTGGAGGTATAATTTCTACAGTTTCTTGCAGTACATGAATATCCCCATCAGACACTTCCATACTAATGCTATTTTTAACACCTTCTTCTACTACCGTTTGCTCTACGTGCTTCTTCTTTCTTTCTCTCTTCCGCGGCTTGGGCACTAATTTGACGCTAATGTCAACTTTGATCGGCTCCTTTTTCTCCCGTAAAAAGGGCTGTTGAATCATCAGCGGGAGGTTGTATATCTTTTCGCCTTTTGCATCAGTGAGATCCTGATTAGTCGTTAGCGGTCCGACAATGATCGGGTAACTATTCGACAAATCGGACTCTCTTTCGCAGCGGTGCCTGGACCGGCGCGACCCTATCGGCCGCTCTCGTGATCTTGAACGGTCGCGCTGTGTTTTGATTGATTCGTCTGCACGGCCGCGACTCTGCGCTCTGCCTGCCGCCAATGAAAACACAGCACGACGTTAGCAACGCATTTAAATGGGTAATGATAAACAGCAAAGGATTGTGAGCTTTGTTATCATGCTATTAAAGTTGAATTTCGTACTTGTGCCTACGGTTCGCGTCGTCGAGCTTGTCTGTGAGCAAACGACACTCGCCGGTCAGTTTCTCCATCAGACTGTTTTGTGATTGTATCATGGCCTCCAACTCAGCCACCGTTTTAGCTGTGGAACCAAATGTTCGTGCTTTAAACTACACATCCCTCGATAGAGGACTCTTGGATTGTTCGGTAACCACGTCTGAGAGGTTAAAAATTTAATGGTAAACTTTTAAATCCTCACAGGAAAAAATAATAATTAGCAGACCTTATCATTTAAACGTGACACCTAATGAAAGTGAAGATTATCAAATCACTTTTAAAATTTTAATTTTATTAACTAAATCCCTACTTTTATTTTCACAAAAATTGTCGCACGAGGTCACAGTTAATATTGACAGAATTATTCAATAAATATGAAACAATCTGATGAATAAACTATTGAAGGTTTAGAAAGAGAAGCCCTTTCATAAATCTATCGGCGGACATGCAAGCGCATACATGAAAGGGTAAAATATAAATGTTTTGAATCGGAAAGGGATATGGCTTTCAAACAAACGTCTTACAACAGTACATTTATATTATTTATTATTAAACACTGAGAAGAAAATATATTATAATCAGCTTATCTTATAACTTAAAAATCAACTTGCTTAAACAAAGGCTTAGCAAACATCGTTAATTACAAATTTATAGAAGTAGTTTTCTTATTTAATCTATAATAAAACTTATTTAGGATACGAAAAGTACAGGTAATGCCATAACCCTTCACAAAATTTGTAATCATCTTTCAAAACATCAATAGTCTACCCATATGAGTTACCAAAAAGCTTTCAATGTAACCTATGTGCTGTTAATATTACTACGTACCATGTTTGTTCTCTATGTTCTCCAACATCGATGACAGTTCTTTTTCCTTCTTGTTCTTCTCAGGTGACACCGGCGTCAAATTCTTCATGTTCAACTGTGAAGGTTTTACTACTTTAGATAGCTTATAATTGAATCGATTTACTATTTTCATTCCTATATGCATGCATGTAGGAGAACAATCAATGCTTTGAAATTAACAGACGTCATTTATATGCTATTAGGAATGTAGCCTATTGCCATATCTATATTTAATATTATAAAGCTAAAGACTTTGTTTATTTGCTTGATCGCGCTAATCTTAGGAACTACCAGTAGTTCGAACTTCGGATTTGATTTTTTTGTGTTGGACTGATTTATCGAGGAAGGCTATAGTGTAACATCACGCTAAGACCAATAGACCTAAGGTCTCTATGATTACAATTAGTGTGGTAGTTTTCGTGACGGTCCTACTACAGATACATATGAGCCATAAGAATAGAACACATTTCTTAGTAGATCAACTGACAAACATAAGATCTTTCATATCATGAAAATTTACATTAATTACCAACTTTTAAAACAATGAACTAATTCTTTAACATTACTTATTACTGATAGCTGATTATACTTACCTCTTTCTCCAAATTGGCAATTTGCTCAGTGAGACGCAAGTTCTCACGTCGAGAATGAACCAAATCAGCGTCAGCTCGATCTAAACGTTGGCGAAGCGATTGAATCTGGAAAACAAAGAATATTACTTAGTTTATTACATTCCAAATCCACATACTTAATTCTACTTGCTAGCAGATATAGATTTTTATATTCAGTAATAGTTAAAGTTTGGTATCTAATATTGAAGTTATGCAACGGAATTTTCGGAGCTGCCAGGTATTTAATGGTGATGAATAGATCTATTATGGGAATTTCTATTGGATTTAAGGGTTCTTTGATTTTATTTATTACACAGGTTTTTATGTCCAAATTTTAAGGGTTATAAATGAAGGTCAAACACTAATAACAATATTATAAAAGAGTTGAATACTTCTGAATTGAGCCGATTAGTCTCATGCTTGGCTTGGCGTTGTTGTCGCTCTATAGCCAGGCGAGCGCTGGCGAGTTCCTCCTCCAGGGACGCCTTCTCAGCATGAGCTTGGGCTAGATCCGCTTGGAGAGATGCTGTAATTTATGTAAAAAGAAAGTCCTAGTTAGTCTTATTTTAAGTAACTTAAAAATTTGAACAACAAGGAAATGAGGTCCTTATGATAGACACATTAACACAGAATTCCAAGTAGACAAGACCTTATTTTTGAATCAAAGCAACTTAATTTTCTTTAGACATAAACTAGTTATTTTAAGGGGTAATCTAATTAGAAAAACTAAATGGTAACCGAATTTAACCCAAATGAGTTTTGCGTGATACAATACTTCCGTTGCGTGCATTGCTATTCTATTTTGTAATATTAGAACCCTGTTCTATATTAATCAATACCTGTCTTGTTCTTGAGTTCCATTTTAAGCTCTTCAATCGCAGAGTTCTTCATGGACAGCTCGCGTTTTAGATCATTTTCTTCACGACGTTGACGCTCCAAATCCAGCTACATCGAGAAATAGTCAAATATTGATATTTATAATACTTCGTTTGGTTAGGGAATATACAGGGTGTAAAAAGACCGCGATCGGAAACTAAGGCAGGTAATAGCTAAGGTGATTATAACCCCCCTGGCGTTAAAAAAAACCCGACAAAAATTAAAAATCTTGACGTTTTCCTAACAACCACATACATTTTCAACCTATCGTTGTTAGGAAAACTTCACTTTTTTATTTTTCGTCGGGATTTTCTTTAACGCCAGGGGGTTTGTAACCTTAGCTACACACCTTAGCTATTAATTTGAATACACCTCGTATATCAAGCAACGGACGAGATTTTCCCAAAGTCTGATTCGTTTAAAGCTATTAATTTTTAGAATATTATTTGTGAGTTTCTAGATAACAATCTAACATATATGTCGGAGGATGAGGGGCTTTGAAATGTTTTTGAAACGTGTGACGTCAGGAACTCTGACGTCACAATTCTTGGTTTCATGAAGATTATCCGTATTTTGGGTTTTTCTCACGAAAACTTCACAACTGACAAGGCTGATAGCCCAGTATTTTTGAGAATAGCAGTGACATCGTTATTATTAGAGGAATAATTTTGAGAAGTGATTTCAACAATCCACTTCAATCAAAACTCCTTTTAATTTCCCAATACAACGGATGTTTGCTGTCCACGCGTAGACGGACGAATGCTTCGCTCTGCTGCAGCGGGCGCCTTTTTATAGACTGTGTAGTGGGGGCAATGGACACCGCAGTAGGACGACCGCCCGTGAGTCATTCTTTATGCAAGAGCGATGACATAACTCTCAGTATATAGTTTTGCCCCGTTATATACATGATATGTTAGCGTCTGTGTACCTGCAGCTTGGCGACGTTGTCGTACTGCGCGGCGAGGTCGTGCTGCAGCTCGTCGCAGTGCGCGGTGTACCGCTGCTCGGCCGCGCTCCGCTCCTGCAGCGCTCGCCGCGCGCCCTCGCCCGCCAGCTCGCGGACCTTGCTGCGCTCCTTCGACAGATCGTCCTAACAACCAAGCAGTCATTCTTAGCCTATTGACCGGCTGATCAAATGGTGATCTTCTCCGGAATGGGCATATATCAGAATTTCCTTGATGGTTGAATTATCGATATTGTACATACATACATACATAAACTCACGCCTGTATTCCACGACGGGGTAGGCAGAGGTGCATTTCTGCACCCACATTTCGCCAGGTATGTGTCAGTCCCACGTAATAGGGGGCGAGCCTATTGCCGTTTTTCGGGCACAATTCCAGACTCCGTGCTGCTACTGAGAATTTCCTATTGGAAAAACCCAATAACACTTTGCCCGACCCAGGAATCGAACCCAGGACCTCTAGATCGCTCGGCACATACTTGTACCGCGAGACCACGAGGCAGTCAATCGATATTGTCTGATGGGCTTTTCTTATAATTAATATAGGTACTGTCGCTTTTTTGGCATCATCAACAAAAAATCTTCAAGAATTGAAAAGGTCTCATCCTAGGCGCTACCCTCCAGTGTTAACTAATTGAATGTTTTTTTAATAGACTTATTTGTTTTTAACTTTTCCTAAGTAAAAAATATATCTTACATATTTAAATGAGCTATTCTTGATTTTTTGTTTGCGCCGGCTTTGAGTGATTAATTTGTCAGTTACCTTAAGCCGTCGCATTTCAGCCTCCAAGTTGTTCCGTTCCTCCCTGAGCTGTTGTTCTATGGCGTCGGAGCGCTTGTATCTACCTCCGTCGCCATCTTGCTGCTCTAGGCTCAGCTTAAGCTTGCTAATCTGCGCCTCCAGTGCTGACTTGTCCCTGAGGAAGTTATTTGAGTCCATAGTAAAGTATAGTAGTTTCCATCGGTGCTTAGCCTATTGCAAAATACTATAACGATACTTTTAGCTGTTAGAAGTGAACTAAATTTAGGAAAAGACAATTTACTTAACCCAAGTGCCCAGCAGTGGGACGTATATGGGCTGATGATGATGATGATGATGATGAAGTGCCCTATTTAACAAAGTAGCAAAAATAATACATAAATTGCGTATGAGTATTTAAATAGTGCTTTTAATTCGACAGCCCCGTAGCGCAGGTGGCTAGACACCCGCTTGCGAAACGAGAGACCGTGGATCCTAACACCGAGACAAATGTTTGTATGATCACAAATATATCCTTTAGGATATATTTAAAAAGTCTCTCGTAGTTTCTGATACCCACGACACAAGATTTGTATCTTAGTGTGGGGTAAGAACTATGTATGTGAATATTGGGTGTATTTATTCGTTATTGATTTATTTTATTAACAGAGAACGTGGTGATACCTTTGCAAGTTGTCGATTTGCCGCTTGAAGCCATCAAGACACGTTGAATCAACGAGCCCAGAGGCCAACTTGCGCTTGTTTTCATTGTTCTCCTCCTGTAACATAGAAAACCAAATATTCTTAAATAAACCGATGTCATACATCAATTTATAACACAGACCAGATCATCAGCTCATATATGTACGTCGCACTGCTGGGTACGGAGGGCCCCCTCCACAACTGAGAGGGCTTAGACCTTAGTCCACCACGCTGGCCTAGTGCAGGTTGGTGGACTACACACCTAAGAAATTCCTAAGAACTTTTTAGGTGTGCAGGTTTCCTCACGATGATTTCCTTCACCGTTAATAATAAATAATAATAAGTTGAGAATATACACATAACTTCGAAAAGTCAGAGGTGTGTGCCTGGTATTTGAACCCGTGATCGCCTAGATTCTCGATCGCGCCTAATCCTCGAGGCCATCGTTACTTTAACTGTTTATCTTCAAAACTCAAACCGTAGAAAATATATGAGAATCCCATGAACGTTTGTCTCTATGAGAACGAATCTACGGCCCCTTGTTACAAAAGCTGGTGTCTAGCCAACTGCATCATAGAGACCGCTAAAGATGATCACATATTTCAGTGTCTTTTAAACTCAATTCTTAAAAATCATTTTTAAATCAATGTAAATAATATTCTTCTTATAGATTAGATTTGTTAAGTTCGGTTGTTTCATTCTTAAGAGTACCTTACCTGCACTTTCTTAAGGTCGATCTTAGCTTGAGTGAGCTGTGCTTCTAGTTCAGCTATACGAGATTCGAACACGATGTTGGGCCCTTCCAACCTGGTTGAACGGGACTTGGCACTCCTACGGGGCTTGGATGGTGACATCTAAAAATTACCACTTTCTAAATAAATACACATTTAAATGTCAATGGAAATTTCAAAAGCTTTAATGTAAGATGAAGTTGCCTCAATATTAAAGATATTATGCTACGTGTATTTCTCATTTTATACATATTTATAGAAAGAAATTCGAGAAATCGTTTACTATCACTTGACATGTCAAAAAATCTCCATTTCTTAAATGTACAAATAAATAATGTGTCCGTTTCGGCCACTTAGAAATTTTCTCTGCCAGATTCAATGCATTCTAATGCTATTTAAATCCATATACGATTATCTTCATCACCTACGACCCACCTTATTATCAGAGTCAACGCCAGTACTGTCAGCTGCATCATCAAGCTCGTCTGTCTCAGAGCCCTGGTAGGAGTGGAACATGCGCGTTATGAGCTTGTTCTTCTGCGCTTCGTGGAGGTGCTCGTTCTCGGATATCACCTCCTTCACCTTACCCAGTAGGTTGTTCAACTCGTCCTGTGGAAAGTTCATCGTCGATTATAATAAAATCGTAAAATTTTTGATTTTCTGTATGATCTTTTTTTTCCTCGTTCCCTCACTGCTGAGGATCACGACAACGTAGTATAAATTTAAATAAACAAATTTATTCAGAATAAATTAATTATCAACGTACTACTCTCTGCGGTCCGTCAATAAAGAGTTGTTTTTTTGGGCAAATTGTGCGATCTACGAAGCACTATTTAGAAAGGCAAGTCATCTTGGGCAAAATACACATATAACTTCTAAAAGTTTGTGGTTTTTGCCTGAGGTTTGAACCCGCGCCCGCTAGATACTCGACGGCACGTCTAAGACTCGAGGCCGTCGGTTGGAAAATATAACGTGAAAAATAAATGTATTATTGTTTTTAAATTTGAAAACCACCACCGCTATAAAATGGGGAACAATGATAATTTGATTCACCGAAAGTGGTAGATATTTTGTAAATAAACCTTGGCTTTATCAAACCGATGAATGACAAAATTGTGACCGATCCCGAAATAGTACATACTATGAAGCTTAAGAGTTTGTTGGTAAGTTTGAACGCTTTAATCTCTGGAGTTACTGTTCCGATTTGCAAAATTTTTTCAGTGTTAGATAGCTCATATATCGAGGAAGGCTATATATCATTACGCTAAGACCAAAAATAGCGGAGCAGCAATGAGGAATGTGGCCACGGGGATAGATTATTCCTTTTGACAACTAGTATTCAGTACCTATATCAATACTTACCCTGCAATATTGGCTCTCTCGTTCCAACTGCTCAATATACTCTTCCTGCTTCTGTATGAAGTTGATGACGTCAGGATTCGTACCTCCTGTGACGTCACCCACCGGCGCAGACGCGGCAGGCGTCGACACTATACATAACCATGAATAACATAGATACATAAACTCACGCCTGTATTCCCCAAAAGGGTAGGCAGAGGTGCATTTCTGCACCCACATTTCGCCAGGTATGTATCAGTCCCACGTAATAGGGGGCGAGCCTATTGCCGTTTTTCGGGCACATTTCCAAACTCCGCGCTGTTACTGAGAATTTCCTAATGGAAAAACCCAATAACACTTTGCCCGACCCGGGAAATCAAACCGTCCTGGATCGCACGGCACATACTTGTACCGCGAGACCACGAGACTTTAAACTTTAAATAAACTGTTAGCTTATTTGTAAGAGCAATTGAAGTTGAAATTTCAATCGTCTTTTTTTTATTCCCAAAGTTTCGAAACTTTAATGAAACTGCTAGCTTAGAGGAATTCAAGAAGAAAATTCAATTGCGATTATTTTTTATTTCCAAAGTTGCCACGTCTTACCATTATGAGCAGTCTCAGGCACGTAATTCTTCAAGCTATCTGCGTAAAGCGTGGCGTATTTCGCAGTGAGTCTCGGTCTCGGCTTGTACTCGGCGAGCGCGTTGTACGGCGAGTACTTCTTGTCGAGGTCCCCGTCGGACTCGTCCAAGTTCTTTATGGAAGCAGATCCGCCGTAACTACGAACCTGGTTATTTAATAACTTCTTTTTGAAGGATGTATGTTTTATTATTTATAAGAAAGGCAAGATAATTAATTGGAAAAAAAAATCACTTTTAAGCGACACCATTACGTCACGGAGAATTTTCTTTTTTTGATTTGATTACACTGGTCAACAAAAAAAAATATTTTTTATTGCCGCGGTTTGAAACTTGTATTTTTCCATACCTTAACATGAGATTAGTTTAAATACATTCATTAAAAAAAAAAAAACATCCACTAACTAAGAAAAAAAGAGATAATTTGAAATTTATTTGTAGGCTGAGGAGTCTTCAGTATAAGGAATCAGTTTAGTTACAGATTCCACAACAGGATATGTAATTTTACTTCTTGTTTTATAAGAATATCCCTTCAGTTTCCTTAAACAAAAATAACAATCATTCTCATGATCTTTTGTTCCCTCCAAAGACAGGTTTAGAAAAAGGCATTAATCGGTGGGTACCATTAAACCACCCTCTCAAATAACATACATTTCTTAAATAAAAAAAAAACTTGGTGTCCAAGGTTGATTAATGTTCTCAGAAATCTTGAAACCAAAATACAAATTGTAAATGTTTAATATAGTAACGGCGTAGGACCTTCTCGATTGGAACTTGAATTAAACTCCCCACAAACAAAATAGAAGAGATCATTTCAATTGAAACACTTTCGATTCATAATGCAAACTATATATATACATATATGCATTAACTATTTAGTACACTTCTTCAAAACCGAAACGTATTCAAATTGACAAAAGCACTTCACAATTTAAACAACAACACTTTGGAATAAACACTAGAAACTGCACGTCGTCTTAGCAATACTCGTATTACGTAATGGTACGTGTTAAAGTAATATAAAAAATTAAACATCAATGAACGAACAATAACGAGTTGAAAATATACAGGTTTAAGGATATATCGTGTACTACCAACAATAATATTGTCTTTGTAAGTAAGATCAGCTGTTGCAATACTCTTTTTCGATATACCCTCACAAAATTAAGCCAAATATATCGTACATATATGTAATTGTACATATTTATATATTTCGATGTAATAGATATTTTTTATTATTTTTCCGTTAATATTTATACATAAAAGATACCGAAAAAGTACAATTGGATTAACGGCAAAAAGTCATGTTGACCAGTGTTATTTAAACAAAAAGTAAAAATTAAGTAAAAATTCATTACACCTTTTCTTTCTATTTTTTTTGATTTATAATATTTGATTATCCATTTTGTTTTAATTATATATTCAGCACCGTTATTACTACCTATAAGATACTCCTGTAAAAAAACTCTCCACGAGACAGGCAGTGCCTAGTGTGGAGAGTTTTTGCAAACTGTTATGTGTAAATTTTTTCAAGGTTTATAAATAAATTTATTATTTATTATTATTTACATTTTCGTAAACTGTTTATTTGGTATTTTTTGTCAATATTTATCTTCAAAGAACACTTTATGCTATTCTAAAAATGTCTTCCATTTTTTACCATTTGATTTATTTCTTGATAATTACCCAACGATTATGATATTAACAATCGATTTTTTATCCATCGATTGTTACCTAATTGCCTTAAAAATTAAGTACTTACGCTTGGTGCATAGTTTCCAGATAAGAAGTATCTCAGCTTAGACACCGCCTCTTTGTAAGCCAATTCAGTATAATCAGGAACTCTCTTCAACCCATAATCGTTCATCTTAGTCGGCCTCCTGTATTTACAATAACTATACATTTCAACTAAATTGATCACATTTTAGTTTCCGAACGTAAATAAAAAAAATATAAATTTAAAATTTGAAAATAGAACTAGTGCGACGCATTGTGATGATGTTGGTGCAATGGTTTCGAAATTCGAACTGTATTGATTTCACAGAGCCTCGTTGCTATGGTAACGGACGTAAACAGACGCCTAACAACGGGTACCGTCGTGTAGAAATGTCGTTTGGCCTAGTATTACGACTGGTATAGACGAATACATAAATATCTATTTATGGAATATTATGTAAAATATGCTAAGGTTATTCGAAGCATAAACAGCGAAGTAAAGGCGGAAGTATTGTACTATCATAACCAAAAGTCGTTAATACAAATTTTCTATTGAAATAAACAATAGCAGGTTGGAATAAAATTTTATAGCTAGGCTAGAAGTACGAAAAATAGTATTATATAGTAGTAATTACGGTTTATTCTATCAAGATTTACAATAGACCTTCAACAGAATTAAGAAAAAATCATAAGCAAGAATTTAAGGGTTTGGTAGATTTTGAAGTTTTCCTAATAACCATAGTCAAAATTTATTTTTTGTCGGGATTTTTTTTAAGGCCAGTGGGTTTGTAATCGCCTTAGCTATTACCTGCCTTAGTTTCCGATCACGGTCTGAAAACCCCGTGGCGCAGTTAGCTAGACACCAGCTTGCGAGAAGAGAGGCCTCGAGTTCGATCCCCGCACCGAGATAAAGGTTTGTGTGATCCACAAATATTGGATTGGATTCGTGCGGGATTGAACCCGCGGCCTGGTGCCTAGTCTAGACTAGACTGGTGTTTAGTCAACTGCGACTGGGCAAATATTATTGGCTTTTACGTTAAAATATTCTCAGTAGCAGCACAGAATATGTACCTACGTGTCTCAAAAACTGCAATGGGCTCTTCGTCTATTACATAGCATTTTAAACAGCGGGTGAAAATTTTGTGTATTTAAAATAAATAGAGATTGCCTTGCACTTTTACGTAAAAAAATATATGTTCGAACCCGCGTATCCCAATTCCTAATTAGTTTCTTACGCAACAGCATGAATCATATTATAAAAAGCAGTGATGGCCTCGAGGTTTAGGTGCGCGGTCGAGAATTTCGGCAGTCGCAGGTTCAAACCCCAGACGGCCCAGACACACACCTCTGACTTTTCGAAGTTATGTGTGTATTCACAATGAATTATCACTTGCTTTAACGGTGAAGGAAAACATCGTGATAAAACCTGCACACCTAAAAGTTCTTAGGAATTTCTTAGGTAGTCCGCCAACCCGCACTAGGCCAGCGTGGTGGACTAAGGCCTAAACCCTCTCAGTTGTAGAGGAGGCCCGTGCCCAGCAGTGGGACGTATTTGGGCTGATGACGACGATGAATCATATTGTGTGTGACTAACATGCCAATAATAATAAAAATACATTTGACAGCCCCGTGGCGTAGTTGGCTAGATACCAGCTTGCCAAACGAGAGGCCGCGGGTTCGATCCCCGCATCGAGACAAATGTTTGTGTGATTCACAAATATTTGTTTCGCGTCTGGGTGTTTGTGAGACCGAAAAGTCTCTCGTAGTTTCTGATACCCACGACACAAGACTTGTATCTTAGTGTGGGGTCAGAACTATGTATGTTACTGTTGGGTGTATTTATTTATTTATTTAATAAAAGTCTATATAAAATCCTTCTATCAAAAATCGCCGAGCACCGTCGCCTAACACTAATAATTTAAATTGCCCTTTACTAAAGGGATAAAAGTTATTAATTTCCATAATAACATTGCCCTAAATAATACTTAAATTGCCAAACTATATCTCTTAGGAACTATATATCCTTACATATTTTGACTGTAAACAAATGTATATTTATTTAGTTAGATTTTTTTCGATAGTCGCTGTATAAAAAAATAATTAATCTTTTAGAAATTCTTTATGTTAACACTAAAGACTTTTGTTTTATACTTTACGTAATAGGTACTACATTTTAACATGCAGTTATGTAATAGTTCTGGCTGAAAGGTGTTGGATTTTACGAATTTAATTTAAAATAATTCTTTATTACTTTTTACATAAAAGAAAAAATATAATGAAATCCCAAATGAGTAAACACCCAATTTATAATCATGAATTGTAAACTATATTTTAAACAACTGGAATTTGTAGTCTGAATCGTGACTGGAATTCGTACCGCGTACATCAACTTAATCGAGAACTAAAATCAGGTGTTACGATGATTATAAACACATGGACGCTAAAAGAGCTGACGTTCTCCTAATCTCTATAATCTTAATATTCGACTACCGTCTATTTACTTCCTGTGTATTACGAAATATTAACATTATATAATTTATTCCTTAGGCTTTTATATACATGTAAACGCACCGTATTCGAAAACTGAGACAGGTAATATATTTGGTGTTTAGGAAAACGTAATTATTTTTATTTTATTCGGGATTTTTTTAGCGTCAATATCTTTGTAATCATCGTAACTATTACCTGTTTTACTTTCGATCTGTTATATACTAACCATGTACATAATAACACCTAACTCCTCATTCCCTATTTCCCTCGTCAGCAATTTCTGTGCAGTGTCATATCTTTACGTAACAATTAAAGTCAGTCGTTTCCCATATCCCGCGAGTGACACTTGCCTCATTTTTGGAGAGCCCAATAAATATTTCTTTTGTAATAATTAAAATAGTTTTTTTTTAAAAAGGCTTCCAGCCCAAAAGTGTTAACAGATCGATCTCTGTTGACACCATGTATATTTCTTTCTTATCAAAAATCTTTAAAGTTTACATCGGAAATTTCGTTACTCACCTTATTTTACTCCTCTTAAGTTTCCCGTTCATCTCCTTATCAGACCCCGCGCTGGACCCGCTCTTCGCTCTAAAACCGCTCGGCTTCGACTTGGTAGTATAACTCGTGGAGCCCATGACATCCGATCGCAATCCGGAACGATTCAAAAGAACCTATCCGATATGTCGTGCATCGCCACAGAACAATGAACGAATGACTTTCTAATGAACATCTTTTTGCTGCTTCCTGTTTATGTCTCACTCACACTTCCGCGGATGGGTATATCTGTCTCGCGACCGGTAAAAAGTTTTCGTAAGGATGAAATAGCTAGGAGATTGACATTTGCGTGCTAACGTCATGATTTTTAATTATTTGTTGCCTGTTTGTGGGCGAGTTTCAATGAGGAGTCTGACTTAAATTACCTACTGTTCGCAGATACAGTTACCCCAGTTATGAAGAAAAGTTTTTTGGAGTCGACTATAAACTGTTATGGCTGTAATTTTTGGAAACCAACCAACTGTTGATTTTATAGCTTTTTATTCATAAGAATAAGGGTTTTAGACTTGTTGACACCCAGTTAATCACTACGAAGGCAAAAAGATAGGTATATCCAATGGCTAAAAGGAGTCATTATTTACTTTACTTATAGATATTACTAATATGCATAACAATACGCACTAGGCCAGCGTGGTGGACTAAGGCCTAAACCCTCTCAGTTGTAGAGGAGGCCCGTGCCCAGTAGTGAGACGTATTTGGGCTGATGATGATGATGATGATAACAATACGATTCATTTAGTGAATATACTCAACAGAGTAATACAAAAATGTTTAAGTTAAGAAAGTACTTCGCAAAACAATTTGACATATTAGTTCATCAACTAATTAAATAGGAACTTAGTAACTTAGGCATGCTTTGTCCTGTTCTATTGATTGACCTGTGACGTTAGAGTAAGCGAGATAGTTTAGGTAATAGTTAAAATAAGAAACGTTTATATGTAGGCGGCAATTATTCAAAACTAGTTAAAGTATTTTTAAACGTGGCCATTCTTCTAAAATCATTATCATCATCAGCCTATAATGTACGTCCCACTGCTGCGCACGGGCCTTCTCTATAACTTTTCTTCTAAGCTTCAGTCTACTACGCTCGCCTAGTGTGGGTTGGTGGACTACACACCTAAAAAATTGGTAAGAACTTTTAGGTGTGCAGGTTTCTTAAACTATAATATTATCAGCACTTGAATCAGATAGCAGTACACCATCGCACTTACACTAGCCGCGGTGTTAATATAAATTTTATTTGTACCTACATGATTTATAAATTATAATATAAATCATGAAGGTACAAATAAAACTAAAGTTTTTGTCATCATGAAAAACAAGCGATGTCTGGCTGCGGGCCCGCGAGCCTGGCAGTGTCTAGCGTGCCGAGACATTTTCCGAGGGAACTTATCACGCGAACATCAACAAATCATAGGTCACTGAATCATACGCCCCGTGTCATGTCGACATCGGATTTGCTATTCTATAAATATTTAGCGATGTCTCAGTCAATTCATATTAAGCACTATGTATTTTAATTAAGCTTATTATATTAAGAAGTCGTGATGGCCTCGAGGCTTAGCACGCGGTCGAGAATATCGACGCTCGCGGGTTCAAACCCCAAGCACACACCTCTAACTTTTCAAAGTTTTGTGTGTATTCACAATGAATTATCACGTACCTACTTTAACGGTGAAGGAAAACATCGTGATGAAACCTGCACACCTAAAAGTTCTTAGGAATTTCCTATACAAATAATTATTTTCGCTAATCAAAAATGTCCAAAGAAGCCTCGCTAGAAAATAGATGCAATGCACTTACTAACAGCAATTGGAGTAACATTACTGTGTCTGTTTCAAAAAGATTAAACCACGAGAATTATTCTTTCAAACTCAGAATAAACATGGGGCCATAAACAACGATGCATAGCAGGGCTGCCAGCAAATAAATGGCAGTTATACGGTTTAGTATCTGCAATTATCATCATCAGCCCATATACGTCCCACTGCTGGGCACGGGCCTCCTCTACAACTGAGAGGGTTTAGACCTTAGTCCACCACGCTGGCCTAGAGCGGGTTGGCGGACTACACACCTAAGAAATTCCTAAGAACTTTTAGGTGTGCAGGTTTTATCACGATGTTTTCCCTTCACCGTCTGCAATTATACGAAATTTGATCGCATTATAAATGCTCGAAAACGCGAGACTGGACGGTAGCTCTTGTTTTTTATTTTATTTTATTTACTCTAGCTTTTAGACAGTTTGATTTCATCCCGTATGTTTTTGTATCATATTGTACGAAATAGTCATGGATACAATACATCATCCGGTTATACATATTTTGTATCCAATTAGTATACATACAATCAGGCAGCCCTGATGCATAGACTAAGTTTGACAAGACGGTGCCACCCCGTATCGGGGCATCGCGTGACGATCAATCGTTAAAAGCTCCGTGGAAATGCTCCTTTATTTATGAAAGAAAATCTGGACAAATTTCATTAGATATTATTTTGTTGTGTTCGAACGACATTTTGTGGTGTTTATACGGTCGCAATTTGATAGCGAATATAGTTGATAATTTTTTAGTAATTGGTTTTTAAATTTTAAAGTGGTATGTACAAAACTTGCGAATTTCATACATACATACATAAACTCACGCCTGTATTCCTCGAAGGGGTAGGCAGAGGTGCATTTCTGCACCCACATTTCGCCAGGTATGTATCAGTCCCACGTAATAGGGGGCGAGCCTATTGCCGTTTTTTTTTGGGCACATTTCCAGACTGTTACTGAGAATTTCCTAATGGAAAACCCAATAACACTTTGCCCGACCCGGGAATCGAACCCAGGACCTCTAGATCGCACGGCACATACTTGTACCGCGAGACTACGAGGCGAATTTCATATATCTTATTTATAAGGCTATTATTTTTCTATGTGCTAGCAATTCAATCGGTTGACTTCTACCCACTAGAAGACCTTTAAAAATAAGCACAAACTAAGAATTGCTTACTAGATTTATTAAAAAATGTTCATATTTACCTTTAGATCGTGTAAAGTCGTGATGGCCTCGAGGTTCAGGCACGCGGTCGAGAATCTCGACGGTCGCGGGTTCAAACCCCAGGCACACACCTCTGACTTTTCGAAGTTATGTGTGTATTCACAAATAATTATCACGTACTTAAACGGTGAAGGAAAACATAGTGATGAAACCTGCACACCTAAAAGTTCTTAGGAATTTCTTAGGTGTGTAGTCCGCCAACCCGCACTAGGCCAGCGTACTGGGACGTATATGGGCTGATGATGATGATGATGATGATGATGATGATGATGATGAACTTTAGATCACTTTTATAACTTTCAAGAAAAAGATTCATTTTTTATCAATGTTGCAATACTACGTAACACACCGGACTATAGGTCCTTATATCTTGTTATCAATACACAAAATTCAGTTTTAATGATTTCTTATAATATTTAAATTCATGCTTTGCAAGTTGACAACTGAAATGTCGGCCTTAATGACAGCAGATGAAAGAGAGAATGTACCTAGTTTATCAAAATAAACCCTGTATAGTTATTTTTCATACCTCTTAAGAAGAAAAAGGCAGAAAAAGGTGAGATAGAGTGAGAAATAGTGTTTTAAGGAAAAAAATTGCATTGAAAGTCGATGCAGTGGTCAAAATTGAGAGGGGGATGTTTATTGGTTTGGCCACATTGAAAGGATGAATGATTGCAGAATTAAGAAACAGATTTACTGTTCAGAAGTGAGTGGTGAAGTCGGTGATAGAATAGATAGTAGATGCACCTACAAACACCAAATTGGTGATTTATATAAAAAAAACTTAATATAAAAGTCCTCGAAACCGAAATTCGCGCATGAAAAGGACCATGTCATTTGAGGAAGCAAAAGAAGGGTGGATCGTAGCTTTAAGTGGTCTACGGTTACTGCTTACCCCAATGGGAGGCAGGCGTAAGTTTATGTAGGTATGTATGTATGTTTGTGTCTAAAGATTTCTTTGTGTTCTTAGACTTTTGCATAACAAGGAACAAAATGTCTCTGAAAATTCCACTAAACTACAAGTAATTAAATACGAACTGAATGAATAATTGAATATGAAGGGGATAAAAATTTGTACGACAATGACGTAATCAAACACATGATACGAATCTAATCGTTTTAATATCCAAAATTAAAAAATATATTCGGTGACCGACTACGGTGATTCATTCATTCGCAATTATTAACGATGGTAAAATAATAAAAAGAAAATAAACAGCAAAATATTTCATAAATTTATTAGTAAAAAAATAATAATACTAAAACAATCCTCTCTGATTTTTTGGTGTTAGTAGCTACGAAACAAACTTATGCTAACGAAAAATAATAAATATTTCTTTAAGTATTCCTGGCGATGAGACGATCTAAACGAGATAATAATTTCGATAGTACCTACATTTCGCGATGGCACTTCTCGTAAACACATAGCAAAATAAGCATTCGAACATATCTATATATACATGTATATTTTGTGCATACTTGTGTTTAACATATTGCCAAAATATAATTATTAACTTAATTCTACCATTTCTTTACTCAGCCAATCACGATAACGACAAAAAAGTTTAAAGAACTAGTTATATCCTATAGATATATATAGGGTAAAATGTGGCAATCATTAAAAGCTTTAATTCACTTATCGACAATTAAATTATATAAAAACTATGTCGAATTTGGGGCAAGTTACTAATGTCACATTTTACCCCGAGGCCATTTAATATTTCGACCATTGCTGATATGGTAGAATTAAGCGGATTGTCTATGGCACGACATAATCAAAGCTCATAGAGGTTTGATAGATGAAAATGAGATTATTTACAAATATGTATTAACATTACGATAAAGAGCTAATCAACTACGTTATATGTAATGTAATGCATTTAAAACACGCGAGTACAAAAACAGACGGAATCATATTTTGTTAGTATTTACCATATTAATGAGTCGAAAAATAGTTTTTATTAGTTAATTTTTTGATGTTATGAAAACGTCTCTTTTGGATTAAATTCAAAAATATTTGAACATAAACTGTTAAAGGACTTGAAGAGTACTTTTATTAAACTAAATATTTCCTGTTTTACTATATCAGTAGAATTTAATTTAAGTTAGGAAATTTAAGAAAATGAAAGAAAGAAGCATTTGGCGGTCTCTGTTTACCTTGAAAAAATATTGCTTTATGAGAAATGATGAGGTCATTTGACATTTGTCAGTATGTGCCGTGGGATCAAGAGGTCCTGGGTTCGATTCCCGGGTCGGGCAAAGTGTTATTGGGTTTTTCCATTAGGAAATCCTCAGTAACAGCACGGAGTCTGGTAATGTGCCCGAAAAACGGCAATAGGCTCGCCCCCTATTACGTGGGACTGATACATACCTGGCGAAATGTGGATGCAGAAATGCACCTCTGCCTACCCCTTCGGGAAATACAGGCGTGAGTTTATGTATGTATGTATGTATGAGGTCATTTACAGACAATTAAATTTTCGACTCGTTAATATCTTACAAAACCGTTATAAATGCAGTCGTATCACTCGATGAAGCTCATTGGAATTTATTGACCACCTGTTTCACCCAGCTGCCTTTTAAGTCGACATTTTCATCTAAATTTTGTTCTACACTGTTTCTGCTCGAAGGAATGTTTTTATCGCTTACTTGGCTTTTAGGCTCACCAGCCGTATGACTGACACTTCTTTCGAAAGTCGCCATTTTAGTTGTGATTGATTTTGGCGCAATTTGGGGCTTTTTTACACCTTGACTCTGGTTTGTTTGACTTTTAGTTAATTGTTCTATCTCCATTCGTCTTTCTAGGACAGATTTTGATGTTATTTTCGATGTCTCCGTTGCTTTCTTTATGTCTGTCGTTTTTATCTTCCGCGTTGCTGAATCTAAACTAGCTCTCTCAAAACTCAGTCTTTTCATTTGTATATTACTACTAGATTGTGTTTTAAATTTATTACTGCTTTCTGTTTCTTCTTCTTTCACTGTATTCGAATCGGCTGCTTTGAACTTTTCCTCATCATGATTCTGATCGCCTGGCGTAGATATAGACCTTTCTATACTTTGTTTGAAATTCGTGTTCCGCTTAATAGTTTTTGAGTTTATCGTTTCGGTAGACGATGTTCCTTCTAAACTTTTAACTAATAAGTTGTTTTTATTAACGATTCTATTTGTAAAGTTTGTTGTTGGAATTTGAGTAATTTTGGGTTTCACTGGTACTGGTGGCGCGACTTTCGCTTTAACAACTGATAGTTTTGATTCATTGTCCGTTACTTTCTCTGTTGTCTTCACTGTTGTTGTTGTAGTAACTATCGACTTTTGGAACTTAAACGACGATTTTCTTTTAACACTGGAAGTTCTAATAACTGTTTTGTTTAAAGTTTTGTCCTTATTAGATTCCATTTTTCTCTCATCTTCTTCTTGGTCAGAATAAACGGCAGAATCTCTAAACACATCTTCATCAGTTACTTGCTCAATCTTTTCAAATGATTTCTCGTAATAACTTTCATCTGAATTAGCTTGTGCAGATCCCATTTTATCCTTTTCAACTGTAGTTTGGGTAACCGCAGTTTTACTTTCTTGATACACTCCTTCACTTGATGTTGTAACGAATGAAGAATTAGAGAACAAACTGTCCGGTCTCACAGCATTTTTATTGATAAGTACATTGACGCTTTTGAGTGCAGCTTTTTCACTGGACAGAGTCATTGGATCAACATAGTCTGACTGGGCGATTCTTGCTCCTAGAAGTTTGCTACCTTGCATGTAAATAGGCAGTTTGTTGAGGCTCTGATAGGAACTATTGTTAGATTTTAAGGGTGAGGCGAGGGAGCTCGATATACTGGTTACCATACTGATGCTCTTTTCGTAGGTTGGACGGAGTTTTTCTGTTTTCTTGTTGATATTGTCACAGCTGAGTGAAAGAGCCTCTAAATTATTCTTCTCGTTTTGGCTGGCAGACATTGAAGTGTGTTCGCAAACGCTTTTGCTAAGCATGTCGCTGTTTACCGAATAAACTATTGTGGATGTCGTCGGACTTGCGTCTGTAGAAGTTATTACAACTTTTATAACATTCTTCGTGGTTTGTTCAACCTCAGCTGGTTGGGTTTTAGATGATTCCGTTTTGTTTTGGTTATCGTCTGTACTGTCGTCTCCAATAATACTTCTAAACCTTTGCAAAAGATTTTTAGAATAGCTTCTAGGATTTAACGCGGACCTCTTTTCGTTCGTTGGACTCTTAACATCAGACTTTGTACTGTCCGGACTACTTTGATCGTTAGCATTGATCTCTCCCTCATCGCTATTTTTATTAGGAGTTTTGTTTTTGAATCGGCTTAATACATTTTTAAGAGACATCATGTTGCTAGTAGGCTTGTATATTTTATGCTCAGGGTGGATAGTTTCGACTGTTTGTTTATCTTCAATGCGATCTGCTGTCAAAATTTCACACGAAGAAGTAGTAGAAGTATTTAAATTTCCTTGTGATACATTAATACTTTCATTCTTGTTTTTGTCTAAATTAATTTCTTCGAAGTTGCTCTTGTAACATCTGTCTATTTCTTCCTCCAGTTCTAGCGTCGATTGACTTATGTTCTGTGTGTAGTCAGACTCGTTGGCTTTTGAATTTTTATTGAATTTAAGAATATCTCCTTCACTCATGTAATTCTCTACGTCATCATAACTAATTTCACTTTGGTCAGAGGCGATCGTAAATGGTCTATCTATGCTCATGACTTTACCGTCTCTATTCAGATAAGTTTTACTATTACCGTTAGGTTTACATTTAAACGTGATTAAGTTGTTTTCTTCTTGGCTACTTGTAACAACTTGGAAGCTCCGTGGTAGCGATCCAGATTTCCTGTCACGAGACACATTGAAATGTTCCTTTTGTCGACTAAGCCATATTTCGGGAGTATTTGGGCTCTGTTGATCCGAGCTCATCGGCAAATAATCACCAGTCAAAGTTGTAGGTACGTCTTTTTTTCTCTTGCATACCTCTAATAGTGTGTCGTAAATATTTTCGTCAGCTATTGGCTGACCTTCCTGCTCCATAGTGACGTAGTAGTCAGCAGGAAGCCGATCAACTCTTTGAGGTGATTTGACAGGAACATCATATATACCGTCATCTTGAGATTTGTTTAGTTGGTCAAATGTTAAGTACACGTAATCGGATTCAGGAACATTTACTGTTCTGTCTTCATCTTGTGGAGGATTTGGTGGAGATGGCAACCTTTTAGGCCTATTCAAATGTGAGCTATGTTGTATTATTTTACTTTTACTATTTAAGCTGTGTAGGTGCTCATTTACTCTGTCATCTATTCGTAATGTTTCGTATATGTGGTCATCATCGGTAGTGCATTTCTGTTCTTCACCTTGCGGCGTTTCTATGGAATTAGTGTCGTCACTTTTGGTCAGCTCTAGATTCTCAGAAGTTTGTCTTGTATGTTTCGGTTTTAATTTAGTCGAGTCAACATTTTTGGCTAAGACAACTGGTTCAGGGGTAGAATGAGACTTCATGAGCCTCTGATGTCGTCGCTGTGCACTGTTTCTCTGTTGCTGTTTCTTTATTAGTTTCTGGAACTCCCTATTTTGCATCAACAGTTGAGAAATTATTTGCTCTAGCGGTTGTTCTGCTTCTTCCCCACTTTCAGCCACTTCTTCCATCTTGCTTTCAACGTCGCAAGTCTTGTCTTCAGCTTCCGAGCCTTCATTTATCACCTTTTGCTTATTTAAGTACTTCACCTTTTCCAATTCGTTCTTCTTGAACGAATCAGTTTTTTCTATGAGTTTTTTATAAGTTTCCTCGTCAATGTCTTCGTCCTTACTTAATTTTTCAGGTACTGCAGTATGCTCTACGTTATCTTTAGGTTTGTCAACATTTAGACTATCGGTAGATTCAGAGATGTGCAATATGTTTTCAGTAGAAACGTCAGTAGAAAAGTCAGCATAGAACTTAGCGGTAGTGTCTGATCCTAGGCGTAGACCTTTAGCTCTATTCTTTTTTATCTTGGATATCTTCTTTGGTATGTTTTTAGTGTTGTACATTCTTATTTCTATATTAGGTTTCGGTGTGTTCGCTACCCTCTTCCTTCCATCTAACTCAGGATCAGATATAATGGTACCATCATTCGATTTGGTTTTCCTACTAATTTTATTCGACCCGCAATTACGACATTCGAATTCGATTTTCTCGGTACCTTTAATTTCGACTTTTTCACCGTCGCTTTCTTGAGATTTTTTTAGTAGATTCCCAGTCGAGTTTTGTTGCAAGCCTGGCTCAGATTTTCTCCTCCAAGTCCCTATTTTGGTTAATTTCGACCTTTGAGGGTCGTCTTTCGATTTTGACCTTAACATATCAGGCCTATGTTTCTCACTATCGTTACATCGCGATCTTCTCGGATGCAAAGTAGTGACTGAATCAACAACAATGTTTTCTTTAATTTTCGAGCATTTCAAACAAGTTTTAGGTATGTTTCTTACGTTTATTAGCGAATTGTTGGTTTCAGTTAGATCTTCTTTGCTTTTACAATTGTCGCTGTAGTGAACTATATTGTCCGTCGAATGATATCCCCTAGTGTTGGTAAGTGATGTTCCGAACTCTTTACTGAAACTCTCTTGCGATGATTTGAAATCGGAGCATTTACATTCTATCGCTTTCCTTTCTAGATGTTCTGCACTTCCAGCGTCGATGTAATGAAGAGCTCTATCGCATTCTGGGCATTTTTCTCCATTCATTTCACTATCTTCGTTTCTGCATGGACATTTCTCCGCCTTTTCTTTCAATTCCGTTTCACAATCAGAACATAAATCTATGTAACAACTGTCGCAGGTGTAATCGGTGCCTTTCTCAGCTGATACTTGACTGCAATCACAATCCTGGTTTCGCTCTGATCTTGAATTAGGTATTGTGTATTTTCTATTGGCTTTCTTAAGGCGATTTCTGATGCCGTTTTCAAAAGACTTTCGCCTCTCCCTCTCTATTTTCCGTTTTTCGAGGTATTCCGGTGCTGATAGTTGCTTTCTCATTGAAGCTTGTGTTATTAGATTGTGTGACTTCTCTGCTAGCATGTCATCTGAAATTGGACAATAAATATTCTTAAAATGCTGATATTCTCTTAATGTTCAAGTTCTACATACTGGTTTGACATGTGGAAACATTAAAACAAATATTTGAATTTAAATTCTAACCATCGTTTCGGCTTACTTGAATTTTGTTTTAATTATGTTATTAATGCTATTTTCATTTCACGAATCAACTCTTAAAATGGTGAACAATTTGTACGTACCGTCTGTTTTGTTCTGTCCCAGCTCCATAACTAACTGCCGAGCATGTGACGGTATGACCGCGTTGTAGTTCTCCAATATAACCTGAAAAATTATTTAATTTATTATTAAAACGTCATAATAAATTATTTGGAGTGTTAAATTAGGTACTTATGTGTCGAAAACGGTTTCGCGCTTAAATCAGTATACTCACACTAAATACAGGGTGTATTCAGACTGTGTTCGGAAACTAAGGCAGGTAATAGCTATGATCATTACAAACCCAGTGGCGTATTTTTTTATTTTTTTGTCGGTTTTTTTTTTATATCACGGTGTTTGTAATCACCGGACAGCTATTATTTGCCTTAGTTTCCGATCACGATCCGAATACGCCCTATATATACTACACACACTGGTGTGTAGTGTTCGTGTGCGTATAAGTGCGTGTTGTGTGTGTGTGCGTGTGAGTGCGGGTAGTACGAGTATGTCTTTGTAGGCACTCACCCGTAGTGTGTGCGTGTGACTATTTGTGAAGTGCGCGTGTATGTACTGTGCACGTAGTATGCGTACGAGTCTTTGCGTGTGCGTGTTAGTGTGAATTCTTCGATTTGTTTTAATATTTTTTATTGTCTTTTTTTTACTTTTTTTTATTTTTAGCTTCTTACCTCATTAGTTAGATGTAAGTGTTTAAATATTTATTGGTAAGTGTATGCAAGTTTTTTTACTTTAAAACTTATAATAAAAGAATATTGTATTGTATGTTAAATAAAATAAAACTCCCACACTATCACAAAACACTACTGAGAAAAAAATATTTACCCGCTTGAGCAGCAGCGTCCACTCGCGCTTGTGCCTGTGCGACCTGGCCTGCAGGGTGAGCTGGGCCTTGGGCGCCTCCCACGGGATCACGTGGAACGACAGCGGCGCGCCCGCTATCGACTCCACCAGCATCATGTCGTTGCACTACACAAATATTGTCTGTTATACCAATGGGCACGAGGCTTGTGTGGTCCAAGGTGAGACCATGATATGCCAGGAGCGGCCAAAGTGAAGATAAACAGTGTTTGTCAACCCATTTGACACAGGCGTGAATCTATACAAGGTGTAAACAGACCGTGATCATCATCAGCCCATATACGTCCCACTGCTGGGCGCGGGCCTCCTCTACAACTAAGGGTTTAGGCCTTAGTCCACCACGCTGGCCTAGTGAGGGTTGGTGGACTACACACTTAAGAAATTCCATAGAACTTTTAGGTGTGCAGGTTTCATCACGATGTTTTCCTACACCGTTAAAGTTAGTGATTATATTCATTGTGAATACATAACTTCGAAAAGTCAGAGGTGTGTGCCTGGGGTTTGAACCCGCGACCGCCGAGATTCTCGACCGCGCGCCTAAACCTCGAAGCCATCATGACTAATAGACGGGCAATAGTTTCGGTAATTACAAACACATTGACGCTAAAAAAATCTCAAATAAAAAAACTAGACCCTTTCATAACCACCATTATTAGCTGTCTTAGCTTTCGATCGATAAGTACATATTATTTTTTTATTGAGTTTTTCCATTAGGAAATTCTCAGTAGCAGCCCGGAGTCTGGAAATGTGCCCGAGAAACGGCAATAGGCTCGCCCCCTATTACGTGGGACTGATACATACTTGGCGAAATGTGGGTGCAGTATAATATGGATTTTGTTACCGATGATACTAATAACAAAAAGCAGTGATGGCCTCGAGGTTTAGGAGCGCGGTTGAGAATTTCGGCGGTCGCAGGTTCAAACCCCAGGCACACACCTCTGACTTTTCGAAGTTATGTGTGTATTCACAATGAATTATCACTTGCTTTAACGGTGAAGGAAAACATCGAGATAAAACCTGCACACCTAAAAGTTCTTAGGAATTTCTTAAGTGTGTAGTCTGCCAACCCGCACTAGGCCAGCGTGGTGGACTAAGGCCTAAACCCTCTCAGTTGTAGAGGAGGCCCGTGCCCAGCAGTGGGACATATTTGGGCTGATGATGATACTAATAACGGCCAGTAACCTTCTTACAACTACATATATTGTGGAAAAGTTATAATCAGTATGTACATACATACATACATACATAAACTCACGCCTGTATTCCCCAAAGGGGTAGGCAGAGGTGCCTTTCTGCACCCACATTTCGCCAAGTATGTATCAGTCCTACGTAATAGGGGGCGAGTCTATTGCCGTTTTTCGGGCACATTTCCAGACTCCATGCTGTTACTGAGAATTTCCTAATGGAAAAACCCAATAACACTTTGCCCGACCCGGGAATCGAACCCAGGACCTCTAGATCGCACGGCACATACTTGTACCGCGAGACCACGAGGCAGTCATATATAGTCAGACATATATTGTAGAAAAGTTATAATCAGTATGTGACGTACCATAATATGCGACTTGTAGGCGAGTATGCCGTCCTCCCTGTTCTTGGTGACGAGCAGCATCTTGTCGAAGAGGAACACGTGCCGCATCGCCTTCGCGCCGAATACTCTGCAAATACACAACCATATCATACAATAATTCCCTTCAACTTCACATCATAGAAATAATATGGCAGCTATATTATGTACCAGGAGACAGGATCTACTTGGCTAGGCGATGTTTTTAAATAAATAAATAAACATCAAACAGTCACATACATAGTTCTGAGTTTCTGACCCCACACTAATATATAAATCTTTTGTCGTGGAATCATCAGAAACTATGGAAAAACACCCAGACCTAAAACAAATATTTGTGTATCACTCACACATTTGTCTCGGTGCGGGGATCGAACCCGCGGCCTCTCGTTTCACAAGCTGGTGTCTAGCCGACTGCGCATCGAGTGTTAAAAAACAGACTGTTCTTTCTCGGGAGTCCATCTATGCCCACACATAAAATCATCCGGAATAATCGAGTAGTTTTTTTTATAAACTAAAAAAAAGTTGGGCGTGGCCCCGCCTGGGCGCAATTTTAAATTTCGCGCTCATCCCATGGGAACACTTATACTCAAATACAAGCTTTTCCTCTTAATAGTGCCAGTTTAAATTTAAAACGCATGTGATAACTTTCTGAGCAATGTTTCGTAAATATATTTTATATTGTATCGAATTAAAATACAGCGCCATCTATGAGAAGTCTATGATAAACGGTCCTACAGTTTTCTGTGAAAACTTATAATAACGGTAAACACGTTTATAATCAATTTATTGTTGCATAATTTTTTTGAGGCTATTAATCAAATTAAACCTATTTTATCTATCAAGTTGGACCAACTTACACATAAATACCAACTTTACTGAAACACGCATACTGACACCGAATTTTTATATATTATGTTAAGATATGCTTTCCACATGTATACTAGGTATTCTATAATTTAGAGGGTAGGCCTTAGTCCATCACGTTGGCTTCGATTGGCGGACTACAAATGCCGGTATCCTTAATAATTCCTCAAGAATACGAACATTAATTTACTTGGCATACGAATTTACCTGAATGTCCCTTCGGCGCACAACTCTCCGTATGTGGTGAGGTCAGGCCCGTTCCAACCGTATAGAAGCGATTGGATTTCCTGAAAACCATTAGCAATTAAAGTTTAATTTGGTATGAATTGTGAATCAAACTGGTAGGTACGCAAACATCCAGACCACAAATAATTTAATATGCAATAATATGCAAACTGAAATTTGGGATACTTTTCCTGTTTAATCATTTTTATTTGTTTATATTCAATTCCCATATTTAAACGCCCTACAAATAAGACTCCTTACCACCAGGTGCAGTAAGTGTAAAAAGCCCAGGATATATTGGATCCGTACCTGCACCCGGACGGCGTGCTCGTGCCTCCGCTTCATGTCGTCGATGTGCTGCGCGATGCCCGTCATCTTCAGCAACGCGTACTCCGTCTCGCGGGACGCGCATTGTTTCACCACGTTCTGTAAAAACATTATAATAACTTATTATCACACACATACATAATCTCACGCCTATATTCCCTGAAGGGGTAGGCAGAGGTACATTTTTGCACCCACATTTCGCCATTTATATATAATTAAACTTTCGTCCCGCTGCGCTAAACGAAGTTGCCGCTTTCCGCCTCCGTCGAGGTGAAAAATAGTATATAGCCCTCAGAAAGTAAAAAAGAAAACATCAGATCATCTGAGGCTTTTCTTATTTTACTTCACGAGGGGTGTAATATACTATATCATAACATATTAGAGGCGAGGGATCTTGACGAAAGTATACTGGGTAAAGCGGCGACCGCCCCGCCTCGTTTTTCGTCCTAGAGCACAGTTCACAGTTAACTGGTTAAGCTACAGTCGAGATAAATCGTATTACTACGACTCCCACCTTTAAGCTACATCATCATCAGCCCATATATATCCAACTGCTGGGCACAAGCCTCCTCTACAACTGAGAGGGTTTAGGCCTTAATCCACCACGCTGGCCTAGTGCGGACTGGCCGACTACACATCTAAGAAATTCCTAAGAACCTTTAGATGTGCAGGTTTCATCACGATGTTTTCCTTCACCGTAAAAGTGCGTGATAATTCATTGTGAATACACACATAACTTAGAAAAGTCAGAGGTATGTACCTGGGGTTGAACCCGCGACCGTCAAGATAAAAAAGATTACAGGGCCAAAAAAGAACAAAAACCAACCTGCAATAACAGGTGATATTTCAGTATCCTCTGCACAGGTTTCAATAGATACGACGCTAGGGGCAGGAGATGGCCCAGCTCAGTCTGGCGCTCCCTGAAGGCCCTCGCGCTCTGAGGCTTTGAGGCCATGGCTGCTAGTCGCTCCATGGTGCGAGGGTATCCGGTGCAGTAAGATGTATACACGGCAAACCCAGCAGTGTTGTTGACGAAGCACCGGGCGATGCACGTGGCGTCGAGACGGCAGGAGTTCAGCTCTTCGCATAAAGATCTGAAAGGAGACGAGAATAAAATTAATATACTCGTATAGATGTTGAAGATTATTTTCTTTTATAATCCCTCCACTTCTCAGGTATAGAAGAATGTTTGAAAATTAAATTATATATCTGAAGAAAAAGTAACTGGCCATTGTAGTGTTTGTATACTTGTCTCGGGGACACGGGTACTGGGGGAACAGTCTCGTGAGAGTCGTTGGCGAGAGTAGACGGGTTACCCTGACTGCTGGTGATGTAACGAGCCAATACTTAACCCTTGTGAAGGCACGAATACTACAGCCATTATGAGGTTTGTTATGTTGTCTATCCCAGAGGATGTGTCCTTCTTTTCAAGATTATTTTCTTTGCACACGTATTGTTTACAATATTGTTCATAAAAAAACATAATATATAAGATTTTTTTAAAGATACTAAATACTGTGAAGGGATTAAACACATTTTTTACAATAAAAAATATTTAAAATACGGCCATTAAAAAATTCTCAGTGGCAACAAGGAGTATTGAAACTTAAAAACATTGGGACAACTTGGGTATACTAGATCTGTCTACTCCCAAAAAGGTACAGACGAGATATTCACCATCATCAGCCCATATACGTCCCACTGCTGGGCACGGGCCTCCTCTACAACTGAGAGGGTTTAGGCCTTAGTCCACCACACTGGCCTGGTGCGGGTTGGCGGACTACACACCTAAGAAATTCCTAAGATGTTTTAGGTGTGCAGGTTTCATCACGATGTTTTCCTTCACTAATGATAATTCATTGTAAATACACACATAAACCATCACTACTTAGACGAGATGCTCAATTCAATTTTAATTTAAACTTCACACTTTTAACGTCTTTCAGGATGGTTCCAGCAATGGAAATTTTATGATCACGACTGAAATTCGCACAGAAAATACAGCCGAGTCATTCCTAAAACTTATATGACCATTATTTTTTCACGTCTCAATAATATTCTTTGTTGGTTAAAGGCGCATTGTTGTGTTTTACGACGCCGTTCGGTCGGAACGTGACCGCTCGTGGTGTACGCCTGTTTACTGAACTTCGATGTGTTCCTAGAAACTTGTTACTTGTGAGTTAAAATTAGGATGATGGATGAAACCGATTTTTTGTAGTAGGATTCATTTACGAAGCTAGGAAACTACCTTAGTGGTGTCGACTTTTATTAATTCATTTATTTATGGAGCTACGCAAGTGTATTTCGAATGTCCGTCAGTTATTTTGCCGAATTCAAAAAGCTTGGAGGCTTTGAGTTCGATTCCTGGGTTGATCAGTGTTATGACAGATTTTCGTTAGGATAAACTAGTAGAATGCATCTTAACACTGCTCTGCCGTTAGGCATTAAGGCAAGTAAATCGATTTGTGTTTTGTTTGTTATGACATTAAAAAATTTTACATGTCAAAGTGGAAAAACAGTCATTTCGTGCAGTGGCGGTACTTCCATAGAAGCCCAATAGCATTACACGTTAATTGTGTAATGTCTAGTTTATGATTGTTTATTGTGGGGTCGTTTATATGGCAAATTGCTATAGTTAAATAAAGATTTAAAGCTTAAAAATTATTATTTGGAATTTTGTAAGGCAAACTGGGCTTTTGGGCTTGTATGGAAGTACCGCCCCTGATTTTGTGTTGCTGAGGGAGTTTCTTGGTTTCTTGCTGTTTCTTCTCCACAGCGATAACACGTTCCGAAGCGGCGATAGCTTAAACTGACGATTTAAAAGTAGGTACTTGTAAAAGTCTATTTGAATAGAAAAAAAATCTTGACTTTGACTTTGACAAGACTAAGTTATCTAATTAGCACGCAGAATGGAGCCTAATCGGAACCTAATTTTGATGAAGAATTTATTGCACTTATTCATTTCACTAACTGGACATCAATAAATCTTATCCAATTCTTGATAGTTTATATGTTGAAGGTTTAATTATTTTACACGATTGTGTCGGTCATGTAAAAGTTCCACGTTTAACAACTGCCTACCCTCTTTAAAACAGAGCGTTATTCCCTTACATTACCGTCCGTCCAATAAGTTATTTTACGACGATGTTACAGTAAAACATAGAGTGTAATGTTGTCAGCTCTATAAATATGCCGTAAATCATAAACAATAATTAATACCGCGACTACATTCTTGTTAAACGTTGCTTAATTTTACAGGTATGATAATTTGTATAAACGTAATTTTACATCTTCTATTTAACTTGTTTATGTAAAAATATAAAGATGGAAAATAACCATAATTTGACATTGGTCTACTTGACATTGGCCAAATGCACAATAAGTGCGAAGCCATCAAATAAAAAATAAATAAAAAAGTGACATTCGACAAAGATATCAATCATAGACGCCGATTTTTAAAAAGCGTACGCCCAAAATGCTTTTTATTCAAATTCATTCTTAATTTAAACCGCTATATCAATGTTCAGCTTTCGAATGTTTGTTTGTGTTTTTCGAATGTTTTTTTTATATACAGCCCACAACTGGGCACGGGCCTCCTCTTCCACTAAGAGTATCTACATCGCTGGTTTATTGTGGGTTTTTGAGCTAAGAAATTCCTTACAGAAAACTGTTAACTACGCAGGCTTCCTTCCTCGCCGTAGAATAAAATAAAGATGCATTTATGCATTGCTTAGTTAAGAATATAATCTGTATAACATGTTTAACTCGAAAAGTAGCTTTAACACCTTCATTAAACAGTTTTACGAGGCTACTCCGAGCTTCAATGTTTCCTTTATGATGTGACGCAACCGTATTCGGGTCGGTATAATTCTAACTTAATTGCTTGCTCACCTCTGTATCGTGTGCCTCGTAAGATGGCTACTAAGTACTACTACAGTAAAACATTATTTTAAAAAGTTCATGATTTTTAAAATTCATTTTTTTACCAAACATTTTTTTGACAAGAAAAGATATTTTTTTTGGGGTTTTAATTAATGTCAAAATTATAAGCAATCGAGAACAACATGGTTTTAATTAATGTCCAAATATATATGAAATAATTCGAGAACACAATAAATGTTTTATCATCATATTAGTTTTTAATCACACATTAAATTGTTCTAAATAAGTTACATTCGATACTAAAAGCTTAAAAGACGTAAAAAAACATTTTTTAAATTATTTTCTTTTGCATTTTTAATCTGTAATCATCTATTGTGAATGTAAATGAATGAATCCGGAGACAATACGATAGGAAACAGTAATTTGGAGTACAAAGCGGTTATTTTGTGAATAGCGGCGCTTTCTTCAGCGCATTCGCTCGCCCCCAGCCCTCGGGACGTTTGCTATTATTTCCACACCCCTATGCAACACAGAGCTGTATTTGGTATATTCCTTTTTTTAAATAGGCAAGGGTGGATTGTTATACCTCTCTTTCTATCATCATCATCTCCTTACCCTGTTCCCAATTTCATTTGGGGTCGGCGCAGTATGTTTTATCCTTCCACACATCCCTATCAGCGGTCATGTCTTCATTCACCCCTTTTTCTTTCATATCTTCAGTCACGCACTCCATCCATCTTTTCTTTGGCCTTCCTCTGCTCGCCCATCCATCAACTTTCATATCCATCACCTTTTTACCTACGTATGATTCATCCCTCCTCATAACTTGCCCACGACCTTATACCTCTCTTTCTACAAGCTACAAATTAAGTGCTAAGTAATATGGAGTAAGGTATTTTGCTAGAAGCATACCCAGTTTCATTAACCAAGAATTTCCTAATAAACTCAATAATAATTACAAGGGTATCAAAACCCGGACCATAAGCGATCTTAAGGTCACGCGTCTATTTCAAATGTCTGCACATATTTGGATGATTTTTTTAAATCGTTACTCATACCAAATAACACCAATAATTTAATTCAAAACAAAAATCAAAATGGCGACTTTACTGCGACATATCATCAGTACTTCGACCCTTATCTATCTCATTCGATTAACTTTACTAAGATAAACGCCACTACACACATAACGCACCATTTACGATTTCCTATAATCAATGTTACAATTATTTATGTGATCACAGACCCGCCGACATTTTTAGCATTACGCTGACAGTGAGTTACGCGCAAGAATTTCCTACGCTATCTTACCTCTTGCCATTTTAAGATTTAATATCACATAATTGTGAGAAATTGATGTAATTGAAATAAAATACTATTTATTAGTCCATATACGACCTACGACTGCCATTTGTACCTTCTTATTAATGACTATTTTATATACATATACGAGTGGCGGTACTTCCATAGAAGCCCAAAAGCGTTACACGTTAATTGTGTAATGTATAGTTTATAATTGTTTGTTGTGGGGTCAGGATATTCTCATTTATATGTCAAATTGCTTTTGTTCAATAAATATTTAAAGCTTAAAGATTATTATTCGGAATTTTGTAAGGCTACCTGGGTTTTTGGGCTTCTATGGAAGTACCATCACTGATATGTATGTTAAGTCTTACTACTGTACAAGGCCTAATATTATTGAGGGATTAAACTTTAGTAGGCCAGTATTTTTATTTGATAAAGCTCTTAGCAAAGTTCTAAAGTTGATCTCACAATTTCATACCCAAATTGATGTCATATTTTCATGATTGGCACCCATACAAAATTTTCAAATAAATCAAATATTCTCGAACCCAAATCCATGTCTGAGTTTAATATACATTCGGCCAGCTGAGCCGCGCGGAGGGCGTTCAATATCATATGTCGTGACAAAATGCTCCTCCATTAGATGTTGCAATCGGAATTTTTATGTCGGTTTTATTTTTATTCTATGTCGGAATGCAGTGTTTAATTACAACCATGGTAAGTCTAAATATTTAAAAAAGTCGATGTGTTTTTAACCTGTTTTCTAAATCAAATGACAGAACGAAGATTCATCATCAGCCCATACACGTCCCAGTGCTGAGCACGGGCCTTCTCTACTACTGAGGGTTTAGGCCTTAGTCCACCACGCTGGCCTAGTGCGGGCTGGCGGGCTACACACCTAAGAAATTCCTAAGAACTTTTGTGCAAGGTTCCTCACGATGTTTTCCTTTGTAGTTAAAATATGTTATATGTTATTCATTGTGAATACACATATGTAATTTCAAAAAGTCAGAGGTTCAAACCCGCGACGAGATTAGCGACCGCCTGCCCAAACCTTGAGGCTATTTCTAATTAATTCCTTTGCGGGATTCAAAAAGGACTAGGATCAAATAGACTCCTTGAGCTTACTCAACGCTTATCTGTTTCGTGGGACAAGAAAAGTGACAGAGTTCCTAATTTTAAAACCCAAAAACACTTTGCCCGGCCCGGGAACCGAACCCGGGACCCCTAGATCGCACGGCACATACTTTAGCCGCGAGACCAGAAGGCAGTCGTTATTATACCACAAGTAATATTTACACTGACCTGTTAAAAGCATAGATATCTTCAATGTTGTTGAACAACTCCGTAAGTTCTTCCTCAGAGAAGGTCGCGTCTCGCCGCCAGATGTGAAGGTAGCCCTGTGAAGAAATCGCCAGTTGTATTTATAATGTTGGTAAATAAAATGTATAATACTAGGGGCCGTCCAAGAATTACGTAAGCACTATGGGGGGGGGGGGCTTTGCTTTGCTTATTTTGGATGACACGGGAGGGAGTCTAGATGATGATTACGTCATCGGTAGTTATATCTATTTTCTTATTTTTAAATTGTAATTATACCATTATAATTATTATATTTAAAAAAAACAATACATTAATTGAAAAATGTTTACGTAAGCATGGGGGGAGGGAGTAAGAGTTTGCTTACTTTTGATGAAAAGGGGGTGGGGGGGGGGGGGGGTAAATAATTGTAATAAATCTGCTTACGTAATACTTAAAAGGCCCCTAGCGGGTCACATGACAAAGTTATGTAAAGAAGAAATAAAGAATAAACCAAGGTACTGAGACTGAAATCGGATTTCTTATTTCTTCAGTCCAGCGTGGTGGATTAAGACCAACCCCCTCACATTTGTTAATGGACCGAGTCTAGCTACTGGACATAATATATTTATTTTTATTTAATATTCTTTATTGGACACCACAAAAACAAGAATAACATATAATAAAACTAAAATAAATTCTAAAAGTGCCACAAAGGGCGGTCTTATCTAATATACTACATAGGCTTACATAAATATATACAATAATATAACCATAGGTATAAAATGTATGTGGTTGTTAGGAAAAAGTATTTTTTTTTTGTCGGGATTTTTTTTAACGCCAGGGGATTTTTAATCACCTTAGCTATTACCTGCCTTAGTTTCCGATCACGGTCTGAATACATTCTGTATAAATCAACTAATATTATTACTTTAGGAACAAATACCTCGTCTCCTATCTATCTAAATCCATCAAAATCTTTTTGAATATTTTTATTACGAAAATCTCTTAAAATGTATTAATATGCCATTTGAAGGTACATCTCTTTAAAAAATATAATATTGTTCTAAAGCTATAGAATACTATTCATCATTATCATCAGCTCATATACATACAACCCACTGCTGGCACGGGCCTCCTCTGCAACTGTGAGGTGTGAGTGCGTAAGCCTTAGTCCACCACGCTGGCCTAGTGTGGGTTGGCGGATTGCACACCTAAAAAAATCCTAAGAAATTTTAGGTGTGCAGGTTTCCTTCACCGTAAAAGTACATGATAATTCATTATGGATACACACAATCCAACTTTGTTCAAAAGCCCTAAAATACGACTAACATCGCATTATTCTTAACACAAAGAAAATTAAACGACCATTTAAAATCAAATATAAACATCGGCGTCAAAAACAAACCCTGCAAGCTAGACTTTGTAACAATGGTCAATTTGGCCCGGTCGCATTTCATCGTCGGCAAACCGCAGGCGGGTTAGTGCTCTACAACAATGGGCCGCGGCGGCCCGGCCTAATGAAATGGGAGACGTGTGAGATTTTTGCATTAACGTGTGCCGAACGCATATTTATGGATATTGGAATGCGTTGGAAGGTTAACTTTGTAGTAAGTATTTCTGGCTCGAGATCGACCTCGAGGTAAGCACCTCTAACAATCTCACTTAGCTAACGAAACCACAAAACAAAATGTGGCTCAATTTTGAATGTGTCCATGTGAACAATAAATAAAATTTGTTTTAAGGCAACTTCGTATAAGTACCGTGCGCTGGTGCGTGCTGTGCGTGGTGGACTAAGGCCTAAACTCTCTCTTAATGATAAATAAACGATCAATCCATTTCATTTTAAAAAATGGTAATAGGCTCGTTGCTTATAACATGGGACTTAGCATAACTGGAAAATCTTGGAAAAATAGACCCTTGTCCTTCGAAATTCTAGCGTTTTGGAATGATATTATTATCTACTTGTAACAGGAGGACGGGACACGCGTCCGCTCCGCTTGCATGCTTGTAGAGCGGGGGGCTATCTCCGATCGCTGATAGCCGGTAGAAAGCTGTTGTTATCGTGATAACAGCCGCACGAACTACCTATGCCTTATTTAGCGCTGACCATGTACAATAGGTAGGGACGACCACCCAAAGCTATTCTCATATTCAATACAATAGTTTGTGATTGAATCAATGAGCTGCTTTGATTCGGAAAACCTAGTCTTTGTATCAATATTGTAAACTACTTTTGGAAAAGAGCAACACTAGAGTTTCCTGCCCGGTCTTCTTTAGTGATGCCTTCCGAAGTGGGTGGTAAACTAAATTTTGAAATGACTGAATCTAAGTGATGTATTTGACATTTTATAGATTCAATGAATATTTCATTTCAATACTGGAACTGGGGACGGAATAGGTACACTGTGTGGGACAAATTCAATTATTTTGTATGTATAAATTGCAACACTAGTTGAAAGGTACAATGCAGGTTTAGTTCATTATTTTCGAATAGTTTTAAAGTGAAACCTAGGTATATAGTGTTAAAAAAGATGTGCGGGGAATGTTATTTCAAAATAACATGTAATTGTTTTTAAATGCGCATTCTCTTTCATGGTAACAGGGTTGCATCAGCGGCGGTATGAACCAGCGGCAATCGATCGTCACGTACTGGATTCAGTTCCTAGATCGAGTTGTGTTATTTAGATTTTGCCTTACAAAGAGTGCGAAAATATTCCCGTAAACGATAGGACACTAAGTCGTGATAGCCTCGAGGTTTAGGCACGCAGTCGAGAATCTCGACGGTCGCAGGTTCGAACCCCAGTCACACACCTCTGACTTATCGAAGTAATGTGTGTATTCACAAATAATTATCACGCGGTGAAGGAAAACATCGTGATGAAATCTGCACACCTTAAAGTTCTTAGGAATTTCTTAGGTGTGTAGTTCGCCAACCCGCACTAGGCGAACGTGGCGGACTAAGGCCTAACCACTCTCAGTTGTAGAGGAGGCCCGTGCCCAGCAGTGGGACGTATATGGGCTGATGATGATGATGATGACAAATAGACGCGGGGCACTAGGCCCTCGTGACCCACGCTGGATTCGGTCCTGTGCGAATGCATGACGTGCCGTCGGCGTTATCAATACACTTTCGGCTCTCGAAAGTAAAAGTTGTTTATGTGCATTTTAAGGAATTCATGAATATGTGTATGTGTGGAAGCCGTCTCTTACATAAACTGCATAATGGCTTAAATATCTCATTAGAAAGGGTAAAATGGCCGTTTCGTTTTAATACATAAATCGGTCTCTGTTTCGCTCAGGGGCAGTTTTATATTAAAAAGTAAGCTACATTCTTTCCCAAGGTCTCACGTATGTCTTTATCCATGGAATTCAACTAAATCACCCCGTTTTTTAAATACATTCATAACAAAAAAGAAAGGCAGGTTTCATCACGATGTTTTCCTTCACCGTTAAAGTATATACGTGATAATTCATTGTGAATACACACATAACTTTCAAAAGTCAGAGGTGTGTGCCTGGGGTTTGAATCTGCGACTGTCGAGATTTTCGACCGCGCGCCTAAACATCGAGGCCGTCACTACTTTCATCGATCAATTTAATCAATATTTACAGGAGAGTTTTTGTTAACGAAAATTTGTGATACTTCTCCAGATTAATAAATTTAACTTTATTTTTTATTTGATTACCCATTGATCTACAGTCCTACAACGAAATATTACCGTGGATGTGGCATTTCCCTCGTCTGGGCGCGAGCATTGTGCGCACCTGGTCGGAACAATGGGCGGGCCGGCTCGTGTCGCAACTCGTGCCACCGGTTTAGCCTACATGCCCATTGTCATTACATATACGCTTACACGCTGGAACCTTCATCAGCTATGTGAAGTGCACTGTCAAGGATACGTAACCTCACGCCTGTAATCGCCGAAGGGTACTGTGAGGTGCTTTTCCGCACTAACATTTCGGTAGGTAAATATGTATCAGTCCTACGTAATATGGGGCGAGCTCCGTATATTGAGAATTTCTATACATACATAAACTCACGCCTGTATTCCCTGAAGGGGTAGGCAGAGGTGCATTTCTACATCCATATTTCGCCAAGTATGTAGCAGTCCCACGTAATAGGGGGCGAGCCTATTGCCGGATTTTCAGACTCCGAGCTGTTACTAAGATTTTTTTGTCGAAAAACTTTTTAACACTGCTCGACATAGGAAAATTACCCCGGGCCTCTAGATCGAAAAAATGTATTAAAAATAGTAAACAAATATGTGCCGTGAAACTTTGGACACAGAAAATAGCTTTTGAGTGCAGAAAAATTGCTAGTATGCCCGCAAATATAAATAGGCATGTGAGGTCTCCGAATATTTGTTTATACTTAAGGTTTTTATATGTAAAGATCGATTTCAAAGTAATAATGAAATGAATGAATGATTGAAGTTAATTGCAACCTGCCCTTCATAAATTAATAATTTATGCAACTAAAAAAACTATTACCACAATCACTGAGAGTGCTGCACAAAGCGAATCTGATCCCGAGATCATATTTTACTTTTTGTCGCGGAATTCTGAATTTTGATTGATCTTAAAGGTATTTTAAGGTTTAAGGTATATTATGGTAAGGTAAACACCAACATCTACCCAAGCAGTTTTGTTTGAATTACAACTTCGTCAAATACCGTCTGAAAACCTTTTATAAATCAGAAACTAAAATTTTTAAAGCTATCGGAAATAAATCCGTGGGACCAACTAGCCATAATCCCATTGATCGTGTGTATCTCACCTAGTACACGTTTATAGCTGACGTAACAGTAAAACGCCCACCGTGTTACTGAATCAACGGTATCGATATCTTCTATACAAAAATATTTGTAGGGACGCCATAAAGCTAAGGCGGATAGAGGTTAACACTTTTAATCGCGCGTATATTATTAGCTGCGATATTAATGATGGACACCCATCTTTGTGAACAGTTTATATAAAAGGCAATGATTGTCATTCCTGTTCAATGGTTTGAACTGTGAATTAATTGATCAAACGAACGACGAAATCAAAACGGGTGGCACTCCGGGAGTGCCGGCGGAAGTGGAAATTTCAACATTAACGTTGTGCATTTTTGAATATTTTGGAACGGTTAGGGAATAATTTCGCACGAATTGCTTTATTTATACGTATAAAAGTACTATCAATTACGTGGTAAAATACAATATTTATTGCGCTATCGTACACAAACATGACAATTTATATTACATAATGCGTCTTATGCATTTTCGATCAGGGACACGTGATCTGACGCGAGTTCAACATTTTTTACCCATGCCAAAAAAGTTCACAGCGCCGCTAAAGAAGTTTTCACTTCAAAAATACTAAGAAATATCGATGTACATGCAATCTCATGGCCACACTAAACTCGTGAGAACTATTCTCGTAGACATATCGTGCGCCGGCGACACCGACCCGCTTTATGGCCGATAAAAACCTTATTCAATTACCGATTCTTATTTAATTCCCCGAATCGACTCAAACGCATTAACATGTGATAATTGAATGAGTTGTGTCGATATTTTAGGCGATGAGTGTGAAAGGGAGATTAAGGTTTTGGTACGCGTAGGTTTGTTGGTAGCAATGAAGGGAACAGGATAGGATAAATGGAGGAGAGTGTTTTTGCTATTACTTTTGTTCTCATACGTGTAAATAAGCTGTTTTTACGTTATTTTACATACATACATAGGGCAGATATAGTTTACATAGGGCAGATATAGTTATATTTGTACATCATGTTTCAGCATTCAGTTCAGGAGTCTGGAAAGGTGCCCGAGAAACGGCAATAAGCTCGCCCCTTATTACGTGGGACTGATGCATACGTGGCGAAATGTGGGTGCAGTAATGCACCTCTGCCTACCCTTTCGGGGAATACAGGCGTGAGATTATGTATGTATGTGTATGTATGTTTCAGCATGTTTGGTTTCCACTTCACAGAGAGGTTATAGTCGTTTTTCGGGCACATTTCCAGTTTCCTGGAAAACACACTACCCGACTCGGAAATCGGGCCGAAATCTCTTGATCGCACGCCGCAGAAGCAACAAGACATTCGTTTAATTTATGAAAGTTGAAAGAAAAGGCGTAGAGTACAGGTATTGAAGTTTTTTTCTAACTGTGGCTCCACGATGGCGCAATATAGTAAAATAAATTACCCTACCTTTCCCAAGGTCCTATCTATGTATCTTCATACACATACATACATACATAAACTCACGCCTGTATTCCCCGAAGGGGTAGGCAGAGGTGCATTTCTGCACCCACATTTCGCCGAGTATGTATCAGTCCCACGTAATAGGGGGCGAGCCTGTTGCCGTTTTTGGAGCACATTTCCAGACTCCGTGCTGTTACTGAGAATTTCCTAATGGAAAAACCCAATAACACTTCGCCCGACCCGGGAATCGAACCCAGGACCTCTAGATCGCACGACACATACTTGTACCGTGAGACCACGAGGCAGTCACTATCTATCTTCATACCAAAAAATCTTTCAAATCGGTCTAGCAGTTTAGGCTTTAAAGCGTAACAGACAGAACTACTTTTGCATTTAAAATAATAGAATGTATAGTACAAAAACTTGCAAAGTTTTTTCCAAGCCAATCCATCAGCCTAAGGAAGTCCACTGCTGAACATAGGCCTTCGATAGTGACCTGTTGGAGGCAGCCTGCATCCAGCGACGACACGCGACCTTTACCAGGTCGTCTGATCAGCTTATTTACATATACATTAATCAAGCTAAGTTGATATCTCAACGCCATACTTGGTACCTAAACTTTTAAGTGCCAATCGACCACACACACAACATGATCCCCGAACAATTACATACATCGATATAGCCATGTAAACATAATCGCCGTCTGGATACAGCGCTCGCTACTTACGGCTTTATGACACATTGTATGGATATTATTAAATGGATTACACACTTGACAGATTGACGCGCGTTTCACCTAAATAAATCCTAAGAACTTTAAGGTGTGCAGGTTTCGTCACGATGTTTACCTTCACCGTTAAAATATGTGATAATTCAATATGAATATACACATACCTACCTTCAAAAAGTCAGAGGTGTGTGCCTGGGGTTTTAACTCGCCACCGTCGAGATTCTCAACCACGCGCCTACACCTCGAGGTAATTACTTCTACTAGTCTAATCTACGTATTATGGTTCGTGTATTTTCTGATACAAACGACACAAGACTCATATATGTACCTTAACATCAAATTTAATATACATTTAATTTCATAGTAGTATCATGAGAGCGAGGCCTTCTGACACAAGTATTTAATACTTATTAGAAAGTCTCAATCTTGGTCTCATGTATTGTAGTTAGTTATTAAGGTTATAAAGCTTTTTTATTCAATTATTTATTATTATTAGCATGTATCCAAAGGACTAAGGTTTTAGAAACCTTAGGATGGTTAAGTACAATACTAATTTGACTACGATTGCAAAATTTGTTTTTTTTTCTGTTCAAACTTTCTCCATTTGCAACATAACCTCACGTATTCGTACTAATAAATAGTTTAGCCCCTGTCCATGGGCGTACCCAGGGGGGGGGGGCAGGGGAGGGCAGCTGCCCCCCCCTGGAAATCTCGCAGAAAATGTATGGACTCGCCTAATTACTAGTCAAAGTGTAAACGAGGCCTTATGTGCTAACTTTTAAATAAACCGCGCAGTAGACACTGGCAAAATGGACGGTGCAATTGTCATGAAAAAAAACCGCGCAGTTTAATTAACGTACCTAATCGATTAATATGACTAAAAAATCGATTATAAGAAAACAATAATAGATTTAAATAAAAATCGATTTATTTTTTAACATCCCTAGTGAGCAAACGCTACAGCCGCTAGTAGCCGCCGCACAGTGAATCGCCTAGAACAAGCTAGCTGTATATATTAATTGAGCTACAATATAGAAAAAATATCAGAGAGGGTACACATGGGTACAAAAAGTTACACTCTTTGAAATAGAAAGAAAAATCTATAATGTTACTTAAATGTTACACATTATTCGAAAACGAATTTCTTAAATCTGAGGTAAACATTTGGTTGAAATATTTTTTTTTATCAAAATACACACCTTTAAGAGAAATATCCATCACAAAAAATGTCACTGTAGCCATTTTTAACTTTAGGAGATGTTTTCATAAGTGCAGCAAAAATGCAACTGATAAAGAACTGCAAATGAAAATAAATTATCACTTACATTTAACGTCAGATGACTCATCGATTTGTAATGTGTGACGTAAACATTTCCTGGAATTCAAGCCTAAGAGGGGTTGTTTACCACTAATTAATGTTATTTCTAAGAATTTTGAGTGAGTTTTGTCCAGCTAGCAGCTAGCTTGTTCTAGGCGATTCACTGTGCGCCGTCACGACAATGGCGGACGAAGATCGAATCTAGCTGAGCGATCGTATTCATTCATTTTATTTGACATGTTATTGTTTTGAAACAGCTAAGTCAAACGTAGGTGATTAAAATTTATTAATCCAACAAGCAGAATCTTTTTATCCTAAAGTAAAAACGGCTCTAGAAATTTTACTGGCAATGCCTTATTCCACGGCTACAATTGAAAGGTCTTTCAGTACACTCAGACGCGTGAAAACGTGGCTGAGATCAACAATGATCGAAGACAGGTTAAATGGACTTTGTATGCTCAGTGTACATAAAAATCTAGTTAACAGTATGGGCAATTCTTTCACGGAAGATGTCATTAACCGTTTTGCTGAAGATCCTCGAAAATTACTTTTAAAGTAGAAGTCTAACTAAATAATTTAAATAGAATAAAAATGCATAGTAGTCAAATTTACCTACTTTTATTTATTTAACTACCTATAAAGCAGGATTATTTCCGGCTGTTTGCCCTACATAATGCAATATATGCATACTACATATGCATATACCTTATGTTTTATGTAGATGTGTTTGTGTAGTGTGTATGACAAAATAGCCGCGGACGATCTGACTTGCCCCCCCCTAGGCCAGAAGCTGGGTACGCCCATGCCCCTGTCTAATATATCATTGCTTAAATTATACCAATAACGGTCAAGAAGGTAATCTACTTTAACCCGCGCGTTTATAAAAACGCACCGTTTCTCTGACAAGTGTGTGACCGCCAGTAGCACAACAATAGAGCTGTCGAACGTATTTTTATCCGCCGGCCCACGCGGCGGGTACAAGTATAGATAAGTAATGCTCGGATATTTAAATAGAATACGACGCCATTGTAGCGTTCCGGCTGCTGTGAAATTATGAATGAATATGCACTCGCTTTTATACATTCAATGGATGATGGATGGGGCTCGTGGATGATATGTAGCTCTGTTTTGGAGGGACGTGGGTTCATTGTCAAGTAAGGATTTAGTTTATTTGTTTTCAAGCAGTGATGGCCTCGAGGTTTAGGTGCATGGTCGGGAATCTTGACGGTCGCGGGTTCAAACCCCATTTACAATGAATTATCACGTACTTTAACGGTGAAGGAAAACATCGTGAGGAAACCTGCGCACCTATGTAAAAGTTCTTAAGAATTTATTAAGTATGTACGCCAACACGCACTAGTTCAGCGTGTTGGACTAAGGCCTAATCCCTCTCAGTTGTAGAGGAGGCCCGTGCCCAGCAGTGGGACGTATATCATCATTGATCATCATCAGCCCATATAACGCCCATATAAAGTAAGTCAGATAAGACTTAAATGAGATTGTTAGATTACACGACCTCGAATTATACCTAACTTAAATGTTACTCCATTTTTGAACAACAGAAAAGCGCCATTGGCTACCCTTTTACGCCTCCTAATTATAAAATCGATTATTTGAATAAGTAATCGATAATCGTTTGAGTGGAATTTAATAAAAGCTGAAGCTCAAAATAATCGATAACTTAAATAACTAATCGATTGAGGTGAATTTAACATAAAACAAATCGATAAGTACCTAATAGCAACAGAACGCGTTTGTGAGTGCTCTCAGTTATGAGAGCGCCTTTTAATTCTGCTAAGTAGGACGACCATGCGATCTTTGCTTTGTTGTTCTTACCTCGATGGATTGGGGGTATTAGCATGTACTTTGGGATAGGTCATGGGGCAGATATTGCATCAGGCAAAGTAAAAGTCGTGATGGCCTCGAGGTTTAGGCACGTGGTCGAGAATCTCGGTCGGAAAAACGGTCGCGGATTCGAACCCCAGGCACACGCCTCTGACTTTTCGAAGTTATGTGTATCCACAAAGAATTATCACGTACTTTAATGGTAGGCAGAGATGCATTTCGACATCCACATTTGCCAGGTATCAGTCCCACGTAATAGGAGGTGAGCCTATTGCCGTTTTTCAGGGATTTTAGGCTCCGTGCTGCTACTGAGAATTTTGTAATACATACATAAACTCACGCCTGTATTCCCCGAAGGGGTAGGCAGAGGTACATTTCCGCACCCACATTTCGCCAAGTATGTCTCAGTCCCACGTAATAGGGGGCGAGCCTATTGCCGTTTTCGGGCACATTTCCAGACTCCGTGCTGTTACCGAGAATTTCCTAATGGAAAAACCCAATAACAATAATAGAGAAACCCAATAATGCTTAGCATGGGACCTCTAGACCGCACGGCACATACTTGTTATTATGATGATATTAAAACCTCTTGTTGCTGTTGTCGCTGGTTGCAGGCTGCTTCCAACAGGTCCCTGAGGAAGTCATTGGGAGAGGTCTATGTCCAGCAGTGGACTTCCATTGGCTGATGGATTGGATAAAACCTCTTGCGAAACTTGACTGACGAATTATTTGTTTCAATTCCTATAATAGACTACTTTTCCTTGTAGCACAAGAGTATCACCTAACGTATGACGCCGTTTTTCTCAAAAATCCAAGCGCCATTTGCAATTGCTAAGAAAAATTACGATAATTATCCCAAGATCGAGTATTTTTATGGTCACCCCATAATGAACCCCCATATTAGGGTGTTCCGTTAGTGCAAAGTATTAGAGCATTAGAACACATAGGAAAATAGGAGACTTTATTATCAACGTAGTAGAGGCTAATTTCCAATGTCTAAATGAACTTCCCTGTCAGTCAAGGACAAATTATAAAAGACCTGTGACTCCCTCACATTGCTGAGAAAATTTAGTATTAAAAAAACTAGTTGATGGGTCCGCGGAGGTCTTGTTAGTTTGGTGTTCGATTGGTATCGATCGGACGTTTGAGATACTGAACCCGTTTTGGCTTTTTATGGAAATGTACGATAAACACAGTGTGCTAAGTTTTTGTGGCGGGTTGGAGATTTATTGCGATTGGTGCGGGTTCATTTTTTATCGATCCTGTTGTAACTATTATAAACTAGGTTTCAATCGCTGTTTTACATAAAAATAGTATAGTTTTGTCATAGTTTTTAAAAGTAGGATTTCTTGAGGAAACTTATATTCTTCTGGGATAAAATTGCTTAGACTCTAGGTACCATCTATCTCTTTATCAAAATTATTCAAAAACGGTACAGCAGTTACGATGCAAACTGTAGTAGTTTAATATACACTTAGGCAAAATTGTTACTTCTGTAGAATCGAACTTGAAACATTTTAACCGACGCGACGACATATCTTAACCGCTGCACCATCCGACACCTCATTTACTATTTATGTAAAATACTAACAACTTTTACTTTACGAATACCTTAAAACCATACGGGGCGCGTCCGCGCTCTTCGCCTAATTACTTTTGACAGATGACAGTTTGACAGTTGACGATTTGACAGCTGTCAGTGACACCCGCCGAGTGTCGCCGACTACACGGTTCAATTAATTCGGTAGCCTTAAGATATGTAAGCCGAAGATCAAGCCCAGTGGCGTGCCATAGGAGAGGCCTATGTCCCATAACGTGAAAAAGGCTGTTGATGATGATGATGATGAAGATATGTTAAAGACAAAAGACGATATGAGCAAGCTAAAACCTAGAGGCTCGCTGAGCGTCACTACTCGGGGCCAATTCTGTGCCACTGGCAATCTTGGTGTGCAGGAGTTGCAGTGACTTGTATGTGGGGGATAGTTTACAGACTACCCTATTATAACATAATGATTTTACGTTATATATATATTTTTTATTTACACATACATACATAAACTCACGCCTGTATTCCCCGAAGGGGTAGGCAGAGGTGCATTTCTGCACCCACATTTCGCCAGGTATGTATCAGTCCCACGTAATAGGGGGCGAGCCTATTGCCATTTTTCGGGCACATTTCCAGACTCTGTGCTGTTACTGAGAATTTCCTAATGGAAAAACCCAATAACACTTTGCCCGACCCGGGAATCGAACCCAGGACCTCTAGATCCCACGGCACATACTTGTACCGCGAGACCACGAGGCAATCGCTGTTTTACATAAAAATAGTATAGTTTTGTCATTTTTTTTATTTTATTTACGTTATATATTACGTTAGGGACAAAATTGATTTGATAAGAGGAATGTCTATTTAAGAATGATTATAGAATTGTCGAATAAGAAAAGTTACTTTTCTGATCTTTCCATTTCATTTGAGATTTTCGTTCCGCGCCTCAAGTGTGTCGCACGGTCTAGAGGTGGTGAGCACGACTCCTGGGTCCAATAAAATGTTATAGGGATTTTCTGTTGTGATTCAGAATACCAATAAGGAGTCTGGAAATGTGTCCAAAAAAGGACAGCAGGCTCGATCCTTGTTTATTTAAAATCACATACATATGTATATACATACATGACCTCACGTCTGTATTCCCTAAAGGTGTAGGCAGAGGAGCATTTCTGCACCCAAATTTCGCCAATTGTTTTTATTGTCCCACGTAATAGGGAGCAAGCCTAATGCCGTCTCTCGATCACAAATCCAGACTCCGTGCTGCGACTGAGAATTTCCCAATGGAAAAACCCAAAATAATAAATATCACACTAAAATTGTTTTAATAAACGAAATGTCTAATTACAAAATGTTTACTAAAAGTTTACTCGTGAGCGAATACGATAGACTCATACTATTATATCGATACAATGGGACCCCTCGATACAGGCTTGCCTAGTGAGGGGACCATTTTAGACTGTAACTTGTGGTTCAATAATTGATTGCATACGTTATCATTGTATACTTTTTACTACTTGTATGTCCTGTACGTGTGTAATTTGTATTAAATAAATAAATAAAAAAAAAAAAAAAAAATAAAAAAAAAATGTGGTTATGGAGCATAAGAATTCTGGCCTGACAGTCGTATAAGGCGTATTGCAGAGCCACAGAAACACGCAAAAAAAAGATAAAAAAATTATAACAATTATAATAAATACACCTTGTCACAAACATAGTTCTGACCCCACACTATGATACAAGTCCTGTATCGTGGGTATCAGAAACTAGCAGATACTTTTAGGTCTCACAAACACCCAGATCCGAAACAAATATTTGTGGATCACACAAATATTTTTCTCGGTACGGGGATCGAACCCGCGGCCTCTCGTTTCGCACTAGTTTATTTCGTATTTCCCAACATCCATTCCCTAAATAGAAGCGAAACATAGTTCATCACGTGCGTCAGCCAATTAAGCTACTCCGAGATTAGCATAAAATCAATGAAGAGCAGATAAATCAAGTTAATGTGCGGTTTGCCAATTCAGGTCAACAGGTCGCACGCGATGGTGCACTAAAACTGTCGTATTGTCTTTTGCTATAGGTATTTCTTAAGGATAACATATCCTAGGCAGTGGCGGTACTTTCATACATACATACATAAACTCACGCCTGTATTCCCCTAAGGGGTAGACAGAGGTGCATTTCTGCACCCACATTTCGCCAGGTATGTATCAGTCCCACGTGATAGGGGTCGAGCCTATTGCCGTTTTTCGGGCACAATTCCAGACTCCGTGCTGATACTGAAAATTTCCTAATGGAAAAACCCAATAACACTTTGCCCGACCCGGGAATCGAACCCAGGACCTCTAGATCGCACGGCACATACTTGTGCCGCGAGACCACGAGGCAGATTTTTTCCACGAGGTACTTTCATACAAGCCGAAAAGCCCAGTGAACCTTTAAAAAATTCTAATAATAATTTTTAATCTCGAAATCTTTACTTAACTAAAGAATTGTAGAATAACGAACCCATAATAAGCAAATATAAACTAGACATTACACAACTTTTGGACTCCATTGAAGTCCACTGAATTATTTGCCTGGCTGGTAAGTTTCACGGTGTAAAGGGGTGTATAAAAAGGTAGACAGTTGTGTATATTATGTACACTTGCATTTCGATAGTAACGTTTTATGTAGGAAAAACAGCAGGCAAGATATGTCTTGTTTTAAGAAGATTATAGGGCATATAAAACGCCATGAAGTAGTGACGGCCTCGAGGTTTAGGCGCGCGGTGGTCGCACACACCCCAGGCACACACCTCTGACTTTTCGAAGTTGTGTGTGTATTCACAATGAATTATAACGTACATTAACGGTGAAGGAAAACATCGTGATGAAACCTGCACACCTAAAAGTTCTTAAGAATTTCTTAGGAGTGTAGTCCACCAACCCGCATTAGGCCAGCGTGGTGGACTAAGGCCTAACCCCTCTCAGTTGTAGAGGAGACCTGTGCCCAGCAGTGGGCCGTATATGGGCTGATGATGAAAACGCCAATGCATTTTAGGTATTTCAGACGTGGTTCTCTTCAAATAATTTACTTACGGACACTTAGAATCACTCGTATATCTCCGAAGGGTAGACTGAAGTGCATATCTTAATGCACATTCTACAGACTACTAAGAATTTTCTAAAATAAAAACCTAATGAATTTCTTCCCACCCTGGGAATTAAACCCAGGATTAATCATTCTCACATAACAATATCCCTTTGACGAGGCAGTGAATGGATCTTACAGACATTACAACATAATATAGGTCGACACTTATCCTTTCGCTGAGCACGATTCCCGCGGTAGGTGTAAATTCCGCTCCTATTAGTTCTATAAAAGGAGACTATTATGGAAACTGGACCATTGCCCGTTTATTATTGGCATAAATAACACCATGAGCGTAACAAAGGGCGATGTACTCGATAATTTATTAGCGTTGAAACTGGGCCGGCTGCGCTCACCAGGTCGAATGGCCGTATCCCTCTTTGAAAAGTTATTAAATAAACACACTAGCTATATTCATATACAGGCTGTATTCAGACTGTGATCGGAAACTAAAGTAGATAATAGCTGCGGGGATTACAAACATCGTGACATTAGAAAAATCCCGACAGAAAAAAACCAATACGTTTTCCTTACAACCATGTCTATTTAATATCTATGATTGTTAGGAAAACGTCAACATTTTTATTTTTAATCCGGGTTTTTTTTTAACACCTATGGGTTTGTAATCACCGTGGCTATTACCTGCCTTAGTTTTCGATCACGGTCTGAATACACCCTGTATATGCACGATCCCAACGCTAATATATATGGTACCAATACCACAAGGTGTTGAGGGGAAAATTGTTATTCCTGTATAAAAAATCGGTCCTATAAAAAAATATACCATATTGCACACAATTAAGTATCTACTTTCTTCTCAAGAATTATATTAGAAGCAGTGGCGGTACTACCATAGAAGCCCAAAAGCCCAGCTTGCCTTACAAAATTCCTAATAATAGTCTTTAAGCTTTAAATCTTTACAAATAATATCTAATATACTGACCCCACAATAAACAATTATAAACAAGACATTACACAATTAACATGTAACGCTTTTGGGCTTCTATGAACCGTACCGCCACTGTCTCAACCATAACCCAATAAGACCAATCAAGAAATGATAAAACACATCATTTTTACATCGACAGACAAAAGAACATCATTCCTAATCCAGCGGGAAATCTTTCATTGATTGCTTCATCTCTCCACATGCTTTTAATTAATTTTTCAAGGAACCGCACATCGCTACATCCTACTTTAGTTCTCAAAAAGGGCACGACTAATTATAAACACATATAGATGAAACGCCGTTTGTTTGCTCACAACTCCATTTCCTATGGCCCTTTGAAACATCAGATGTGCTCTAATTCGCGTCTCCGGCGCGGCATAACTATTTTTCTTTCATTTCCTTCTGTTGATGGCTTATAGAATGTTCCAGAATGGATGTGTCAAATTTAACATCTTATTGTTACGTCAGACACTCTTTAATTTAGCTAACATGTTCATCTTATTTTAGAGCTCCTAAATCCTTCTAAAATATTATAAATTCGATAGTCACTTTATAACGCTTTTACGCAAAAATCACTAAATAGATTTTGAGGAGGTTTGGTATAAAGCTACTTGGCCCTGAAAACAGTTAAAGGGTATTTTTATCCCGTAAGAATATTAGCCTATTTTAAAATGATCAAAACATTGTTTATTTATAACGTAATATCAGTCCCCATTTCAAACCACGGATAAAAGTTACGTTAATTTTAATTAATTATAATAGATGGCGTTAGTAGTACTCTCGATTTTTCACAATAGAATTCCACGCAATATTAATTAGAACCACTCACCTCGGCCACTTGTCTCAGGTCTTCGACGTATACGTTCTCGGTCTGGATAATCTCAGCGCAAACGCGCTCGAGCTGCGAGAGGCCGGACATCTCATCCACGAGATTTTGTTCTGTAAAATAACACACCCTTACACTTGTATTTTTAAGATGTTTGCGGAGAACCTTCCATGTTTCACTAGCTGTATTTCAAAGTCCTTATAGGCATTTTTCGGTCACATTTCTAGGCTAAATGCTGTTAGTAAGATTTTTTTAGTAAAAAGAAAACAATAATACTTGGTACGATCCGATCGAACCCGAGACCTATAGGTCACACGGCACATGGTCACTCTAAGTAACAGTAATTTTTCTTAAGTTTAATAATAGCTTAATAATATTGCGGTCGAGAATCTCGACGGTCGCGGGTTCAAACCCCAGGCACACACCTCTGACTTTTCGAAGTTATGTGTGTGTATTCACAATGAATTATCACGTACTTTAACGGTGAAGGAAAACATCGTGATGAAACCTGCACACCTAAGAGTTCTTAGGAATTTCTTAGGTGTGTAGTCCGCCTACCCGCACTAGGCCAGCGTGGTGGACTAAGGCCTAAAACCCTCTCAGTTGTTGAGGAGGCCCGTGCTCAGCAGTGGAACGTATATGGGCTGATGATGATGAATAATAGCTTAATTGCAATGAAAACAAATATAACAAAAACCTAGAATAAGTGTTGACGCCTGCAAGAGTATTATATGTGTTATATGTATATGTATTATACTAAATAAATACGTAGAATTGTAATAGAAACTTACGAGGCGTATCCTCAGAATTCCGCTCCTCCGACACACTCGCATTCAAAATGCCGGCCTCGGCGAAATTGTTACTTCCATTAGCCGACGTCATATCTGCGTCGCTGTGGTCATCCAAACTCTCTATAGAAGCCAAGTACGCTGAATTTACGCCCTTATTCTGCACTCCACTACTTGAAGTCGAACTTGATGAGGCGATGGAGCTCATTGACAGAGGCCGGCATACTTCCACGGGCGGTGGATTCAACCTCACCTCCTTATCCTGGACGCAAGTCTTCAAATTCCCTGTAGACCCTACCGCCTCGGGATAAGGTCCAGTTTTTCGTAACTGTTTCGCCAGCATCTCTTTCTTCACAAAGTCTTTTCGACTTAAACTGTTCGTACTCCGCAAAGAGGTTTTGGGGAATTTTGCGGGAGACACTTCGGGTGGGCTTTTTGACACCGGTTTTTGTTCTCTTGGAGATAATTTCGGATCGAATTCTCTATCGTTTGATGTTATAGATAACTCGATTGATTGATCGATGTATGGTAATGATAGCGAATCGAACGCAGTCTTGTTGTTCGATGGAACGTCATAAATTGCTGGTCTGTTGTTCGTTGGCACGTCATAAGTTTGAGCGTCATCGATTTTGAATTCTGGCTTCAATGGTATACATTTTGGCGAGTCTTCTTCAATATTCAACCTTGCCACCGGGATAGCAACACTAGGTTTGTCATATATTTCAACTGAGGATAAAATTTCAACTCCAGATTGCGAGATCTTTGATGTGGCTCCAACTAAAGGGATATTCGACTTTTGTCGATTGGAGGTTCTCCCAATATTCGCCTTCTTCTGGAATTTAAGCGTGGTCGTTTCTGTAGCACTGGATATCATTCTTTTAACATTAGGCGACAAATTTTCGAACGTTGTCGCCTCCGAAACATTTTTCGTCTCCTTTAATGTCCGTTGTGTTTTTTGTTCTTTAATTATAACAGATATATTACTAACTTTAACGTCACATTCTACATCGTCACTAGCACCGTTGGTTTCACTTTTAGTTCGTAATGAGTATAGTGAACTTTTGTTTACTGTCGCCAGAGGGAGTTTCACGCTTCCAGCTAACATGGTGGGATCTTTTGTTTCTTTATCTTCTTTTATTTCCTTTTGTTCTACTGGCGGATCATTCCGTGCGTCTTTTGCTGTTTCGAAACGGCTGTCTTCAGGTCTGAGGCTCTTCGGTTCGAGCAGTGAATCGTATATACCAATTAGCGTGGGCGCGAGGTCCGTTGTACTACCTGTAACCAAATGAAATAATGCTTTTAACAAAATGCTGGCTTACTTTCTGTTCGCTGGATTGGATATTAAACTTTATTGCAGTTGAAACAGAGTCAGTTTTTGAATGCAAGACCCAAAGTATGTGGCGACAATCAATTAGGCGTTAACAGCTACTTAATGAGTCTGCATTCTCGTTGGTAATTTTAAAGGTTTAAAGCAAAAATATGAATACTTAAAAATTAATACATAATTTTACCAGTTTCGAAGGTTGGATTATTACTTTTTTTGGATAAGTGAATGATAATTTTGCTTATAATTATAACTTTACAGTTACTTGGCATCCAAACTTGAATAGCTGAAGTAACGTCTGTAATTAAATCACCGTTGTACCATTAATCTGTTATCGATAAATGTAATCGGTGTAATCGTACTAATTGGATAAATAAATAAAACGTTTTATTAAGCGCTTAATATTCCATTATGGGCGCAATCGTAATTTGTAATTGTGAAAAGGCACATGCATAATTCATCCCAATATTCCATGCTTATCATCACCACGATTTTTTTATAAAAAAGTACATATACAGGTGTATACAGACCGTGATCGAAAACTAAGACAGGCAATAGCCACAGCGATTACAAATAATAAAAAAAAAACCGACAAAAATAAACGTTTTCTTACCCCCACGAGTATTAAATGTATGTAGTTGTTAGGAAAACGTATTTTTAATTTTTTTGTCGTTTTTTTTAATGTCACGGTAATTGTAATCACCGTAGCTATTGCCTGTATAAACATCCTGTATAAATATCAGCCAACATAATGTCACCACACAAACCATAATTTTACAACAAAAGGCTCAATAGGACCCCAATTAGTCATAAATATTCAACAAAAAAGCTTTTAAAGTTATTATACAGGTTTCCTCGGGGACACGCGCTTTCCCTGTTTTTGCTTTTCGTACAATAAAGTTATTTTGTCAGCATGACGTAAACAAAAATGTGATCTAATATGTTGCGATTAGGTTAGTTTTTAAATGCCATCAACCTTTGTTGGGATTAAATGATATGAATAATCAAGAGGCCATAAATGTCTTTTAACTACACGATAATTAAAATCATTTCTCTTTCTCAGTTATGACTGCACAACTATGTACTAGGTTCACTACACTTGATATCTGTTGTTCAATGTAGTATTTTTTTTGTATTTACGTTTAATATACATACATAACCTCACGCCTGTGTTACCCGAAGGGGTAGGCAGAGGTGCATTTCTGCACGCACATTTCGCCAGGTATGTATCAGTCCCACGTAATAGGGGGCGAGCCTATTGCATATTTCTGCTTATTCCAGACCCCGTGATGCTACTAAGAATTTTCTAATGGAAAAACCCAATAACACTGCCCGACCCGAGAATCTAACCCGGGACCATCGGATTGCGCATACTTATTCTCGCACCATGCTTAATATTTAATGTAATTATTTTGTTAAGCTTTTAGTTTTTGTCATGGACTTGATATTTTTAAATATTTTTCTACATTAAGTCAACTCAATCATGCCAGCTTAAAAGTCGATTTAAAAGTGTAACAGTGCGGTTTATGCTCATTTAAACTACTAAGAACAGGCTTATTCCAGTATTTTTTTTATTTACTTTTTATTACAAAATATTCGACATCATGAGAATGTTATTAAGTTTATCGCGACGAAACCCTTCTCTGTATCGGCCAACAAATTCGATAACAACACGAATAAAAGGACTTAAACATGGATTTGTGGAATAAAACACAATTTACCAGATAGTAACGCGCGTTCGGGCTATAAAGATAACTGAAGCCTCTTTGGAAATCGTAAAATTCTGTTACAGGTTGTGTGTAGATTAGAAAGTTTATGTGTTTGGGGAACAGTTTTCAAAAACTCTCATAAATGGAGTTTTAACGTAACTGGCATTTCTGTATTTTTCCGAATACTTTGTTCGATTATTATCCTCAAATTTTAACGTGATATATTTATCATCATCATCAGCCCATATATTTTTTTACGAGAGGAAAGCTCTTTAAGCTCCCCTGTTCGGTACCTCGGGGGAGGCCGAAAGGGGTATGTCGGGGTCTCTGGCCTTCCAACTCGGCGCGCGGAACATTGTCCGCTTAGCTGAGTTGGGTCCCTAACCAAAATCCTACGCCAGCATACCGACTAAAACCTGTCGGTGACCATCTCGCGAATTTAGGGCGGTTTTGCGGCATCTCAGGGCGAGAAGCGCTCTAAATGGTCCGTGTCCGCCCAGCGCACCGTCCGATTGTGGACTCCTCTAAATTGGGAGGGTTTCAGATGCCCTCCACTTACGCTTTTTTGGACGTTCACCTCTTGTGAACGTCCGCGACAGTCAAGAGGCCACGCCCTCTGCCGCAAATCTCGGGGTTGCTATCATAGTGTACCGCCCCCGCAGTACGCCCAGCCACCTTAGTGGCCCCTGTTAGTCGCCTCTTACGACAGGTAGATCATCAGCCCATATACGTCCCACTGCTGAGCACGGGCCTCCTCTAAAACTGAGAGGGTTTAGGCCTTAGTCCACTACGCTGTGCCAATCTACGATTATTTTAAGGAACCTTTTTAAATTATTAATATGTGTATTAGGAAACAACATAACAATAGTTATATTTCTTATTAGACGGAAGCGACCCATTGCGGGGGCAGAGTTCACTAGCACGGGGAATATACAGAGTTGATAATACCAAGCCATTTAATGCATTTTTTATTTATTTACACTGCATACATAATATGTAAAAGTGGACCTAATGGTTGAAGCATTGTCTAGCAGACAACCTTAGGTGGTGCAGAGATGAAAGGCTTAACGTAAGATATATAAGATTCAAAATACTTAAATATAAAATATGTATAACTAATGTATATCTCTAATGTAATATAAATACATAAAATAAGAGTATTGTATTTAAATCTTATACCATCCTTTCAAAGCTGATCCTAATTCCTATATCATTATGAAATTTTCTAACTGGTAGAAAAATATTGTGAGGAAACTAAAAAGTCTTAAGAATTTGTTAGGTGTGTAGTCCGCCAACCCGCACTAGACCAACGTGGTGGAATAAGGCCTAAACCCTCTCAGCCTCGAGGTTTAGGCACGCGGTCGAGAATCTCGACGGTTGCGGGTTCAAACCCCAGGCACACACGTTTGACTTTTCGAAGTTATAAGAGATCGCCTGGTACTAATTTAGTCTACATAGTTTTTAAGCATAACTAAATCAGCTCTAACGATGTCCTGAACAAGCAGCGTAACTCATTTACAATGGAGTGAGTCAGTTTCGGTGCATCGCGTGCACTTGAGTACCTCTGTTCATTCTAAAGCGATGTAAGAGCTTTCCTAATTTAGATATTGAGCACCGTACGTCGACTTTAATTAGATATTAAGGACTTAACAATGAACTTAGTATTTATATTGTTTTAACATCAGTCTTTGACCACTCTAGGTTATATATCAATCTTGATAAAATATCAATCTATGCTATAAAAAATATTATTAGGAAATTGTCAGTAACAGCACGGAGTCTGGAAATGTGCCCGAAAAACGGCAATAGGCTCGCCCCCTATTACGTGGGACTGATACATACCTGGCGAAATGTGGGTGCAGAAATGCACCTCTGCCTACCCCTTCGAGGAATACAGGCAGGGTTGGGCAGTATTTGAATTACTTGTAATTGAAATACGTAATTGAAATACAAATACGTATTTTGTATTTGTATTTTAATTACTTTCTTAAAATGTAATTTGTATTTAAAATACGTGTAGCCGAAGTATTTTGTAATTAGTATTTCAAATACTCGAGGCTTCAAAATACATTTATTAAAATACATTTAGCCTTCATTTAGCGATCATGAGTGTGAGTGCGAGGCGAGAGTGCAATGATGGAAAAGCCTCGAAATTTACAGACTTTTATAATATTGGACATTAAATTTGTGCTCATCAGGACCTGCAATAACAAAACAAAAACCGCCTCAAAAAAAAACTATTCCAAAACAAATAAATATGCATTATTTTGTATTTTGTAATTTGTATTTTGTATTTCAATTACAAATAGCTAAAATACTGTATTTTGTATTTCAAATACCTTACTTAAATGTATTTTGTATTTCGTAATTTAATTACTTGCGATACAGTATTTTGTAATTTGTATTTCAATTAAAGCAAAGCAAGTATTTTGCCCAGCCCTGAATACAGGTGTGAGTTTATGTATGTATGTAAAAAATATTGCTATATATAATAGGAAACCCTTTTCGATTAAATTATTTATGTCAATTATCGATTTTATTTCGTTCCTATCAGATGAAGTTTTATTTAAATACAAACACGGTGGTATACGTACAATAACAAAGCTTTAAAGTTGAATATCTGGCAAACGGATATCTAAATCAAAAAATCGTCTTATCCACCTCTCAATGTTATTAAAAGACCTATCTAATGATATCCAACAATATGGGAAAAGCGAGAAAAAAAATATCCTACTTTACGTCTAGTTACGTTGGGGTAGGTACCTCTTCCAAAAAAAATCGTATTTTTAAGCACTTTGTCGACGAGATAAATACAGATATTCATGTAAAGTTTCATCTCTCTAGCACTAACCGTTTGGAAGTTAAATTAATGTAGGGAGCCCTAATCGATTAAAATATTTATTTTGACAATTGATTTTATTTCGATTCCATAAATAATTTAAATACTAGTGATTTCGTTGCAATGCACCGCCAAAACTAAGTCAAGGTGATCGATTGTGCGTACAGCGAGATCAATAAACTGCGGCATTTAGCCCGTTTCAACGCACAACAGCCGTTTAAAGGAATTTGTCAGCTATCAATTCTTATGGGTGGGGCTCCTGAGACGAGGAGAACGGTACTACAACTTCTTAAAAAAAAAGCACACGTAGTAACCAGTAGCGGTACTTCCATAGAAACGCAGAAACCCGGTTTACGTTACAAAATTCCGAATAATGATCTTTAAGTTTTAAATCTTTATTTAACAAAAGCAATTTCACATATTACTGAGAATATCCTGACCCCACAACAAACAATTAAATACTAGACATTAGATAATTAATAAACGAAAACCGCTTTTGGGCTTCTATGAAAGTACCGCCACTGGTAGTAACAACACTCATGCTTGTATCACCAAAGAGATGAGTAGAGATCCATTTCTGTATCTACGTTTCTATGTAATAACGTACGAGCCTATTGCCTTTTTTAGACACATATCCAAACTCCGAGCTGCTATTAAGAACCTGAATGTAAAACTTAGTAACACTGCCTTAACTGGAAATTGATCCCGAGACCTTCAGATCGCTCAGCGAACACATAAGCAACGAGACCAGAGGCAGTAGGAAAGTAAGAAAACGCATATATGTATATCATCGCTAGCCCATATACGTCCCACTTTTGGGCACCGTCCTCCTCTACAACTGAGAGGGTTTAGGCCTTAGTCCACCACGCTGGCCTAGTTCGGGTTGGCAGACTACACACCTAAGAAATTCTTAAGAACTCTTGGATGTGCAGGTTTACTCACAATGCTTTCCTTTACCGTTTTAAAGTATGTGATAATTCATTGTGAATACACACATAACTTCGAAAAGTCAGTGGTTTGGTTTTCATTGACAATGCATGCTTAAGTATACTATATATATGAAAAACAGCTTATTTTCGTGCAATACCTGGCCATATCTTTAAAAAACTCTGTTCCCTTAATATCTAACATTAAAATAACAGTCGAATACTGCCTTACTGTCGCGTCCTACATCGATCTGCAGATATATTTAGGGCGTGAAAGGTTATCAGTTCAAGGACTGCGATTGTGGCAGATAGTATCGCTCGTGCCACCACGACGGAATGCCGACAAAACAATTACAATTGTAATTTGATGTGTTACGAACAATGATTAATTTGAGTGAGTTTGACAGCCGATGATAACGGTGTAATGGCGATCATGCATGCACGAGTGGAAAGGGCTGCAAAGATGTATGTATCTATCGCAAGCTATGTTTAACTACCTATTTCCATCTCCAAGCACATTTCCTAGCAATTTTCTGCTAGAATTTTTTAAAAGACGACCCTAATTACCAGTGGTGGTACTTCAATAGAAGCCCAAAAGCGTTACACGTTAATTGTGTAATGTCTAGTTTATATTTGTTTAAAGATTATTATTCGGAGTTTTATATGGCAAGCTGGGCTTTCGGGCTTCTATGGAAGTACCGCCACTGCTAATTACACTGCTCAGCTGGGAAATTGAACCCGGAACCAACGGTCAATATATCAACAAAACATACTAAAAAAGAGAAAGCTCAGTCGCTGTAGCTTTACGTCAATGCTACATCTTCAGTCTATTAGAAAATAGACTGAACTAGGAAAGACTTTTCGGTCTCAAAAATACTAGACTAGTTGCCTCGTCGGTCTTGGGAAACAAGTGTGAGCTGTAAAATCCAAACCGTCCCGATTCCCTGGTCAGGCGAAGTGTAATTAGGTTTTTATTTATTTATTTTCACTATATACAATTAAATAACTGTAAAGGTGGCTTTAATACCTTAGGCATTGTCTGCCAGTTGAACCTTGGGTGATGCAGAGATGATACACAGCAGGTGTTCAAATAAAATCATTTTCTTTTCTAAAGTTGTTGTTATTGTTGTTATGGGACTAAGGCCTAAACCCTCTAAGTTGTAGAGGAGGCCCGTGCTCAGCCATGGGACGTATATGGGCTGATGATGATGATGATGAAAGTGGTCGAAAAACAGGTACTCACTACCTATTAAGATCGACCTAAAACAGCTTACGAAAAACGGTCTCTATAATACACCTCTGCCTACCCCATTAAAGATACACGAGTGATTGTGTTTTTTCATAGTCGTGTAGTATTTCAGAGAAATGTTAAAACCGGTGTAGTATATTTGTCACGTAAAAATACCATAATATATAAAAACATGTCAAAATGTTCCGTCAACGCCATGTCATATTATCGGCTCAGCGACTAACTACGTGAGAAATACCCACAAATAAACGCGGAAGAATTTCACAGACCGTTCTATTATGTTGACAAGTTGGTATAAGCTTCAAAGATTGTTTATGACCTGCCTTTTCAGTTGGTGTAATGATGCATATAAAAAGCGACTTATTTTTTAAGGAATTAAATTTTTCGCAAATTAGAATTGTTGTTAAATGGAATTGAGAAAAATAAATGATAAAATAAATCATGTACTTCAATTAATATTTGTCGAAAAATGAGGAACATCGTAATTAGAAGATTATAGATTCGCAAAGGGTTAAATAATATACTATATGATGATAAAAATTGTTAAGGAACTTTTAAGATGGCACGTAATACGGGAAATTCCTATTATACAAAATATATTTGTTTTACAAAATAGAACGAGTTAAATAAAAACAACAAAACGAATTATTCATATAAAATAACTGCCTAGTTAAGTCAAAATAAATCTTTACTTAAATAGACTTTTACAAGAGCATTTGAATCGTCAATTTTAAACTATTTAAAGAATTGCCGATAAGTTATATAATAATGAAAAATGAATGCATCAATCATTAGATTTGAAACTTCTTCAAATGCTAAATATATTTTAGCCTTTCGAGTATTTTTACCGGTTCTAATCGTGAATTAATTTTCTATTTCCGAAACTTTCTTCCTCTTTTCTCCTCAACCCTAAACAGTCAAAAGCAGTGTTATCAACACAAGATTATATTAATTCATTATTCATCATCATCATCATCAGCCCATGAGCACATTTTAATGACACATTATATTATAGACGTGAGTAGCGTGATAAGAGCAGTGTCACCATCAGCCCATATACGTCCCACTGCTGGGCACGGGCCTCCTCTACCATTGAGAGGGTTTAGGCCTTAGTTCACCACGCTGGCCTAGTGCGGGTTGGCGGACTATACACGTAATAAATTCTTAAGAACTTTTAGGTGTGCAGGTTTCATCACGATGTTTTTCTTCGTCGTTAAAATATGTGATAATTCATTGTGAATACACACATAACTTCGAAAAGTCAAAGGTGTGTGCCTGGGGTTTGAACCCGCGACCGTCGAGATTCTCGACCGCGTGCCTAAACCTCGAGGCCATCACGACTTATTATTATCTCACTTTTATTTTTAGTACCGGCATTACCGAAGTAATAAATTAAGCCATCCTAAACTGTTTTAAGAGGGGCTCGAGATGCGAGCACTCGACCGATCCGAACTCCGCAGGCAAAAAATACTAACGGATATCTTCTATATGGAAGTATTGCTAAGCGGACAAATATTTAAAACATCCAATGGTCGGTGGGAATCGAAGAAAAACAAGCAGGCTGAGTGCAGTTCTATGACTCACAATGTGGTATTTCATTCCTAAATTGTAACTTCTTTATTACATTCATATAAATAAATAAATAAATACACCCAACAGTCACATACATAGTTCTGATCCCACACTAAGATACAAATCTTGTGTCGTGGGTATCAGAAATAACGAGAGACTTTTCGGTCTCACATACACCCAGACCCGAAACAAATATTTGTGGATCACACAAACATTTGTCTCGGTGCGGGGATCGAACCCGCAGCCTCTCGTTTTGCAAGCTGGTGTCTAGCCAACTGCGCCACGGGGCTGTCATCATGGGATATAAGTGTATCCCGTGTGGTCTGGAGGTACCGGGTCAGATTCCCGGACCGGGCAGTTTCATTGACCTTGTTGCCTTCATCATTATTAGCCCATATACGACCCACTGCTGGGCACGGGCCTCCTCTACAACTGAGAGGGTTTAGGCCTTAGTCCACCACGCTGGCCTAGTGCGGGTTGGTGAACTACACACCTAAGAAATTCTTAAGAACTTTTAGGTGTGCAGGTTTCCTAACGATGTTTTCCTAATTTATTGAGAATACACACATAACATTAAAAAGTCAGACTTGTTTACCTGGGGTTTGAACTCGCCACCGCCGAGATTCTCGACCGCGTGCCTAAACCTCGAGTCCATCACTACTTTTCTTTTACATACTTTTGTAACACTTACTATAATAACACTGGTCAACAAAAAAAAATATTTTTTAATGCCGCGGTTTGAAACTTGTATTTTTCCATACCTTACTATAAGATTAGTTAAAATACGTTCATAAAAAAAATTGAAACACTCACTTTCTAAGAAAAAAGAGATGATTTGAAATTTATTTGTAGGCTGAGGTGGTGGGCTGTCTTCAGTATAAGGAATCGGTTTAGTTACAGATTCCACATCAGGATATGTAATTTTACTTCTTGTTTTATAAGAATATCCCTTCAGTTTCCTTAAACAAAAATAACAATCATTCTCATGATCTTTTGTTCCCTCCAAATTACAGGTTTAGAAAAAGGCATTAATCGGTGGGTACCATTAAACAACATACATTGATCAAATAACATACATTTCTTAAACAAAAAACTTGGTGTCTAAGGTTGATTAATACTCTCAGAAATCTTGAAACCAAAATACCAATTGTAATTAATGTTATATTATATAGTAACGGCGTAGGACGTTCTCAATTGGAACTTGAATGAAACTCCTCACAAACAAAATAGAAGAGATCCGATGAATTGAAACACTTTCGATTCACAATGCAAACTATATACATATCTATTTACTATTTAGTACACTTCTTCAAAACCGAAACGTATTCAAATTGACAAAAGCACTTCACAATTTAAACAACAACACTTTGGAATAAACACTAGAAACTGCACGTCGTCTTAGCAATACTCGTATTACGTAATGGTACTTGTTAAAGTAATATTAAAAAATTAAACATCAATGAACGAACAATAACGAGTTGAAAATATACAGGTTTAAGGATACATCGTGTACTACCAACAACAATATTGTCTTTGCAAGTAAGATCAGCTGTTGCAATACTCTTTTTCGATATACCCTCACAAAATTAAGCCAAATATATCGTACATATGTAATTGTAGATATTTAGATATTTCGATGTAATAGATAGTTTTTATTATTTTTCCGTTAATATTTATACATAAAAGATACCAAAAAAGTACAATTGGATTAACGGCAAAAAGTCATGTTGACCAGTGTAATTAGTTTTTTCATTAGGATATTCTCAGCACCAACAATGAGTCTGGAAACGTGCCTTAAAACTACAATAGATTCGTCCCCTAACACAAGGGAGCTAAAAACATAATTAGCGAAATGTGGCTATAAATATTCACTACCTACCCTACTTTAACAGCAAGAATTCGAATTTACATACCGCCGTAAATAAACCTTTTGATGTAAAGGTGCAGCGCGATCTTCGGGCACTTCATACCATCAAAGTCGAAACACAACCAGCAATAAGTATAAATTACTCAGCGGTATTTTAATGTTCGAATCCGATTTATGGATAACAACTGAACATCGTGTGTATCGGATCTAGACTTACGAGTATCTTGTATCATAAAAGAAAGCATGACTGCCTCGTGGTCTCGCGGCATAAGTATGTGCCTTGCGATCTGTCAATGATGACAGTGTTACTGGGTTTTTTTTATTAGGAAATTCTCAGTAGCAGCACGGAGTCTGGAATTGTGCCCGAAAAACGGCAATAGGCTCGCCTCCTATTACGTGGGACTGATACATACCTGGTGAAATGTGGATGCAGAAATGCACCTCTGTTTACCCCTTCGCGGAATACAGGCGTGAAGTTATGTATGTATGTATGTAAAAGAAAGCCATTATGTTATTTTAAACACCATTCATTTAGTCAAACATCATTGTACCTATTGTTATCCTAGAATATTGTCAGTTTTTATATTTTTCGCCAAACCATTTTTGATTTAGATTCATCACCGTTATTACTCATTTTAAGTTAATCCTGTAAAAAAACTCTCCACGAGGCAGGAAGTGCCTACGGAGGGTTTTTGCAAGCTGAAAGTAATACTTTTCTATATTATTTTTATATAATAATAAAGCCTATATGGATGTGCGTACCTTGGTCTTTTCTCACACTCGTGAACTTAATATACCTAAGTATTTCAAGTTGAGGAAGATTTTTTCGAAATGTTTTTCTTTTACACGCACAGAGCATAGTAATAACTTGGAAAAGTTATAAATGTGTGCAAAATTCAATACAACGACTTTATAAATTATATACGTAATATACTATCTGTGAATCATGAGTGCTGTTCATTTTTAGGTTATCTTTTTTTTAATAGACCATTTTTATACGAGATAGGGTTAAAATTCGCCAACAGTTAGATTTTTACGGATACAAAAAGACAAAGTAAATATGTTAGCTAGAAAATTCCATCGTTCTATACATACTCGATCAATAAGGTGGTGTATGAATAATCGCATTTACCTGCTATAAATAAAAACTTTTAATGCTATTAAGAGTATTTGTTGGTATGTTTATACGGCTTCCTTTTACAAAGAACAAAATAAACAGATCAACATTTATTTTATTCTTTTTAAAATGGAAATTATTAAAGAAAATGCGTAAATAATAATTTAAAAACAGCAAAAAGCAAACAAAAGACTTTTGTAAATGAAAGATTAGAAAAATACCTTTGAACTGCATGCAATAGATTTGGGAAAAAATTACATTTGAGAAAAAAATTGCACTCATTTATTAATTTTCTCCTTTTACGTAGTAATTTAATTCGTAATAAATTGTTTACTAATTACAAAACTAACCCCAGCGATATATGCGATTGGATATTCACAGAAAAATCTCTTTTCAATAACCGTTCAGTGTGTATCCGAAAAGATCATGGTAGAGCCTAGAGCTGTCCCATCCCTTTCTCATTACAACCCACACGTTTCACACACGACCCTAAAGGTAAACATCGTAATAAAACGATCATGCTAAACACACACAAATCATTAGTGAAAGCGGCAGACAATGGCCGCGCAGTATGGGCGGGTTCAGAGCTCGTCAACGGGAAATGTAGGGAAAGTTGTCACGAGATGACTTTGGTAAGGATTATGAACTTGACAAACATGACCTTTTGAACACATCAATGACAGGCGATATGAAAGGTTTTAAGATATGTACGTGTTCTTACAACATCTAGATGTTCTGGGGGATTATTTCTTTAATAAATTTACATTAAAGTTTTGTTGTTTCTGTGATCATAAATGAAAGTCACATCATAATCAGCCCATATACGTGCCACTGTAAGGCACGAGCCTCCTCTAGAATTGAGAGCGGTCCATAGTCCACCACGCTGGCCTAGTACGGGTTAAAAAATTACAAATCGTCGTTCGGCATACAAAACCGCGAATTCGAAATTTTTTGCCAAATTAAGATTTTTATGCCATTTTGTTCCTAACATTCGATTACACTAATCTGCATTCAAATTATGGCCAAAAGTTACGCCAGTCCCTTCATTTCTTGAATGATTCAATACAGCGAACGTAATTTCGCGCCATCAAAACCGCGAATGCGTCATACTTGCCGCTTGACTGTTTGGCGCTACGACGTTTTCGGTAAGTTTTTTTTAGTTTTTACTAGTAGTTTTTAAAGAATTTATGCAAAATATTATAGTTTAATGTTATTATAATTGAAATTCACAATGTTTGTAAGCTATATATCTCAATATACAACGGAAAAAAGGGCTTTGATGTGACTGTCCACTAGGCCACTTATTTTTGTTTCCTTATGTTTGTTTCTTTAGTGTCTTGTAAAATATGAGATAATAATTTCATTATATATTTTAGCATGCTCTTTTTTATATCTTACAAGATGCTACCTACATGGTGAGAGACACCGCCGACTCTTAACTACCTCACAAATGACTAGAGGTACTGATTTTATTCATCAAACTTTAACCTAGCCACTAATCAGGTAATATTTATATTTTTTTACAGCATATGGACGACTATTCTGACGAAGAATGTAATGTTCTTAAAAATCTAGTGTCTGATGTGGAATTGAGTCATCAATCGGAGCCGTAAGTCTTGTCTTCAACTGATTTAACCTATTAGAAACTACGGAAACTACAGAGAAGCGTGAGATAGGGAGATGTCATATCTCCGAAACTGTTCACTGCCGCGCTGGAAAACGCCTTCAAGCTCTTGCAGTGGAAAGGATTCAGCATCAACATCAACGGCGAGTCACACACAGTATCACACACCTTCGGTTTGCCGACGATATTGTAATCTTGGCAGAATCGCTGGAAGACCTTAGCACTATGCTCGAAGGCCTCAATCGAGTCTCTCAACAAGTGGGTCTTAAAATGAACATGGACAAGACGAAGATCATGTCGAATGTCCATGTTGTGCCCACCCCGATCGCAGTTGGGGGCTCGACTCTCGAAGTTGTAGACGAATATGTCTATTTAGGACAAGTGGTCCGGTTAGGCAGGTCCAACTTCGAGAGAGGGTCTATCGGCGGATCCAACTCGGTTGGGCAGCGTTCGGGAAACTATGCGGCGTCTTCTCGTCCAAAATACCTCAGTGCCTGAAGACGAAAGTCTTCGATAGTTGTGTGTTACCAGTGATGACATACGGCACTGAGACGTGACTTCTCACTATGGGCCTCATTAGACGGCTCAGAGTCATTCAACGAGCTATGAATGAGCCGGGCACATAGCGCGGAGAACTGATGGCCGATGGGGTCAAAAAGTTCTCGAATGGAGACCACGTAGCGGAAAGCGCAGCGTGGGACGTCCTCCGACAAGATGGTCGGACGACCTAGTAAAGGTCGCGGGACGACGCTGGATGCAAGCTGCTTCCAACAGGTCCCTGTGAAAGTCATTAGGAGAGGCCTATGTCCAGCAGTGGACTTCCATTGGCTGATGTTTGATGATAAATGTGCCAATTATCTTGTAAGACTGATTCTATTCCATTAAGATGATAGATAAGTACCAATATTTTTGAAACTGATGTATGTAAGATTTGTTAAAAATAAAAAATATAAATAGACAATTTAATTGTCGATTAGATCGGTGTTCTTTATGTTACTTTGATTAATAAAATAAACCAAAAATTAAAGAAAATTGTTTTACTTATGAGGACATAACCGCCAATGTGACAAATTGTGACCAAAAGTTCTAGGTTAAAACCGCGAATGTGATGTATACGTCCCAGTAATTTACTATATAAAAAAATTGCTTAACATTATGGTAATAACTTCAGTAATTTAACTAGAAACCCTTACTTATGAAATAAAATAAATCTACAGCATCATTTATAAAGTTTTTTTTGTCCCCTGTAAAGTTTTGTGAATGTTGCATTCGCGGTTTTGTATGCCGAACGACGAAATGTTATTACACACTTAAGAAATTCCTAAGAATTTTTAGGTGTGTAGGTTTCCTCACAATGTTAATGTGTTGTCTTAATGTAAATAACTTAATAATTAACCATTCGCCTTTTATCTAGTACCTACCATAGAAAAAAAGTCTAAAAATCTAGACGCAAGAAGTTTTACTGTAACTATTATAATTAGCCTCAATTTGTATCGCCTATCAGAGTTCCCGTCAAAGATATTGTTTATTAAATACTCCGACACACGAATCCAATTTCATCTCCATTTCCATACATACATACATAATCTCACGCCTGTATTCCCCGAAAGGGTAGGCAGCGGTGCATTACTGCACCCACATTTCGCCACGTATGTATCAGTCCCACGTAATAGGGGGCGAGCCTATTGCCGTTTCTCGGGCACATTTCCAGACTCCGGGCTGCTACTGAGAATTTCCTAATGGAAAAACCCAATAACACTTTGCCCGACCCGGGAATCGAACCCAGGACCTCTAGATCGCACGGCACATACTAGTACCGCGAGACCACGAGGCAGCCTATCTCCATTTCCACAAGAGATAAATATCTTAAACATTCATTACAGAACGCAATAAATATCCATTAAAAGTAAGACGTGCGTATTTCTAAATGTAAAAACTAGTAGCGTATGTGACAGCGAGATTTCCCGCGTCGCGACGGCGCCTGCGCACACCCTACGTTGCATACTACACGGCTTAACGGGACGCCCGCTTACATTAGACATGAGTTAGGATTCCTAACGTGCCTTTTACTACCTATTGTGGCCATCACATTTCACTGAACCAATTAATAATGTATCTTTTTCATTGAAATAGGCAATAGTTAAAGCTCATACAGACCGTGGTGGCCATTTTAATAAGCGCATTGATAAAGTAAAAATATTGATGTTAATGACTAAACGTTTATTACACCGTAACAATTGAACGAAATAAATAAATAAATAACTACACCCAACAGTCACATACATAGTTCTGACCCCACACTAGGATACAAGTCCTGTGTCGTGGGAATCAGAAACTACGAGAGACTTTACGGTCTCACAAACACCCAGACCCGAAACAAATATTTGTGCATCACACAAACATTTGTCTCGGTACGGGGATCGAACCCGCGGCCTTTCGTTTCGCAAGCTGGTATCTAGCCAACTGCGCCACGGGGCTGTCAAATAAACAAATATTTATGATAAATTTCATTCAATTCAATTTTCCTATTATTCGTATAGAGAAAAAATAGTCGTAAGAATCAAACACGACCCTCAGCAATGAGAAATTCGATGCGAGGAGGAGAATTCCGAATTGTAATTACCTACATATATTTAATTTATTTTTTTCCAATAATATACTTCATATCCAATCGTCTTCTCAATTTATACATAACTTATCTGAACCCTGAGGCATTAATTTAGATAAATCCCGCCAAAATAGCGTTTTACGTTTAATATTACAACGTGTGATATAAACACTTGGATAACAAAATATAAATTAAGGGCCAATCTCGTTTCATTTATTCTATTGATACCAAATTTCTGCCATTAACATCGATTGTCGCTATGGGCAAAGACAACAAATCGTACAGCCTACGGTCTCACACAGGTTTGAAAATGTGCACATAAACCGCATGTCTCGGCGCCAAAGCGAGAATCTTTCAATGTGATCGATAATGAATATTCATCCGACCAGCCCGCTTTTACTGTTACGTCGTTTGGACTTGATCACGACGTCGGCGACGCCGCCATGACATGTGTTGCCAAGCTATGATGTATTTATTACCTTATAACTGGCGTTTCATTACAAATTAATTCATTTCACTCCATCTATAAAAAGATACGTGTTTATTTGTCATCTTTGGCGCCGTGGATGAGAAAATGAAATTTTAAATCGCGATTTCTTTAATCATATCAATAAAAAAACGTTCCATAGATTAGGGAATCTAGAGGGCGAGGGCGTTTATCCCAGGGTATTTTAGAAATCGACGTGGTCAAAGAGCTTTCGAAGGAAAGAAGTCTAGAAATGAGACCAGAAAAAAACATCAATAGTCTTGCCCCCTATCACGTCTTAAAACATAGCGGAGGGGACTTAAGTGCAGAAATGCACCTCTGTTCATCCCTTCGAGGATACAGGCATGAGTGTTTGTGTATTTGAACCACTCATAATAAAAACAAGATTAAGATGATCACCATGACTGTACTAAAAGACATTCCTTCATCAAGGAATTCGAAAGTAAGTAATTTGTAGTAAGCTCAACCTCACTTTTATAAAATTTTTGCACACTAAATAATTCACACAAAATTTCCAAAACTCCAACACATAACTAAACGTACAGGGAGCATTCACCTCTGGCTCTTCTTCTAAAATAATAGAATATTGTAAATCACCTAATTTGAATTCGCGACATGGCAACACTCGGTGTCGCTAATGAGTAAAGGCTTACTCACACGATGTCGCGATTAGCTAACGACACGCTTACGGTAGTTAAATGAAGGATATACGCTGATTAGACGGCGCTCGAGACATAAACGCGGCCTGCGCCTCCTTGTAGTTATTTTTCTATGAGTTAATTGCAAAGACTGCTGTCAATAAAGTAAGCGGCTCATAGAATATTAATACAGAAATATATCGGGACACACACCTCTGACTTTTCGAAGTTATGTGTGTATTCTCAATGAATTAAGTTATTTGCGTCACTTTTTTTTTTATAAACGATCTTATGTTTATTTTCATAGAGTTCTAAATTCTCGTGACATAGCCTTGTTTCTCATATTAATTAACGGGAGACTTGTTGTTTAGGGAGTTCTAGAAATGTATGTATATAGGTCATAGTTTGGGCATAGAACGCCTATCCTTTCTATAATAATATACTCTTTGGTTAATACCTCTGTTCACAAATTATTTGTAAGCAGTAGAAGAATTGTAAGTATAAGGGATTGCGGAGATACAAACTTTTGTTATTTGAGCTAAAAGCAATCATTCTACTAGAATCGTATTAGATGTTAGAAAAGTTTGTCAAGCAGTAATAAGTGTTTCATTGAGTCATTAGATCACTCAGTTGCAAAAATCAGCATTCTTATCTTTTCAATTTTCTTGTCTTGAGACACCTCATAGAGTATCTTATGGCAAAAGATCGTCTCTTCACTCGACGCAATCATGGCCACTTCAAAGCTTAAAGGAAACTGGATAGTAAACATCCTATTTTATTGTCTATGGCCGCTGATGTATAGATTAAAGCACACTATTGAATAACAAACGCACAATGTGATTGAGCCTTTATCTGTCACTCGACTCCCGCCAAAATCCCACGGTGACACATGCACGACGCCGCGCGGAATCCAAATGCGATTCCGGAAATTCCAGTTTAGTTAGTTGAAATTTTGTAATGTTTAATCCGACGGAGATTGACTAGGGAAAGTTTCGACGCTGTATTCATGAGTTGTACTTAAATTTATTGCTTGTTGCGAATTTTATTGAATACTCCGCGATTTCGTTTCAAAGGACGTTTTCCGGGTTAAACACTGGATCCTTGCTCATTTCACCGAAAGATTACATTTTTTCGGGTAAAATGTAACTAAGTCTTAAGCCTTAGTAATAATGAGGGTTCTTCGGCCCAATCCCATCACACACCCGCCACTGTAACTCCTGTGCTCCAGGATCAACAGCGGCATGTACAGTATTGACGCCGGGCAATGAAGCTCAGCGAATCTTATGGAACCTAATTTGTCATGATCGCGCAACTAAGATATCAGAAAAAATATAAAGGAGGAGTTGGACAACAATAATGAGGGTGTCAGCTACCTCCACACCATTTTCATTAAATAATTCGTTTGAACGTAAAAGTAATGAACTTACAAAAACATACATTATTATACATTAGCGTAACTATCGGACCTAACTCCGAATGCAATATTATAAATAAGTAAGCAAGTTATTTCCTGTTTTATTTGAGTATGAAGGTTGAAAGATGGACAAACAGAGGAAAGCCAAAGGAGCGTTAGAACGTATGAAAGAAAAAGGCATGAAAGCCTTTTTTTTTCTGGCACGGCAAAGTGACTCCACTGTACCTGATTACGGCTGATAAGGATGTTGGGAAGGATAAAACATACTAAGCCGCCCAGAATAGATTGAGGAACAAGGCAAGAGGATGACGATATAATTGATAAGTATGTGCATACCAAACAATATCAAAATAATATAATAAGTCTAATGAAGTCACAGAACAGTTGAATAAGACTAGAAAAGAAATTGCAGCATGCTATGACTATCATTTGTTTTATATTAGTAATTCGGGCTGCGTGTAATATCAAGACATTTATAAATTTGTGACAAACAATAGCAGCCTTTCATTATTATTTTTTAATTTTTATGGTCGTGTATAAATAGAATGAACAGGTGATAGACAAGCGGCGACACTCGACCCCATACAAAATACTGCCTATGTCCCTTCTAATCTTATTCAGCTGTTCTGTGAACGAAGTCCTAACGGAATCTCACCTATCGCCACAGTTTTGCCTACTCGTAACCGCATTTATATGGCACTATACTATATTTTTTTGTAAAATTTGCAAATTCCAAGAACTCCGTCTCTTTCAGTCGCCCTCAGAATGACCAAGTAACCTTTAGCCGATGCACACGTCCTGTCCTGTGACGTCATACAATAAGGCCACAATAAAAGTTAGCTTATTTAAGTTAGTCTCGATCCTGTGATCTTATATTTTTTCGCAACACGTTTTTACGTCATCATTATCATCAGCCTATATACATACGTCCTCCTGCTGGATGCGGGTCTCCTTTGCAACTGAGAGGGTTTAGCCCTTGATCCATTACGCTAGCCTAGTACAGGTGGGCGGACTACACACCTAAGAAAGTCCTAAAAACTTTTAGTTGTGCAGGTTTCATCACGATATTTTCCTTCACCGTTAAAGTACGTGATAATTCATTGTGAATACACACATAACGCCGAAAAGTCAGAGGTGTGTGCCTGGGGTTTTAACCCGCGACCGCATAATCATATCTTGTATCAAATTCGCGTTCACTACACCCTCTGTCTTTCGACAACGTTTTCATCCGTTCCGAAACATCAAGAGGTTTTTTATTCCCCGTATGACTTTCTGTCGACTGCAGTACCTCCCACGAACAGCCGGTACAGTTACAATACACGCCTTTACCGTTTTTGACGTTGCAAGACACGACTTTTTTGGAACTTTCGATCGTCGCAAAAAGTAAATGTTAGCTTTTTTAAAGGTTAGTCGAATGTAGATTTAAATGCAAATGGTAGAAGATCAAGTTCTGGACAAACATGTTGAAGTTGTTGTGTGATTGCTTACTGTAATAGGGAAATAAAACATCGTGAATGGAGCATGGCTTCCCTACACAGAAATCGAACTTGAGACCATAGAAGCTTCCATAGAAGCTCAAAAGTAAAATACTTCAATAGAAGCTCAAAAGCGTTTCACGTTAATCGTGTAATGACAATTTCATAATTGTTTATTGTGGGGTTTATTTAACAATATGCTTTTGTTGAATAAATTAAAAAATAAAAATATATTCGATTTTTTTGGACTTTTGGGCTTCTATGGAAGTACCGCCACTGCTTAGGAGATGCCTTATTTCGCCAATAACAGATATACATTATTTTTATAATTTATAACAGTAGTATAATTTGTTACGACTCATAAAAAGGAGCTTGTTAATTGTCCATCAGCGCCAAATATAGCAAACTGGAGCCGACGGAAACAAACATTTGTACAACCTACAAATTCTATTTTTATCTTATCGTTTATATGTGCGAAATTTTCACACACACACACTTCACTTTAAATGATCAGTATAGGTGTATGTCAACACACAAGTTGCGACTAGAAATTTGCTTATAGAAATCAATAACTATACGATCTGGGATTCAAACTCGAAACTCCACGCTCGCAAGCTTACACCGCAAGACCGATGAGACAAGTATGTAAAAAGGCTACTTTTATAAACATCATCAGCCTAAATACGTCCCACTGCTGGGCACGGGCCTCATCTACAACTGAGAGTGGGCCTTATTCCACCACGCCGCTGGCCTAGTGCGGGTTGGCGAACTACTTTAATTCCTAATAACTTTTAGATAAACAGGTTTCCTCACGATGTTTTCCTTCACCGTTGAAGTACGTGATGAATGCAAATACATGTATTTAACTTCGAAAAGTCAGAGGTATGTGCCTGGGGTTTGTCGTTTGAACCCATGACCGCCGTGTTTCTCGACCGCGCGCCTAATCCTCGAGGCCATCACTACTTAAAATGTATATAAACACATAAATTCACAATATAACGTCCATCTGTAAGTAAGATTTCATGTTGGTGTCAGAAGATCGCATTTTAATATCATTTGAATAATATATTCAGGTGACATCGTTTTTGAAATTCCACGCATAACTTTGTTATTTATGTAAACAAACAAACGACGCTACGTAATATATGACGCGTAGGCCGATTGAAAGTTGAGACTGTCGAGGGCCTGGGTTCGAATCTATTGCATTATGAAAATATGTTTGGTTTATTTGTGGAAGCGTGGTTTCTTTTCTTTTTTTAAACAATTTTTTTATTTAAATACATAAATTTATAGTTTTTTTTCTTTTCAAATATAAAGACTGCCTCGTGGTCTCGCGGCACAAGTATATGCCGTGCGATCTAGAGGTCCTGGGTTCGATTCCCGGGTCGGGCAAAGTGTTATTGGGTTTTTCAATTAGGAAATTCTCATTAGCAGCACGGAATCTGGAAATGTGCCCGAAAAACGGCAATAGGCTCGCCCCCTATTACGTGGGACTGATACAAAACCTGGCGAAATGTGGGTGCAGAAATGCACCCCTTACCCCTTCGGGGAATACAGGCGTGAGGTTATGTATGTATGTAAATATAAAGTCTTGTTATATTACGGCATACATAAATTCATCAAATCAGAGACGTCAAATTGACCAACCTGTAAAATTTTATTATTTTTCACTTATGTTATTACCAGTGGTACTTCATAGAAAAATAATTAGGATAATAGAATAATCTTATGACATTATTGTATTGTCATCGGTCCTCGATAAGTCTGTTAACTTTGAATGAAATCTGACCATTTGAAATGGGTCAAAATCAAGGAACCCAAAAGAGTCGCGTACCAACATACAAGTGAAGCTAATAAAAAGCGTGTAAAAAAGAAGATATTATCTTTTAGTGACCTGATGGTTGCAAAGATTATTGAAAAACAATTGTTGCAATTGTTGTTTGAATCTGTGATTATTCAAATTGTCATACAAACACTTACCCATTTTTTAGCCTTTGCTAACGCGGGTAGGCAAAACGAATTCCGTCAGCTGTGTCTTAAACTTTTGTTTTACTATGAATTCCTTTTTTTTTTCCTGACTAAGACCTAAACCCTCTCAGTTGTAGAGGAGGCCCGTGCCCAGCAGTGGGACGTATTTGGGCTGATGATAATGATGAATTCCTTATTGGAAGGACCCAATAATATTCGCCACGGGAATCTAGCCTGGGACCTACGACACGACAGACAAACCCGTGGCGCAATTGGTTAGTCATAAACTTGCGAAACAAGAGGCCGCGGGTTCGATCTCCGCACCGAGACAAAAATGAGTTTGAGACCGAAAAGTCTCTCGTAGTTTTTGATACCCACGACACAGGATAGGACCAGATCTTAGTGTGTGTCAGAAATATTTATGTGACTTTTGGGTGTTTTAATTTTTTTGTAAACACTTACGTAACAAGACCTATGAGACAATAAGACATTAATAATGAATACGTAAAGCATTACTTGTGCCTTGGAATTGAACCCGCGACTCAACGTGTTTCAACATATCTCACTTACCAGATAAGCTGCCAATGATTAATATTATCATAATAAAAACATAAAAAATCTTATCGTGACAATAAAAACTTAATACGGTAAATAACGAATAGAACCATTTTTCTAAACGCGTTATTAAATAGTCGTAAATGGCTTTCAAATCTGAGTTAAGCTTCACAAATAAGCATTTATGTCGTGTGCTTTTAACAATATTTTGTAAACAATAAATCAATATTTAATTTGTTCTTAATACTTACGAACACAAGTTTCCTTACAACTATTTTTATAGATAATAAATTATATGACAACTTCCAAATCCCTTGAAATTGTAGTGTAAATATGTCAAAGTCAAAGTCAAAATCATCTTTATTCAAATAGACTTTTACAAGTGCTTTAGAATCGAATTTGAAGTGCTTTAGAACTATGTTAAGTATTATAACCATTTACAGTCTCTGTGGCACATTGGTTAGACATCATGCTGCGCAACAAAAAGCCGCGGGTTCGATCCCCGAACACCAAAAATTATTGTGACCAAAATTTTTTTTTACCAAATCTTTTTAGATCCCATTTTGCTTATACACTCGGCATGAGATTTGCATCTTAACGTGTAAGGACTGTCTGAGACTGTTAAATTTATTTGTTTGTTTGGATTGTGGGTTCGATATTCATCATCACAAGCCTATGTACGTCCCACTGCTGGGCACGGGCCTCCTCTACGACTGAGAGGGTTAAGGCCTTAGTACACCACGCTGGCCTAGTACGGGTTGGTGGACTACACACCTAGGAAATTCCTAAGAACTTTTAGTTAGCAGGGTGCAAGTTTCCTCATGATGTTTTCCTTCACCGTTAAAGTACGTTTTATGCTATGTATCAGTCCCACATAATAGGGGGCGAGCCTATTGCCGTTTTTCTGGCACAATTCCAGACTCCGTTCTGCTACTGAGAATTTCCTAATGGAAAAACCCAATAACACTTTGCCCGACCCGCGAATCGAATCCAGGACCTCTAGATCGCACGGCACATACTTGTGCCGCGAAATCATGAGGCAGTGCAATATATAGGTACTTTCATCAAATACACCTGTAAATATAATTATTTTAGTGACGAAAAATAGATAAAGTGTTCAAAGTCAAATTATCTTTATTCAAATAGACTTTTACAAGTTCTTTTGAATCGTCAATTTTACACTTTTTAATATTTTTTTAAACTATTAAACTATTGCCGCTTCGAAACGTGTTAGAATAGCTGTTATGTTATGTTATTAATTAATTCGAAAATATATCTATTAAAACAAATCATACAACAAACAAACAAATATTTTGATTCTTATTGGTATTTTCCGTTAAAAAATTCTCGGTAGCAAGTAGTAACACAGAATACGGCAAGACTCGCTCCCTATCAAATAGAATAGCTGGCGAAAAATGCCTGTACAAATTCACCTCTGTCCACCCCATCTAGAATACAGGCGTATCTAAATAATTAGTTTATATAATTAATTACTCTACCCGTATCTGTTCACAGACGTCGCGTCTACTGATTTGAAAACAAAAGTCATGACTCATTAACCAACCACCTTCCAATATAGACCTTAATTAATCGAGGCAAGGTCTAAAATCATTTGCGAGCCAGCTTTTAGTTTCCGACAACTCAGTTCCGAGATCTAATGTCATCGTACGATAGCCGTAATTGTTGTTTTACGATGCAAATGCATCATTTATGACTTGTATAATGAGGGCAATACAGAATGCGAATAGCCTACTAACCTGGACTCAGCCAGCGAGGTGGACTAAGACCTAAAGTTTATTCTAGAGATAAATAGAGCAATCATCATCATCACCGTCATCAGCAGCCGTTTTTACGTCCACTGCTGGAAATAGGACTCTCCTATGGCACGCAGTGATGGCCTCGAGGTTTAGGCGCGCGGTCGAGAATTTCGGCGGTCGCAGGTTCAAACCCCACTTTTCGAACCAACTTTTCGAAGTTATGTGTGTATTCACAATGAATTATCACTTGCTTTAACGGTGAAGGAAAACATCGTGAGAAAACTTGCACACTTAAAATTTCTTAGATATTTCTTGTAATGTAGTCCAACCCGCACTAGGCCAGCGTGGTGGACTGCGGCCTCAACCCTCTCAGATGTAGAGGAGCTCCGTGCCCAGCAGTGGGACGTATATGGGCTGATGAATTTTATTGGGCTGATGATAATGAACTATCTCCTACACATATGTATGTATGTATGTACATTACTGCACCTGCAATTCGCCAACTGTTTTAAACCCTTCATATTACTTAATAGGGCACGAGCTTATCGGCTGGAAAATTCATGATGGAAACCCAAATAACACTACAGACCTAGGACCGAACTTAAACCGGAAATCTCTAGATCAGACGACACAGAGTCAACAAGACAAGTTCCATCACAACCTCAGAATTACGCTCAAAACATTAATATTTCTCAGACGCCAGTTTCCCTAATCACCCCAATCTGCACTTTATGCATGGCGCACATTGTCATAATCCTTACGTAAGACTCTAGGAAGCGCCCACCTTATTAATGGCGGGCTATTGGACTATTGTCTGACGCTGATGCAACAAGCCGGGGGCTATCTGATATTAACTTCGTACTTGGGTGGTAGAAAGTGGCGGAAGCTTGTTATTTTTAGGTTGGCAGTATTGGTGAACACGTTTTGTGTCACAAATAGCCATAGGGAATAGAAAATTATTGTTTTTAGGTTGGCATTATTGATTACTAGATTGATTTAAGGGCTGCCAGATTGTATAATTGGATACAAAATATGTATAATCGGATGGTGTATTGTATCCGTAATCATTTTGTATAATACGATACAAAAACATACGGGATGAAACCATACTGTTTAAAAGCTAGTGTAACTAAAAAAAATACAAGAGCTACCGTCCAGTCTCGAGTTTTCGAGCATTTATATAGGTAGGGTAACTGAAATTCTAAAAAAACTGTAGAATCTCGACTTTTCGACCATTTATCTAGCTAAGTAAAATTCTAAAAAAAAACAAGAACTACTCTCAAGTCTCGACTTTTCGACCATTTATGTAGCTAACAAAAATTTCTAAAAAATAAACGAGGTGAATTACAGAATGGTATAATGTATAATGCGATCAAATTTCGTATTTTGCAGATACTAAACCGTATAGCTGCGATTTATTTACTGGCAGCCCAGATTGATTGATTCTAGATGCTAAAGTAGATTTTAAGGTTGGTAACGTTTATGTAATAATATATGGTCCATTAAATATACTATAATATTCACAACCAATACGCAAGAGTTTAAAGTACCACGGAAATAAATAAATAAATACACACAACAGTCACATACATAGTTGATAGTTCTGACCCCACACTAAGATACGAGTCTTGTAACGTGGGTATCAGAAACTACGAGACATTTTTCGGTCTCACAAATACCCAGACCTGAAACAAATGTTTGTTGTTCACACTTTGTCTCGGTGCGGGGATCGAGCCCGAGGCCTCTCGTTTCGCAAGCTGATGTTTGGCAAACTGCGCCGGTAATAGCATAGATTGATTGTCACTTTGTCTTGCCCGAATAAAAAATACTGCCAAAGTAGTGAACATTGGCGAGGAAAAATCATATTCGAATGTACTAACGGTAAACGCAATAAAAATAGCTATTTTTTTTAATAAAAAATGATTACAAATTTGCACAAAAACTTGTGAAAATTTAATTGAATGAAAAGATATAAAAAATTATGTTTGTCGTATTTCGCATAGTTTACTGTCATTGTGTCCGATTGTTTGTTGTTGTAAAAGGAATTTGTCGCTGGTAACCGACAAATGTGCAACTGATCAACAATTTAAATAGTTGTAGGTAAAATATAAAGATTTTTTTTTCATTTTAGAACAGTTTTGAATCGTATCGAAAGGCTTACAGCAGTTTCATTGTATTGATACGCCTTGCCGTAAAAGTGACTCTTTATTAAAATATAAGACAGATATAACTCAATAATATTCAACGACGAAAACGATAATTTTAATAACTAAAGAAATATCACTATAAAAATAAGCAAACAAGGTGTGTCATCATGTCTTGGGGCGCACAACTTATTATGCAAATCAAAATTACGCTGACGCATGGCAAAAAATCGCGTTGAACACGTCATGAAGCTAAAAAGGAACTTGTTGAATTGTTTTTTTTTTTCTAGTAATATTATTTTGCGATTTTTATAGTTATATGTACCTGTAGTCTGTTGTAGTCAACAACGCAAGCTGTAATTTTTCTTTTAAAGAAATTCCCAATACCCAAATATTAAAAGTTCTAACTCACTTATCTTATTAGAAAATGCACAATTTTTTCAACCTACACTTAACCATTTAAAGACCCAAACATAAATGCAGTTACAACTCGTCAATAAAACAAAATGTATTATGCAAATAAAACTGGCCTAATAGAAATAAATGGACAGATGAAATTAAAAACAAAATTACAACTGGCATAGACACTAATAAAGCGTTAACCTTTAAAAACCAATTTTAAAACCGTAGTACCAAGATAATGACAGTAACATCTACGATTGAAGATAAGGCGTACTGCTTATCTGATGGCTAGCAGGTTTTGCGCTAGTTTTGCAATAGAGCACGACTAAATTATATTTCCCACTGAATTCGCATTCAATCTGCCCCGACATCCGGCGAAGCGGCTGCATTTATGTAACTACATTACTATTACGTCTATTTAATATTGTTGTTATGTTAAATAGCAATACCATGCTGTTTGTAAATGTAAAACGGATTAAAAAACAAAAACCTAACAAGTATGTACCAAATTCAATTCAATAAGGCAAATGACGAAATTGTATAGGTTTCCTATGATGGAAAATTATATAAAAAAATACTGAATTTGATTTAATTATAACATGTTTAAAAGTCCTTGAAGAGTATTTTTATTTTAACATACATACATAACATACATAAACTCACGCCTGTATTCCCCGAAGGGGTAGGCAGAGGTGCATTTCTGCACCCACATTTCGCCAAGTATGTATCAGTCCCACGTAATAGGGGGAGAGCCTACTGCCGTTTTTCGGGCACATTTCCAGACTCCGTGCTGTTACCGAGAATTTCCTAATGGAAAAACCCAATAACACTTTGCCCGACCCGGGAATCGAACCCAGGACCTCTAGATCGCACGGCACATACTTGTACCGCGAGACCACGAGGCAGTATTTTTATTTTAATAACTTACAAAATCCTAATTGAAACCTGCTGGCAATGCAAATAAATTTTTATTCTGTGCCAAAATTTGCATACAAATAGAATAATAATAACGGCATAAAAAGCTGATTATTTTTACAACAGTTACGTAAGAACTCGGCAGACATCTAATCAACAAACTGTAATTAGTTTGTAGATGTTAACAGCCATTGTTTAAAATCAACTTAATACAACTTGTTTGAAACTCATTATAAGTGGTTTTTTTTTTAAGAATTAAATGCAATTGAATTTAGAAATAGTTTTCATTTGTTACTGACCTCATTTTTAAACCTAAGGATTTATCTTTTAAAGACACTAGAGATTCATGTCATTTTCTCAAATTTAAACTATCTATATATAAGTCTCGAAAAACGTAAGTTGTAAGCGTTCGCATCCAGCGAAATCCTACTTGTGTCCTTTTGCTTTCTACCCATTATGTAGGCACTCAAAAATCTTTCTAACCTGGCTTTCGGTCATGCACACTATACTGTACCTGCCACTTTAATTTATTCATAATTATAGAACTAACACAAGGCATTAGCTATGGCTTGACACACCACCAAAATTTGAAAATACATTTTTGCACAATATACATTTTGTTGCTCAGAGCAAATTCTTATAGTTTGAAATGTGTATTAAATGAATCCAGTTTAAAAATAGTGGTACATGACATCGTTTATTCGTTTAAGGGATCTTTAAGTTTTCGCGAGCCAGAATACTTTAAACGACCAGACATTAAGACAATTGATGTAGCCTACTTTAAGCAGGAGCAATCTAGTTCACTCTGTGCGGACAATTAAATTTATTTCACTGACACATTTGATCCAACTCTATTTTTCGAGTAGTAAAACGCCATAGAAGCATTCTATCCTAAATCTGAAGCTTATATAGATAATAATACTGCCTTTACATAAATTGACTGTCCCAATACGGCTTCTAGGACAGAATAGTTAAATAAGACTAGGAAGGAAATGTCACCATGCCGAGCGTGGCAAACCTACGAATAGAGTATCATATGGTTGACACGGCCGCTTCTCAGTAATTCGGGTTGTACTCGTATGTAATGTCAAGTCTTTTATAAATTCGTGACAACCAATAGCAGCCCTCCATTTTTGTTTGAAATTTTTATCATTGGTCGAGTGATCGTAGAATGAACAGGTGACAGACAAGCGCCGACACTCGTCCCGATACAACATACTGTCATTTCCCTTCAAATCTTATTCATCTGTTCTGTGACTAGGACAGAATTAAAATTTTCCTTTTTTCGTCTTTTGATCATAATGTTTTATATGATAGTGTATGTGCCAGGTTTGTTTAATTATATAACCATGAATGGTATCTATTTATGGTTCTTTTATTTATTACGTAGGACGATTTAGGGGGAGAGGAGGGTCGACCATGTCCTATTTTTTTTCTGACAAGGAGCTGAAAAGTAGTCTTGATAGTTCTTACGTAACATCGCAGAAATACACAAGTTAAGATTCAATATATATGTAGTGATGATATCCGAATGATTAAAATGACTCTGTCCAACATGATTGTCAACGTTAGGTACTACAAATTGTTACTTTAAATTTAAACATGAAAATCAAACAAACACATATTAATTTTTTCGGGTCGCCTTTTTTCAATCTTTTATTATTTAGGGAGGGGATCAAAAACTGGTAGTAATCGTTCTACGTATTAAATAAATAGCTCCTTATTACTATACTCTCGTATTTGCAGATTAGAGACGAACGTAAAATTTTACACACCTATGACTAACTTGTAAGCTAAATGTGAATGTAATCAATGAGTCAGTGTCACGAAGATAATCAATGAAGTAACGTGTCCTCTAACCGATGAGCATTAGAATATCAACACGGTCGACCGTTGAAGGCGATGTTGCCTAACGACTAAATGGCGTCCTATGACATTACAACCTCCTTAAAATCATAAATGTTTAAATTTAGTTGCGTCAGTTAGACTTAAGTTATAAACTAAGAATATTTATCGCAGATTAATATGATCTTTGATTAATTAATTTATATTATTTAACGCTTATTAATTAGCCCCGTGGCGCAGTTGGCTAGACTCCAGCTTGCGAAACAAGAGGCTGCGGGTTCCGCACCTAGACAAATGTTTGTGTGATCTACAAATATTTGTTTCGGGTCTGAGGATTTGTGAGACCGAAAAGTCTCTTGTAATTACTGATGCCCACGACACAACACCGGTAACTTAGTATGGGATCACAACTATGTATGTGACTGTTGGGTGTATTTATTTATCTCGCCACACACCTCACCACACATCACACACACTGCACCTCTTGTACACTAGGATCGGCAGTGGCACAAAAATGACAACAAGCGATGAAGCTAAACGAGTCTATGGGAACTTACGTCAGGCAGTATGATCTCATCTCGAGAGGGTCGGCCCGGACCTGGCCGATTGCCAATTCGGGTTCCGGCGGGGCCGATCTACCATCTCGGCGATTCTGCGGGTCAAGGCACTAGCGGAGGAAACGGTGGCCCGGGGCAAATGCGTCGTGGCGGTGTCCTTGGACATCGCCAATGCTTTTAACACCCTGCCCTGGGCCTGTATCGAGGAAGCACTGCGGTACCACGTGATGCCACCCTATCTCAGGCGCCTGGTGCACTCGTACCTATCAAACAGGGACGTGGTGTATCCGGGCGCCAACGAATGGCACCGAAGAGCAGTGTCGTGCGGTGTTCCACAGGGGTCGGTTCTTGGGCCCCTTCTGTGGAACATCGGCTACGACTGGGTGCTCCGTGGTGCCAACCCCCGGGGCGTCGGCGTATTCTGTTACGCCGACGACACGCTCGTTACTGCGACGGGCGGGACCTTCCAGGAGGCTGCCGACCTCGCCGCGGTTGGAACTGGCAACGTGGCGAGGAGAATTCGGCGGCTGGGCCTCACGGTGGCTCTCCACAAATCCGAGGCCATTTGCTTTCACCGGCCTCGGATGGGACCGCCTGCTGGGGCCCACATCGAGGTACAGGGCGTGCGAATTCCCATCGGCAAGCAGCTCAAATACTTGGGGCTGCTGCTGGACAGTCGGTGGGAATTCCGCGCCCATTTTGAGGTGCTGCAGCTGAAGCTGCTGCGGGTAGCAGGCGCTCTGTCCGGCCTGCTGCCCAACCTGGAAGGTCCAGGCATCCCTTGCCGAAGGATGTACATGGGAGTCGTGCGGTCTATGGCGTTGTATGGGAGCCCAGTATGGGCCGAGTCCCTGAACAGGCGCTGCGTCGCTCTTCTGCGCAGGCCTCAGCGTGCGCTGGCGCAGCGGCTGATCAGGGGCTACCGCACGATCTCCTACGAGGCGGCCTGCGTTTTGGCCGGGTCCCTGCCGTGGGACCTTGACGCCAAATTCCTCTCGCGTCTATACCATCAGCGGGAGGAGGCGTCAAGTCGCGGGGACAGACTGGCCCCGAGAGAGGTAGAGGCTATAAAAGCCTCCCTCCGTACGGCCGCCGTGGAGGAATGGCGTACCAGGCTGGAGGATCCCAGTGCTGGTGCTAGGACCGTCGAGGCAGTGCGTCCTGTCCTCGACCAGTGGGTGGACAGGCGCCACGGTGCGGCGACGTTCCGCCTGACGCAGGTGTTGTCGGGGCACGGATGCTTCGGCCACTACCTGTGTCGGGTGGCTCTGAAGGAGGAGTCGGCCGTGTGTCACCACTGTGACAACTGCCCGGACGACACAGCCCAGCACACACTACAAGAGTGTCCAGCCTGGGAGGTGGAGCGCAGCGCTCTCCGCGCTATTGTTGGTAGCGACCTCTCGCTCCCGGCCGTCGTCTCTTCGATGGTCGAGAGTCCGAGGTCGTGGCGAGCGGTGCTCTCCTTCTGCGAGCACGTCATGTCGCAGAAGGAGAGCGCGGAGCGGGATCGAGAGAGAAACGATCCCGCCCGCCAAAGACGTCAGAGAAGGAGGCGCCGGGTCAACAGAGATAACTAGACCCGGCGCCCTGCCCTGTGGCAAGGGGGCGTTAGAATCCCACCACGGTATCCCCTGCCTGTCGTAAAAGACGACTCAAGGGGGCCCCTGGGGTCGCTGGGCGCGCTGCGGGGGCGGCGCGCCCTCACTGAAAGTCACCCCGAGAGGGGCGGCGGCACTGTGGCCTGTGTACGTCGCGGGCGCCCATCAACAACCCGGGCGCCCGAACCAAGCTAGTGGGGGTGCAACTGCGCCCCCTACACACTCCGAGACGGCCGAGACAAATACGTCTCGGAGGCGCACCGGGCGGCTGCGGCATTACGGTTGGCGCTTCTCGCTAACGTACCGTGGTCGCCCCACTCGGCGCGGAGATGGCCACCGGGGGGTTTTGGTCGGTATGCCGGTTTAGGGATATTGTTAGGGACCCAGCCCGGCCCTAACATCTGCGCGGACATGACGTCGCCGCGCGCCGGGCTGGAAGACCGGTGACCCCGACATACGCTTCCCGCCCCCCTCCCCCGGGGCTGGCGGGAAGTAGAGCCATAAACAGCTTTCCCCTCGAGAACAAAAAAAAAAAAAAAAAAAAAGGCAGTATGATCTCGATTGCCCATAAAAAGTGAACAAAGACAAAAATCTTTGCATTACCATACAAACCACGTCTTGATGCTTCCGAGATATGATGACATCATGAGAAACGATCAAATGACCTTAGGAAACGTATTTACTTTAATTGCCATGTTAGAGTGACGTAAATACTACATCATCGCCATTTTGAAATACTATAATTGAAAAATAGTAGCAATTACGGAAGACAAAGAAAAAAGATTTACAAGTAAAGTTTAAAATTAGTTTTAACTAGGTACCTACTTGTATTGTAAGAAAACCAAATATCAAAAATAAACTGCTCAAGAGATTTTTTTTTATACCGGCAATATGTGCCACTATGGCGGGTTTTACGCCCTTTGTACGGTGGTCGCTATCCGGGCGGATACGAATATCCTACCACCAGCAAAAAAAAAACAATATTTTACACTACCATAAATATCAAAATCTTAGAAATACTTTTGAGCCATATTGTTTTCTAAATCATCTATTTAGATACATAGAAAGATTTCAGTTGTATATGCGTGGTGAATTTCATAAAATTGATACATCCGCTGTCTATAGTTCTTCATTGTTATCGAAACAAGCGTCATGTCGAGGTAATCATAACAATAGAAGGAAATAAGTTTCCTACATGACACTCAACATTGCGAAAACAGGCAATTAATTTTGGTTGGCAGTAAAGGAAATAGTTTTATTTATTATTACTTATCATTTTTATATGTCTCACTGGGTTTTTCTATCAGGAAATCTTCAGTAGCGGCATGGAGCCTGGAAAAGTAGCCAAAAATAGGCAATGGCTCGGCTCCTGGGACTTAAAAAACAAGTTGCAAAAAATGGGTGCAGAAATGCACCTCCATCTAGCTTTTCGGTGTTACAGGCATGAGTGAATATGTATCTACAGGACCCGCGGCGGAAGAGCAGTATAGTATTGAGTAAGCAAAGGCCGAAATAAAATAGTAAGTTGTGGTGGGGTCAATTTTCTAAGAGTATTTCATTTATAATTTATTGTACATCACATATTAATATAAAAGAACAATAATTTAATTTAAATCTAGTTAGAGTATAATATACAATTTAAGTTGAAGTCGTGATGGTCTCGAGGTTTAGGCGCGCGGTCGAACTTTTCGAAGTTATGTGTGTATTCACAATGAATTATCACGTACTTTAACGGTGAAGGAAAACATCGTGATGAAACCTGCACACCTAAAAGTTGTTAGGAATTTCTTAGGTGTGTAGTTCGCCAACCCGCACTAGGCCAGCGTGGTGGACTAAGGTCTAAACCCTCTCGGTTGTAGAGGAGGCCCGTTCCCAGCAGTGGGACTTATATGGGCTGATGATGATGATGATGAATGTTTTCTAAGCAGTGGCGGTACTTCCGTAGAAGCCTAAAGACCCTGTTTCACTTAAAATTCTGGATAATAATATTTTAAGTTTGAATCTTTAATTTAACAAACGCAAAGCTAAGTATATAAGTTATGATTGGGATGGAAGGAATTATATTACCTCAGAGAAACATAGCCAAAACGATATGTAATACTATTATCTAAGTTTCTATACCACCATTGGTATCCAAAGATATGAGGCCACGCGCTTTCTGGCCCACTCGACGTCCCTCTCAGCTAACACATAAATAGCCACAACATAATTTCATTTCATCCCAAATGGTATTTTATATATTTGGGTTTGACTCCGCGCTGCATATTTAGATAAAAATAAAATCGGGAGCGACAGTGGCTTGGACAGAAATAACGTCGATGAAAAGCTCAGCAAGGCTATGTAATCCTAGTACTTCAACTGCATTGAAATTAGTCAAAATTGAGTAATAATGCACCTGACTTTTATTTAGGTACTATTAAATATTACCTTAATAACTGCCGTGCGATCCTGAGGTCCCAGGTTTAATCCCGTGTTGGGCAGTGTTATTGGATTTTTCCATTAGGAAATTCTCAGTAGCAGCACGGAGTCTGGAAATTTGCCCGAGAAACGGCAATAGGCTCGTCTCCTATTATGTGGACTGATACATACCTACCTCTTCGTGAATACAGGCGTAGCATGTGTATGTTATTGAAATAATATTATCAATTTATTGTGGTCGCATATTAATATCTCCCGGAAAAGCGACCGTATGGGCCGAAAACCCACCAATGAGCTACGAAAGGCAACTTTCCGGGATCAACCTGTTGTGTTGAATTTACCAGGCATATTTGATTATGTTGTCTATTATAAATACGAATATCTTCGTTTGAAACACCGCATTGCGCCAACTATGGAGTCCGTGACCTACCGACCCGAGAATGGAACGCACTGCCTAACGTATTCAAGCTATCGTAATTATTCTGCCTTCTAGGATCGTCGCGTGGGCACTGCTTATTAAATCGTGCTTCGTGTTTGCATAAATCGAATTGATGAACCATCATTTATGACTTAAAGTACGTACTAAAAACTGCGTAAGGAAACCTAGATGCCTCAAAATTTAATACAAAAATGGTAAAGTTTTGTGGAAAAACATCGTGACATAAAAACATACATAAAAACATACATCATAACGAAGTTTTTAGTATAATTCTTATAAATGAAAAGTACCAGGAAAGCATGGCAGAGTAAGAGTTAACCCAACGTGCGGATTTATGTCTTACAATTGACACCTCTTTGAAAAGCTGCAATCCTAGTATTAATAGCTGAGTTAAAATGAAGTCTCATTTAAAATTAAATAAATATTAATTTCATGATACATGAATTTGTTTTTCATATCCGACAGGGTGAGCTTAATTAGAAATACCAACATATTAAGAAAAATCGAAAATAAATATTAACTAACGGATTAAACGTCTTTGACTGTTGTACCTAATTTTACCTTAAACGCTACCATAAAAGTGACACATAAAAAACTAATTTATTAAACAACTGTTGTTGAAATGTTTTTTCGGCTAGAAAACTTATAAATAGTAGAGCATCGTTTTATATTAAAAACTATAATTATTCAGAAATAACTTATATGTACCTACCTCTATTTAATAAAATAATATATTACATATGAAAATATTACCTTATTGCTCATTCCAATCACAACAACCAACTCACAAACATTTGCCAAACACACACGAACACAAAAATACACATTTGTCACACACGACGTTCGAAAAATAAAACTTGCGAGGCGAGCACCTCTCGTCCTTATAGCCGCGCGACTGCCCGATGAATCACAAATGATAGCGAGCAAAATAATACCAATTAAAACTACAATAGTTATAATTGTATTTGCAAACTATTCGCTACTTTATTACGTCAAAGTAAGATTCAATTTTGATTAAGCAATTTAATGCGCGAGTAAAAACGCGAGATGTACTTGATTAGACAAACGCGCAAACGATTTGTGACTTTATTAAAAGAGTGTTAAAATCTATTTTGGGTTATTATTTTTATTTTATGAGAAAAATATTAGTACTTGCTATGTTACACGGCAATGAAATTGCAAACTTATTACGTATGTCTTAAAATTGTTTTTCTTTGGCGTTGTATTTTTAGAACTACTACGACTTCATGCCGTGAATTTATGAATGAAATCAACTCGTGTTAGCTTTATTAACTGTGTCATGAAAATTTTATTACTATACGATAACATAATTTACTTTTTCAACTACTTAGCGCATGATAATTATGTAAAAAAATAAATTGAAAATGAAAGCTCGGCAATAAAACTTTCACGAGTAAAAAATAAAATGGCCGTGTCAATAAGACGATATAAACACAAAATTTTACATAAATTTCGTTTCACTTAAATTTACATGAATCAATGTAAATTGACAATCTTATCAGAAAATAAAAAACTACTTACAAAAAACACAAATACTTTATAATTTATTTTTGCGAACAAACTAGGCTGTATGTACTAAGCTTCCGTTGCCTATCCTTCAATATTGTTAACAAAACAAGCCTGCCAGAAATATGCCATTTTGATCTATATTGACAGAAATTGACGTCAATGAAATCAATTTCGTTAATATACGCCTGAAATGTAGGTTAAACGAACATACGTCCCAAATTGTGACACGTTAGCGGTTACTTAGTTACAATGTTTCGTAACACTGAAACCAAATACAAATATCGAATTATACAATTCTGCCACACTCAGGAAAATTAATCATAATTGGATCTAATAATAGTGTATGCAATGCCTATTTAACGCAAAGAATTGGAAAAAAACTCGTAAATGTTGTTTGCAGTAGCTCCGCTTTAGATGATGAATAAAACCAGATGCAAAAATGCACTTTAGCACCCATAATATTGGATTAATTATAGATATCTACGTCTTTATGTGAATACTCTTCTTATTGTTAGAATTCATGGAACTTTGTATGAAAATTTAATTAATCTTGATTGAAAAAGAGCAACACGTTTCTTGCCCGTTCTTCTCTAATGAAGCCTTCCGAACAGGGTGGTACACCAAATTTGAAAAGAATGAATCAAAGTGAAGTATTTGAAATTATATAGTTTCAATAAATTTTATTTCATTATATTTTATGCCTCTTAATCACCCTTAACTTACCATTAGTGCCCACTAATTGCCCTACGGTGGGAAAAAGTGGGGCAAAAGTATATACTTGCGGGGTCTAACAGCGAACAGCTGATGACAAGGCGCCATGACTCACAACACTCATCAACATTCCACGAAATGATGACGAATCGTCAGTAAGAACATTGTAAGTTTGACCTTGTGTATAACATTTAAATTCACGTGTTGGTTTGTTGGTTCAGGTGTGACTTGAGGTGTAGAATTCGAGTCTTAGGTCAGGAAAATAAATAAATAAATACACCCAACAGTCACATACATAGTTCTGACCCCACACTAGGATATAAATCCTGTGTCGTGGGTATCAGAAACTACGCGAGACTTTTCGGTCTCACAAACACCCATACCCGAAACAAATATTTGTGGATCACACAAACATTTGTCTCGGTGCGGGGATCGAACCCGCAGCCTCTCGTTTCGCAAGCTGGTGTCTAGCCAACTGCGCCACGGGGGCTGTCGAAATATAAGAGTTTTTGACTGAACAGCACGTACTTTTGGTAGGTCGATAACTTTATACAACATTTAAAATAGAGTACATGACTTTTGACACCCTGAGTTCGATATGATTGAAAGTGTGTTATATTTAAAATAAATCGATATCTCGGTAATTAAATCCATTATGAAAAGGAGTTATGTATTAGATTCAACGAGAAATTCATAATAGCAACACATATGGCCGAATACTGAAACGCTACTTAATCTGAGGGCGACTTATATTTATGTGGCTGTTATAATTTAAGCGGTATATACTTAAAAATTGTCATGTAAAAGAAATTTTTGTGGTAATGTTGCCATGTATGGAAATTTAAGTGGGCATTAGTTAAAACCAATAAATGAAGTTTCAGTATACCGCTTAAATTATGACAGCCACTTAAATATAAGTAGCCCTCAGATTAAGTAGCGTTTCAGTATTCGGCCATGAGTCTGGAAACGTGCCTGAGAAACGGGAATAGGCTCGCCCCTTGGATATTGAAACAGTTTCGATCGGTACAGAAATGCACATCTGTCTACCTTTTCGGGGGCACAGGCGTGAATGTGTGATTATGCATTAATTAATTATTAATATTGCATTAAACAAATGAAAATATAGTCGTCAAAGCCTAGCTAGGTCGTGCCCAAGGTCAGCTCGACGCCCACACTTCTATTGATTTAAACGTAATACCTACCAAGGTCGCATATGTGAATGGTTCTACATACATATGCTCGCGCCTGTACTCTCGAAAGAGTAGGCAGTGGTGTATTTCAATGGTCTTTTGAAATTTATCAGGTACATTTCCAGGTCCCTTGCTGTCACTAAGAACGACATAATGGAAAATCTTAATTACACTTTGCTGAACTTGGGAAACCACCCCGGCACCTGTCGGTTTAACAGACCTCGGTAGGGCGAAGACTCGCAATTCTACGTCAATGCATGACCTTCAAAGGTTAATAACCGTTGTATACTTTTTTGAGGACATGCCAAGTCGACTAGTGTCAAATAGTGCATTAATAAGTGTGAAACGATTATCCCTTATCAATCGATACTATATTATACGATATGCAATCTTATACACAGTACTGCCACACAAACAATATTAAATCCGAAGAAACTCAAATACGAAGCAGTCAAACTCCCATCACGACCCACATGTAAGACGATCCCATTCATGAAATAAAAACACAGTTCTTTATCGCGCGCAGTGCACTAAACGGGGTCGATGACCCGGCGTCATATCGCACAGGGCTGCGCCTGCGCACCATAAATCAGATTATCGATAAATCTCAGCTTTATCGATAGCGGCGGTTTGACGAGCCATTTAATTTATCGCTTAGGTTATATTATTAACGAAATATTGCGATCTGTGTGGTCTGATATAAGTCATAACTGAAATGGTTAAGTATTTTCTAGGTTTGTGAAATGGTAAATTGAAATTTATATTAATGTTACCAACAACAGAATTGGTTTTTAACAGAACAATCTAGAAGTCTTTGGATTAGGGTCGACGGTGTGGGGTGGCCATATCCAGCAGTGGTCTTCTTTGCCTAGTGATGATGATAATGATGAACTATAAGCAAGCATAAACACTATTATACCTATGTAAAACTGTTTGCAAACTTAATTTCCTTTAATTTTTACTCCACCATACCAACTATCTTCATAAAAATTAAATATTTATTTGTATAAAGACTTAATATGTGTGTCTACCAAACCCTTAAGGTTGAGAACCTGAAAGCCTATATTTTAAGTGCAGATTTAAATAACAGACTTAAATGATGCCTATGATTTTAACTGCTTGGAGCCTTTACAGTTGCGTAGGAACATTTCCTCAGCGTGTTCTACCGTCTGTGGCTTCTGGTCTAAAGAGTTTTTTTAATGTTTTCAATATTTTTTTAAGAGGAAAAATCTAGCAATGACTTTTATTGTTTATCTTTTAATAGTATCGTATTTAAGCGAAGACGTATTATATTATCAAATAAATGCATCAAATCTCTTCCATACATTCAGAGATAAAATATTTTATCAATATGTTTTCACGTTATCAATAATGTTTTACCTTATTTTCTAATATAGGTACTTTCGTCTGTCAGTGATTAGATTAAAGATTTCATATGAATCTATTGAGAAATTTCCTTACAAAAATGTTTTAATTATGGTATTATGGTGGTTTTAATTTATCCATTAGAGTATATAATTGTGTAATTAAGCGGTATGTTCTAAAGTTCCTTTGCATAATTCTTAAATAAAAAAATAATTATCTACTCCATAATTATAAAGAACATAAACAATCACTACATAAAATTTACTAAACACACTACATTATAAATGCAAAAATATTCCTTCCGGTAAAAGAGGTGTCCATCCCATTAATATTACAAAAGCGGTATAAAAGCAATTTCCAATGCACGTACAATTTAAATTAGTTGGCGTTTGCTGAAGATCCAATAATCGAGCCTTGGAAATCGTTTTAATTATAGAGTATAACCCTTACCTTCCTGCTAGTGAAGACTCTATTTAGAAAAGTTGCGTAAACGATTCCAATTATTCGAAAAATCGATTGTTTTAATCGTATATTGGTTAACTCTGTTTAAAAAATTATGGGTAATCGATTGCAATGAATTGCGCCAAAGTTGATAATAAAATAAATGATCGATTTATAATTATTTTTTTTTACGAATAAGACATAGTAATGGTCCCAGGACATCGTTAGATTCAAGCCACTTCGCTGACGATCGCTTTGAAAACTATGGGGGAGGCCTTCGTTTTAAACTGTTTGAAACTTTATACTAATAAATCTTATATTATACATTTTGATCACAATTCTAGAACTTTATTAATAATAAAATAACTCATGATCACATCTATAGTAAAACCGATCAATTTATTGAAACGATTACTAAACACCTTTCTCGTTAGTTGAGATAAATATAGATTTAAAAATAGAAACTCGTTCGTAACGCATCATTACCTTCATTACTTAGATATTTATAACTTTCCTACGCATTTAATGTTTTTTTTTTTTCGAGATAAAAGTTTGTAATTTCACTTAGAAACTTACTAAGTAAAACAAATTGAAAAATTGAAAACATGTTGATTTTATAGCTTTGGGCAGCCGATATCGAAAAGAAAGTAATTTCACTGGAAGAGAAAAAGAGTGATTTAAATAAACAATTTTTCTGCGAAATGGTTTCAAGCGAGTATAGAATATAGAATTTTTGACGCTTTCCAATTTTAATAGACTATATGAGAATATGTATTTTCTCTTTTAATTAGGCCAATATTATCAAACTTTCCTGGCATGAAGAATTTAATTTATGTAAATATTTTACACACGTAAATAAAATAACGGTTAAGAATTAAGGCTCTTGTAAAATAACAACTGTAATGTCTCCGTGTCCTGTCGCAAGAAGCTATCGTAAATCAATTGACTAACGCATGATTAATCGAACATTCATATTAATATATATTTTTAAATCAAATCTGTTATTATAGCTTATAATCATCACCGTACATCCACGAATCCTAAAATCGATTACACATTCACTATCGATACTGGATCGATAATCGATGTTATATAAATCGATACCCCGGCGTCCCTTTGCGAAGTAGTACACTAGAGCCGGGTACAGTATCCTGTGCGAGGCGCACGACACGTGTGTCCGCCAAGACGTATGTAGGTACTGAGACATTTAATAACATTATTTGTACTGCTGGCTTAACTTCGCTATTGGCGAGGATAAAAATACAGGGTGTAGACAGGCTGTGATCGAAAACTAAGACAGGTAATAGTTACGGTGATGACATCATCATCATCATCATCATCAGCCCATATACGTCCCACTGCTGGGCACGGGCCTCCTCTACCATTGAACGGGTTTAGGCCTTAGTCTACCACGCTGGCCTAGTGCGGGTTGGCGGACTACACACCTAAGAAATTTCTAAGAACTTTTAGGCGTGCAGGTTTCATCACGATGTTTTCCTTCACCGTTAAAGTAAGTGATAATTCATAATGAATACACACATAACTAAAGTCAGAGGTGTGTCTGGGGCTTGAACCCGCGACCGCCGAGATTCTCGACCGCGCGACTAAACCTCGAGGCCATCACTACTTACACTCAAGTTTTCAAACTTCCATCAGCAGTCGACACAATTATGTAGGCCTATCGAGACTCCATGCTGGTACTAAGACTTTCCTACTAGGAACCTAATAACACTGCCTGATTAAGGACTAGAGAGAGAGGTAGGCTCTGGACATCTCGACCTCGGAACCAACGAGTCAAATAAGCAATTGAATGCAGTCATTGATAAATGCACAAAATTGGTAGCGTGTTCTAAATATGTCGGCGCGCACGGGCTCACGTGCACCGAGCACAGGATATTGTGGCTAACTCCTCGTTTGCACTGCTTTGTAGTGAGCTTGTTGATTGTTGAGGAATGTGGGCTCGTTATACATACGCCTATAATCACGAAAGGGTTGGCAGAAGTGCATTTATTTATTCTGCTTTATTTGTTTTTGTGTCTCTCTTAATTTCTGATACCCACGACACAAGACTTGTATCTTAATGTGGGGTCAGAACTATGCATGTGACTGTTGGGTGTATTTATTAATTTTATACAGTTTTGAAGAAACATTATGGATATCACAGAAAACCTGATATCGAAGCGGACGTCCAGTAATCCCTTGACGTCACAAGAACATGTGTTAGTATGTAGGGCGCAGATAACAACAGCCAGCACATCTTGAGCTCCACACTATTACTATTAATAGGCAAGTTCGTACATACCCCGGATCTCAGCTGGTTTGTACTCGATTTCTTAGAATAAACTATTGGAAATGAACAAAAGTTTCAAGTTGAGATATTTGGTATTGTATTTTTTAATTGTAGCAGATTTTTGAGTAATTACAATGCTATTATCAGCCCATATACCTCCCACTGCTGGGCACGGGCCTCCTCTACAACTAAGGGGGTTTAGGCTTTAGTACACCACGCTGGCCTAGTGCGGGTTGGCGGACTACACACCTAAGAAATTCCTAAGCACTTTTATCCTCATGCTAAACTGCTTCCTTAACAACAAAAGGACACAAACCTACAATTGGGTTTCAAGGTTTTAACAGTGTGGTACAGACATTGAAGTTGTATGTCGAAGAAGCAGGCCGCGTATTTTTTTTTTTAATTTAGTCCATTAATATAGTTAATTCTTAAAAAAATATCTTTAATCTTCTTAAGATACCTGAGGTTTGTTAATAACGTGATTTATACTCCATTTATAATAATAAAGCTGTTTAAAATTAAAGTAGAGTACCATTATCATACTGGCTACATATTAAAAGATGGAGGACTGTTTTTAAGAATCAAATTCATGAATAAAAATTTGTGATTTTACGTCCAACCCCACGCGTATTATTCCAAAAATTACGTCAAAGAGCTAAAATCCTTTGCCTAAAGTGTCCAATAAAACAACAAAACTTTATGACGTAATAAACAAAGTATTTTATTTCACTGAAGAATTCGCAATACAATATGCAATGAACGTATCCAATATCGCCAACGCAAAATAACAACACCCATTTGAAAGTAATTTATGGAAATATCCCAAAAATCGTCGCGCATGTACACCCACGAGTTACACATTGTAATGTACACAATAAAAATACTAGGAACAAATGTAATCTAGTTCAACACGTAACTCGTCTCCGGAAAGTTCATAACTCTTTTATGGGGCAATGTATACGCATCTATAACAAACTTCCGAAGGCTATTAGGGAGCTTCCCTTGAATAATAAAGAATTAATAAAAGATATACTTTACTAAAAAGCATACTATAAAATTTCAGATTTTATTGAAGCCCTGGGAGTAAGTAAATTGATCGGAGTTTTATTGTGTTGCTACAGTTTGTATCGTTATGAAATGTATCATTATGACATGTATCGTTATGACATTTATCATGTAAAATTGAAACTGTTTAAAAAAAATGCGATTTTCAATTTTTTTTTAAATTGACATTTCGTGTTGCTGAGGGAGTTTCTTGACGTTTCTTCTCCACAGCTATTACACGTTTCGAAGCGGTAATAGTTTAATAGTTTAAAAAAAAACATTAAAAAGTGTAAAATTGACGATTCAAAAGCACTTGTAAGTCTATTTGAATAAAGATAATTTGACTTTGACATTCGAGCCTTATATTCTTTTATGGTTAAAAATCGCGGTTTGTAAGTATTATAACACATATTACATACTCTAGATATGATGATAGCAAACTTGCAAAAAATTTTACGAATCTATACTAGTATTAAAAAACTGAAGAGTTTATTTAAACGTGCTAATATTAGGAAATACTGGTCCGATTTGAAAATTTCTTTTAGTGTTAGTTAGCCCATTTAGGAGCAAAGCAATGTAAAATGTAGCCAAAGGGGAGGGGGAGGGGTTTAGTTCTGAGTCTCGCATACGAAGTTGTGGGCAATATTTTTATAAAAATAATATTTTATAAAAACGTAGCCTTTTTTCAATGTCAAATTTATGTCCTTACGACAAAGTAATCCAAATCGATCCAGTAGTTTTTTAAAGATACAAGATCGTGTGATTTATTTTATTGCATTGTAAGACGTCATGAAATTTTAGAGATTTTTTGTTCATTATTTTTCGTAACATTTGTCTTAGTCTTAGTCGTCTTAGTTGTCGACTGTCTCGTGGTCTCGCGGTACAAGTATGTGCCGTGCGATCTAGAGGTCCTGGGTTCGATTCCCGGGTCGGGCTAAGGGTTATTAGGTTTTTCCATTAGGAAATTCTCGGTAACAGCACGGAGTCTGGAAATGGGTCCGAAAATCGGCAATAGGCTCGCCCCCTATTACGTGGGTCTGATAAATACTTGGCGAAATGTGGGTGCAGAAATGCACCTCTGCCTACCCCTTCGGGAAATACAGGCGTGAGTTTATGTATGTATGTATTTGTCTTAGTGTGGGGAAGTAACTTAATTCGTAATTTGTTCTTCTCAATCCGTACTTCTTCCAGCTAGACACTCCCAAATTTAAATAAAAAAGAACAATATAAAAGTGAAACCCTAAGTCCACGTGCGCGTGTTGCCAGACGCGAAATAAAAATTCCTATAAAGGATATAGATAGAAACAGCGCCGCCCGCGAGGTGCGCGTCCCAAATTACACCGAACCCGTTGGTCCGGACACATCGACACCGTGTATTTTCGGTAATTTCTACCAATTATAGCTGGGTTGCCAGGTGTTGGGATTACAGTGACATACAACATTCGATATCTATAAGAAGAAAGAAAGAAAGAAAGAAAAAAAGTTTTATTGTTGGCTATAGGATAAACAGATACAAAGAACAAACAACCAAACAATTAGTAAATACAATTTACATAGCCAACAATGATCCCTTCATTCAGCTGTGTGCTGCAATTCCGCTTACACGGTATTGCAGCGCTGGTTTTCAATAAAGGGACCATGTGACAAAACGGACGCTAGGTAGGCGTACTGATTTTAAACAATAATAAAAGTTAATAATATTACTATATATATTAAAATATACTATTATGTAGAAATTGCTGTAAATTATTCATATTTACATTGGATATATCCAGAAAATACCAAAATATGACACCATTTTCCTTCCTAATTCCTAATAGATTGATTAAGATAAATAATAATAATAGACATTTATGTTTTATAACGGGTGTCTAAAGACCGTGATCGGAAACTAAGACAGGCAATAGCCACCGTAATTACTAACACCGTGACATTACATTACAACACAAAAGTCTTTATACATCCTGTATAATGCAGGTATTTATATTGACAGCCCCGTGGCGCAGATGGCTAGACACCAGCTTGCGAAACGAGAGGCCGCGGGTTCGATCCCCGCACCGAGACAAATGTTTGTGTGATCCACAAATATTTGTTTCGGGTCTGAGTGTTTGTGAGACCGAAAAGTCTCTCGTAGTCTCTGATACCCACGACACAGGACTTGTATCCTAGTGTGGGGTCAGAACTATGTATGTGACTGTTGGGTGTATTTATTTATTTATTTATGTATGTATGTATTTGTTTTAATATCACAAATTAATTTACACACCTACGCTCTTCATCTCTGCACCACCTAATGTTCGACTGGGTGAGAATACCTCAGGCATTAAGTCTGCCTTTATATTGTTCATGTATAAAGCGTAAATAAATTATAATTAATAAAAAACAAACAGCTTTATTTTTTATCTTTCCAAAGAGCATTCTATATTTTTAACAAATTCTACCTTTAAAAAAATATGGCCTTTCAAAAAAAATTACATTATATCTTTAGTAATATGTAATTTAAATATACGAGTCTTCCCTTAAGAACTGATGAAACGGAAAAGCGTTGTTAAAAACAAGGATCCTGTTTATAAACTGTTAGTCTTGTTATAGTCACTATTCAACACTTTATGACATACGATCTTAAGCAAATGTATGTAGAGTATAATAAATTTTATAATACTTTTAATATAATCATTAAGTTAGCCCGTTTCTTTATGACTTTTTCCTTCATACTTGAAAACTTTTAAAGTCTCCGCAACCTAAACCAATTTAATCTGCACCATTTTTCATGACACTTCACACCGTAGCGCTTTTAACAATAATTGTCTATGATCTCTTACTATTAATAAATTTACTTTAAAGTATTTGTGGAATTGTCGCAATGTTTCAATAAATTATTAAAATTCCGACTAAAAAAATATGTATTGTTTGATTTCTATTTTTATTTTTTGGTCTAGCAATACTAAATTACAGTCGAACAGTCGCGGCGAGCCATTTATTAATTTCCGAAGGTTTTTATTAGCATCCAAAGATTTATTGTCGTGTAGAGTGTAAATAGCGTGGGCGGACTAACGGCCCTGTCTCAGCGCCATTAAAATTATCCATTTATTACCTAAATGAAATAGAATCGGATGCATTTCATTTACGTTAAAATTTGTCCATTATTTGTGCCTGTTAATTTCATTTATTTTATTGCTAGGAAACGTTTATATGATGAGTACGTCTATTAAAATTTTATTACCAATTATGTTATATCTACCATCATATTCCTCTGTCATTGAACTTTGGTTAGATATTAAATATACAGGACGGGTTTTCTAACATATATATATACTATTTTCTAACATCTATATATAGGTGTATAAATTTGTTAAAAGGTTAAGGTTATAAATATTCAAACCATAAGAATGGTTCCATTATTTCATTAACAAAATAATACGTGATTCTGCAAGCGTATCTTTATTGCACTCATCACCATCATCAGCCCAAATACGTCCCACTGCTGGGCACGGGCTTCCTCTACAAATGAGAGGGTTTAGGCCATAGTCCACCACGCTGGCCTAGTGCGGGGTGGCGGACTACACACCAAAGAACTTTTAGGTTTGCAGGTTTTATCACGATTTTTTCCTTCACCGTTAGCAAGCAAGTGATAATTCATTGTGAATACACACATAACTTCGAAAAGTCAGGCGTGTGTGCCTGGGGTTTGAACCTGCGACCGCCGAAATTCTTGACCGCGCGCCAATTTTTGTTTATTTCATTGCACTAATAAATAAATAAATAAAATATGGCTGACCGCAATGTCACTTTTCCCGCCACAACCTCAGCGTGTTACCAGTCCACTGCGTGCATTAAATCAATAATCGCGAGTGTATAACACTTCCGGCCAGAGGTGTCAATTGCTCTTGTCAATGTTTAGAAAGCGATCTTTTACAAATAAGTTTTGACACTTCGCATATTTTGATACTAGAAACATGTTTTGTAGCCTAGATATTTTTGTGGGCTAGACTAAAACGTGATATTACCGTTAAATTCAATATTTGTGTAACGTTTGTATATTTGTTCTGTTTTTTATTAGTCGCGTTCTTGCTTGGCTTTTAGGCTAGTCAAATAATAATTTAGCAATTTTTTTTCTTTTTTTAATAATTGTGATCATACTTTAGGTGATACTAGCGGAAGTGTGTATCGATGTATTTTCTAGATTTTGCCAGCGTAATCGCTCGTGTCACAGATTTCTGGCAACTGAAGGTAAGAAATAGTCTTCTTTGTAAATCACGCATTTAGGTAATTCTAATTTTTTATTTTTATTTTTTGTGAAATGAATATTAAAAATTTTCCTTCTATAACGAAAACCACTTGAGAGATTAGGTGCAATCCGTTGTTCGTGTAAATTGTTAAAACCTTGTGCCGACAGCCGACTAAAAAGAGGTTTACGTACAAAATTGGCAGTTACAATGGTGTTACAATTTCGTTTCGCACAGAATTACAATTCCTTCTTTTTGTATTATTAAGTTTCTTTTAACTTGAACACTGCTCATTTTATCGGAAACATCCAAATAGGTTAAATAAAGTATAGCATCATAATAAGCTAACCCGTTTTTATCTCTTAATAATTACCGTATGTATTAGTTTTAGCTATAATATTAACAAAACAAAACTCTACCAACTTTAAATAATAATTTAAGTGTTATAAAATGAAGTTTCATTATAGTCATCTAAACGGTTTTATAAAGTTGAAATTTTAAAGTTTTGATGTAGTAATTTACATGTCCGATTCTAAAAATTCATACACCAATATTTTACCACAGACGAAGCCGGAATAGATAAATCTTTACCGTCTAACAATTTATAGAAGAAGATATATTAAGTCTTCAGGAGAAAAATCAAAAGTAGACTATCCTTAGAGTCTATACTCTGTGACGTCAAAGCCGCGACTTGTACGAATGCTATAAATTAATAACGCGCAATGATGTTGCACAGTCCTCGCATTGTTACTCCATCAGCTTTATTCATTAATGTTCAGACTTCATATTTTTTATATGCGGTTATTGACCCTAGCTTCATTAATTTAAAGAAATCTTGCGATCAACATTACATTAATAAAAATAATGTTTTTTGTAACTTTAAATTTTGTTTCACATACTTAACTGTAACTTGCTTTTGAACTCCAAAATTAACATCGTGAATTACCTGTGAACAAGAAGAAAAATAGTTATAAATATGTAAAAAATAAGCCAATATTATTTTTACGTAGAATAAGTTTGAAATAAAAAAAATACACACATCAATGAAGGCCACGATGACAAAATCATCCTTCCTTTCCTAGAGGGGTTAGATATTAATCAACCACGCTATCCTACTAGCTAGTTTGATGGCCTCGAGATTGCGGGTTCAAACCCCAGGCACACACCCCTCACTTTTCGAAGTTATGTGTGTAACATTGAATTATCACTTACTTTAACAGTGAAGAAAATCATCGTGAGGAAACCTGCACACCTAAAAGTTCTTAGGTGTGTAGTCCGCCAACCTTCACTAGGCCAGCGTGGTGGACTAAGGCCTAAACCCTCTCAGTTGTAGAGGAGGCCCGTTCCCAGCAGTAGATACATATATGGGCTGATGATGATGATGACGAAGTCTCTTAGGTAAGTTTCCATATCTAATCTAAAGTTATACAAATAAGCTAGAAATCTAGACTAAATGTTACTACATGTTACATAAGTAATAAGTTCCATATAAGTAAGTCAGTATGTGGGACTTAAGACGCGTTAATGTGCTCGCGAGATTGTTGTTCTTTATTCCTTTGTTTCATGTTCCGGCTTCTTTGTGTGAAACATTGTTGATACGTAATATGCCCTTATGTTAAGAAAATATGACGTATGTGATTTTATAATCACAAATATTGTAAAGAGGTAAAGTTTAATAGCTTGAATACAAGCCAGACGTATATATGTGTATGGATTTTATTTTTTGGGGGTTACCATTACATTTTGCTGACTGTTTTTTATGTCTCAGGTAATTAAAGATTATTGTTGTTTTACAAAAACATTTATAATGAACTAACCCAATACTCGACACGGAAGTTGAACCCAAGACTTCAAGATCACAATTTAAACAATCGCATCACCAACGAACCAATCATTTTTTTTTATAACTCTCAAGAGTATTATACTCATATACGTCATGAGGAAACCTGGACACCTAAAAATTCTTTGGAATTTCTTACGTGTTGTCCGCAACCCCCCACTGGACCAGCGTGGTGGACTAAGGCCTATACCTTCCAGTTACGTAGGAGCCATATATATGAATACACTGACTGAGTGCTAACTACATGCAGAACCTCGGTTTGATTTGAGAACCCCACAAGGCACACCCTTGCCGTCTCCTTGTAAGAAGCTTAGTAATGTTAAGTATATGAAACGACAAACACTCCTTGACCAAATCAATCCTTAAGGAACAAAGCATGATACCTGAATACACATAATCTATCAGTCAGTAATCAGTCAGTCACTTTCATGCAGTGAAATCTTTCTTATCCCCTCGCGTTTATTGTTCAGCGCACGTCCGACTGTTGGGACGCACCTATGGATGCACTCTGCATCCTAAAGACTAGTGCACTGTCTTTCATTAATAATTTAAGATGTACGTGATAGTCTTGGAGGTTCCGAAGCCGAGAGAAAAATCTCGGGTCCAAATCTTAGGTACTAACTGACTTCAAAGTTATGTGTACCTATGTATAAATCAGTGGCGGTACTTCCATAGAAGCCCAAAAGCCCAGTTTGCCTTTTAAAATTCCAAATAATATTTATTAGGGTTGAAATCTTTATTTAACTAAAGTAATTTGTTGAATAAAGACCCCATAATAAGCAAATATAAACAAGACATTACACAATTAACGTTTAATGCTTTTGGGCTTCTATGGAAGTCCCGCCACTGGTATAAATATATTATACCTTAAGACCACGACAAAAAGTTAAATAATATACATACATAACCTCGCACCTGCATTAGGCAGAGGTGCATTTCTGCACCCACATTTCTTAGTGTGGGTATGTATCAGTCCCACATAATAAGGGGCGTGAGTATTGCTGTTTTTCGAGGACATACTCCAGGCTGCTAATAAGAATTTCCTAATAGAAAAACCCAATAACGCTTTGCCCGACCCGACAATCGAACCCGAAACCTCTAAATCGCACGGCACATGCTTTTACCGCGAAACCAAGGGGCAGGTATCCAAAATTACGGTATGTATAAAGAAAATAAACATTGAAACCACGATTAAACGGTAAATAAAGTTGGAATGTCGCAATTTATTGCATTATATAAGCGTTATTATTTAAACATAAAAATATTATAGTAAGTCTGTCTGTCTGTTACGAGTCCACACCTAAATTACTGATCCGACATAGGCAAAATTAGGTTGTTGTTAGCTGGGAACTCGAAGAAACACATAGGCAGTTTTTTTCTATAAAAATGCGTCTACACGAAATTGGATCCAACTGGGACTCACAAAATACGTACATATATATTTTCATTTTTTCAACATCTAAAACCCAGGGTTGTTTATTTAAAAGCCGTTCCATCAAGGGATAACTTTAATCGAACCTTTATTTTTCAATCAATTTAGCTGATTAGATGTTTTAATATAATTTGATTGGAAACCTTCGAAGTGCACTTAGTCACGACACGGTCGACCTGAAATACGTAATTATTGATTTCTACTCTGATATTTAATTATATAAAATTATTATAATCAATAAATTACTAAACGTGTATAAGGTATTTTAGTTTCATTCGATAAATTAATTTTTTATATTTATTTAACAATTTCTTTAAAAACATCTGTATTAAAGTGTTTTTAGATTATTTCTTAAATAATGAAAGCCCCGTGGCGCAGTTGGCTAGACACCAGCTAGCGAAACGAGAGGCCGCGGGTTCGATCCCCGCACCGAGGCAAATGTTTGTGTGATCCACAAATATTTGTTTCGGGTCTGGGTGTTTGTGAGACCGAAAAGTCTCTAGTAGTTTCTTATACCCACGACACAAGACTCGTATCTTAATGTGGGGTCAGAACTATTTATTTATATTTTTTATTTATATAACATTTTCCTGCTATACAAGTCAGGACATAATTTAAACAGACCTGTAAAAGTATTTCAAATCGCCAAAATTTATAACGTGTCGAACTCGAAACGTGTTATCCCTATTTTTTCCAAACGGCGCGGCGTATGAAATTCGTTCAGCAACATGAATCTACTTAACTGTAAATTTCATAATCATCGTTTTACAAATTGTTTTCTATACCTACACTTTGTTATTACAAGACGAAATACATTTAGTTTCTGTATCCCATTCCTTTTTATCCTCTTCTTTAATATTACAACTAAGCAGTTGGTTAGTGCTACCTTCAAAATTGTTCCAATGAATTGTAATTATTTTAACACGAACTTCCTCAGAAAGTTTTCTCACAATGCAAAATAGTATGTACAATGTACATATATGTACATACATACATAACATCACGCCTGTATTCCCTGAAGGCAAAGGTGCTTTTCTGCACCCACATTTCGTCATTGTGTTTTCACCCTACGTAATAGGAGACGAGCCTATTGCCGTTTTTCGGGTACATTTCCAGACTCCGTGCTGCTAAGGAAAATTTCTTAATAGAAAAATCTAATAAACTTCGCTCGACACATATCGAACCCGGGACCTCTTGATCGCACGGTACATACTTGGGCCGCGAGACCAAGAGGCAGTGATGGTATGGTATGTCTTGAGTCATTATAAAAAAAACCATACGTGCCCTAAAAGAACGCAACCTAAAATTCCTAGCGATACCAGGCCATCATAAGTTGTGGTTGTAAAACTAAAATAGACACATAAATGATGTCAGTGAAACAACGCTGCTATCTGGGCGATGACAAAATCTTGCAAACATGATAAGGATAAGGGAATGAGGGCATGAACGCAATATGCACACATAATGTAGACTGGAATTGCAATAAATATTTTACTGTTATTATACCACATTTTATAGTTCAAGTGAAATGTGTTATCGGGCAGCTCTTTGTGATTGTTCAGGAGTTTTTAGGATACTATTATACAAAAGAAAATATCGTCTTTATTAATGTTTTTTATAAATGTGATTTTCTTAAGATTGATGTGGGATTTTAAAGAGTTTTATAAAGTATTTACTTTGTTAATATTTTATTAGCGTAATAACCGTAAGGTTTAAACAAAATAAATTTGATGGTTTCTATTATATTAGATGCTAATTATAATCACAATAGAATAGGAAGACTGATATTTTTGATCTTTATGATAGCTACAAATAGGGTGACACACTTGTGCGTTTGTTCCCTTTCAATAAAAAAAACTCACCAGTCACATATAGTTCTCACCCCAAACGAGAGACATTTTATGTCACAAAACTTTGATCCACCTCTGACAGCCCCGTGGCGCAGTTGGCTAGACACCAGCTTGCGAAACGAGAGGCTGCGGGTTCGATCCCCGCACCGAGACAAATGTTTGTGTGATCTACAAATATTTGTTTCGGGTCTGGGTGTTTGTGAGACCGAAAAGTCTCTCGTAGTTTCTGATACCCACGACACAGGACTTGTATCCTAGTGTGGGGTCAGAACTATGTATGTGACTGTTGGGTGTATTTATTTATTTATTCTTATCTCTCAATTCAAGAGTTGAATCCGAGTCCTACCCACAAAGACAAGCACAGAAATGACACCGAGCAGTGAAGCTGAGCGAGTCTCTACGGGGGACATATGTAGCTTGTCTTTTACCCCGCAAGGAAATTATTCAGAAAAAGATAAACAGAAGGAGTTGAAAATATAGTTGTGTTACTCACTTTCGCTTATATATAACAAAAAACTAATTACGGATACCCGAGGTGAAAGGTATAAGCAGCGTGCATGATTGACGTGATACTGACGGCTACCGCTCTTACGCAGAGATATACACAGAGCGTGGAAAACGCTGCGTTTATTGAAGTGGAAACTTTTTTACCGAAAATCACGTGACCCTGATCGAAAATGCGTAAGACGTTTGTTGTCATGCGTTGTTGTCGCTTTGTTTGTGTGCAATAGCGCAATAAATATTATATTTTACCACGTAAATGATAGTACTTTTATACTGATAAATGTACTGTGAGATAGAAAAGTTTCACATTCCCACGACGCCAAGACTTTTATACTTAGTGTGAGACCAGAACTGTACTCGTATAACGTATTTGTGACTGTTAAGTTCCAAATAAGTACCACTGGTTGTATGTATCCCTAGATTTTTGGAGTACCTGTTATACGCAATGGACCAATTATAAGCTTTGGGTTACACAAAAATACTGGCATGAATCGTAATTATGTATAAGAGAAAACGCTGGTAAAGTAAAAAAAAACGCAAAACGCTCCGTGTGTCGCCGTCCTTACGTCTAATGAGCCGTACAAATGAGCCGCCTTTATTTTCTTTTATACTGCGACAGAGCTCTATTTGCACGGCTTTGCACAATGTTGTTTGTTCCGTTGGAGTCATGTCCACACTGATCTTACCCTAGATATATGGATAAGACTTAAAGTTTACTTAAATAGAAGTCTATAAATAATGACAGCATCCGTGGCGTAGTTGGCTAAACACCTGCTTGCGAATCGAGAGGCCACGGGTTCGACAAATGTTTGTGAAACCGAAAACTCTTTTATAGTTTCTGATACCCACGACACAAGACTTGATCTTAGTGTGGGAACAGAATTTTGTATGTGTCTGTTGGGTGTATTTATTTTATTTATTTATTTACTCAGGCATTTTTAATCAACCCCCCAATTTAGAAGGCTAATTCTAGAGAACGGGCAAGAAACTCTAGCGTTGCTCTTTTCGAAGTTGTTTACAGCACAATGATCTCATTGCACATTATAATTTGATTACATTTAAAGCAGTTCATTTATTAATAACCATCACTTATATTTATTAACATAACAGAGTTGTAAGTGGCAATGATGCCTGCACATCTCCAATAAAAACAAGCTATCGCTTTAATCGGGGCGTGATTGGCTCATCGAGCTCAAGTGCTGGGAAAAATAATGAAGCCGCAATAATTAGTGTAACTGGATACTGTAACACGCGTTTATGTTGAGGGATAATTAACAGGAAGTCCTGGGATTTTTATTGTTAGGACAGTAATTGGACTTCTTGCATACTCAGACTCAGACCTACAATCGCTGAGGGGTAAAAAAATCACGTAATAGTTAGCCTATCCTCGTTTTCGGCCACATTTAGAAAAAAAAAATACACTTAGTCACTTAAAAGAAATTGAGCTGTATAATATTAATGAAATTTTATTTTTATACTGGTAAAGTAGTGTCGGTCTCGAGGTTTAGGCACGCGATCGAGAATCTCGGCGATCGCGGGTTCAATTATCGAAGTTATGTGTTAATTCACAATGAATTATCACGTACTTTAACTGTGAAGGAAAACATCGTGAGGAAACCTGCACACCTAAAATTTCTTAGGAATTTCTTAGTTGTGTAGTCCGCCAACCCGCATTAGGCCAGCGTAGTGGATTAAGGCCTAAATCCTCTCAGATGTAGAGGAGGCTCGTGGCCAGCTGTGGGACGTATATTTACTGATGATGATGATGACATCTTGATAGTTAACGCTGTACTGTAGTTAAATGGTAAAACACAGAGCGTAAGCGCCCCTAGCGCAATTGGCTAAACAACCAACTTGTGAAACGAGAGGCCGCTGGTTCGATCCCCGCAGAGACAAATGTTTGTGTTATCCACATAAATTTGTTTAGAATCTGGGTGTTTGTGAGACCGAAAAGTCTCTCGTAATTTCTGATACCCACGACACAAGACTTGTATCTTAGGGGTCAGAACTATGTATGCGACTGTTGGGTGTATTTATTACATCTCCCACCAGTCGCCACAATTATGCTGGCCATCACGCATGCGCGATCGGTAATCTCAGGACGTATTGCGTCATTGAACTTGAGTGAAAGTAATCAATGTAGGCCGGTCGAAAGTGGCTCCCGAAA